>OY740806.1:27965862-29165862 GCA_963514005.1 Raja brachyura | reverse complement strand
ATGGCCTTGCTGAGGCAATGCAAAGATCAGTAAATATAAAGTTAAACTGATGGTTTACAAAATTATACAAGCTTAAAGCACAGGAGGCGGCCTTGTGTCTGTGCCTGGAGGATTGAGGAGTACAACATTGCCACCTATTAGAGACAGTAACTTTTACCTCACTGCCTGTTAGTCCTCACATCTCACTCACTGCTCGTCTCTAATCAAATGTTCAGCTGTGTAAATCAGCATAAAGGACCAAATTGCAATCTGTTTGTACAATGCTACAGATCGGAAAACCATAGAGCGTTATGGATCAAACACGAGCTTAGATGAGGGATCTTCGTCAGCATGGACATGTAGGGCCAAAGGGCCTGTTTCCAATTATTTGACAATGTAAGATTCGCACCTGTACTTGACCATTCTGAACTCACCCACACTTCAAGTTTAAAATCAAACCTAGCAGGTTTTTGCGTGACATTTTGAAATATACTTGCTAGTTGCATTGAGAACTTGTATGCTGCTCTTTACAATGTCATGAAGATTTAAGTTTAATTCTTACACCCCTGTCCCATGGTACAAGTTCATTCGAAGAGCTCTCCCGAGTTTGCCCTGATTCAAACACGTAGATTTACGGTAATGGCCGCTCGTCGGTCCTCGGGGCTCTCATGGACATTTTTCAACATGTTGAAAAATCTTCAGGAGTCTTCCCGAGCTTACCTGCCATTAGCAAGTCTTCCAGAGTACCTGCTGTTAGCGTTACGAGCCGCTAAAAGACGTCCCCGAGCTCCGACCTACCCGCTACGTTCATCCTCCGTGCTTACCACGAGTTTGTTTTTCTTTAAACTCGGGAGAGCTCTTGCAATGAACTCGTACCATGGGGCAGGCCCATTACAGTGAAAGTGAAACTTGTTGCCCATTTCCCTGTTCACAGGGAAAATTGATTACCAGGATCCCGAGATTGTAAAGCCAGATGCACAGCCGTACAATAAGTGCTATTAAAAGCAACAGAAACCATTATTGAATTTCATTTCCATCATGGTTTGGATCTTTTCCAAGGAATTCCTGTGGTTGGGCATGCAATCTATCTCGTGTTTTCCACCAGAAGTTCAGCTTTGCCACTCATTCAACCCTAGCCGTGACCTGTGCCAATGGGCATGACTAACAGGGAGAGAGGCACAGACTAATGGTACCAGTGCTATTTTGTAACGGTATGTACAAACGGCATTGTGACACCTCTAAAAAAGTTATTAGTGTGTATTATTTTGAGAATATATTTAGTTTTTAACATGTGCTGGTTTTATATTTTTTACTAATTAGTTTATTAACTTTGTCTCACAAAAGCAGCCAACATTATCAAAGCCAGTGAAGAAGTCTGAAGAAGGGTCTCGACATGAAACGTCACCCATTCCTTCTCTCCATAAATGCTGCCTCACCTGCTGAGTTACTCCAGCATTTTGTGTGTACCTTCAACATTATCAAAGACTGGTCCTACCCTAGTTATTCTTCTTCTCCCTGCTCCCATCCGGCAGAAGGTGCGCACTGCCAGACTCAGGAACAGCTTCTTCCTTACTGTTTTCAGGCTTCCAAAAAATTCCTTCCATATGCTGGGGTACTGTCTGAATCATCTCTACCCCACTGAGGACATTGAACTTTGTCTAAGGAACTGATTAGCTACACTGTGCTACAATGATGAAGATGACTGACTTTGGTGCCTTCTCTCACACTGGGAGACGTTTGATTCTGCTGTGGGGGGATGTTTTATGTTGAACTCTATCATGTTCTTTATTTTAATGTATGGCTGAATGGTAATCACATTTCACTGTGCCAACTGGCACATGTGACGAATAAATGTATAATATATGCTGAGAACTATATTCCACACTCTGTACCTTCTCCTTTGCTCGATGTATTGTACTAGAGTTTGACTTGATTGTATTTATGTATAGTATTATCTGATCTGTTTGGAATTCATGCAAAACAAAGCTTTCCACTGTACCTCGGTACCCAGTAAACCCAATAGTAAACCCAAACCTAACCATATATCTAAAGTCAATTATAAGTTGATTGGTCACAAAATCTAAACAGAAGAGGGGCTATATTAATTGGAAAAATTATTGTTAAGTGTAGTTTTATTTTTAATTGATATTTCACTTTATTGTTTACACAAAAAAAAGCACTGGAGGCAGCTGATGATCATGGTGAATGATCAGAGGGTCTTTGGAATTAGCTCAATAAATGTTTTTTTCTTCTTATTCATCAACAGGGAGACAGGCAGGCTCAGACCGATTCCTCGAACTCTGGTTTGTACGACAGTGAATTTATTGCCCATGTTCAACAAATGACTCCCTGGAGGTTTTTCCTCAGAGATGAACATTAAAACCGACTCTCTGAGTCATTTGGAAAATGTACATCAATTCTTTCTAAAGTTGGAAGTTCATGCTCTGCTCTTAAAGGCAAACATTTCCCACACCCCAAAGGCAGGCAGCACACGTTTCCTCCCTGTCCACCATTAATATCCATGGTATTTTGCAGGGTTTAGATTTAGAGAGTGTTTAGTTTAGTTTGGAGATAAAGCATGGAAACAGAAACTTCAGCCCACCCAAGGCCACGCTGACCATCGATCACCCGTTTTCACATTAATCATATGTTATCCCCCTTCCACATCAACTCACAACACACAAAAAGCAATTTACAGAGGCCAATTTATCATGATTCATTATCAGTGCCTCGTGTTTGTGGTCAATGCCTTTCTCCAGTAAGCTGGAAAAAGATCATGATATATCACACCGATGCACAACATATTACACCTGTACCAGCACCTGAAATGAGCCTTTTGAAATTGGTAGACAGACACAAAGTGCTGGAGTAACTCAACAGATCAGGCAGCATCTCTGGAGAAAAACGATAGGTGACGTTTGGGGTTGGGACACTTCTTCAGACTTTTAGAAATTGGTGTTAAAGAAGGAACTGCAGATGCTGGAAAATCGAGGGTACACAAAATGCTGGAGAAACACAGCGGGTGCAGCAGCATCTATGGAGCGAAGAAGATAGGCAACGTTTCGGGCCGAACCCCTTCTTCAGACCCTTCTTTTAGAAATTGGTAGTTGGTGCATCATTGTTGTACAGTGACAGACCATCATCATCAGTAGGGCACAACAATCTACACATTGGCCAATATCTTCTCACCAGCATTGTACACATTTTACTAAGACAGTCCTGCCTCCATCTATATCCCAGTGTTGCACATTGACAGGTTTGTGCTTAACAATGTGTAGGAACTGCAGATGCTGGTTTAAATCAAAGGTAGACACAAAATGCTGGAGTATCTCAGCATTTGAGAAGGGTCTCGACACGAAACGTCACCCATTCCTTCTCTCCAGATATGCTGCCTGTCCCGCTGAGTTACTCCAGCATTTTGTGTCTATTGTGCTTTTCAATACCGTGTACTCATGTCATGCATTGATGGACCCATCACCATCAGCACTGTTCCCATCTTATCGAGACGGACCTGTCTTTAACAACATAGTGGTCTAAGTACGGCTTTGGCTCAGAACATAGACCTTGAAGAATGGTTCTATCCTTGGGGGTTTCTGTTGCTGGGGTTTTTGGCTTCCTGGCCATAGATCAGTCTTGTCTCCATATCCCCGGCATCTGGTGAGCCCCAGTGACACACCATCAGGAGGGTCCACCATTCCTAGCAACAGTGGATTCAAAAGGAATGGGAGGAACAATGGGGAGTTGAGCCCTCCTTCTGGTCTGTGGCAATCCTCTGGTTCACCTGCTCCTTTTCAGGATTTGGGTTGTCCTCGGGATCTCTGACCCTTTCACAGACTCCGCAGCGAGGAAATTGGCAATGAACATCAATATTAATGGATCAGCCAACTTCCTTCTAGAGATGGGAAATCTTGCACCATATATATGGTTGCTGGGAACTGTAATGTCCATAGATGCCAAAGCAAATAAATATGGATGAGAAAGGCATATTACATTGTGAACTTTATTAGTCAAGACCCAGAATACAGAAACAAAGAGGTTGTGCTAGAATTGTGTATGAGAGATTGGTTGGGTTATCGCTTGTGAACTGGTCTATTTACCACATTAGAGAAGGTGCAAGGCAGGATAAGGCCTGGGCTGGAGTTGTACAGTGAGATAGTGTAGCCTAATATCATTTCTGCCAGTACAGAAGATGGGGGATTTAATTGAGAAATATGAAGTTATGAGTAGCTTAGAATGGGTGGAAGGGACTGATTCCTCATAGCATGCTGATTATAGTCTAGAGTAACACCATCCAGTATTCATGGCGATACAGATGATGGGACTGCAGATGATGATTTACAAAAATAGACACAAAGTGCTGGAGTAGCTTAGTGTAGGTATGTTACAAAACTTACCTTGAGCAGCGCTGCAGTTCTGCCGCTCCCCGTGTGCATGACTTTGGCGCCTTTCAGAGGGGGGCGGGCTTAAAGTGCCGTTTTTCTTCAGACTGTGCAAGTCGATCAATGTCGGGCGATTTTGTTGCGGAAGAAAAATCGCTCCGACATTTCATTAATGAAGGTATTTTTAAATTACGCTAGATTATTTATTATCTAGAGTAATTTAAAAATCACCTTCAAAAGCCGTGAGCGCCGATAACGGGAAGGATTTTGCGTAGGGGAGAAAAAAGGTAAATAGTTTATTTTTATATTAAAAGTTGGTTTTTATGGAGGCTTTAATAATATTTTCATGTTGCGAAATGGGGTCCAAAAATAATGTATGAACTGGCTGTATTTTCCTCCCGACTTCACTGCAAACCACAACGTTCCAATCCACCGCATTCCACTAAAACCCACTCGCTAGTTGATTTAAATGGCTATTAATTTACAGGCATTAAACAGTAAATTCCTTCCATTTGGCCCAGAAATTCATGAAAATGAGATTTAAAAATTATGTTATATTGTGGATTGTTGTGTGAATGTTAATTGGACTCTTAGGCAATTTAAAAAAAGTTTATCTTTTCTTAAGAAATGGATAGATGTTTAGATCTACTCATTGAATTTTGTAATTAGCTACAATTAGATAACTGACTAATTATATGCTTTAATTTCAGGTCATCCAAGTAAGATTGTTTCATATATATTTGTTTCAGAATGCTTCAATCTATAATAACTGGAAATTTCATTGAGTTTTCTTAATTTTTAACAAAGTTATGGGCTTTTAACAATTCTCGATCACAGCTTTTGAGTTAAGTCAATTGAAAGGCAATGGGTAACAAGATGCTAATTTCAGAGTATGAAAATGGTCATAACTTTCTTAATACTGAAGATATGAAAGTGAATTAGGTGTCAAATTAAATTTCTTTTTATGCTTTATCTGATGGGATAAATTGCAGACTTGATTTTTAAAATCTCAAAATTTTGTAACATTGCTACTTAGTGGGTCAAGAGGACACGAATGGGTGATGTTTTGGGTCTGGACCCTTCTTCAGACTAATTACAATCAATCTGAAGAAGGCTCCTGATAAGAAACACATTCCATTTCAATCCACAGATGCTGCCTGACCCACTAAGTTCCTCCAGTACTATGTTTTTTGTTGCAGACTCTTCTTGATGGCCCTTGTGTATGTTTCAACCCCCACTCCCCTGTGCTTGGAAGATTCCAAATATAACTCCATTCTTGGTATTTTCTTCCAGTGCTCAAATTGAACCTCCCAACACTAAACAATGCATTTAAAAATCAGACATCTGATTTGAATAAAGCACGTTCTAATCGCTGGCTCTCCGTCGAGACCAGAGGTTCTTTTTTGAAAATGCATTAGAAAACAAAATATAATCTTCAACTTAGTATGCTCGTAACCACACTTGCATTCAACATCATAATTGGTCAGTTTTAGCGAATGCCGCAGCTTCCCTCGATACATCAATAGGAAGGATTGTGGGAAGAGAATGGGAACAATCACGGACAACAGGGAGTAATCCAAATAGCTTCACTCGTTTCGTCACTCTTCATTGCTCGTGTGCTGTGGCCCATAATGTTGAACCAAAGAGGTGACTGTAACATGCGTTGGCTCACCTCCAGTAATATGCTTAGGAAGCTAGGCTGATGGTCTGACAAGGGATCGCAATGGAACAGAGAGTTTGAAACCACCACCAAGACATTGCCTTTTAGCGTATGGACCTCACACCAACTGCAGGACTAAACTGAAATATTTTTCTTGTTAGCAAAGAGACAACTCCAAGGGGATTGTCTTCCACTATTTTCTCATGAATCATAACTGTCCACAGATATTTGGGAAGCTCAAAGCCCCACTTTCCATATAACAAACACCGGCCCATCACGGCAGCTCAATGCTGATGGAGAGAGATTTCATGGGAATTTGAAGCCAAGGGATTTCAAGAGTGGAGGAAATATTTTCATATGCCTTATATTTTAGAATCTTTTCATATGCTTTTTTTTTAGAATTTGTGAACTATTTTTAGACTTTATTAGACTTTGTGGTGCAGTGATGAAACAGGCCCATTGGCCCATCGAGTCTATGCCGACCAGTGATCACCCTTACACTAATGCTATCCCACACACTTGGGACAATTTTACAATTTTACCAAAGCCAATTAACCTACAAACCTGTACGTTTTAAAGGAAACCCGATCACCCGGAGAAAACCTATCTGGTCACAGGGAGAAAATGAAACTCCGTGTAGACAACACACGTAGTCAGGATCGAACCTGGGTCTCTGGCGCTGTAAGGCAGCAACTCCACTGCTGCGCCACCGTGTCAGCATTGGAATACTGATTCCAATAGAACTAATGTCTCTGTCATGATCACCAGCAGCAAGAACTTCAATAATAACTGGTTACAGATTAGAAATGTATTTTATTCAGGACTATTTAATTGTCTTATCTACTAGCAATGGAACAATGAACTAATTGTCCAGCTAGGTGGCGCTGTACAAGGCAGCCGTGCCAACAGCCTGTCTCGTCTTTTTCTTGTTTTGCTATTTCGGTCTGCGTTTACTTGTATGTTTTTAATGTATCTTTAGTTTTTGTATTATGTGGGGGTGGGGGAGGGGGGGTTGGGGGAAATCTTTTTTATCTCTTTCTTCAACAGAGATATGATTTTTTCATCGAATGTCCGTCTGCACTGCAACTTTAACATCGTGGAGCTGGCGGTCCCTTTGTTAGGGATCGACTGCGGGAGCTCCAACCGCAGGAACTTTGACCGCCCCGATCGCGGGAGCTTTAATCGCCTTGATGCGGGAGCTTCCATCGCGAACTGCGGGAGCTTCAATCCCAGAATGAGGAACTTTTCTCCCGCCCCGACCGCGGGAGAAATGGAGGAAAGTTACTTGCCTTCCATTACAGTGGGGAATGTGAGGTTGCCGAAAAAACAAGATGGATGTGCTGCCTGCACTGGTGAGCACTCGGAGGGAGTGCCGTGAGTGCAGTGATCTCGGTGTTTTACAGGGACATAGCTCCATGAGGACATCCCAGAGTGTAGTGCGCGTGTGGACGGCTTTCTGACTGTTGGGGCTGACAGGGACTGCAGAGCGACACCGGTCAGTACAACTCTGGTCACATCACGGTGAAGGAGCGATTGTGTGGTTCGGATATTAAACTGATGGCTGTGGGTCTCCGCTTACGCTGTGTGCCCTGGAGATTCACACATGCTAGTGTGGTGGCTGTTAAAGTCTATGTTTAATTTTTATGTGGTTATATATCTTGTTGCTTTTTGTATGACTGGTGGCAAATCAAATTCCTTGTATGTTTACATACTTGGCTAATAAATTAATTACAATTAATTGAAACAAAAATCAATTTGCATTCCTTGAGCAGCATTCACAACCACTGGAAGTCCAATGCTAAGTTGCTGTTTCCACAGAGAATGTTTTAGTTTAGTTTTAGTGATACAGATGGTAAACGGGCCATTCATCCCAGAGTCAATGCTGACAATCGACCATCAAAACTTCCAGAGTCATTTTGCAATATAATAGCTTATTAAAAAAACTGATAGATCTGTTGATTATTTTAACTGAACTCCAGTGGTAGTTCACAAGCCCTTCCTCAGGTTGTGCCCTAAGATCTTTTACATCCACCTGGGAGGGCAGAAGGTGCTCTGCTTGACATCTCACATCACATCTCCGGCAGTCAAGAGTCAAGAGTCTTTCATTGTAATTGTACCAACAGCGGAACAATGAAATTCTTACCTGCTATGTCTTTACAAGCTGTAAACATAATAACACACAGACATATATGTAATAATCAATAATACAATAATCATAATACTAGGTAATAATAATATAAAACAGAACTCTGTAGTGCAACCATGTCCATAGAAGGACTTTAACAAATTTCACTGTACTTTAGTTGGTTAAGTGACAATAAATGCAAACTTGGACTAGTGGCTCAGTTTGGTGTTGCACAGTGTTCAAGAGTCTGATAGTTGCTGGGAAGAAGCTGTCCTTGAACGGAGTGGTCACGGTTTTCAGGCTCCTGTATAGTGTAGCACTCCCTCATTAAAGCACTGAAGCTATGAGCCTAGACTTTTCTGCTCTTGCCCCAGGAGTACAATTGGAATTAATGGATTTCCTGCTGAGTATAGCAATCAAGTCACAGCTAACACTTCTGCAAAGTGAGTGGATCAGGCATTCAAATGCTCTGCACTGGGAGTATCCCACCACATTTCCCTTCACACAGGGAATATTTGCACCACAAATCCATAACACGTTCCACTCTATGCTGATATGATCTTGCATAATCACGTCTTCATCGATTCACCACGGGCTACAATTATACTGGCAAAAACTCGGAACTTGGAGTCCGTAGGTTTAGAACCGGTGAAAGGTCAAAACTAGTTATCTTAGATAATTGATGATTCCAATGGATTGGAGTGACATCAAAATATAATAACACTTGATAATAGCACTTCATGGGAGAACCAAGAAATGGCATTGACCCTGTAAAGAGCAATTGCCTCTCCGAGGGGGTGCAACGCCATATGTTAAAAATTACCAAGCAAAATGTGATCCTTCAGTGAGAATAGTCCCATGAGATTATCCCAGGGCTATTTAGCAGGAGGGAGCGAAATAGAAAAACTGAGCTGATGTAGAAAGTCTGCAAATATCACCACATTACAGACTCTGATGCATTAAGAAAATGGCATTATTTCAGGTGATATTAATTTTGGCAAACAGATTTTATCAATCCAGTGCCATTTCACTTTATCAACGTATTATGTTTTGAACCTGAGGGGTATTTATTCCACACAAAGGGTGGTGGGTGTATGGATCAAGCTGCCAGAAAAGGTGGTCGAGGCAGGTACTATCGCAACATTTAAGAAACATTTAGATAGGTACATGGATAGGATAGGTTTAGAGGGATATGGGGCAAACACAGGCAGGTGGGACTAGAGTAGATGAGACATGTTGGCCAGTGTGGGCAAGTTGGGCGGTAGGGCCTGTTTTCATGCTGTAATATTCTATGACTCTATAACTATCTTCAAGTTCTTTTTAGTGTTTTCTCCTCCAAATGGTGTAACAGCAGAGAGATGGAGGACAGGTACAAAAGAGAGAGGGATGAAGAGGGGCCACACCATCCTCCATCATGTGGTCATTAGAGTAGTAGAGATTCACCATCATGGAAATTGTTCTTTTGGACCAAATTGTCTAAGCTGACCAAGTTACCATTCTGGGCTAGCTGCATATGCCTGCATTTTACCCATCTCCCTTTAAACCCTTCCTATCCACACATCTGTCCAGAAAACAAAGTGCTGGAGGAACTCGACGGGTCAGGTAATATTTGCGGAGATGAATGGACAAAGGTTGATTCTGGTTATGAATCTTCTTCAGACTAATGGATTCAGTCTGACAAAGGTTCCCGGACTGAAACATTGTCTGTCCATTCCCTCCACAGATGGCGCCTGCTCCGTTGACTTACCCAGCACTGTGTATTTTGCTCAAGATTCCAGCATCTGCAGTTCCTTGTGTCGGCACGCACTGCGCCATCAGTAGGAGTATGGCGGCTGAGACTTGCATTGGCATTGCTGGGAAATGGAGTTACAAACTCCGGAACCTAAAGTACGTCATTTGCAGAAATATTCCATCACAGTGGTGTTCATGTGAAATTATAAATATATTCAAGAGCGTACCGTTGGTGTCGTCTATAGGCAGGGAACCACTGTCAACCCAGTCTGGGTTCATCGGTAACCGTGACAAGATTAATTTATTGCTTTGTGTCGTGTTGATTTGAACCATTGCCTGAGCTCCCTTGAACAATTTTCTTGTCTTCTCTCCCTTTTCACCAACATGTACAGGTGTGTAGCTTCCAAGTAAAATAACATCAGTGTTTACGTGGGCCCATACCGTTCTCTTTCCCCTGTCTCGTGGCTCCAGGCCTGTTTTCTGTCTGAGATATGGCGAACACGCCAATAAAATCTAATAAAACGATTAAGTGACTGCAGAGCATGACATCACTGGTCCAATGTTGTGAACGAGGTGGACTGTATTAACCCTTGCATTGACCGATGGTTTGTTTGACACACATAGCGTGAGGTGGTTCCATGATAAATTAGTAAGCAAACACATTGAAAGGGAGTAATCCAACAAGATTGCTGATAACATCAATTCACGACATCAATCAAAGATAACCAAGGGCAAGAGGAATTCTCTTTCTGAAAGCAGTGTTGGTTTTGGACTAGAATTAGGACAAGATTCTGTGCTGGATTAGGGATGATTGGCTATAGGGAGAGATTAAACACGGATTGTTATGTCTAGAATACCGCAGGTTGTGGAGAGACCCGATATAAGTCTATAAAATTATGAGTGACGTAGATAGGGTAGACAGTCAGAACCTTGGGACTAAATGGGACTGACCTATTATAAAAATTGGTCAACATGGACAAGGTGAGCTGAAGGACCAGTTTTTATGTTGTAAAGCCACAGAAATAGTGGATGCATTAGTGATAATTTTTCAAAATTCCTTAGATTCTGGAGTAGTTCCTGAGGATTGGAGGGTAGCTAATGTAACCCCACTTTTTAAAAAAGGAGGGAGAGAGAAAGCGGGGAATTATAGACCAGTTAGTCTAACATCGGTAGTGGGGAAACTGCTAGAGTCAGTTATTAAAGATGGGATAGCAGCGCATTTGGAAAGTGGTGAAATCATTGGACAAAGTCAGCATGGATTTACGAAAGGTAAATCATGTCTGACAAATCTGATAGAATTTTTTGAGGATGTAACTAGTAGAGTGGATAAGGGAGAACCAGTGGATGTGTTATATCTAGACTTTCAGAAGGCTTTCGACAAGGTCCCGCATAAGAGATTAGCATAC
This sequence comes from Raja brachyura, assembly GCA_963514005.1. Next base: position 29,154,582 of record OY740806.1, on the reverse strand, counting down.
AAACTTAAAGCACACGGTATTGGGGGTTCAGTATTGATGTGGATAGAGAACTGGCTAGCAGACAGGAGGCAAAGGGTAGGAGTAAACGGGTCCTTTTCAGAATGGCAGGCAGTGACTAGTGGGGTGCCGCAAGGCTCAGTGCTGGGACCCCAGCTATTTACAATATATATTAATGATTTGGACGAGGGAATTCAATGCAACATCTCCAAATTTGCAGATGATACCAAGCTGGGGGGTATAGTTAGGTGTGAGGAGGATGCTTGGAGGCTGCAGGGTGATTTGGATAGGCTGAGTGAATGGGCAGATGCATGGCAGATGCAGTATAATGTGGATAAATGTGAGGTTATCCACTTTGGTGGCAAAAACATGAGGGTAGACTATTATCTGAATGGTGGCAGATTAGGAAAGGGGGAGATGCAACGAGACCTGGATGTCATGGTACACCAGTCATTGAAAGTAGGCATGCAGGTGCAGCAGGCAGTGAAGAAAGCAAATGGTATGTTAGCATTCATAGCGAAAGGATTTGAGTATAGGAGCAGGGAGGTTCTACTGCAGTTGTACAGGGTTTTGGTGAGGCCACACCTGGAGTATTGCGTACAGTTTTGGTCTCCAAATCTGAGGAAAGACATCCTTGCCATAGAGAGGGTACAGAGAAGATTCACCAGACTGATTCCTGGGATGTCAGGACTTTCATATGAGGAAAGATTGGATAGACTCGGCTTGTACTCGCTGGAATTTAGAAGATTGAGGGGGGATCTTATAGAAACTTACAAAATTCTTAAGGGGTTGGACAAGCTAGATGCTGGAAGATTGTTCCCGATGTTGGGGGAGTCCAGAACAAGGGGTCACAGTCTAAGGATAAGGGGGAATTCCTTTAGGACCGAAATGAGGAAAACATTCTTTACACAGAGAGTGGTGAGTCTCTGGAATTCTCTGCCACAGAAGGTAGTTGAGGCCAGTTCATTGGCTATATTTAAGAGGGCGTTAGATGTGGCACTTGTGGCTAAAGGGATCAGGGGGTATGGAGAGAAGGCAGGTACGGGATACTGAGTTGGATGATCAGCCATGATCACATTGAATGGCGGTGCAGGCTCGAAGGGCCGAATGGCCTACTCCTGCACCTATTTTCTATGTTTCTATGTTTCTCTATGTAAAGATCTATGACTTCCATAGATTTCAAAATTCAATAATCAGCGGATTTGGAGTTCGTGCAGAATACTACCATGAGAATAAGACTGTGCATTCACCCTATCTATCCCCTCACAGTCTTCTACACCTCTCTATAAGATCATCCTGCAATCCAAGGATCAAAGTTCTAGCCAGCCCAACCACTCCCTATAGCTCAGGCCCTCAAGTCCCGGCAAAATCCTCACAAATCTTCTCTGTACTCTTTCCACTTTAATGGCATCTTTATTAACTGAGAAGCTTTGAAAAGCTTTACTTCCTTAGCAACCACGTCACAGTCCCGCTAAGAATTATTATTTAGATGAGACACAGACCTGCTAATCACACATGTAGCATAAGCTGCATGTAACCCACTGATTGTAAATTACTGCTGTGGGTTGCTGACGTTCAGTTTTGTATATCAGTTTTTAAAATGTGATGGGTACAAGCCTCTCTTTTGTTCTTTAATAGCCCTGTCCCACGGTACGAGTTCATTCCAAGAGCTCTCGGGTACGTCGGAGCTCGGGGACATCTCTTAGTGGCTCGTAACGCTAACGGCAGGTACTCGGGAAGACTCGCTAATGGCAGGTAAGCACGGGAAGACTCGTGAAGATTTTTCAACATGATGAAAAATGTCCATGAGAGCCCCGAGTACCGACAAGTGGCCATTACCGTAAATCTCCGACTTCAAATCAGGGCAAACTCGTGAGAACTCTTGGAATGAACTCGTACCGTGGGACGGGGGTTTTATTTTATGCACAGTTTCAAACTTAACTGTACTCTATTTTTGTGCTGAACTTGCAATTATATAAAATGTGATTGTGCTATTATAACTGCATCACTGCCCAGTTCGGTAACTCAACCGCCCAGGAACAAAGCAGGCTGCAGAGAGTGGTAGACAACTCGGGTACAACACGGGTACTGACCACCGCACAATTAAGGGGATCTATGGGAACAAACAGGCAGCAAATATCAGCAAAGACCCCGACCACCCCAGCCATGCTCTCATCTCATAGGAAGGCGGTACAGGAACCTGAAATCTGGGACCTCCAGGTTCAAGAACAGCTTCCATCCAGCGACCATCAGGTTCTTAAACACTGCACAACGCTAACCACAACCCAGCCTACAACAACCCAGCTAAACTCAGCAAGGGTAGACACAAAATGCTGGTGTAAATCAGCGGGTGAGGTAGCATCTCTGGAGAGAAGGGATGGGTGATGTCGTCCATTCCTTCTCTCCACAAATATTGCCTCACCCGCTGAGTTACTCCAGCGTATTGTGTCTACCTTCGATTTAAACCAGCATCTGCAGTTCTCTCTTACACACTAACCTCAGCAACTCTGACCTTCTTTGGATTGCATCTTTGGTTGCACAACAGACTTCTCCCTTTGCACTGTCACGGCTATCTAGTGTCACAGTTAATAATTCATTGTATTTTATTTATAATATATTACCTGTGTTTCATTACATTTACAGGTCTGTTGAGCTGCAGCAAGTAAGAATTCCATTATTCCTTTGTCAGTACGTGTGAAATTAACTCTTGACTCTTAAGAATTAAAAAAAATTATCCCATGTAAACACCATTTGCAGTGTGAAGTAGTGAAGCGATAGAGGGATTTCAGTGTTTGCATATGCTGAAATAAAAGAACAGTGACCATGAGGTACCAAGATATCCCCAGCATTTAACGTGAGCCTTTTTAACCCATTCTAATATCCATTTATTAGTTTACAAGATGTGCACATCAGAACATCTGTCACCTTTATTGTCCACCTGTCATTGACCCTGAACCGCAAAGACAATTAATAGTCAACCACAAACTAGACGGATTGTTAATCATCAACTTTGTAGTACCAAAAAAGTTCTGTGTCCATTCTCAGAGAGGATATGCTACACAAAAAATACATTTCTAACTTAAAAACTGGGTAAGCCAGATGAAGGTTGTATATAAACAATTTTGCATTTTGTTCCCTGGTCTGACTAACTCGGGACAGTAACCCTGTATCATAGAACATGAAACCATGTAAAGAAAGAAAGGAGTGCTGCGGAAATTCTACAGCTCACCGTCTGGTTAACTGGTCTCAACTCTGCTAAAAACCTTCACACTGCCAGCTGACCTCACCTCCTAAAGCTTTAAAGCTCTAGCCGAGATAACCCTTCAGAAAGGGCACTGTATTGTACGGAAGATGACGTCACATACTGCAGCAAAACACAAAGTGTTGGAGGAACTCAGCGGTTCAGGAAACATCTGCTGAAGAACCCAAACGTATCCAATCTCACCGCATCGGAGTTTCCAATAACATTTAGATCATTCCGACCTACACTCGTGAACACACATGTTTCAGTGTCTCAATGAACTATGCATGTTAAAGGGCAAAGGTTCCCAATATTTTTTTACAAGGATGCTGCCAGGAATCGAGAGCCTGAGCTACAAGGAGAGGTTGAGCAGGCTCTATTCTTTGGAGCACAGGAGGCTGAGGTATGATCTTGTAGAAGTATATAAAATAATGAGGGGAATAGATAGGGGAATGAACAATACCCAGAGTAGGAGATAAAGGACATGAGTTTAGACCTAAGTCTTGTACTCTTTCTCCCATGGACGTTTTGTCATGCTCTCCTTGGCCTCTCTTCCATGTATTTAGTTTATTGTCACATGTACCGAAGTTGTTGCGTGCGATCCAGTCAGCGTAAAAACTATACATGATCATGATTACAATCAGGTCGTTCACAGTATACAGATGCACGATAAGGGGACAATGTATAGTGCATGGTAAAGTCCAGTAACATCCAATTAAAGATAATCCAAGGATCCCCAATGAGGTTGGTCAGGACCATGCTCCAGTTGGCAATAAGATGATTCAGTTGCCCAATAACAGCAGGGAAGAAGCTGACCCTGAATTTCACACTTCTGTTCCACTGGCCTGATGGGAGAGTGGAGAAGTGTGAGTGTCCAGAGTTCAAAACTGCCACCTGCAAAGCCACAATAGATTTACACCTTAAATCTGAATTTCCTCAAGTATTGCCCCCATCCTATTCATTGTGCACAGCTGGAAATGCATCTGGGGTTGGAAATGACTGAGGTGGGGTTCCCAACATTTCAGATGCTTCTTTGTAGATCCTGGTCCCTCTGAGAGAGGGGTGGATGAAAATGGATGTGACCCACCCACGTCACCGACCTGAATCACCGACCCTGGCAGCTCAGCAGGGTTCCAGCAACAAGCTGCAGCCACAGAGAAGCCTCCTACACGAACGCAACAGCCCCACAAGATGCACTGAGTAATTGTGCATCGGCAGGCAAGTCCCATTTAGTTTAGTTCACAGAAACATTGTGGAAACAGGCTCTTCAGCACAACAGTTTGGGGTGGGAGATTACAACCTTCTCGCGCTCCAACAGTCTCGTTGACTGTTTCGACCAATGCAGTCAACCTGGCGTGCACAATCAAGTACGATCAAATAGAACAAGTTGTCCGACAACTTTAGGCTGTGCACGCCATATGCAAGAAGAATCACAATTGGTCTGAGCTGACCAATGGTCACCCATATACTGGAGTCCACCGAGTCTGCTCCAACCAATGATCACCACATACACTACTCCATGTTATCCCACTTTTATATCCTACACATTAGGGGCAATTTAATGAAGCCAATTAACCTTCAAACCTGCACATCTTTGGTATGTGGGAGGTAGCCAGATCATCTGATCACAGGGAGAACCTGCAAGCTCCATATAGGCAGCACCCATAGTCAGGATCAAACCTGGGTCTCCACCCCCGCCCCACTGTGCGACCCCAATTATTCCTCATGAATATGCTGAGCATCTAAAATAGGGAAATGGGGCACTTGTATTCCACCTGGGTAGCTTATAACTTAACAATTTGAACACTGGATGCCACAATTGCAAGTAATACCTCCGTGCCCTCTCTCTCTCCCACTGGCCGATGCCCACCCTCTCCCCCATGTGCACCTTCTTCCCCCACCATCTGCCACCTTCAGCCAATCACCCTGATCCTTTATTCTCCTCAGTACACTCATCTCCCATCCCTGAGACGCCCATTTTCCTTTATATACCCCCATTTTCCCCTCCTCATCCCCTTCCACCCACAAACCTTCATCCGGCTTTACATTTCATGTTCATTTCTAGGAGCAGAATTAGGCCATTCAGCCCATCAAGTCTACTCCGCAAATTCAATCATGGCTGATCTATCTGACCTCTCAACCCCATTCTCCTGCCTTCACCCCATAACTCCAGACCCCCGTACTAATCAAGAATCTGTCAATCTCCGCCTTAAAAATATCCATTGGCTTGGCCTTCACAGGCGTCCGTGGCAATGAATTCCACAAATTTCACTCTGTTTCTGTTCTTATTCTCTGACCCCATTTTGTCTCTTTTTCACCTCCATCCTTCATCACTTACTCCACCCCTTTGCCAATCAACCCCCTCACCTGTATCCACCTATCACTAGCCAGGCATTGCCTTTTCCAACATTATCCCCACCACTCATTCTGAAGAAGGGTCCGGACCCAACACTTCGTCCATTCAGAAGCTGCCTCACCCACAGACTACTCCCAACACTTTGTTTTTTGCTCAAAATACAGGTCTCCGGCTAATAATCCAATGGTTTAACCACAATAGTACTCGAGTGATACCAATGACCAAGATACCAGCACGGCAGTCACGGAGGAGCAGTGGTAGAGTTGCTGCTTTACAGCGAATGCAGCGCCAGAGACCCGGGTTCGATCCCGACTACGGGTGCTGTCTGTACGGAGTTTGTACGTTCTCCCCGTAACTTACGTGGGTTTTCTCCGATATCTTCGGTTTCCCACACTCCTAACACGTCCAGGTTTGTAGGTTAATTGGCTTGGTAAATGTAAAATTTGTCCCTAGTGTATGTAGGATAGCGTTAATGTGGAGGGATCGCTGGTCGGCGCAGACCCGGTGGGCCGAAGGGCCTGTTTCCGCACTGTATCTCTGAACTAAACTAAACTACTGCGGTCTGCTCCACTTCTAAAATTAATCTCCATTAATTTCAGCCGTTAATTGCCCACCTCACATTTCCAGCTTTCTCCCCCTCTTCTACAATCAGTCTGAAGAAGGGTCCCAACCCTAAACGGTGTCTGTTAAAGAAGGAACTGCAGGTGCTGGAGAATCGATGGTTACACAAAAAGCTGGAGAAACTTTAGCGGGTGCAGCAGCATCTAAGGAGCGAAGGAGATAGGCGGCGTTTCGACCCGAAACGTCGCCTATCTCCTTCGCTCCTTAGATGCTGCTGCACCCGCTGAGTTTCTCCAGCTTTTTATGTAACCTTAAACATTGTCTGTCCATTCTTTACACAGATGCCGTCTGACTTGCACAAGATTCCAGCGTCTGCAATTATTTTTGTGTCTCTGAGAATTTTAATAGATGATTTCTCTGCAATCCTCCAGCACAACTTATAAACCTTGCTGTTAACATTCAAACGCAAATGAAAGCATATTCTGTACAGTTTGCTGGTACGTGAGATTCAAAATAATGTTTCTTGTTTCGGCATTTTCTGGAACAACCGTGGGATTAATCTTTTATTAGCTGCCGTAAAATGCTGAACAGTCCATTTCATATCAGATGTTCTGCTAATTTCCTCAATGTCAAAACTGTTACAGAAATTGGTGGGAAAGAGTCAAAGATCCATCAGAGCAAATGTTTCGTCTGTCCAAGTAGCAATTATGATCAAAGAGAAAGAATGTTAAAAACATGAATTTATAAACTGTGTTTCATCATCTCCGTTCATCCCAGGGCACTTCACAGTTAATAAGGCCATTTTAAAATGTATAGATTGTTATAATACAGGAAATATGGCAGCCAGACTGTGCATTGTAAACTCCCTCAGGCATTCATGTAATCACCGATGTTTGGTTACGTTAACTTTCGAAGGATATTGGCCTAGTCAACTGGGAGAATGCCCTAGCATTCTTTACATAGTATGATCCTTGTTGGGTCAGCACAGAAGAATAGCTGGTAAAGCTGCTGCCTCGCAGTGTTAGAGGCCCGGGTTCAATCCTGACCTCAGGTGCTGTCTGTGTGGAGTTTGCATGTTCTCCCTGTGACTGCATGGGATTCATCCACGTGCTCCGGTTTCCCCCCACATCCCAAAGACGTGCGGGTTTGAAGGTTGATCGTGCCTGTGTAAATAGCCCTTAGTGTGTAGAGAGCACATGAGAAAGTGGGATAACATTGAATTGGTGTACGGATGATGGATGGTCAGCATGGACTCGGTGGGCCGAAGGGCTCCTTTCCATGCTGTAACATTCAATCAATCAACGATTGAATATTAAACGCAGAGAAAGATGTGACAACTGTTTAACATCTCAAAAGAAAAGGGCAAAGTCGAAAGGAAATTACACCCAGAGTGGCAACTGTCCGGAACAAGTGCCGGGAATGGTGGTGGCCGCAGATATAATAGTAACAGACAATTGGTCTTGGCATCATGTTCAACACAGACATTGTGGGCCAAAAGGGCTGTTCTAGTGCTGTACTGTTCCAAGTTCTATGTTCTGACATTGGCGTGCACCCTCAGTGCCCACATTAGCAAATTAAACCTACACTGTGGTGTGTGTGAAAAACTTGCCTTTCACTTTAAACTTTAATCTTTGCCCCTCTCACCTTAAATCTATGACCCTGGAAAATAACGTTGACTGTCCCCCAGATTCAGGCTTCTCATATTTTTATAAACATCCTGTGCTGACCTGTTCTGTGTTTTAGTTGTGGGTGTAGTATTAGTGATACAGCATGGAAGCAGGCCATTTGGCCCAGGGGTCCGTGCCAACCAAAGGAGAAGGATTCCGACCCGAAATGTCACCTATTCCTTTTCTCCAGAGATGCTGCCTGACATGCTGAGTTACTCCAGCATGTTGTGCCTATCTTCGGTCTAAACCAGCATCTGCAGTTCCTTCCTACCCATATACTAGTTCTTTGTATTCCCAGTTTTGCATCCCACAGACTAAGGGCAATTTAGAGCAGCTTATTATCCGACAAATCTGCGTGACTTTGAAATGTCGGAGGAAGCCGGAGCACCCGGAGAAAACCCACGCGGTCACGGGGAGAATATACACACCCCATACAGGCAGCTACTGCAGTCTGGATTGAGCTGGGTTTCTGGCTTCGCGGCAGCAGCTCTACCGCTGCGCCACCGTGCTGCTGCGGTCTATATAGCTGTGATCCATCCTCGGGGTGGTATAAATCCACTCCATCACACACCATGCAATAGAAAACCGCTGACTGAAAGGACAAATGCTGGCCCAATGTCAAGAACCGACCAGTAACACCCACCTGCCCAGCTGAAGGAGAGCGACATTGATGAGAAACCCTGTGATGCAAGGTCAAACCTTCTGGTACTTGCTTAAATGCAGGATAAAGGAGTTCTTAGAACAACAGCTGGCAACTTGGGAAATCACAGAGGCTTCATTGTACACCAGCATATTTCAATGGTGAGATATTTTTCTCAGATTTGTTAAGGTTATTAAAAATCTGGACTATTACTTCTGCGCTGTTTTAATAAGCGAGCAGCAAAATTACGTAAAGTTCTGGTTGCTGTCAAGACAAATACACCAGAGTGTTTCCATTGCAGCAGAGGTCCAGCTAATGTCAGTGCATGGAGCTGTTCCTGCGCACTCAACTTGCTTCAGACATGCAGGAAATGCAATGTTTTCTTAAAACAGAAGGATTCATTTGGTGCTCAATGAAATAATGAGGAATGGAACATTTTAAACCAGTGCTCGCATTATGCCCCTTTCATTTATATTTACCTCAAGGTAAAGGTCTCTTTATATTTCCTCACGAGGTAGGAATCAATATATCTCCTCCAGGATAAGCCAAACACTGAAGGTTTAGGAGTAACTGAGCATCGGGAAAAATCTCTGGAAAACATGGATTGGTGCTGTTACAGATCACGACCATTCTTCAGACTTCCTGACCCACAACATCACCTATCCAGGTTCTCGCTTACCCGCTGAGTTACTCCAGTACTTTGTGCCTTTTTTTGTGCACCTGCTTAATCCACAAACCCGCACGCCTTTTGGATCCGAGGGGAAACTGGAGCACCCGGAGGAAACCCACGCGGTCACAGGGAGAGCATGCAAACTCCACACAGATACCACCTGAGGTCAGGATCGTATCTGGGTCTCTGGTGCTGAGGCAGCAGCTTTACCAGCTGCGCAACTGTGCCGACCACATAACCCTGTAAACTTTTTATATCCATATACCTGTCTGATGGTTTTTGAAAAGTTGTAATTGTATCTGCTTCCATAGCCTCCTCTGGCAGCGCAATCCAGGTATAGACTACTCTGAGTGAAAAGGCTTGTCCCGGAGGTCCCTCTTAAATCTCTGCACTCTCATCTTTAGCTTAAGCCCTCTAGTTTTAGGATCCTCTACCCTGGTCATTTTATCCTTGCCCCTCATGATCGTCACCCTCGCTGTTTAACTGTGCAGTGACTCGGGTGGGGTGGGGGGGGGGGGGGGGTCTGTCTGTGCAGCATTGCCAGCATGGAAATCTAGACTTCGCACCACAGCAGTGAAGTGTAACAGCAGGAACAGTGCTGCGATCCACTCTGGCAATTTGCGGGTTCAATCATTCCGCCACAAACAGCTCGCAACCCAGTTACTCAAAGCAACAACTCAGCAACAGGCCAAGGAAACGCAAGGCTCAATGGCGCTTTCATTCAACAGCACAGGTTTTCTTAAACTCAGTAAGAATATTGAACGTACGACAGGGCAGCACAGGTATAGGCCCCTTCGCCCACAATGTCCGTGCTGAACATAATGCTAAGCTAAACTACACCTGCATGTGATCCATATCTTCCATTCCTTGCATATCCATGTGCCTATCCAAAAGCATCTTAAATGTCACTATGGTATCTACCTCCGCCACCACCCCCGACAGCACTTTCCAAGCACCCATAACACACCCGGTGTAAACAAACACCCCACGCATCTCCTTTAATCTATGCTCCTCTCACCTTCAACAGGGTGGCGCAGCAGTAAAGTTGATGCCCTACAGTGCTTGCAGCACCAGAAACGCGGGTTTGAGCCTGACGACAGGTGCTGCCTGTGCGGAGTTTGCACGTTCTCCCGTGACCGTATTGGGTTTTCTACAAGATGTTCGTTTTTTTCTCACACTCCAAAGACGTACAGGCTTTTAAGTTAATTGGCTTGGGTTTGTATACTTGGTATGTATAAATTGTCCCTAGTATGTGTAGGATGGTGTTAATGTGCGGAGATCGCTGGTAGGCATGGTCAGGGTGGGCTGAAGGGCCTGTTTCCGCACTGTACCTCTAAACTAAACTAAACCCTCTAATCTTTGACATTTCCACCCTGGAAAAAAGATTCTGACTGTCTACCCTATCTAAGCCTCTCTCAATTGTATATGCTTATAACAGGCCTTCCCTTGACCTCTGCTACTCCAGAGAAAACATTTCAACTCTGTTCAACCTCTGCTTATAGCTAATACCATCTAATGCAGGCAGCATGTGACACACAGTCACTAACCTCCTTGATAGAAGTATATAAAATTATGAGGCAGAGATAGTGGACAGTCAGGACATTCCCAAGGTGAAAATGTCCAATACTAGAGGACATAGGTATAAGGTGAGAAGGGGGATGTCTAATGGAGATGTGCAGAAAAGGTTTTTGTTCACACACTGAGTGGTGAGGGTCTAGAATGCATTGCAAATGGTGAATGCAGATGCGGCAATGGTGTTTAAGAGGATTTTAGATAGGCACATGGAGGTGCATTGTAAGGAAAATGGGTATATTGACAATGTAAGAAATGTGGGTATAATGATCAGAGATTAGGTAAACCAAACTTATTTAATAGCCATTAAACCACGATAATGGCATTTAAGAGCCTTTTTGATAGGCACAATAAGTGCGGAGAAGAGAGGAACATGGATCATGTAAAGGTAGATCAGTTTAACGAGGCATCATGTTAAACAGCATGTCCATAGAGCTGCTTGCTTCCATTTTTAATTCTATGCCCAACTTCCAACTAATAGCCCTGTCCCACGGCACGAGTTCATTAAAAGAGCTCTCCCGAGTTTAAAAAAAATCAAACTCGTGGTAACCACAGAGAATGAACGTAGCGGGTACGTTGGAGCTCGGGGACATCTCTTAGCGCTAACGGCAGGTACTCGGGAAGACTCGCTAACGGCAGGTAAGCGCGGGAAGACTCATGAAGATTATTCAACATGTACGACTGGCCATTACCGTAAATCTCCAAGTTCGAATCAGGGCAAATTCGGCAGAACTCTTGGAATGAACTCGTACCGTGGGACAGGGCTTTAAGTTCTTCCTCCATAACACCAGTATATTTCCCCATTTTACCTTATTTCTCATAGCGTAGAAACTGCAGACGTGTAATCATTCATAAAAGATTTGAATATTCCCAAATCTATTTTAGGATTCCAGATCTGGATCTGGAACGAGCTGTCAGAGGAGGTAGTTGAGGCTGATACAATTACAACTTTTAAAATACATTTGTACACATAGAAGGATGGGAAGAGTTTAGCGGGCTATGGGACATATGGGATTAGCCCAATATGCTGACCTGGTTGGCATGGATAAGGTGGGCCAAAATGCCCGTTTCCATACTGTGGTCAAGTCATTGGATATTTTTAAGGCGGCGATAGATAGATCATTGATTATTATGGGTGTCAGGGGTTATGGGGAGAAGCCACGGGAATGAGGTTGGGAGGGAGAGATAGATCAGCCATTATTGAATGGCGGAGAAGACTTGATGGGCGGAATGGCCTAATTCTGCTCCTATCGCTGATGACCTTATGACTGCAAAGCTCCCTGACAATGTGACTCTGGAATTCCTCCACTTTGTTCTCAGCAACAGCTCCAGGAACCCTCCCCTGGGTCTCAGACTCACCCTGGAAACTCCTACAGCGTTGAGTCCTCCTGCACGCCACTCCCCGAGTGGAACTGGGTGGGGAGGGAGCCGACATACATTATTCTCTGTAAATTAGTTCTAGCCTGTGCCTGAGCGTTAAACCTACAGGGCCCTGCTTTAAACCCTCGGGATCAGCTCACACGTTGGGGGCACGTCAGCCAGAGTATCAAACATGTTAGCATAGCACCTACTTAGCACTAGCATGCATCCCTTCACCGGCTCAACACTAACCTCACCCCCGTGCAGCATTCCAAGTTCTTGCTTCTATGAAAGGAGGGGAATTGTCATCCGTCATTCCCAACTTGATTTGAGCCAACATTCTGGAAGAGGAGGAGTTGTGTCCTCTCGCAGAGGCCCACCCAGTCCATCTTCCTCTTCCTGCCAAGCAGAGCAAACAATTCGAGTGTTGATGTTGCAGAGGATGGCGTTTAAATTATTCTAAGTGACAACGCTTATGGAAGGCGGATATAAGGCGCGACCAGAGCCGCATATTTTACATTTTCTACTTGTACTTCATTGCAAGAATAAAACAACTCATAACGCGTGGAACCGTTGATGGAGCATCGCACTGAGTGGCACTCAGACCCCGTGTACATCAAGGGAACCGGATATCTGTCAATAAACCTTTGAAAAGTGTTAATGTGATGTTTGACTTGGGCTAAGACAAGCGTACCCTGAACATGGAGACTTGGTTCGACGGAGACCAGATTGAGTTACCATCACCAAAACACAGCGATAAAGTGGATTAAAAACTAACAGTGTCGATCTGTTGTCTAGACAAGGTTGCATTCTTTCACACAAGTAAATATCTCATTAGGTAATTCAGCACACACTTGCAATGCAAGGTCTTTAAACCTTATCAAGGTAAGGTCATAATCATTGGAAGAAATTAATCTATTTTTCCCTGACATTGGAAGAGGCAAGATATTAAATGGACATCTTTGGTGTTTTATGGAGATGAAGTCTGTAATGTACACATGGAGTCAAGTGGCTTATTTGCTTTGGAAGTTTACTTGCAAGATGCCAATTTCTCTTTTGTATGGGAAAAGGAAATTACAAAATAATTCCTAGTCGTATGGAGAAAATTCCAGAGATCCTTTATTCTGTTATCGCTTGTTTTGTGGAGTCAATGTCCTGAGCAGTCTGGGATAATGATACACACCGCTTTGCCAAACCACGATAGGTCTGGCCAGTGCTGACCATATTCTCAGTCTATCTGCGATATCTGTGTCATCATTGATATGAGGTCAGTCTGAAGAAGGGTCTCATTCATTCCTTCTCTCCAGAGACGGCCTGTCCTGCTGAGTTGCTCCAGCATTTTGTGTCTATCTTCAGTTTAAACCAGCATCTGCAGTTCCTTCCTACACAGTGATATCTGTGTGCCTGGGGGGTCTGAAGCTACAATCATTCCTACGGGCTACAAATCCAAAGACAATGATGGAAAGAGAAAACTAATATCTGATGCCCTCAGGTTGTCATTACTAGAACGCCAGATCGCAGGTGGAATGGACAACTCAATGTGTGAACCAGTTTGTGTGTCTGTATGTTTGCAAGCATGGTTGTGTTTGTGTACATTGGAGAGACCCTGTAGAACCTGAATGTGTATGTGCATATGTATGTACTTGTGTGTTTGCATGCATGAGTGTTTGGACATGAATATATATGTGGATGAATGCAAGAGAGAGAACGATAGACTGAGCGAAAGAAGGAGAAACTGAGAGAGAAAGAGAGGGAGGAAGAGAGGGAGGGAAAGAGGAAAAAAAACTGAAGAGAGAGTCTGGGCCTGTATATTGATGACATTTGTAAATCTTAGATTGTCAAATCCAGGTAACACTCTAAAAACTTATAGTTGACAGAATCTTCTTCTTCTTGCGTATGGCGTGCACAGCCTAACGTTGTAGGACAACTTTTTCTATTTGATCGTACTTGATTGTGCATGCCAGGTTGTTTGGATTCGTCGAAACAGGGCGGACCACGTGAAGGCTGCAATCTTCCACCCCGTTGACAGAATGTGATACATATAACGTTATTTTATTGAGCCACACATTTTAGTTGGGTAGTTGTATAATAAATTCATATAATGTATATTAATTCACCATTCTGGTTTAAATGCAGCATCTTGCTCTATCATAAACAAGCTCCATTGGGCAGCCTCTCCTCAGCATAGGAGGTCCACAACATCACTAATAGACAGCAGGACTGTATGTTAGCCCAAAATGTTTTTATCGTAGATTTTCTGGCAGGAACCAGTGTTTGGCCAGGAGAAGTGCTCATTATGGTGATTCAACCAATCTTGTTGGCCAAAACATGCCACCTCTTGCATGCGGGCTCAGATTATTTCTGTACAATCACTAATCAGGGATTGTATGGCAATACGCTGGTGGAGTGTTTGTCAGAATCAAATTTCACTGTGCATTTGCACTTCATATGAGACAATAAAGCACTATTGAACATTGATTGGCTGAACTCCAACCAACTCCACATTTTCAGTCTTTATTTGTGTGAAGCAAATGCATTGGCATTTTTCAATGTAATCTTGGACAAATCAGACAGATACCAGATAGGTCTTTTTGTTGTTAACCATTGTAGTCCCTGGAGTGCTGGGTTTACATCTCCAAGTACCGCAGGAAACATCCATCTTTGAAGAAGATTCTTCAATTGTTTGTTTTATTATTTTGATTTCAATGACTCAATATTCACCAATCTGCCTGATGATCTGGCCATAATGTGTCAATCAGCCAGGTACAAAATCATGAGGCATTTCCAGCGGGCCACCGGTGATCAGAGCTAGGAAGGAGACGAGTAGGGTAGAGGATTCTAAAACTACTCTTCAGATGAGAGGGGAGAAATTTAAGAGGGACCTCAGTGTTAGCCCTTTCACTCAGAGGGTAGTCCGTATCTGCATCGAGCTGCCGGACGAAGCTATCGAAATGGATACAATTGTGAAGTTTAAAAGACATTTGGACAGATAATAATAATAATAATAATAATAATAATATATTTTATTGTAATTGCACAGAGGTACGACGAGATTTGGTACGCAGCTTCCATCCGATGTCATAACTTAATCAACTAAAAGTTTCGACACCCAGAGAGACATGATTTATATAAAAAAACAGTAAAACAGTATCAAGTGCAAATAGGTCTGTGTCGGGTCGACGTGCGACATGACCATCCAAGGGAGACAGTTCATGGGGGGGGAGGCACTCAGCAGGGCCGGTTCAGAGCAGCTATACCTCTGGGGATGTAGCTGTTCCTAAGTCTGGAGGTGCGGGCATAGAAGGCCTTGTAACGTCTGCCGGAAGGTAGAAGTTCGAACAGACTATTGCAAGGGTGTGAGGAGTCTTTGTGAATGCTGACGGCCTTCCTGAGGCACCGTGTGTGGTAGATGCCCTCCAAGGCTGGTAGCTGCGTCCCAATTATCTTCTGCGCTCTGTGGACGACGTGCTGAAGAACTCTCCTCCCCGCCTCCGTGCAGCTGAGATACCACACAGAGATGCCATATGTTAGTATGCTCTCTGTGGTGCAGCGGTAGAAGGTTGGCAGCAGCTGTTGGGGCAGACCAGTCTTTTTCAGTGCTCTCAGGAAGAACAGTCATTGCTGTGCCTTCTTTACTGGCACAGCGGTGTTGGTGGACCATGTGAGGTCCTCTGAAATGGAGGACCATGTGAGGTCCTCTGAAAAGCCAGAGAGATGACATCCTCTGTGGATCTATTTGCCCTGTATGCAAATTGATGTGAGTCCAGTGAGGCAGGGATGCTGGATTTAATGTGTGAGAGGACCAGCCTTTCAAAGCACTTCATGGATATCGGTGTTAAGGCAACCGGACGGTAGTCGTTCAGGTAGGTGATTTTTGACTTGGAATATGGAATGTGGATAGGAAGGCTTTAAAGGGCTATGGACAAGATGGAGGCAAATGGGACTAGCCCAGAATGTCAACTTGGTCGGCAATAAAGGTAAGATGGCGGTGCCTGGCGCCAGCGGCCTCTGCAATCCGTCTGTCTTTTTTAAATTTTTGTCCTGTTGAGTGTATAGTTTGGTTGTAGTTTACATATTGTTTTTAGCTGTGTATATGTGAGGGGCAGGGAGGTGGGGGAAACTTTTAAATCTCTTCCCTGTATGGGGGACCCGACCTTTTCCCTGCCGGGTCTCCGTTGTCATTGGGGCCTAGCACCGTGGAGCGACCTCCAACCGGAACGACCTGGGGCTCCAGTCGCGGAGCCTGCGGACTTGCCATCGTGGAGCTGGCCGGCTTCGGAGCGCGGAGAGCTGTGGCGGCGCACGGCTGCGATCCGACTTCGGAACTTCGGAGGCTCCAGCCGCAGGCCTAGTGGACGGTGACATCGGGAGCTCGCGGGTCCCTGGTGGGAGACCGCTTTTCGGAGCTCCCACAATGGCAACTTCTCACGCCCGAATTGCGGGTTGAAAACGACCCGGAGCGGGGCCTTACATCGCCCGGCGCGGCCTTAATGACCACGGGACTTGCCATCGCCCGCCAGGAGCTTTAACATCGGGAGAAGAATGGAAAACAGGGGAGAGACAATGACTTTGCCTTCCATCACAGTGAGGAGGAGATTCACTGTGATGGATGCTTGTGTTAATTGTGTGTCTTGTTGTTTTTTCTTGTTGTATGACTGCAGAAACCAAATTTTGTTTGAACTTCATTTGAGGTTTAAATGACAATAAACGGTATTTGATATTGTATTGTATGTATTGTGGGCAATGTGGGCCAATGAGCATGTTCCAAGTTGTATGACCCTGACAAATGACTTGTAGGGTAAACATTTTGACAAGATTGCTTGCCCAGAATAGGTGAATTGAGACACAGAGGACATAGGTTTAAGGTGAAGGGGAAAGTATTTAGAAACATAGAAAAATAGGTGCAGGAGTAGGCCATTCAGCCCTTCGAGCCTGCACCGCCATTCAATGTGATCTTGGCTGATCATCCAACTCAGTATCCCGTATCTGCCTTCTCTCCATACCCCCTGATCCCTTTAGCCACAAGTGCCACATCTAACGCCCTCTTAAATATAGCCAATGAACTGGCCTCAACTACCTTCTGTGGCAGAGAATTCCAGAGACTCACCACTCTCTGTGTAAAGAATGTTTTCCTCATCTCGGTCCGAAAGGAATTCCCCCTTATCCTTAGACTGTGACCCCTTGTTCTGGACTCCCCCAACATCGGGAACAACCTTCCAGCATCTAGCTTGTCCAACCCCTTATGAATTTTGTAAGTTTCTATAAGATCCCCCCTCAATCTTCTAAATTCCAGCGAGTGCAAGCCGAGTCTATCCAGTCTTTCCTCATATGAAAGTCCTGACATCCCAGGAATCAGTCTGGTGAATCTTCTCTGTACCCCCTCTATGGCAAGGATGTCTTTCCTCAGATTTGGAGACCAAAACTGTACGCAATACTCCAGGTGTGGCCTCACCAAAACCCTGTACAACTGCAGTAGAACCTCCCTGCTCCTATACTCAATTTAATTGGAATTTGTTTTCACACAAAGGTTGGTGGGTGTATGAAACAAGCTGCTTGAGGAGATAGTTGAGGCAGGGACTATCCCAACATTTAAGAAACAATTGGACAGGTACATGGATAGGAAAGGTTTGGAGGGATGTGGGCCAAGCACAGGCAGGTTGGACTAAGATAGCTGGGACATATTGGCCAGTGTGGGCAAGTTGGGCTGAAGGGCCTGTTTCCACACTGTATCACTCTATGACTACGACTATGAAAATCAAAACAGGAGAACTAGTAGTTAAATGTTGCTTGCTGGCAAAAGACTTTGGTCGAAGATTTGGGTAAAATCAGAAGGGAAAATATTATTTTAAGGCTCTAATTATATTTGAGTAAACAACGTTTGTGTATGATGAAACAGTGAGGCCCTGTCTGAGTGAACATTGTGTAGGATGTGGGGCAAACAGCCACATTCTCATGATTAATTGTTTACAGCATTTTCTTGAGGGGAAGAAAAAGGCAAAAGTAAATTGCAATTTGTAATCTGTTTTTTGGTAATAAGCTTAGCTTTGTTTAGTTTAGTGATACAGCACGGCAACAAGCCCTTTGGCCCACTGAGTCCACACCGACCAGCGATCCCCGCACACTAGCACTATCCGATACACTAGGGGCAATTTACAATTTACCAAAGCCAATTAACCTACAAACCTGTACATGTTTGGAGTGTGGGAGGAAACCGAAGCACCCCGGGGAAAATCCACGTGCCACAGGGAGAACGTACAAACTACGTGCAGATAGCACTCGTAGTCATCGGGTCACCACAGCTCTCCACGTTCCGAAGCCGGCCAGCTTCACGATGGTGAGTCCGCAGGCTTCGCGACTGGAGACCCCAGGTCGTTCCGGTTGGAGGACGCTCCACGGTGCTAGGCCCCAACGACAAAGGAGACCCGACAGGGAAAAGGTCGGGTCCCCCATACAGGGAAGAGATTTAAGTCTACTGCTGTGCCACCATGACGCCCCTTAGGCTCTTGATTGTTAGCTGACGCACGCCGGTCCTATCTGTATGTGCAATGCTTAAATGTGCTCCAATAACAATAAAACAAGGAAATGCAGTAGGAGTGGGAATAGGCCACAAAGCCCCTCAAGCTTGCCCTGCCAAGCGATATGTTGAACAGTACAGCACAGGAACGGGCCCATCGGACCACAATGTTTGTGCTGAACATGATGCCAAGTTAGTCTGATCTCATATACTTGCACACGATCCATATCCCTATATTCCCTGCATTTCCATATCCCCATCTAAAAGCCTCTTAAAAACCACTATCATACCTGAATGCCTTGATTCTGCTCCTATGTCTTATGGTCAAAATAAGTTTGGTTCATCAATGCACTCGTATTCCTTAGATTCTCCCTCTCTCACTGACTTTTCTAACATTCCCCTTCAGCTTTTTCTTGCTTTCATTCTGGTCCAAAGTCTGACAGTGGCAAACTGAGACGTAATGCCGAACATTAAGCAGGGGCACAGTGAATGTATGACCAGCAAGTTTGGGGAAGGATAAGCAATATATTCACACTCCATAAAGCAGTCATCACCTGGGTAAATGAAACATTGTTGGTAAATTGGTTAGAGCATATTCAGAAGTTTAAACACTCATCAAGCTATCTGAAGCGCGATGGGGTTAGATATTATAATTCAATAAAGCATATAGAGGGTTATTAATGTTTATGCACTCACCAGACTGCAAGGGAAAGGCCAAAACCGAGAGTAATTCTCAGAAACACATTGGGCAATTCTAGCACATGGGATAATAGAGACTTACTGCAAGAAAGGAAGGCCACTTAACATTACGTTCATAGCAAATTTCTAACCAACCAACATTGTAATGGATCAGGAACATTTAAGAGTCTCTTAAATTTATACATAGAAGAACCAGGGTTCAACTGTCCTTGTGTGATTTTAATTCTAACACTAACTCTAGTAGTAATGGGGGTACACAAAATGCTGGAGAAACTCAGCGGGTGCAGCAGCATCTATGGAGTGAAGGAGAAAGGTAACGTTTAAGGCCGAAACCCTTCTTCAGACTGTTGGGGGGTGGGGGGAGGCGGGGGGGGGGGGGGGGGGGGGAGGGAAAAAGGAGGAGGAGGAGGAGCCCGAGGGCTGAGGGAGAGGTAGGAAGGGGAGGAGACAGCAAGGGTTAACAGAATTGAGAGAATTCTATGTTCATGCCAAGAGGAAGCAGACTCCCCAAGCGGAATATGAGGTGCTGTTCCTCCGATTTGCGGTGTTGCTCACTCTGGCCGTGGACAGAGAGGTCAGATACGGAATGGGAGGGGGAGTTGAAGTGCTGAGCTAGTAGTAATGGCTTGTGTTTCCTGATCATTGTACGGTTTGGAAACATAAAAAATAGGTGCAGGAGTAGGCCAGTCGGCCCTTCAATATGATCATGGCTGATCATTAAGAATTAGTACCTCATTCCTGTTTTCCCCATATCCCTTGATTCTGTTAGCTCTGTTTAACTCTCCCTTGAAAACATCCAGTGAATTGGCCTCCACTACCTTCTGTGGCAGAGAATTGCACAGGTTCACAACTCTTTGGGTGAAATGTTTTTCCTCATCTAAGTCCTAAATGGCCGACCCCTTATTCTGCAACTGTGACCCCTAGTTCTGGACTCCCCCAACATCGGGGACATTTTTCCTGCATCTAGCCTGTCCAATCCCTTAAGAATTTTATATTTCTATAAGATCCTCTATCATCCTTCTAAATTCCAGTGAATATAAGCCCAGTCGACCCATTCTATATGAATGGATCATATTCAGGGTTGGTCTATACCCTGACATTCCACAGTCTACTCAAACACCTAGAAAGAATGAAGGGAAATTAAATAGAAATTAAATATTCCTTGGTTTGTTCAGTCTGATCGCACTCAGCCAACATAAACTATAATTGTCAAAGGTTATTGGTAAAAGCTTTAGTTCCATGCATCTTCCCTTTTTCTTTGTAGAAACAAGGAATGCAGATGCTGGTGTAACTCAGCAGGTCAAGCAGCATCCCTGGAGGACATGGACAGGAGACGTTTCAGGTCAGGATGTTTCTTCAGCCTGATCAGAAGTCTGAAGAAGAGACCTGACTTGAAACATCACCCAAGATGTTCTCCAGGGATCCTGTCTGACCCACTGAGCTACTCCAGCATTTTGCGTCTTTCCGAGTTTCCCTTCTCAGTTCCTTGCTAAATCTCCTCACTGGGTATTTGTGATGCACTTTTCCTCTCCATTAATTTATTTCTTCTTCATTTTTCCACAGCTCTCACTTTCTTCCCAATCCGTGCTTGTTCCTGGGACTCACCATCCCCTGACTATTCTGTGCCTTGCAAATCTGCAGACACAGGCTGTGCATGGAAACGTAAATCTGCCAGCACTTGCAGAAGTGTGCCAACACATCCCAAGCACACTGGGCCAAACAGGGTCCATGTTCACATAATTTCCACTGAATATTTAAAAAGCCAGTTGTGTGGAGTTTAATTTGCCCCATTACAAGAAAGTTGTTTCAGACATGGTTTTGTTCTATTGTACTGGTCAGGCGTACTGAGATAGTGGAAAACCTTGTTTGTATTTTATTCCGTCAAATCATACTACATATGATTACAATCAAACCTTACACAAGTACAATGAGGGGAACAAGAAATAAAGTGCAGGAGCATAGCAACATTATAGTTACAGTCGGAAGAAGGGTTTCGGCCTGTAACGTTGCATATTTCCTTCGCTCCATAGATGCTGCCTCACCCACTGAGTTTCTCCAGCATTTTTGTCTACCTTACAGTTACAGGGAAAGTGCGGATAAAAAAGTGGCAGAACCGCACTGAGATAGGTTGGTAGATCGAGTCCATGCCTAACTTATGCAAAAACAGTTCAGTAGTTTAAACAGCAGGGAACTTGTTGTTCCTGAATCTGGTGGTCTGTGCTTTCAAGCTTTTGTATCTTCTGTTCACAGTAGAGGGAACAATTGAAGTGGAAAAGGTCCTTGATTATGTTGGCTGCTTTCCCAAGGCAGCGTGGTGCAAAATTGAGTTGATTGGGTGGGAGTTGATTGAGTGATAAACTGGGCAACATCCATAACTCACTGCAACTTTGCACAGAGTGTTGAAGAGGTTTACCAGAATGCTGAGCATAAATAAACTACTGAAGGAACTCAACTGGCCAGGCAACATCTGTGGAGGGAATGCATAGGGGCATTTTGGGTTAGGACCCTGGTTTAGACCACAAGGCTGCATGGATTTGAGGGTAATAGCCATAAGGAGAGGTTGGATAAATTCTGATTGTTTTTTTCTGGAGTATCAGAGGCAAACCCTCTGAGTTCCTCCAGCACTTTGCTCTTTGCATAATAGCTCAGGTCTCTGGGTGGTAATCTAACAATTTAACCACAATCGCTCCACTTCAATATCTATAAACAGGATACAAACACCTCTGTCCTCTGCTCCAATTCCAAAATTCCTCTCCATTAAATTCAGCCGAACAAAGATTTGGAAACAGCAGAATCCACATGTGCTGTTCTACCACACACTTGGTGTAAGGACCAAGGGGAATTTCATTCAATGCACCAGAGCCCAACTCAGCTGCTGCCAGGACTGGAGAATGAGTGGGACTAATCAATCAGCAAACAAACTGCAAGCAATTGAGCTGCAATCAATCAATCTGATTCCTCAGGAGTTACTTAAAGGGATTACATTGTGCATGGGTAATTTAATACACTCGCGATCCTTCTCACTTAGCATTGCACTTCAGCCTTGACATGTCCAACTTTATCAGATGGTAATTTCAATGTTTAACACTTAAGAGAAAATTCCCTGGAGCCTAATTATCTCTGGGATTCCAGGTGGCCTTCGATCATGAACAAAACAATCTTTTTCTGCTCGATCACTGATAGCACAGCTCAAGGTTTTTCACCTTGATCCTAAGTACAGATCACACTCACCACACTGGGTGAAGCGACTGAATCATTATATTTTCAATTCCTCCAAGCGACGATATAAGTTATTTATCTGAAGTTCTTTATTCAGTTTTTTGATATTGCTATGGAGGCACTGTGGTCTGAAGAAGGGTCTCGACTCGAAACGTCACCTATTCCTTCTCTCCAGAGAGTTACTCCACCATTTTGTGTCTACCTTAAGTTATTTGGTGATGTGAGGGTAGATTTGCTGCACGAGTGCAATGCACTGTTAATGGGTGTTGCAGTGGGGAAATGCATCAGGTCAGATCAGATCAAGGTGGAGCTGGAGCAACATGTGTGTTCAGGGCAAGCATTAGCACGTCATATTTAGGGTTTAGAGATGCAGCATGAAAACAGGACCTTCGGCCCACTGAGTCCGTGCCAACCAGCGATCACCCGTACACTAGTTCTATGCTGCACGCTACGATTGAGAGAAGCCAATTAACCTTGAGGAAGCAGGAGCACCCGGGCAAAAACCCATGAGGTCACAGGGAGAAGGTGCAAACTCCATAGAGACTGTGCCATCTGAGTACTTACTGGAATCTCATGTCGAAAGGTTTATAAATGAAGAAATGCAGTTACTGCAGGTGCTGGAAAGCTGAGCAGAAAACAAAAGTCTGGAGGAACTCAGCGGCTCAGACAGCATCCGTGGTGGCCATAGTTAAACAAAAAAGATTTAAAAGAATGATATAGCAAGGAAGAAGTTATTAAAGCAAAGACTGGAGCTCCTTTCTGTGTGGAAAACATTGAAAGATATGATGGAAAATCTGCAGGGAATTCAAAACCTAAGGCATAGGAAGTTGAGAGTAGTTTACCTTGATATCATGTTCGGCACAGACAATGTGGGCCAATGGGCCTGTCCTTAGTCTGTATTGAAGGTAGACACAAAAAGCTGGAGTAACGCAGCGGGTCAGGCAGCATCTCTGGGGAGGAATGGGTGACATTTCAGGTCGAGACCCTTCTCATAGCCATAGTGATAGCCATATTCAGTAGCTATAAACACCTGATGTACAGTATGGTGCTTTGCTTGGCTGAGCTTTCTCAGATGAAGGATCTCGACCCGAAACGTCACCCATTCGTTCCCTTCAGAGATGCTGCCTGAGTTACTCCAGCTATTTGTGTCTATCTTCGGTTTAAACCAGCATCGGCAGTTCCGTCCCACACACTCAGTCTATATTGTTCTGTGTTCTATGTAAGAGCAATGAATATAAGATAGAGCCTCCAAGTCTAGGCAGACATTTGGACGAGAATCTTTACCAAAAGAAAGCTGAATGGACAGTCACATGGAATAGTTGAGCTTTCTGTCCCTCCCCCTTCTTTAGATAAAGGGTCCCAAGCCAAAATGTTATTTGTCCATTTCCCTCCACGAATGCTGCCCAACCCTCCGGCACTTGGTATTTTGCTTTATGAACGAGAATCTGTCAAAGTTTTATGAACGAGGATCTGTCAAAGTGCGTGGGCTTCAGAGCTCACAAAAGGACCGAGCATTGAGGATCTTTCTCAGGTGAAGATGGGAGAGCAGTCCTGATACTCTTCAGCACTTTACTCGAGTAATGACAGGAAACGCTGCAAATACTCAGCGGGCCAGCCCACATGTGCAGGAGGAGAAACAGTGTTAATATCTCGGGTGGAAGATCCTTCACTGAACTGGAAAGGAGAGCAAAATAGCTCCTTAAACTACTTCAGGAATGGAGTGGGCATATCTCTGATCAGGGTGAAACCCGGATGACCATGGAGAGAAGTTGCATCAGAGTTATTTGCTCAATGAGCAAGTGGAAGCTGTCAGAGATGGGGGAACATCAACAAAAGAGTGTAGGCATTGCAAAATGCAGAGCAGAAAGGCATGCATGGGGAATTTAGAAGGATGAGAGGGGATGTTATTGAAACATATAAGATTATTAAGGGTTTGGACAGGAAACATGTTCCCGATGTTGGGGGAGTCCAGAACCAGGGCCCACAGTTTAAGAATAAGGGGTAAGCCATTTAGAACGGAGATGAGGAAACACTTTTTCACACAGAGAGTTGTGAGTCTGTGGAAGTCACTTCCTCAGGGTGGTGGAAGCCGGTTCTCTGGATACTTTCAAGAGAGAGCTAGATAGGGCTCTTAAAGGTAGCAGCATCAGGGGATATGGGGAGAAGGCAGGAACGGGGTACTGATTATGGATGATCAGCCATGATCACATTGAATGGCGGTGCTGGCTTGACGGGCTGAATGGCCTACTCCTGCACCTATTGTCTATTGTCTATTGAAAAAAAATGAAAAGAGAAATCAAGCTGAGCCAATCTTGGATTATTTTGTCCATTTCCAATCTCTCTGTTAGCAAATGATGCCAAGGCAGTGGAGAAAATTAAACAAAAAAATATTTAATTGAATGAAAAAACGTCAGAGTTTATAACAGCAGAGGGTAGAGATCTTTTCTGTGTAAAACAATGAAAAATATGATTCAAATTCTGCAGGGAATTCAAAAATTAAGATGCAGGAGATGAGATTAGTTGATCTTGACATCTTGTTTGGCACAGACATTGTCAGCAGATGGACCTGTCCCTGTGCTGTATGGTTTTATCTTCCATGTTCCATATAAGATCAATGAATACAATATAAAGTCCTGTCTCACACCTTCTGCTGTTTTAATCTCTGACCTGTGTTCCAACCATCTGCCTATCATTAAACCTCCCTCACCCGTGACATCCTATTACCTGCCACACTTTCTCCTGCCTCTATCAGCTTTCTTCTCTCTCCCCCACTCCCACAATCAGCCTGTAAAACGGTCTTGACCTAAAACGTTACCTGTACATGTTCTCCAGAAATGCTGCCTGACCTGCTGAGTTACTACATCACTTTGTGTCCTTCCATCTATTAACCTGTATCTGCAGTTCTTTGTTTCTACATTCAGGAGAACATCTTTACCAAAAGAGTCCTGAATGGACTGTCACGTGGAGTAGTTGAGGGAATTAACAGTGATGAACATACGTGAAAGCAAGGTAAACACGTGAGTAAGATAAGAATAACTCTTTGATAGGGTGAGTTGAAGAAGGGGGAGAGGAAGCTCAAGGATTCACACTAAACGTAGAACGATCAAGAATGTAGTACCAGGACTCTAGGCCCAGACCTAGAGGAAGAGATTGGGTACGCTAGGAATGGATTCCTTGCAGCACAGGAGGCTGAGGGATGATCTTATAGAGGTGTATAAAATCATTTGATAGGGTTTTTGATAGGGTTTTTGTGCATGATAGGTGAAACAAGAACTAAAGGGCATAGGTTTAAGGTGAGAGGAGAAAGATTTCCAGGAATAAATCGTATTAGAAATTAATAGGAACCTGAGGTTTAACTTTTTCACAGAGAGGGTGGTGGGTGTATTGAATGAGCTGACAGAGGAAGTAGTTCTGGCAGGTACTACTACAACAACAATATTTGCACGAATGCGTGGATATCCACTTGCCAGGACTTGTAGTTGGGACTAGCTGAGATGGGGCATCTTGATCCTCATGCGTGAGTTGGTGTCAAAGTGCTTGTTTTGGAGCTGTGCAGCTCTATAGCTATTCGGTTCAATGTTTTCTTTCTGTGTCAATAATATAACACAGTGATGAATGCAATTATATATGAGTGTCCTTTGTTTAATCTATGTATTATACAGGTGCAACTCTGGAAAATCCCCATTATGTATATGTGATATATATATATATATACATAATGTGTGTGTGTGTGTGTGTGTGTGTGTGTGTGTGTGTGTGTGTGTGTGTGTGTGTGTGTGTGTGTGTGTGTGTGTGTGTGTGTGTGTGTGTGTGTGTGTGTGTGTGTGTGTGTGTAACACTTGTCTCATCAACATAATTCTTTAAAAGAACACTGTGTGCTGGAGTAACTCAGCGAGTCAGACAGGATCGCTGGAAGACATTCCAGATTGGGACATTTCTTCAGACTGATTGTAATCAGGGAAGGGAGGGCGGAGAAAGCAGAGAACAGGGTTGGGGGGTAGGACAGGCCTGGCATGTGGCTACAGGTGAGGGAGTTTTTCACTGATAGATGGATGGAGCTGTGAAAAATGCTGTAAGATATAATTATTTAATTGGATGGGGCATACACAATGACTTATTAGAAGATTAATGTATTACATGAATTATGCTTTGGTGAGAAAACTCCAGTGAAATCTTACCTAGAATAAAGCATCTACTTTGACATGTACCGAAATAAAGTATCAAAAATGTTCAATGTCTTAAGAGTCTTGAATCAAGGCTGTGAAGACAATATTCTAGTACTTTAGGTTCACACTAATCTCCAAATAAACAGAGGAAGCAAGATCTATTGAGTTTAAAGGATTCAAGAATCAGCTTGTACAGTTCGAAAGCAGATTGGGGAAATTCTCCTATAAATCTCTTTGTGGTTTTCCAATTGAGCCAAGAAAAATTCATTTCGGAAAATCAACATTTCTCAAAGTGATGTAAAGAGAACTAAGAGAGTTTGGAGCATGATTAATTCTACAGAAACAATCGCAATGCTTTAAAAATCAATATGAAATAGACGCAAGATATTTGCAACAGTATCATATTTCTTCCTCTGTAGTTCCCAAAGGTTATATTTCAAAATTATTATGTTACTGGCTCCAGTAAAAGCCTTGCTTTTAAAGTTTCATGAGAAGATTTATGAATTGTGTAATATTTGATGGGTATTAGAATAAATAGTTGGGATTTTAAAAGCTATGCTCCACAACTAAACGGTCAATGCCATTCTGAAATAAGGTAGGAGCCACAATACATTAATGACCTTCCCATGGTTATGGAATGGGTTTTATATAAACAATGAGTATCATTCCAGGAATACTTTTGTAACAGTGAAGTACCAAACAAGTAGAAATAATGCACAAGCGAATGACTTCCCATCAATATGTTTCTCTTAATTTTGCTATCACATATATTGCTAATGAAATGGTGGACCAGTCAGAAATGCATGTATCTCTGGTCATTGCAATTATAGACAGAATCCTCTCCAATTCATGTTAAATACATTCCAACCCAAAAAGTTCCAAATGTGGATGAAGAGATTCAATTAAACAACCAATAAATTAATGTTTCAAATCTGAGACCCTTCATTGGAGCCAGAAGGAAAGAAGTATTCAGCATATTATTCCATAGCAAGCATTTAAATATCTGCCCTAGTGTCTACTTTTCGTTCGACAGCACTCCTGTGGAATATCTTGGAACGTTTTGCAAAATAAAGTGCCGAGTCTTTAGTATCAACCAGAAAATGCCGAAAATAGCCACCAGTAAATGGGGCATTATGTGAACCTTTATACTGGATCAGAGCCTTGACATCAATTCCTTCTATCAGTTACTCTGCGTTCTAATGCTTGTAGCGTTGGTCTGTGTCATTCTATTTGACAGCCTTGCCATTTTCAGTCATTGTCAGACACAAGGCAATTTGCAGTCATAAGTTACAGTTCAGGCCCAGTTATAAGTAGGTCGATTGTGTACAGTGAGTAGTAAGACCCACGCTCACACAATTAAAGCTGTCTCGCTGTCTGAAGTCACTCCCTTGTCTTTGAAACTTCCAGCTCACTGCAGACTCCAAAACTCCTACAGATTACATCAACTGCAACATTACTGTAATTCATTCCGATGTATGACACTCTGCAAATAAAGACAGCTTGTCTCCTTCAGTGAGCTCATCTCTTTCCTATTCTATGATTGATTGATTGATTGATTGCAAAGATACAGAATGGAAACAGACCCATCAGCCTACCGTGTCAACACCAATCATCGATCACCCCTTCACACCACTTCTCTCTTATCCCACTTTCACATCCACTCCATTCACACTAGGGACAATTTACCCACAACCCCATACGTCATTGGGATGTGGGAGGAAACCAGAGCAGTCATGGGGAGCCCACATGGTCACAGGGAGAACGTGCAAACTCCACACAGACAGCACCCAAGGTCAGGATCGAACCGGTGAATCTGGTGCTGTGAGGCAGTGGCTCTACTCTACAGGTTCCAAAATATTACTCTTTTCTAATTGAATTAACTCAGTTACTTAGGTACCCATAAGTGTTATTTATGAAATTGTTTAATATCCATAATTTAAAACTAATGCGAATGTTTCAAGAACAGAAAAGTCATGATTTGGTTTATTTTCCTGCTGAGTATCCCAAAGAGTTCTAAGTGTCCCAAGTAGTGCTAAGAGTGCAGGCAATATAGCAATTCTACAATAAATACATTTAGGCTAAATGGACACAAGAGTCTGTTTTGTTGCTGGGCTCCTGACATTTATTGCTGCTTTGTTTCACATGTATTTTTTGGAGAAAATTCAATCGCTCCAATAAAATAAATCGCTACAAACCGCATCATATTTATTTTTGCTCCACTGTTTGTCATTTATTTCACGCTGGTTTTGATTGCAAGGCGTACCCCTGTATTGTACTCTACACTGCCCCACAGTGCGGAGAGAGAGATGCCCATCGCTGGTCTCGGCATGAGACTGAAGGCACGGCTACTCCCGAGGTGGTCACAGAGATCCCACGGCCCCGTTTTGATGGAACAGCTTCTCCAACAGCCCGATCAGCCTTTATTGCCAGGTGCGGCAGGGTAGCGCAGCAATAGAGTTGTTGCCTTACAGTGCTTACAGCGTCAGAGACCCGGGTTCGATCCCGACTACGGGTGCTGTCTGTACAGAGTTTGTACGTTCTCCCCGTGACCTGCGTGGGTTTTCTCCAAGAACTTCAGTTTCCTCCCACACTCCAAAGATGTACAGGTTTGCAGGTTAATGGGCCTGATAGAAATCGAATTGTCCCTTGTGTGTGTAGGTTAGTGTTAATGTGCGTAGATCGATGGTCGGTGTGGACTTGGTGGGCTGAAGGGCCTGTTTCTCTAAACTCTAAACTAACTAGATTAAATTGAAACTGTGACCAGAATTCAAAGTTTTACACTGGCTGGAATTTTCTCTGAGCTTGGGAGCAATATTGTGTCAGCAGAAGATATTTCCTTCCTTGCAGTAGTTCTGAATCTCAATAAAAGACACAATGTGCTGGAGTAACTCAGCGGGTCAGGCAGCACCTCTGCGGAACATGGATAGGTTGTTGGCTATGGATGCAGTATATTGATGAACATGGATTGACCAAACATTGGGTTGTGACCCTTCAGCTGACCCAAAGTGTCACCAAACTATGTCTTCCAGAGGTGATGCCCACTGAGTTACTCCAACACTTTGTGTCTTCTTTTTAAGCCGGCATCTATAGTTCCTTCTATCTTCATTGTGCATCTCAATGTTGTTTTACATCTTTAGTTGTAAAATATCCTATCTATTTGTGAATAACTGAGGTAGCCCCTGTCCCGTAGTACTGATGATCATGTTGGAGTTAGTTTGGTGCAGTTGTGCTATTAAAAAGACAGCAGTAAAGGGACGTGGAATTCCTCCGCAAATGTAATGTGTACTAATGGTACAGTAATGGATGCAGGTTGAACTAGGCTTTTGAAAATTGCTTCCTGTAATAAATATAAAATTCTGAAGCCCAAACACAATGTGTGGGCATTAATAAAACATGTCTTTGGGGTGTGCATAAGAATAAATTTCCATCTTAGACATAAACAAAAAATCCCCTGCCATCCATGTGATCACGGGGGAATTTCTGCTAAGCTCCCAAATCTCTCCAGTAATTGGCAGGTTCTAACATTGGGTTTAAATGTGAATTTCCATG
The DNA here is from genome assembly GCA_963514005.1 of Raja brachyura. Next base: position 29,124,372 of record OY740806.1, on the reverse strand, counting down.
TTTTTTGATTTAAAAATGTGGAAATTCTAACCAAAGGAATCTGTCTTGACTGCTAACTAAATTCAAATATGATTCGAAGTTCCCAGTAAATCATTAAAGGCAGCCAATATCATCAAAGACCCACACCATCTTGCTCCCCCAACCAGTAAGAAGGTGCCGGAGCCTGAAAACCATGATCTCCAGGTTGACGAACAACTTCTTCCCAACAATCATAGGCTTCTGATCTCTACACAACACTAACCTCAGCAACTTCAGTCTTGGATGGATCTCGTCTTTAGTTGCACAACGGACTTTGGTTTCTCACCGTTATGGTTACCTAGTGTTGTTGTTATTAATTTATTGTATTTTAGTTTAGTTTAATTTGGTTTGGAGCGGCGTGGAAACAAGCCCTTCGACTCACCAAGTCCTGGCGATCAGCGATCCCCACACACTAACACCATCCTTACACACACTGGGGACAATTTACGATTACACCAAGTCAATTAACCTACAGACTTGTACGTCTTTGGAGTGTGGGAGGAAACCAGAGCACCGGAGAAACCCCACGCACGTCACAGGGAGAATGAACAAACTCCGCATAGACAAGCACTCGAGGTCAGGACCGCTCCAGGGTCCCTGGTGCTGTAAGGATTGGTGATTATTATGTATTTATTTGTTGGTATTGCCTTGTAAGCTGTAGCATGTAAGAATGGAATTGTTTTGTTGTTGTACATATGACAATTAAACACCCCCTACTCTTGAACTGGTTCAGTTCAACTCCCCTGATCTCCAAGTAAGCTCACGCAGTAACTGCTTATGAAAACAGCTGTGTAGTTGTTCAACAACCTGCACCTCCTCATAAGCCGCCTTGCTTCCATTTGTCCCTGAATCTATTAATCAAGGTTTGCACGTGTCTGTAATCCAAGGAAGTCAAAATTCAGTGTCTGCCAATGTTGCATTCAAGCATGAAAGATAAAAACCAGTCTTCAGACAAAATGTTGCAGGAAAGAGCTCAAGCAGGGAATTAGGAGGGTCTCTGGCAAGTAAGATTAAAGTGAGTCCCAAGGCTTTTTACAAGTACATTAAAAACAAACTAACTAGGGAAGGGGTAGGGTAAAGAAGGGAATTTTTGCTTGGAGTCAGATGAAACTGGCGAGATAAAAGATGAGGACTTTGCATCGGTATTCACCAAGGCGAAGGAATTGGAGGACGGTGAGATCAGTGTAGGGCATTTTGAGATCAAGAAGAAGGTGGTGTTGGGGCTCTTGAAAAGCATTAAGATGGATGTCCCCAGGGCCTGGTGGAATCTGTGTTGGGATATAGACGGGGCAGGGGAGGAGATTGATGGGGCCTTGATAAAATGTTTGTGTCCTCTCTAGCCACAAGCAAGGTCCCAGAGGATGGCACAGTAGCTAATGTTGGCCCTTTCTTTAAGAATGGAAACAGGGATAATCCACTAAATAATGGAGAGGTAAAAAAATATTGGAGTCTTCAGGTTAGGATTAACAGCACAGCAGGATCCTGGGGTGCATAGTTTTACTAAAGGAAGCAACACATGGTGGTCCAGCTATAGAGTTGCGGGCTTACAGCGAATGCAGTGCCGGAGACCCGGGTTCGATCCCGACTATGGGTGCTGTCTGTACGGAGTTTGTACGTTCTCCCCGTGACCTGTGTGGGTTTTCTCCGAGATCTTCGGTTTCCTCCCACACTCCAAAGACATACAGATTTGTTGGTTAATTGGCTTGCTAAATGTAAAAAAAGTGTCCCTAGTGGGTATAGTGTTAATGTGCGGGGATGTCTGGTCGGCGCGGACCCAGTGGGTGAAAGGGCCTGTTTCCACGCTGTATCACTAAACTAAACTAAACAAATAGATAGAGTGGTAAAGAAGATATGTGGCATACTTGCAGTCAATGATTAGCCCATTGAGTATAAGAATCAGGAAGTCATGTTGCAGATGCAAAAAAACTTGGGTTGGGCCTCATTTCCAGTACTGTGCGGATCACCCTATTGGAAGGATGTCAAGGCTTTGAAGAGGGTGCAGAAGGCGTTTATTAGAATTCTATCTGGATCTGAATTAACTAGGCGGGCGCGACTCGCGTTGCAGCGGCCCCTACAGCCTGTCTGTCTTTTTTTTAATTTTCTGTCTAGTTAAATGTAGTTGTTCGTGTTTTTTTTGTATTATCTCTAATTGTGTATATGTGGGGGTGGGGGGTGGGGTGGGGAGGGGGAAACTTTTAAATCTCTTCCCTGCACGGGAGACCCGACCTTTTCCCTGTCGGGTCTCCGTTGTCATTGGGGCCTAGCACCGTGGAGCGGCCTCCGACCGGGATGACCTGGGGGCTCCAGTCACGGAGCCTGTGGAGCTGCGGACTCACCGTCGTGGGGCTGGCCGGCCTCGGAGCGTGGGGAGCGGTGGTGGCTCGTTGCTGCGGCCCGACTCCGGAGCTCCAGACCAGTGGACTGTCGGGATATCGGGAGCTCGCGGGTCCAGGTGGGAGACTGCTCTCCGGAGCTCCTGCAACACAGCTTCTCCAGCCCGGGGTTGGAGCGACCCAGAGCGGGGCCGTACATCGCCCGGCGCGGCTTTAATGGCCGCGGTCATTCCAGCGGGACATTCCAGTGCCCGCCGGGGGCTCCAACGTTGTGAATTTGGGCCTAGAGCGGGGCCGTACATCGCCCGGCGCGGCCTCAATTGCCATGGGACTTAACACCGCCCGCCTGGGGCTTCGACCTCAGGAGAGAATTGGTGCGGGGGAGAGAGAAGACTTTGCCTTCCATCACAGTGAGGAGGAGATTCACTGTGACGGATGTTTGTGTGAATTGAATTGTGTGTTTTTTTTAATGAATTGTTCTGCTTGTAGAAACGGAGTTTCGTTCGAGCCTCTCTGAGGTTCGAATGACAAGTAATAAAATCAAATCAAATCAAATATAAGGAGAATTTGGACAGATATGGATTATTTTCGCTGGAATGCCAGTGGTTACAGGGAAACCCAGTAAAAGACATTGGACTTTGTCAAAAAACTGATACGTTACAATGCTGAGAACTATATTCTACATTTTGCATCTTCACTTTGCTCCATCTATTGTATTTGAGTTAGAACTGATTGTAACTATATATGGTACATCTGACCTGTTTAGATTGTGGACGATCAGCCATGATCACATTGAATGGTGGTGTTGGCTCGAAGGGCCAAATGGCCTACTCCTGCACCTATTGTCTATTGTCTATAACGTAAAACAATGTATCTCGGTACATGTGATGATAATAAACCTGAACCTAAATCTAAACCTAAACCTAAACTTAGAAGTATATAACACTATGAGAGCAAAGGGTAGAGTAGACAGTAAGAACCTGCTTCCTAGGGTGGAAATATCAAATACTAGAGGGTATAGTTTTACTTGAGAAGTGCAAGGTTTAAGGAGATATGCGGGGCAAGATTTTTTAGGCAGAGAACGGTGGGTGCCTGGAACACACTGCCAAGGGTGGATGTGAAGTCAGAGACGATAGTGGTATTTAAAAGGCCTTTAGATCAGCATGTGGAAATGTGGAGGGATATAGAACACATGCAGACTGGAGGAGATTAGTTTAACTAGGCATCACATTCGGCACGAACATTCTGAGCTGAAGGGCCTGTTCCTGTGTTGTACTGGGTCTATGTTATTTAGATATTTCGTATCTCAGCGGGTCAGGCAGCATCTCTGGAGTAAAGGAATAGGTGACATTTTTGGTCGAGACAATCAGGGGAGAGGGAACTGAGAGTTATGAAAAGGTACATGGAACAAATTGATGATATATATGCAAAAAGACAGATCATAGCCAGCAGCGATGTTCATGGAAAGGTGGAGCCCACAATGGTCCATTGTTGGATGTGGGGGAAGGTGATAACGGGTAATACGAACAGTGGAATAGCAGGACGACAGTGAAACTAGTACGACGTTTAGGGTGGGGGAGGAACGGAGAGAGAGAGTTACGTGAAGTTGGAGAAATCAATACTCATACCGTAAGGGTTGTAAGCTCCCCAAGCAAAATATGAGGTTGGAAAACGTACACTAATTTTACTATAATTTTAAATGTTTAACGTCACCATATCAAAATCAATGAATATTTATGCAATATTTGACAACTTGCACTATTCATTTGACTGCAGAAGTGACATTGCACTTTGCATCAAGCTAGACTTGGATTGTATAGCAGTCTGAAGAAGGGTCTCGACCCAAAATATCACCCATTCCTTCCCTCCAGAGATGCTGCCTGTCCCGCTGAGTTACTCCAGCATTTTGCATCTATGTATAGCATATGTTCACTCATTATCCTGCCTGGCAGCTCCATGTTTCCCATTCTCTGGAACGTTGTGGAATGTGGACCAGTTATTGGGCTCAGCACAGGCTCCCTGCTCAGACACAAAGCTTCTCAATATTCAGCCCTCTGCCACCAGCCATTTATGCCCAAATGCCAACATTCCTCCCCATCCACGACACTGATCAAATCACTTAACATCACAAGTGCCTAATTGAATTGCACAGTAATCTGCCGTTTGAATCTTTCTTCAGATTTGGCATGGTTCTCGCAAAATACAAATTCGTTATTGTTGCTTAAAACGCAGAATGATGCTTAAATGCTCGCCATTTCAAAATGAATTAAAAATGGAATGAAGATAGCAGCAACGTACATTTTACAACATTTACAGCATTATCATTGAGTGTTACAAAGAGCTTTTATACTTGAGGGAGCATGCTAGACTGTGTAGACAAGAGAATGGGGATACTGGAATCTGGAGCATTAAACAAACTGTTGGAGGAACTCGGCGGGTCAGACTGCAACTGTGGTTGGGGAAAAAAGATGCACGATGTTTTGGAACAGAACATAGATTTAATGTTAAGGGGGAAATATTTCATAGGAAACTGAGGGGTAATTTTTTTACACAGTGTGGTGGATATACGGAGGAGGTTGTTGAGGCAGGTACTGTTGCAACATTTAAGAAATGCTTAAACAGGTACATGGATAGGATAGGTTTAGAGGGACATGCAGGCAGGTGGGATTACTGTCAATGGGGCATGTTGCTTGGTATAGGCAAGTTGTGCCTGTTTCCAGGCTGCTTGACCCTATGACACTATGACTCTAACTCTTCTTAAGACCTGACCCAAATCATTGTCTGTGCATTTCCCTCCCCAGATGCTGCCTGACCCGCCGAGTCCCTCCAGCAGTTTGTCGTAAGCTAGACTATGTACTTGCCAGACAAGCGATCTAATTTGTTATAATCATGATGATGTTTTAAATGCAAAGATGTTTCTCCAAATCTGCTTACAATTTATATTCCCTGCCAGGCCGTTGCTCATTGCTCCTTTTGACTCCTCTCGTCCTCTACCACGGATCCACTAAACCGCAATTGGCCCATAGCTACCAAAGCTTCCTAATGTTACCAACCGGAATGGGTTACATCTGAGGGCAGACACTGGGGAAAGTCCGTGCATTCTCCCCATCTCAGACCTCTTGTCATGTTGCCTAAGAGAAATGGAAATCAGTAGGATGGAGGGAAGGAGAATGTGTCACTAGTTCTTCAGTTCTTAGTGTTTCAATTCTTTTGTACTGGACTGGGAATGTTTGCAAATCCTGGTGTAACCCAGCAGTGTAAGTGAAGCAAACAATCATGCAGTCACGGCATCAATATCTTTTCTTTCTTCACCGTCTAAAGAGATTCGGCACGTCACCAAATATTCCCAAAAACCGTCTAAAGATCCACTGTAGAAAGTATCCTAATGGCCCTGTCCCACTGTACGAGCTCATTAAAGAGCTCGCACGAGTTTTTAAAAAATCAAACTCGTGGAAGCACGTAGAATGTACGTAGCGGGTGCGTCGGAGCTCGGAACGTCTCTTAGCGGCTCGTAACGCTAACGGCAGGTACTCGGGAAACGCGGTAAGCTCGTGAAGACTCGTAAAGATTTTTCAACATGTTGAAAAATGTCCACGAGAGCCCCGACTATCTCCGAGCGGTCATTACCGTAAATCTCCAAGTTCGAATCAGGGCAAACTCGGGAGAACTCTTGAATGAACTCATACAGTGGGACAGCCCCATTGGTGGTTGCACCTTGGTCTGATATGGCAATTTCACCACACGGGAATACAAGTGGCTGCAGCGAGTGGTGGACTCAGCCTGGTCCATCATCCACCCCACCATCAAATGCATCTACGTGAGGCGTTGCCTCAAAAAGGCAGCATCAATTATCAAGGATCCCCACCACCATGCTCTCTTCTCACTACTGCCATCAGGCAAGAGGTACGGAACCCTGAAGTCCCACATCACCAGGTTCAGGAACAGCTACAGCCATTAGGTCTTGAACCAATCCACACAACCCTAATCCTGCTCTCGACAACAGAACACTACAGACTGCCTTTTGCACAACCATGGATCAGTTTCTAACTGTGTGTTTTGCATTAATGTCTGGGTTTCTTTGGCTTTTCACTGTCCTGCAGAATTTATGTATAACTAATTTCTTTGCATATTTCTCTCTATGCCTATGATGATGCCGCAAGTAAACTTTTCATTTGTACCCATACGTCTCCTTATTTGTGCAAATAACAATAAACAAAACTGCGATGGTGTCATAGCTAAATCCATCAAAAGTCAGCGTAATGATTCCCGAGGATAATGGTGGAAATGGGCATTTATGAATTGCTGGGCCCAAGGGAAATCAAACATCAAATCCATCCCAATGTATCTGGTAATTTGATGAACACAGTCAACTTGGTTGTTAAAGGAAATTGATGGCTGATCTTCATACCACAGAAACCATCCAATTAGTCCAGCAAAAAGAGGCTGAAAAATAATTAAACGATTCTTCCCAATCAACGATATCTGCTATTGCAAGCAACTACAGAAGCCAACACTGTCTGTTTCCAAGTGTAACACATTTTGGTTGGTAACTTTAAGGGCCTGCCCTACCAGCATGCGCCTGCATGCGATGAGCGCGATCAAACTAGAAGCGGTGGCCGCGCGGAGGTAAGGTGATCCCCTGTACAGGGCCGTTCCCACCAGCATGCGCCTGCATGCGGCAAGCGCGACCAAACCGGCAGCGAGGGCCGCGCGGAGGTCGTGTGAGTGGCGCAACGCGGCGCAAAGTGAGGCGAACTTGGAGCGAAGTCTTGAGGTAAGTTCGCCAGGACAGAGAGGGGCACACAGAGAGGGGCACAGAGGCACACACACAGAGGGCCACGGAGCCACACACATAGAGGGTCACGGAGGCACCTACAGATAGGTTCACGGAGGCACGATGTCGAGGCGGTGTGTAATGCGTCGAGGCGACAGCGAGCCGACAAGCCGTTGCTGCGTGGAATTTTTGAACACAGTCAGTTTTTCGGAGCCCCGCGCGATGTCGGGACGAACTCCGCACAATTCCGCACGGCTCCGGCGATCGAAGTGGGACCGGGCCCGCGATGCCGGACGGCTCAAGCGACCACGTTAGGTCACGCTCAGTGCATAGAGTTGCATGCTTGTAGGACAGGCCCTTAAGAGAGTAGTTTTTGGCCAGGTATGGTGTGGTGGACTCATCCACTGTGACAGCAGAGGATAGGAGTCACGGTGGTGCTGTGGTAGAGTTGCTGCCTTACAGTGAATGCAACGCTGGAGACCTGGGTTTGATCCCGACCACGGGTTCTGTCCGTACGGAGTTTGTACGTTCTCCCCGTGACCTGCGTGGGTTTTCTCCGAGATTTTCGGTTTCCTCCCACACTCCAAAGAAGTACAGGTTTGTGGGTTAAGTGGCTTGGTAAATGTAAAAATTGTCCCTAGCGGGTGTTAATGGGTGGGGATCGCTGGTCGGCGAGGTCCCGGTGGACCGAAGGGCCTGTTTCCACACCATATCTCTAAACTAAACTAAACGGAATATAAACCGTGAGCTGATTTTGCATCTTTGCATTTAAAACATCTTCAATGAAATAAAAACTTTGGTCTTGTGTTAGACAACATTTTCTTCAGCAACTATGAACTTCAATGGACTGTCTTTGATTATTTTGAACTAGTTTTTGAACTAGTGTTAAGGTTATTACTCTATTGATTTTTATTATTGTCAAGTCAAGTCACTTTCATTTATATGGTACATTTAAAAATCAACTCTTGTTGGCCAAAATGCTTTACATTAGTGGAGGTACTAACGTTATACAACAGTGGTTCATAGATTAAAGACAAACATCACTACATACATATAGCACTCGCTCAGAGGACGTCAAGAAAGGCTTGGGAGTAGAGATGAGTTTTAAGTCTCGACATGGAGTCGATGGAGGGGGCGGTTCAGATGGGAAGAGGGATGCTGTTCCACAGTCTAAGAGCTGCAACCGCAAAGGCGCAGTCGGTCGCCCCTGAGTTTATGCCTAGACCGCGTGATGTTCAGCAACCCCAAGTCGGCCGATCTGAAGGACCTGGAGGTGGTGTGTTGGGCAAGCAGACTGTTGATGTGGGTGGGGGCGAGCCCATTGAGGGCTTTGTAGACATAAAGGAGGAACTTGAAATTGATTCAGAACCGCACAGGGAGCCAGTGGAGAGAGGCCAGGATCGGGGTGATCTGGTCCCTTTTTCGGGTGCCCGTCAGGAATCTCGCTGCGGCGTTTTGGACCAGTTGCAGGCAGGACAGGGACGATTGGCTGATGCCAGTGTAGAGGCAGTTGCAGTAATCTAGGCAAGAGGAGATAAATGTGTGGATGATCTTTTCGAGGTCATCAAACTGGAGGAATTGTTTTATTTTAGCTATCGTCCGAACATTACAACATAGAACAACACAACACAAGAACCCACTTAGACCCACTACATGCCAACCATGATGACAAGTCAATTTATATTATCAATATATATTATCTGTGTGTTAATGTTTTTACGGAACTATTATGGTGCAGAAAGTAAGATATCATCCTTCGATTGTCAGTACATTTGACAATTAAAGTCTTGATTCTTGAAAGATGAACAAAAAGGAATACTAAACATTGAATCATCCTCCTACCCTTGTCTCTCAGCAATGCCACAGGGTGCACAGTGTGCAACGGCAGAGTTGCTGCCTCACAGCATCAGAGATCCGGGCTTGATCCTGATGACGGGTGCTGTCAGTACAGAGTTTGTACGTTCTCCCTGTGACTGTGTGACTTTTCTCCGGGTGCTCCGATTTTCCTCCCACACTCCAAAGGCGGCCGGTTTGTAGATTAACTGGCATCTGTAAAAATAGTCAATTGTCCCTAGTGTGTAGGATAGCGCTAGTGTACGGCGATCGCTGGTTGACGCGGGTTCAGTGGGCCAAGGGGCCTGTTTCTGCACTGTATCTCTAAACTAAATTTGTCATCTCATCAAATACCTCCACGAGGTATTATAATGACTCCCAAGGCTAAGCCATTAATAAAAAATACACTTGAACATTCGATTTATTTTTAAGCCAGCTTGAATACTAATTGAGTGAGTTACTGTTTTACTGTTTAGTTTAACTGACATTTTTTCCGAATTGATTAAAATTTAAGCTTAAATTACTCATTTCATTCTTTAGCTCAGTATTGACTTTCACTAAACTAAGCCATAGGTTAATGCCTCCTGCCTGATATTTTTACTGAAGTAAACTAATTAAAAATGGTACATATGTTGTGGTAAACCAGCAAGGAACTGTCACATAGTCACATCAAGTATGTCAATCCACAAAGATCGATTGGAGGGTCAAAGAACTGCAAGGAGACAGGAGGAACTGCAGGGACCCATAAGGAATAAGGAATTCCTGTTTTATAAAGTGCTGGAGGAACTCAGTGGCTCAGGCAGCACCTCGGTAGAACATGGATAAGTGACATTTCGTCAGACTGAAGGCTTTCAAACCTCTTTGTTCCCCTCTCCCCATTTCCTTCCACATCTATCCCTCTCCCTGGCTTCACAATTTTTACCCCTTCTATCCGTATCTCACACATTTTGTCTTTTCACCTCTGACCTTTGTCTCACCGTCTGCCGAACATCACCCTCAGCTGCATCCACCTATCACTCGCCAGCCATTGTCCTGCCACCACCTCTCTCCCAGCACAATTCCCGCAGCACAATCAGTCTGAAGAAGGGTCCCGTAACGTCATGGGACCGTGTTCCCCAGAGATGCTGCCTCACTCGCTGAGTTACTCCAGCACTTTGTGTCTGACCAAGGTCAGTTCTCAGCTCAGAATATTTCAATTCGGATCGTCCACTAATTGGGTTCCATTTTGCTGCCAAGAATCGAAAAATAAACCATGAAGTGTTTCTTTCCAGGTGACGAGACATGTTATCAACAAGTCAGGATTCAGAAATGATGTTTAATACAAGTCAAAGATGTCAACAGTGATCATCCCTTGAAGTTAGATGATAGCACGTTGCATGGACAATCAGCACCAGTCCTAGTGCTTTTGTAGAGTACAAGGTGTCAGTATGTCCATCCATTCAAAATTAAGATACATTTTTCAAAAAAAAATTTCCATCAATGTACCCCCTTCTGTATAAAAATATAACGTCACCGCATGCTAAAAACTAAACATATTATTAAAATAATAAAGAATTATACACTAAAAATTGAAAATATAGCTTTTAATCAGTGGATCAGTGCATGGAGTGATTTACGAACTAAGTTGAGAACTTTAAAATCAAATCTTTTCCCAAGTATATTGGAGGGTGTTGAGTGAATGGAATTCAGTGTGACTGAAAGCTATCATTAGGAGTCAGTGGTAGAAGAGTCATGATCTGAAATTATTTAATTTATTTAGGTTTGGAAAGCTGTAATGAACCTCGTGAAAAGAGGAGCTACTGTTCATTAACCTGATGTCAAAATAACTCCTTACCAACACTTCATTAGTGCTTGGGGAGGGCGCTTCATTCATTCAGGCTGAAATCAGCCTTTGCTGCTCCAGCTAACGGCCGGTGAAATGCTTTGCCCTGGCACAGTGCCAACGATTGAAGGCTCCGTGTGAAGTAATGGAATCATTCTGGAGCCACTCTGCTGGATCCTGAGGTGGATCTACAGGAAGAGCAGAACCTCGCATGTGGAAGCCATGACTCAGCATCTCTCCAGCTCCATGTGGCCGCTGTGCCTGAAGCATTTCAACGCCAAGGCTGCAGATATCTGATCCGCTTTAAGAGCCTCCCAATACACTCGCTCCTCACTACTGATGTTTCTGCAATGTGCTTCAGTTACACATCAAACTCGCTGTCATTTTAAAATGCAATATTGTTTCAATAAATTTCTATTGTAATCGGCCTAAAAAAACATCAAAATATTCTCTCGGAATATCTCGGTGAATCTCGGAAATTAGATTCCTTAGCTCGGATCCTTAATTTTTTCGGTACTTGAAATCACTGGGCCAAAAGATTCACTGCTTCATTCTAGATTCATCCATTACTTCATCCTGTAACCAGTCACCATGGGGACAACTGGATGCATGTTACCTTGGAAACCAAGCAAAGAGTTTCCAAACAGCGCGTTAACCGCCAAACTCGAAATGAATCCCTTTTCAACTATTTCCTTTATCTTTTCGCATTTTGTGGGATCGTTTGTGCTTTCCATCTCAACTACGGGTTGTTGCTTCATCCCAGCAACCAACAGGCAAATCTTGAATACTGCACAACACTAACCTCAGCAACCTTGAACTTCTATGGGCTGTCATTGATTGCACTATGGACTTCAGTTAGAATATACAACAGTACAGCACAAGAACCTACACCAACCTGAAGCCGTGGGCTCCGGTGGGGAAGCACCGATTCTGGACTTACCTGGACTTTACCGTGTCTACTCATCTGGACGCCCGTAGCGGCGGCTGCGGAGGGTTGAGGTCCCGACCACGGGGGAAAATGGATGAGGACTGGCCAAATATTGTGCCTTCCACCACAGTGACAAATGCTGTGGTGGATGTTTGCGTTACATTTTTATTGTGTTTTTGTGTGTTCTTTTTCATTGTACCGCTGCTGGCAAATTCATTTCACGGTGCAAGTGACGAATAAAACTGATATTGATATTGATTGATATTGAACAGGCCCTGTACCAAACATGATGTCAAGGCCACCTCTTATCTACCTGCATATAACCCATATCCCTCCATTATCTGCATATCATATGCCCATCCAAAAGTCCTATTCCACTGTTTTACACAATTATGGCTACCTAGAATCATGGTCATTCATTAATTATATTTTTTATTATCATATTATCTATTGCATTTATGGACCTGTTAAGGTACTGCAAGTCAGAATTTAATTGTCAGTACATATGATAATGATTACTCTTGAATCTTATGCAATAAAAGCCAATGTAGGAAACTGCTTTCTCTCTCACTGGCATCCATTGCTACATGGATGTGGAGTCCTGTTTATCACTTCAAATTTCAGTCCAGCGCTGTCATAAAAGCTTCGTTAAAAATGAAACATCGAGTGGTCAAATTGATCAGGGGGTCAGGCAGCGTCTGCGGAGCAAAGGATCAGAGTTGACGTCTCAGTCAATGACCATTGTTGACAGTGGGGAGAGTGACGCCGAAACGAGACTTAAGTTTGAGAGAACGGAGAGAGAGGTGGGAAGAACAAGGGGGAAGGTGGTAAGGTGAAGGACAGGAGAAAGTAAATGAGGAGAGGAGTGATGGGAATTCATGGGGGATTCACCTTGGTGCTAAAGGCCAGAAGGGAAATACAAACATGAAGTCCTTTTGCTTCCGAACAATTTCTTTAAAAATGGCCATTACGATCTAACCAGAAAAGAAAGCCTATATTTCCCTTGACCTGAGGACGTCCTGCAGCATTTTACAACCAATGAAGAAGTTTTGAAGTGTAGTCATTGGTGTGATATACAAAACAGGGCTGCCGCTGTACATGACAAATGCAGTCAATGACAGATAATTACTGCTTTAGGTGTTGGGATTAAATTACCCGGGAAACGTCAACACCTCTCTGGCTGCCAGCAAAACTTCGCTAGTTTTCACAAGACTAAAAAAGTTTTGCTTCTGAGGGAAGTAAAGGTAGTGAAAATCATGAGTGCGGGACTGTTACAGAGATTAAATGGAAGGGTTTGCCCTGGAAGAGGGAGGGGGGAGTGCTGTGAGTTTGGAGTCGGCATCAATTGTATCCTGCAATACTAGGAAAATGTATGAGAACATTTCCTTTCTGCACACCAAGGCTCGAAGCAAGGGAAAAGTAGGCATCTTTATTTTCAAAAAGGACATGAAGTGCTGGAAAAAACTCAACAGGTCAGGGAGCATCTCTGGAGAAGATAGAAACAAAATGCTGGAGTAACTCAGCAGGACAGGCAGCATCTCTGGTGAACAGTGGCACTGTAGCGCAGTGGCAGAGTTACTGCCTGACAGTGCCAGAGACCCGGGTTCAATCCTGACTATGGGTGCTTGACTGCACATAGTTTGTATGTTCTCCCCGTGACCTATGTGGGTTTTCTCCAGGATCTCCAGTTTCCTCCCACACTCCAAAGACATACAGGGGTTTTGTAGCTTAATTAGCTTGGTATTATTTTAAATTATCCCTAGTGTGTGTAGGATTACATTAGTGTGCGGGGATCGCTGATTGACGTGACTCGGTGGGCCGAATGGCCTGTTTCCATGCAGTAACTCTAAACTAAACTACACTAAACTAAACTAAACATGGATAGCTGACGTTTCGGGTCAATAGACAATATACAATAGGTGCAGGAGTAGGCCATTTGGTTCTTCAAGCCAGCACCACCATTCAATGTGATCATGGCTGATCATCCCCAATCAGTACCCCGTTCCTGCCTTCTCCGCATATCCCCTGACTCCGCTTTTTTTAAGAGCCCTATCTAGCTGTCTCTTGAAAGCATCCAGAGAACCTGCCTCCACCGCCCTCTGAGGCAGAGAATTCCACAGACTCACCACTCTCTGTGAGAAAAAGTGTTTCCTTGTCTCCGTTCTAAATGGCTTAATCCTTATTCTTAAACTGTGGCCCCTGGTTCTGGACTCCCCCACGGGTTAATTTTTGACCCTTGACCTGAGGACAGATCGGGGGAGAGGGAGCAGTGCTGGTGGAAGTAGAAAGCTCCCCTGTTCCAGCTTTCCTCTCCACCCCTACAAAGGGGGGGGGGGAGAAGGGTCTCAACCCAAAATGTCACCTGCCCATGTCCTCCAGAGATGCTGCTTGACCTGCTGAGTTACTCCAGCACTTTGTGTCCTTCACTAGCACATGGATTTCTTTGTTTCAACGTATCCTTGTAGTTCATCATAGCTTTTGTACTTGAGTTTCACTTGTTTGTATTCATGTGTTATCTGATTTGATAGCATGCAAAGGAAAGCTTTTCACCAAACCTCAGTACATACAATAATAATAAACCTAAACCGAAGGATATGCTTTCCACTCCTGTTTGTTGCCTGGACCTTAAGCGACCCTTATCTGCTGCTCAGACTCTTTTAACATTGGCATTGCTGGACTGGGGATTATTTGGTTCACCAGTGGGACAGGATAGTTCTGAAGACCCAAAACATCAGCTATCCATATGCTCCAGCGATGCTGCCTGAGTTACTCCAGCACTTTGTGTGTCCTTTTGTGTATTAGCCAGCATCTGCACTTCCTTGTTTCTAGATTGTGACCAGCAGACGAGCGAACCATGGGGCTGCTGCCGAATTGATGCTGAGCTTGCACTGAGCTGCCAGGACTGCTGTGAGACCCGCAGAAACTGCTCTCCACCTGGCAGAGGTTGGGGGCTCAGCACTCTCCCACCAGCTAGGAGGATACATTCAGTTGCCTTGCTTTGCTGGCTCTGAATGCAGGCAGCCACTCGCTTATTTGTAGTTGGAAATAATTTGACAGTAAAGAGAAACCAAGAGTCAGTTCATGGATGGCGCCCAGCCTGCTGTTTATTGTTCTATTCCCACGGTTAGGCGGAAGGAAGGAAGGCGACTTTAGCTAAGTGAGTATAATTTGCCGTGGTTGATAAAAAGCAGCTTAATGATTCGTAACGGGCCTCATTTTGCGGAGTATTTGCTCAGTCTGGCTTCAATAACATCAGGGAACTTCATGGGCAAAGGCAAAGAATGCCACCAAGAGCCAGGGTTCTTCTATGGTATCCCTGACATGCCCAAAGCACCGACACATGGGATGAGAGGTGCATCGGCTGCAATCAATAAACGTGCCTGTTGAGCTCAGCCAGCCATTGCATTCTCCATTACAATGTGGCCTCCATTACATTGGCGAGACAAAACGACATGACTGTTTCACCGAACACTTGAGCATGGTCTGCGTCGCCATACTGGATCTCCCGGTTGCCAACCATTTTCACTCCTCTTCCCATTCCCAGACCGACATTTCTGTCCTGGACCTCCTCCTTCTTAGGCCCCCTTTGGTGATGGCTGACCATGGGTGTCTCCAGGGTGCTATTCCCCATATGGAGAACGCCTGTGCATAACTTTGTTTAACATGGGGAGACTGGTGCACAGACCACCACCCCACGGTCCTTGACAGATCTGGGTCAGAATCCAGTGGCATGGAGTCCAAGATGACCCTTTTCTGCTGCAGCCTTCATCCGCCTTCCCAGCCGCTGTGACGCTCTACTAAGGTCAGCCATCGTCCTCCGCCTGTTCCACCTTTGACCTCCTCCATTGCCGGAATAAGACACCACATAAACTTGAGGAACAGCACCTCCAATTCCACTTGAGTTCCATCTCCATTTCTCTCACTATCTTTCACCTTCCAAGTTACCCTTCCCCTTTCCATTCCTTTATCTATTACTCGGCCATCCCTGAGTCCTTCAATTCCCTTTTGTACCCACTTTCCCCTCTCGCTGGTACTCTTTAGGGATGTGGCAGCACCACTTTACCTGAGAGGATGACTCATGCAGTTTAGTTTTAGTTTAGTTTAGTTTAGTTCAGAGATACAGCATGGAAACAGGCTATTCAACCCATGGAGTCTGTGCCAACTCATACACTAGTCTATCCTACAGGCTGGGGAGAATTTACTGAAGCCAATTAACCTACAAATCTGCCCACCATTTTTTTGGCAGACGTTCTCTCTGTGACTGTGTGGGTTTTCTCTGGATGTTCCAGTCTCCTTTCAACTTCAAAATATTCCAGCATTTTCTGTGTATCTTCTGAGATTAGTTTAACTTGGCTTTATGTTCACTATGGACGATGCGGGCCGAAGGGCCTGTTTCCGTGCAGTCCTGTTCCATGTGCAATCATAGGTAGACAAAAGTGCTGGAGAACCTCAGCGGGTGCAGCAGCATCTATGGAGCGAAGGAAATAGGCAACGTTTCGGGCCAAAATGCTTCTTCATGTAAAGTCATGGCCTGCAAAGCAAATCTCATGTATCAGTGATTTTACTGTTCGAGCAATGTTAGAATGGTTCATCTGGGAAGTAGCAAGCATGGAGAAGAGGTTCACCTGCAATGAGTTAAGGCAGTGATGGGGTCAGGCAAGGTTACTGAGGTGGACATAGGCTGTGATGGTGAGGATATGGAGATGTAGTGTAAAGGTCCTCATTCAACTTCACTCCGCTCAAAGGGCCAAATGGCCTCCTTCTGTACCTATTTTCTATCACTCAATAGGAGAGAGTATGGAATGTTCTGGTCTTGAACCACGTACATTTGTTTTTTAAAAATCGCAGCCATTCAAGAGTCATAAGTAGCAACAACGGAACAATGAAATTCTTACTTGCTGTAGCTTAACAGGTCCATAAACCAAAATACAATAATAAAAAATACAATAAATTCATAGTCAGTAATACTGGGCAACCAGCCCATAGTGTAGTATCCGGCTCCAACGTAAACGCCCAGGAGCGAAAAAGACTGCAGAAAGTTGTGAACACTGCCCAGTCCATCATCAGCTCTGACCTCCCCACCATCGAAGGGATTTACCAGAGTCGCTGCCTCAAAAAAGCAGCCAACATCATCAGAAACCCAAACCACCCTGGCCACACACTCATTTCACTCCTGCCATCGGGAAGAAGGTACAGTAAACTGTAACATACAGGTTCAGGAACAGCTACTTCTCTACAGCCAACAGGCTATTAAACACTACAAATTCAAATAAGCTCTGAACTACATAGACTACTATTGTTATTATTGCAGTACTATTGCTTGTTTTTTGTGTGTGCGTGTGTGTGTGTGTGTGTGTGTGTGCGTGTGTGTGTGTGTGTGTGTGTGTGTGCGTGTACTTGTGAGTATATGTATATATACACACTGGACTTTTTTTCCCTCTCGTTTATCATATTGTTTACAGTGTACTATGTTTACATATTCTGTTGTGCTGCTGCAAGTAAGAATGTCATTGTTCTATCTGGGACATATGACAATAAAACACTCTTGCCTCTTGGTCATCTGTTGCCAGCTCAGAATTGTTCTGGCATTTTCCTACCTCCAGTTCCCTCCCCTCTACTTTCAATCTGAGGAAATTTCCCAAACCAAAATGTCATCCATCCTTTTTCTCCAGAGATGCTGCCTGACCGACTGAGTTAAGGGCCTGTCCTCACTTGGGCGTCACTTGCGCGTAATTTACACGACATCCTTTACGCGTCACGACGCACGACGAGCACGTGATGCGCACATTACGCGCGCATGGTGCATGGTGACGTAGGCAGTGACGCGCAGTCGAGCGCGGCGCCCCAGGATTTTGGGATGTACAAAATCTTCGCACGCCATCTGCGTGAAGCGCAAATGACGCCCAAGTGGAACAATCCTTTACTCCAACACTTAAAATCCAAGGCAAATTTATTCTTGCAAATATAAATGGTTTTCGTGTTGAATCTGTGTCCAACCAGATGAATAATGTGGTTTTCAAACTGTCCTCTCTCTTTTATCATGAAAGCCCAGGCATCAGAACATACCAGGTTCATGAAAATATTATGACAAATGCACAATGTGTCAGAAGCAGTATAATGTTATTAATCTTAATTAATGTGCCAGGCATAAACAGTTATCCAGGTCTGAACCTTGGAAGAAAAGTGGGCGTTGAAAGGGAGAAATGAAAAGCATATTTTAAAGAGGCTTTATAAATCATAACTTTCTTTAAACATATTGAACAAGGTTTATGATCCCAGTCATTGTTTTCTGTGCTAGAATGTTAACATCGTAAAATCAAATTCAGTTCTTTGTAATCGTCTCTGTGTTATTAGGCACATTATAAGTAAACTTTGGTTGACAGCATGGAATTCATGTCCGATGCACACGTCACTATGGCATTAGGTCCACAGAGGTCTCAGTGGGCTGTTCTGTAAATTCTGTACTAACCAGCTGATAGGTGATAGTCTTGGCTAGCTGTATGCAACAAAAGTATTGCACTCTATCTTGGTACAGGTGATAATAAAGAAACAATTGAACAGTTGAAACCACTGTGAAAAAGTTGCCCCCCAAGACTTCATTAAATCTTTCCTCTCTCATCTTAAACCTATCACCTCTGGTTATTGAATCTCCTACTCCAGGTAAAAGACCCTATGCATTCACCCTATCGATTTATCTTGTGATTTCATACACCTCTTTAAGATCACTGACTTTAGTCAGAGGGTGGTGAATCTGCGGAATTAAATGCCATAGAAGGTTGTGGAGGCCGAGTCAATGGATATTTTTATAAGGCAGAGATAGATAGATTCTTGATTAGTATGGGTGTCAGGGGTTATGGGGAGAAGGCAGGAGAATCGGGTTAGGAGAGATAGATCAGTCATGGTTGAATGGCGGAGTAAACCTGATGGGCCAAATGGCCTAATTCTGCTTTATCATTTATGAACTTATGAACAATGAATACCCCTTAACCTCCTGTGCTCCAAGGAATAAAGTCCGAGGCTGCCCAGCCTCTCTATAACTCAGTCCTAGCAACATGCTCGTAACCATTCAGCTTTGGTGGATGGCTCATGTTTATATGAGAACGTGCTAATTGTGGTGCTGGTGAGCATCCATTAACATGGAAGTTCAAAAGGGGCAGCAAAATAAACAGGGAATGGTTCAGATAATGTGGGATCAGACACACCATTGTTGTCCTGTAAAGATTTACATCTGGGTAAGAGACGAGCCATCTCTGTTGGCAGCAGATCTCTCCGGCTGATCACCCTGCGGCCCTGCTTTAAGACTTGTCTCGGGTCTTGGAGAAGTGACTTCAAGCCGACTCACTTGGCAACAATGCCGACGGACTGGCTCTTCCCTTCGATGGGAGCGAAGGGAGCTTCAGTCATATGATAGTGATGTTTAAGAGGCTTTTAGAAAGGCACATGGAAGTGCAGGGTCTGGAGGGATATTGATCATGTACAGGCAATCAGATCAATTTCACTTGGCATCACGTTCGGCACAAATTATGGGCCGAAGGGCTGGTTCCTGTGCTATACTGTTCCAGGTTCTATGCTCTATCCTTAAAGCCCTGTCCCACGGTGCGAGTTCATTCCAAGAGCCCTCCCGAGTTTAAAAAAAATCAAACTCGTGGTAAGCAGGGAGAATGAACGTAGCAAGAGCTCTGGGACGTCTCTTAGCGGCTCGTAACGCTAACGGCAGGTACTCGGGAAGACTCGCTAACGGCAGGCAAGCACGGGAAGACTCGTGAAGATTTTTCAACATGTTGAAAAATGTCCACGAGAGCCCCGAGTACCGACGAGTGGCCATTACCGTAAATCTCTGAGTTGGAATCAAGGCAAACTCGGGAGAGAGAGCGCTTGGAATGAACTCGTACCGTGGGACATGGGTATTACTCTCAGTGCAGATGGTACATTTATGGTTGGATGCATGGGCAAGACTCATTGAAAAGCGGGTGTGACATAACATCATTTCCAGGTGATTGTTCACCATTTGTGTCAAGCTGTTCACAAACGAAGAGCATTTCTTTTGTCAAAATGGCTCTGCTTTTACAAGCGAGGTATTGATAGCACACGTCTGAGGGAAGTGAAGTTCCTATTTCACAGGCAGAGCAAAGAGGCAAGGACACGGAATATATGGGGAGAGAAGCGGACATTTACCAGCTGCCACGTACACAGCAGGCAAGGGGGAGAATAGTAAATGGGAGCCCAGAATACATGACTGGTTGATAATGAAATCTGTTGAATGTTTCATTAGTGTTCAGCCTTCTTCTCTGAAAGATTAACCTTTATTTAAAGGAAGGAGACTTCTTCAGCCCGGTTGCAACATAAAGCGGCACTTTGCTTCTCTTATATGAGATACAGATGCAAAAGGTTTGGTGCAACATGAATGCTTTGCACAGCAGAAAGTGTCGCTGAATTTCAATGAGCTTCTTGCTGCAGCTGTGAGTCTCTGCATCCAATTAACATCCATGAAAATACTCATTCCTGATCCTATTTTTAAATTTAGCTTTAAGCATTGGAAAGAGGGATCTTGGTGAGTCTCCCACTGATCTATTCCACACTCGTCTTCCATGGTATATTTTTCCCCGCTTATGTGTAAATGGGGCATGTTCAAGGTCGTGTGAGATCGCATAAATCGATTAAACAACACTACAAAACGGCTACAAAAAGCTTCACAGCAAATGCACATTGTTGACGTTGCAGTTATGATTCAGTGTTTGTGGCTGTTAGAAAAGTGTGTGCACAAAACCATCCGACCCCGTTCCCAATTTTCATTCAACCACACCTTTCAGACAAATACAAATTGCTTTTATTGTTAGACAGAGATTTGAACAACATTTCGTTCCCTGCAGTCATGACAATAAAATAAACATAGCACACAATTAGCACAGTTTCACACAAACATCCATCACAGAGTGAATCTCCAAACACCTCCTCACTGAAATGGAAGGCAAAAGTCTCTTCCCTGTCCTTTGTTCTCCTCCCGCGTCGAGTGGGAGACCTCCAACACGCAATGTGTTTGACTGAGAGAAATCCCCTGCAAACTCATGCTCTGAACTGCCGGAGGAACTCGACAGATCAGGTAACATCTATGGAGGGATTGAAGGTCTGAAGAAGGGTCTTGACCCGAATCGTTGTCTGTTCCCTTGCCACCGCAGACGATGCCTGACCCGCTGAGTTCCTCCAACAGATTTCTTTTGTTCAGGATTCCTGCATCTACAGTCTAGGATGTCTCCAACCCCAAACCCACTCTTTTCTAAGTGATGGTAATGCACCAGTAAGGCGTACCGACGCTCCGAACCTGACACAAATGGATAACGTCCACTTAACATTATCCATTAGCTGAGCACATATTAATCATGCGCAGCTAATGGATAATAATAAGTGAATGAAGTAGAACATTTATTTGTTTAGATTTCAAGTTCACTTATATTACAAGTTAGGATGTCCCCAACATTGCATATTTTGATGGGAAGAAATTTTTGTTAAATGTCGCTTAATTATTAATTGATAAGGATACTGGCACTTCTTGGTCTGTCATAAAAGCACTGTCAAAATCTGTTCTATTTTATGAGTATTTTGCAAAGACTGCAGTGATCGAATTTTGTTATATCCTTTAAATGTAAAACCTCCCATGATGGAACATATGGAATGGATTTGTCTTGAAACATATAAGATTGTTAAGGGTTTGGACACGCTAGAGGCAGGAAACGTGTTCCCGATGTTGGGGGAGTCCAGAACCAGGGGCCACAGTTTAAGAATAAGGAGTAAGCCATTCAGAACGGAGAAGAGGAAACACTTTTTCTCACAGAGAGTGATGAGTCTGTGGAATTCTCTGCCTCAGAGGGCGGTGGAGGCAGGTTCTCTGGATGCTTTCAAGAGAGAGCTAGATAGGGCTCTTAAAAATAGCGGAGTCAGGAGATATGGGGAGAAGCAGGAATGGGGTACTGATTGGGGATGATCAGACATGATCACATTGAATGGCAGAGCTGGCTCGAAGGGCCAAATGGCCTCCTCCTGCACCTATTAATGACAATAAACGGTATTGTATTGTATTATCTATTGTCTATTGTCTATTGTTTTCAATTGCCTTGCTTTCCCTCATTCCACTTCGTGGCAATTCACCATCAATGTTGTGGTTAGTTTAGTTTAGTGATACAGCATGGAGAAAGGCCCTCTGTCCCACTGAGTCCCCATCGACCAGTGATCACCCCGTGCAGGAGCACTATCCTACACCCTAGGGACAAGTTACAATTTTTACCAAATGCCAATTAACCTACAAACTTATAGGTCTTTGGAGTATGAGAGGAAACAAGAGCAGCCAGAGAAAACCCACGCAGGTCGCGGGGGGAAGGAACAAACTCTGTAGTTCGGATCGAACCCTGGTCCCTGGCACTGTAAAGCAGCAAATCTACCGCTGTGCCATCGTGCCACCCGTAGTCTGAGGGTAATTGTATAAAATAATGTTTTTAGTAATAGTAACAGTTTCTTTATTGTCATTGTAACATGAACCATGTACAACAACATTTTAAAAAGCCAACCAGTTAGTGCACCATTCAAACCATAAAAGCTAACGATACATACAAGGTAAAATATTAAAAAAGATAAACAACTAAAATAAATATGAAATATGAAAATAGCACGCATAAACACCCAACCCTACATCCTTCTGTCGATCTCACAGTGTACCAACCACAGTCCCTTTGAAAAAGGGTACTGCCTGTTTGTGCCTGAAGACTTCATCCTCCTTTGTGGAAGAGAGGCATTGGTATTAAAACAATCAAAGTCGTATTTTCAGTCTGTGACGAGTTCACACAACCCTTGCTGATTAATGGACAAAGACGCAAGTCCCATTGCAAATCTACCTCAGGCATATTTCATAATCTTGGCACACAAATGGTGCCTGGTCTTCAATACTCCATAAATTTTACAAGTGGAATTAAGCAGGGAGAAGTCCGACAGTTTTGTGGTTACAACACTCTTTCCTAATGGAGGCACATCCTGGGTAGGGTTTCCCAGTAACAATGCTGTTGTAAAGCACACTGTGACGTACCAATGAAAACCAAGTCACAGTGGATGATGGAATGGATTTCCAGTGTACGGACTATTTCTAAAATAAAAACCGATACAGTTTTTGTAATGTTCCTTCTTCACTTAATAGTTTCAGTCAAAATATTGACCTATAGGTTAGGTTGAGAGGTCACTGAGGCTGTCAACACACACTATAATCATGGGAGCAGATGCTGGAGTATTCACTTGGCAGTCCTGCTGATAATCTCTTATTCTTCAATGGGGAAGTTGTTTGTTTTTGTCTCCAGCTTAGTCTACAGAAATCAGTGATCTGGTTGAATGATTTGTAATTATATAAGCGTGCCAGCACCTCGATTTTCCTCAGAGTTTAAAGAGATTCAGTATGTCACCAAACACACTAACAAACCACTAATGGTGTTCTGAATGGATCACATCATGGCCTTGGTACAGCAACAGATGAAGATGCAGTGAACTGTGAACAAGTGAGCACAGCCCTCCCCACTATCAAAAGCACCCACATGAGGCACTGCCTCATGAAGCCGGCATCTATCATCAAGGATTCCCACCATCCAGGCTTCCCACTGTTGCGACTAGGCAGGAGGTATGGAAGCCAGAAGTCCCACATCACCAGGTGCAGGGATAGCAACTTTCCTACAACTACAGTATGATTTCAATGTGTAGCACACAAATAAAAGTTTTTCACTGTATCTCGGTACACGGGGAGCGGCACGGAGGCGCAACAGTGGAGTTGCTGCCTTATAGCACCAGAGACCCAGGTTTGAATCTGACCAAGGATCAGAGTTTGTACATTCTTCCTGTGATGGCAATGGTCTTTTCCGGGTGCTCCGGTTTCCTCCCACTCTCCAAAGACGTACAGGTTTGTAGGTTAATTGGCTTTGGTAAAATTGTAAACTGTTCCTAGTGTGTGCAGGATAGTATAAGAGTGCGAGGATCGCTGGCCAGTGTGGACTTGGTGGACCAAAGGGCCTGCTTCCTTGCTGTATGTCTAAAGTCTAAAGTTGTCAGCTCTTCAGAGCTTCGTATCCACATCAAGAGAGTGGGAGCCGTTGCGACTATCGCTTCAGTTTTCAAAGTGTATAGGTTTTTCCCAAGCGAATTGTTCCCTTAGGGAAGGGTCACCAGAACTAAACAGAACTAAACTTAACATGACAATAATAGACCAACACCAATACCATCCCTTTTTTGGTCAGTTGATTTTTCTTTCTCCCAAATTCTGCTCAATGACTCTGTGGCTCTTTCAAATTATAGACACGACAACAAGGTTCTTGAGCAAATTCACAATATATACCATTACTCCTAAAGACCAACTAATTTATTCTGTAGCCAAAGTCTCTGGATACATTTGAGGTTGTAATTTGGAAATTTGCAAGCTATTGAGCAAGAATTGTTTTCAATGTTCTTCAAGTGCAGCATTTGGAGGCCACAAGGATATTGCGTCATTTTGTGGTTACCACACACAGGTTAATTTTTCTGGTATAGGTACACGCTTACTACATAAATACGCCCGCTAAATCCCCCAAACACTGGTGATGTAACGCAAGAGCAGTGAATGATGAAAAGCTGAGAGTGGGCCAGAGATGGTGCTGAAATTAACATCCCACAATACATCAACTTAATTGAAACAAGATCAAATATTAACACACTCTGGAAACTATGAGATGGTTTACATTTCCAGTGTCAACATTCAATAAATTCAGGTCTTGCGTAGCAAACATCCAAGAACAGATGTATCTGACACTGTTAAGCAACATCCTTGTTCGAACCCATGATCAAGCTGGCAGACTGGTCCCAAGATGTTCTGATTTCACGGAAGAATGCTCAGCCCACTTCGTGGCAATCTCCACATCAATAAACAAGTCAGCCTGCCAGCTGGTCGCTCAAATCTTCATCTGCTGCAGAGCTTGTATATGTTCTGTTTCAAGGAAAATCGAATCAAGTGAAGGAGCGTGCGTTTCTGCACAAAATTCCAAGAAAGCATCTGCATCATTAATTTCAGACATCCTTTATATCAAGCTATCCAGAAACCTGCATTGGCCATTCTGCTTCTTAGTACAATTGGACTCCACTGTCAGGTCATGTATTAAACGGGCCTGTCCCACTGAGTTATTCCAGCTGTTTGTGTCCATCTTTGGTTTAAACCAGCATCTACAGTTACTTCCTACACCGATCATGTATTAAACTGTGCTGTTTTGTGATTCAAGCTGAAGAAGGGTCTCGATCCGAGACGTCATCTCTCCCGCTGCCTGATCTGTTGAGTTCCTCCAACACTTTGTTTTTTGCTTTTCATTCCATTACCTGCAGTTTCTGTGACTTCAGTTTCTTGAGGAACCATTGAGTGAACCGCTGAGGGAACACCTTAGGACTGGTATTGTGCAATGAACGAGTTAATTAATCTTGTAATTGAGGAGCTGCAGTTTGTACTATGTTCGAGTTTGTAACCAACTTCTGAAGTCAGAATGTGAGAGCTGCCTCTAGTAGACTTCTTCTTTTGTGTGGCGTGCACAGCCTAAAGGTGTAGGACAACTTGTTCTATTTGATCTTCCGTTTGTGCACGTCGAGTTGATTGCATTAGAAGGCTGCAATCTTCCACCCCTCTAGTAGACTGAGGGAATTAGATAAAGAGTTTGACAATAAGCAAACTTTGACTAACACTTAAAAATATTTAAATATAGTTTGAAAAAAATATATACAGTTTGCAGCAAATATACAATATTTAAAAGACATTTGGACAAATATGTGGATAGGAATGGTTTAGATGGATATGGGCCAAATATGGGCAAATGGCTGAGATGGGTATTTTGGTCACCATGGGCAAGTTGGGCCAAAGGGCCAGTTTCCATACCGTATGACTGAATGTGCTTAATTCTGTTGAAGACATGTTGAATGAAAGTTTTTTTTAAATATGTAATAATCAAAAATGGAACCAACAATTTCTTCCCTTCATTCTCAAATTTCACTTAAGGTCAATGGTACATTCACAATAGGGGATGGGAAAAGTTAAGACAAACAGTTTTGAATGTTGTCTTATCTTGTTTTCAAACGAGTGTATTGGGTTTAATTCAGAAGGAACTCGAGCTTCTTTGCCACTTGATAAGATCTTGCCAGATCCTGTGCCTCACCCATTCTCTACACACAGAACATAGAACAGTACAGCATAGGAACAATGTTTGTGTCAAACATGATACTCAGATCTCATCTGCCTGCAAGTGATTCACATCCCTCCGTCCCATGTGCCTATCTAAAGGGCCTGTCCCACTTTGGTGGCTCTTTAGGCGCCTGTCAGGGACTAGTTTTAATGGAATTCACCTACGACACCTGGTGATAACCTATGATAACCTATGACAACCTACGACAGCAGAAATTGTCACCAATTTCGCCAAAAATATTTCAACATGAAAAATTTGCGGCAGTCGCTTGTAGTCGCCCAAAAATTCGCCTAAGTGGGACAGGCCCATAAAGGCCTCATACACCACTATCATATCTGCCTCCACCACCACCCCTGGCAATGTGGTCCAGGCCCCCACCACCCTCTGTGTACAAAACGTTGCCCCACACATCTCCATTATGTTCTCCCCCTCTCACTATAGTAATGCCCTTGATATCCTGTCCATAATTCTTTCAATTCACAAATATCAATCACTCTCAGTTATGGATATACAACAAATGAGCACTAGTTTCCATTGGTTGGAGAGTCTAGGATCAGAGGCCATAGCCTCAGAATGAAAGGACGTACCTTTAGAAAGAAGAGGAAGAATAAATTTAGTCAGAGGGTGGTGAATCCGTGGAATTCATTTACACAGTTGGCTGTGGAGGCCATCATTGGGCTTTTTTAAGGCGTAGATTGACATTCTTGATTAGGAAGGGCGTCAGGGTTTATGGGGAGAAGGCAGGAGAATGTGATTGCAAGGGAAAGACTTTAAAAAGTTGTGAACAATATCCAGCTCTGACTTCCCAAATGAGATAAGGATTATCCAAAGGTTCAAAACTGAGAAAGACCACTCTGCTCAACCCTGTCTAAAGGCATCTCCTTGTCTTGAATGGTGTCCCCAGCGTACACACAACCCCAACCCTCTACCCCATCATGGAAAGAAAATCAGGATTGGTTTCTATTTTCTCTTGGTAATTGTACTGTAATATCATGATGCCTGCATGAATAATTAATCCAAGGCACATGTCTTCATTTTGAAAAGAAAAGGGTACAAATGTTTCTTTTTTAAACTAATCTTCAAACTTCATGGATTCAGAGCAATAGAGTGAACATTACGTCCTACTGTGGTTGCTCCAGATTGTCATGTCATTCCCACGCCAGGCTCACCACATTATATTAACGATAAAATATACCAACAACTTTTCTCTCAAATGGACTTCAAACCCAGTCGTGGCTGGAGGGATTGAATTCCCATCCTCTCCAACATTTAGGTTTATCCCTGAAACCGCAGAATACAATTTGTATTCTAATAATTATGATGTAGTCAGAAAGACATGTGGTCATTTATCATGAGGATGTTTAGACAACTTACCTGAGGTTTTTAAATGGTGACCAAGGGGATTGACGAGGACAGGCTGGTAGATGTTGTCTACACAGACTTTAGCGAGGACTTTCTTTCAAGGAGATGTGAGGGGTAAATGGTTCACACAAAGAGAAGTGGGTATCTGGAATGTGTTACCAAAGGAGATGGCAGTAACAACATTTAGGAGGCATCTGGACAGGTACTTGAATAAGTATATATAGGAAGGAACTGCAGATGTTGGTTTAAACCGAAGATAGACACAAAATGCTGGAGTAACTCAGCAGGACAGGCAGCATCTCTGGAGAGAAGGAATGGGTGACATTTCGGATCGAGTCTGAAGAAGGGTCTCGACACGAAATGTCACCCGTTCCTCTCCAGAGATACTGCCTGTCCCGCTGAGTTACTCCAGCATTTTGTATCTATCTTCTACTTGAATAAGGACTAGAATTAGGTACAAGTAAGACCATGGCATCTGTTCAATAGAATTGTGGTTGTATGTCTGTCGCAGAGGATGGAAATTCACAGTCCTGACTGAGTTTGAGAATTAACCTACAAAAAATATATATTTATCTATTTATTTATTCCCCTTCCTCCTTCTCCTCCTTGTGCCCCACCTGTATGCAAAGTAATTTCTTCCCTTCTCCCGCTCCCCACATCCCCTTTCCACCTATATTCCTCCCTCTGGCTTCACAATTCAGACCTCTTCACACTTTTTGTCTTTTCATCCCTGGCCTTTGCCCAACCATCTATCAAGCAAGTGTCCTCTCACCTGTATCCACCTGTCACTCACCAGACTTTGTTCTGTCCCACCTCTCTTCCAGCCTCCACCCCCCACCCCACCACACTCAGTCTGAAGGATCCTGGCCTGACACGTCGCCTATTTATGTTCTCCGCATACGGTGCCTGACCCATTGAGTTACTCCAGTACTTTATGACGCTTTTTGTATAAATCAGCATCTGCAGTTAGTCATAGTCATAGAGTCATACAGCATAGAAATAGGTCCTTCGGCCCAACTTTCCCACACCAGCCAATATGTCCCAAGTACACTAGTCCCACTTACATGCATTTGGCCAATATCCCTACAAACCTGTACCCTGTACACTCTGACAAGGTACAGCTGGAGCTGTAACAGCTGAAGCTTCTTTACTTTTGAGATTCTCTTTTCCTCTTTGCTTCCTCCCTTCTTCATTCCTCGTATGAATGACTACCCCTGAGCACGCTTAACAGGACCATCCAGTGCTTGACGTTTCAAAGGAGAGTTTCAATGTTGAAACTCTTCAGGGACATTCTAAGTGAGTCTTTGAATCACACTAGATGGACATGTTCAGAATTGGCCAGGCACATGATATGTCATTGAAGTTTGTGAATATATAAGTTCTATTTTATCTAATTGATCGGCAGTAATTAGGAAAGGCAACAAACCTTGATTAGAACGGTTCTACATTCATCTTTTAGAGTACTTGTTTAATGACTTGGAATCTATCCATAGCTAGCTGGACAGCATTCAATCCAATTACCTAATCTAATGTGGTCAAGACATCCGAAGTATAAAGCACATGTAGTGACCAGTTTCCGATGTCTGTTCCAGAATATACATCTACCAGTCACAACTGTGCTTGTTATGAGAATCCTCACTGAGATGAGGTTTTCTCGAGTACGCTAACAACCTCGGGATTACTGTTAATGACAACAATGAGTTATGGGGATGCAAAATATTTCCAGATGCACATCAGAAACTATGTGCAGCCTGTTTGGAGTTGTCAATTTTCTGATTGCTCTGTACCAGAGACACAATATCACTGAAGCAAGGCGTGTGGCAACATCGCTCCAAAAACATCAATTGCTTCAAGATGCAAAGCAGAGTTACTGACGTTGATGAAATTAATATCGCACTACATGGACCAAAGTTATTGGAAATAGCAAAATGTATTCAACCAAAGGCTATTTCCATCATTGTTCCCCTTCGCACAGAAACAGCTTGCTTACAGGTGGTATGAGTTCTCTTAGTCGAAGCCAGCTGGCATAACACATCACTGCCAACACCCTGAACTCCCTGGATCAGATCCCTGAAATGCAGGCTCCAAAATCAACACAGCGACTGCTCATAATCATGATGTATTTTGTCCAGGTACATAAATCACTTACCCAATCGGATGGCAGTGGTGGGGACAGATAGAAACCATTAAGCTATTGTGAAGCCAGGGCAACTGAAACCAATCCAAATTATTTGTGCCACTACTCAAGGAACATTGAAGAATACTTTGTCAATGGTTAAATAAACCAATAGAGTATGCCAAATAACTGAATAACAATTGTAATAATTTCCTTAGTGCACAAAGTGTTTCTTCTCCATTATAATCCTATGTTTAAACTAGTGCTCTTTTTCCTATATTGTTGGTACCCATAGCAACAAGAGCCTCGCGGCTATCAGGCGAAACTTAGCCAGAAAATTGGATCTTTCAGTAACACTAGTCTAGGGCACAGTGAATCAAGTAGGTTAGAGTTTCTAAATGCAGTTTCAGTCAGTGGAATTTCTGGTCAAATCAATGTAATGCTTGGCAGGGAAGATCAGCAGCCAAGGATATGGCACGCTGTCTTTCCTGTGCAAAGCTAAGATGATTAACTTGCTTCCTGATAGAAGACAGAGGGTTGTGGAGGAAGGACGATATGCAGGCTGGAGAACTGTGACCAGTTGAGTTCCACAGGGATCTGTCCTGGGAGCTGTGTTGTTTGCAATGTACATAAATGACTTAGATAATGGGTCTCTACACGAGACGTCAGCCATTCCTTCCATCCAGAGACGCAGCCTGTCCCGCTGAGTTACTCCAGCATCTTGTGCCTATAGTAAGTTTGCAGTCGACACCACGATTGCTGGTTGCCGACGGTGAGGAAGGCTGTCAAAGTGGTGGTGTTTAATCCGAGGTGTTGCACTTTGAGGGAATTGAATATAAGGGAAAAATGTACATTAATGGCAGGAACAATAACATTGATGTACAGAGGGATCTTGGGGTTATTCCCTTTATCATGTATTTGTACACTGTGGACTGCTTGATTGTAATCATCTTTCGTCCTTCCGCTGACTGTTTAGCACGCAACAAAAGCTTCTCATTGTACCTTGATACACATGACCATAAACTAAACTCAACTCATAACTCCCTGAAAGTGGCAACACAAGCAGACAGAATGGTAAAGAAGGATGCCTGCCTTCATTGGCCAGGCCCTTGACTATAAGGAGCAGGAATGCATGGTGCAGCTTTGTGGGCGCTATCAGGCAGCATTTGCAGTATTACGTACCCTTCAGGTCACCCCATTACAGGTGGAGGCTTTGGAGAGTGCAGAGGAGGTTTACTAAAATGATGCCTGGATTATTATCTACAGGGAGAGGATGGACAGACTTGGATTGTTTCCCTGGTACACTGGAGGTTGAGGGGATATGTGATAAAAGTATATGAGTGGCATTGAGATAGGGTAAACTGTCAGTGCCCCTTTCCAGTGATGGAAATATCATGATGGGGAGGTCCAGGACAAGGGGTCACAGCTTAAGGATAAGGGGGAAATCCTTTAGGACCGAGATGACAAGGACTTTTTTCACACAGAGAGTGGTGGGTCTCTGGAACTCTCTGCCACAGAGGGTAGTTGAGGCCAGTTCATTGGCTATATTTAAGAGGGAGTTAGATGTGGCCCTTGTGGCTAAGGGTATCAGAGGGTATGGAGAGAAGGCAGGTACGGGATACTGAGTTGGATGATCAGCCATGATCATATTGAATGGTGGTGCAGGGTCGAAGGGCCGAATGGCCTACTCCTGCACCTAATTTCTATGTTTCTATGTATTAGAGGGCATAGCTTTAAGGTGAAAGGGGCAGCGTTTCTAAGGAGTTATGAGGGACACGTTTTTTACATTGAGGGTGGCGGGTGCCTGGAACACACTGCCGGGGGTGATAGTTGAGACAGATACAATAGTAGTATTTAAGAAACTTTTAGATCAGCACATAAATAAACAGTGAATGGAGGGATAGAGATAATATACAGGCAGATAAGAGATGGTCTTGGCACAAACCATTGTGGACAGAAGGGCCTGATGCTGTACTGTACTCTTCTAGGCCCATAAAGCAAATAACAAAATACTAATTTTGACCTTAAATTTATTTTCAAATCAGCACATGGATTTGCATGGATATGGATTATGGATTATGTGCAGTCAGATAAAGCCTCTGTCCCACTTTCCCAAGTTACAAATTCTCCAGAGTTTGTCCATATGTCCATAGGAGCCCGTAGGAGCCCGTTTGAGTCCATAGATATTTCGTAGCAGCTCGTAATGCCAGCCATAGGTACTCGGGGCATCAGGTAAGTCAGGACGTTTTTTCAGCATGTTGAAAAATGTCCACGAGTAAAACAAAAATGTCCCCGAGTACCTACAGCTGGCATCTCTGAGTTTGAATCAGGGGGTAAACATGGGAGAATTTGTGAGTAACTCGGGAAAGTGGGACAGGGACTTAAGTGTTATTCTTGGCCGAAGAGCCTTTTCTTATTCTGTGCTGATCTACGTTATTTTAGATACACTAAGACAGATCAGGTCCCAGCCCAGTTGGGCACAGTTTGATAGTATACATCATGGCACAGTTGAAGGCAAGTGACGCCTTGTAACTCCTCATTGAATTCATACACGAAGAATATTGGATCGGAAGTGCGGAAATATTTGAAGCAACACTTTGCCTGGCAGATGTAGATCTCTAATTTTGAACCAGGACTTGGAGAGCAGTGTGGTTTACATTGCAAAGTCAAGTAATTATGAGTTCAACAATGTTCTCAATTCACCTGGTCACATCTTTCCCTGAAAATGGCATCAGATGTGGACAAAGTGGAGAGGAGGTTTTCAGCATATTGGCCTTAATCTGTAAGGGCATTGAGTACAGATGTTGGGACATTATATTGTAGCTGTGCAAGGCATTGGTGAGGCTTATTCAACCCTTTCTTCCCGGGGTTGGGAAATCAAGATGTAGAGGATATAGTTTAAGGTGCGAGAGGGAAGATTTAATAGGAACCTGCGAAGCAGCAGTTTCACATGAAGATCTTCGTGCAGAGATCCTAAGATTCAGGGCGCCAAAGATGCCAGCTCACTAATGGGCCCATCAATCTGAAAATTAATGGAACAGTGATTCCTTCAGGGGCAGCCATAGAGTCAGAGCTGTACAGCATAGAAACAGGCCCTTCAGCCCACCTTATCTATGCTCACCAAGTTCTCTAAAGCCTTTCCGTCCTTCTGTCCAAATGTCTTTTAAAGTTGTAATTGTATCCCGATGCTTCTCGCAGCTCATTCCAGATATGGACCACCCTGTGCGTGAAAAGATTGCCCCTGAAGTCCATCTTAAATCTCTTCCCTCTCACAATCTTATGCTCTCTTGAATCCCTCACCCTTGGAAAAGAACTGTGAGCATGCACTTTATCCATGCCCCTAATGATCATGTATACCCCAATAAGGTCACCTCTCAGCCTCCTGCGCTCCAAAGAATAAAGTCCCAGTCTAACAAATTCTCCCCATAGAAACATAGAAAATAGGTGCAGGAGTAGACCTTTCGGCCCTTCAAGCGCACCGCCATTCAATATGATCATGGCTGATCATCCAACTCAGTATCCTGTACCTGCCTTCTCTCCATACCCCCTCATCCTTTTAGCCACAAGGGCCACATCTAACTCCCTCTTAAATATAGCCAATGAACTGGCCTCAACTACCTTCTGTGGCAGAGAATTCCAGAGATTCACCACTTTCTGTGTGAAAAATGTTTTTCTCATCTCGGTCCTAAAAGATTTCCCCCTTATTCTTAAACTGTGACCCCTTGTTCTGGACTTCCCCAACATCGGGAACAATCTTCCTGCATCTCGCCTGTCCAACCCCTTAAGAATTTTGCAAGTTTCTATAAGTTCCATAACCCACAATCACAGGTAACATTCTGGTGAATGTCTTATGCACCTTTTCCAACTTAATGACATCCTTCCTGTAGCTGGGCGACCAGAACTACACACAGTACTACAAGTGTGGTCTCACCAACGACTTGTACAGCTGCATCATGATGTGCCAACATTTATACTCTACACCCGTCCCAATGAAGACAAGCATGGCAGATGCCTACTTCACTCTGCACCTAACCAACACATTTAGGGTATTGTGCACCTGTATTCCCAGGCAATTGACCATACCAGCTGAACTCAAGTAGAACCTTAAAATCAGCATCCCTTTCACACACATTCTCTGCAGAAACTAACTGGGAAGATAAATGAGAAAATCTTTAGTTGGAAGTTTTCACTGCGCTCTTAAGATTTGGCTGCTTAAGCCCAGAAATCTCTCTTGGTAATACACATGCACATGTGATTTCTTGACTCTATTTTAACAGAAGTGGCAACCCATTTATTAGTAACACAGCTAATAAAATAATAACTGGACAAGTGCCATACAAATGTCTCGAGCGTTCAATGTCAGATTCATTTACCACACTTAATGTTCTTTACACATGCTCGCACTCCCCCTGTGTTCTGGAGATGAAGCCTGGTGCAACATACATGTAGAAGCGCTACCCTGTACAAAAGTTTGGGGGTAGTTTAATCTGAAGTATGTTACAGATAATTGCATTAGCAGGACCCGAGGGTGGTGCTTTTCAATTCTCCCCGAGTCTGACCAGGAATAAGCTCCAGAAACTCAAGTTAACAACAAAATGTACTTTCCCCAAGTCTGGAGTTTGGCTCATTAGAGATTCTACTCCCATTGCTTCTGCACTGAATGCCAGCGCCTTCAGCTAACAGTCAACACCAAAACTCAGCCCTCCCCGGCTGTTCATTCCGCACAGAATCCTGCAGATCCACGCAGCGATCAGCCTTGCTTAGAAAGGAGAACACAAGGAACTGCAGATGCTGGATTCTTGAGTAAAAGTGCTCGAGTGGCGCAATGGGTCAGCCTGCATCTCTGAAGAGAATGGATAAGGGATATTTCGGATTGGGGCCCATCAGTTTTGGGACCCTTCTGTCTGAGGAAGGACAAGGTGGTCCATGCTGAACAGCTCTATGACTGTCCCTGATGGGAAGCATTGTTCCTTTAATTTTCTCTCCAAAGTCACCCACGATGAGCTGGACACGTTGGTGCCTGAATCTGAAGATCTCTGCACAAAGAGACGTATTTCAGTGCAGAACGTACTCACTTTATCACTTGAATGGCCTGTGGCTGTGATTTTAAAAATGACCTGAAACGTCACCAGTCCATTTCTCCAGAGATTCTGTCTGACCCACTGAGGTACTCCAGCACTTTGTGTCTATTTTTTTTAAACATCTGCCTTCTTTGCATTGATGGTCATCATGTCCTGTTTCTTTTCTGTCATTGAATGATACAGCATAGCAACCGCCCCTTCAGCCCTACTCATCCAAGGTGCCTTCCTGAGCAAATCCCATTCGCCTGTGTTTAGGCCATCGAGTCATACAGCATGGAAATGGACACTTTGGCCCAACTCTTCCATGCTCACCAAGATGTCTCATCTAAGTTATTCCCATTCATCCCCATTTAATCCATATACCTATGATGAGCGTTTGTCGGCACTGGGCCTGTACTTGCTGGAGTTTATAAGAATGAGGGGGGACCTCATTGAAACATGCAAAATAGTGAAAGGCTTGGACAGACTGGATGCGGAGAGGACTTGTGGGAGAGTCCAGGATTAGAGGTCACAGCCTCAGAATTAAAGGATGTTCTTTTTGGAATGAGATGAGGAGAGATATCTTCAGTCAGAAGGTGGTGAATCTGTGGAATTCTTTGCCACAGAAGGCTATGGAGGCCGTCCGTGGATATTTTTAAGGCAGAAATAGATAGATTCTTGATTAGTACAGGTGTTGGAGGTTATGGGAAGACAATGGGGTTAGGAGGAAGAAATAAATCAGCCATGATTGAATGGCGGAGTAGACTTGATGGGCCAAATGCCCTAATTCTACTCCTATTCCTTATGACCTTTCAAGAGAGAGCTAGATAGGGCTCTTAAAAATAGTGGAGTCAGGGGATATGGGGAGAAGGCAGGAACGGGGTACTGATTGGGGATGATCAGCCATGATCTCATTGAATGGCGATGCTGGCTCGAAGGGTCGAATGGCCTACTCCTGCACCTGTTGTCTATTGACCTGATGACCTTATATCCTTCAAAACCCATCTTATTCATATACATGACAGGTTGTAACTGTACCTGCCTCAATACCTTTGCCTGTTACATATTCTATATATACACCAACCGTTGTGTGAAAAATATTGCCCCTCAGCTCCTTCTTAAATCTTTCTCCTTTCACCATAAGAATGTGCTCTCTAGTTTTTCAATCCCTTACCCTGGGAAAAAAGGCTTTGACCATTCATCCTGTAGTCAATGATGGTAGAACACCAAATTGTAAGATTAAATGAGAACTTACCAGTTTGAAGTTTGATCTTTATTTTATGAGGAGTTACGATGAGGGATTAAGTGAAGAAACCCCGCCAGGCGCATGCGCGTCATGCTTCAAAGCAGCGTGAAAACACAGAAACTATAGTGGAAGTGATATAGTAAGACTAGAACTACCAGATGATCTTTGCAATTATGAGGGCCGGGAGCGGAGTCACTCATCGTAACTCCTCATAAAATAAAGATCAAAATTCAAACTGGTAAGTTCTCGTTTAGTCTTACTATTTTACTTCGGAGTCGCTACGGAAGATTTCAAAGCTCTGTGATTTCATTCCGTAGATCCATTCCAAACGACACACTGCTTCAGTTGACACAGTAGTGAATAAATAATGTATTGAACATTGCTTCGAATTATCCAATAATTATTTTAATAAAAACAAACAAAACACAGTAATAACCCCTCTATGCCACGGGGAAATTACAAATGAAATTTATAAAGACAAAGCGAACCAAATCAAACGGAACCCAAAACAGCATGCCCAAACAGCATGCCCAAAATCTAGGCTTAGGAGGATTTTTGTTAAAGATTCCTCTCATGAATCGGGACACTAAAGGATGAGACCCGATAGATTGTTGTTGTTCAGAAAACTGCCCTAGATAAGAGGACAAAGCACTCCGAGCACTATTAATGGCTCTATAACTCACGTGTTCATCATAATGCAATGTAGCAAGGAAGTCCAATACATCCGGTATGCTTGCAGTATAATAAGATATATCTGAGTGCAAACAAAACATCTCCCATTTCTTAATCTTCAGTATTCATCAAGGAGAAGGATATTGAACTCTGTGAGGTAAGGGAAAAAAGTAGAGTAGCTATGGAAACTATGAGATTCAAAGAGGAGGAAGTACTGACACTTTTGAAAAATATAAAAGTGGATAAGTCTCCAGGTCCTGACAGGATATTCCCTAGGACATTGAGGGAAGTTAGTGTAGAAATAGCAGGAGCTATGACAGAAATATTTCAAATGTCATTAGAAACGGGAATAGTGCCGGAGGATTGGCGTACTGCTCATGTTGTTCCATTGTTTAAAAAGGGTTCAAAGAATAAACCTAGCAATTATAGACTGGTTAGTTTGACGTCAGTGGTGGGCAAATTAATGGAAAGGATACTTAGAGATATAAGCATCTGGATAAACAGGGTCTGATCAGGAACAGTCAACATGGATTTGTGCCTG
The DNA here is from genome assembly GCA_963514005.1 of Raja brachyura. Next base: position 29,087,451 of record OY740806.1, on the reverse strand, counting down.
GAAGGTCATGTTTGACAAACCTTCTTGAATTTTTTGATGTTACTAGGGAAATTGATGAGGGTAAAGCAGTGGATGTTGTCTATATGGATTTCAGTAAGGCCTTTGACAAGGTTCCCCATGGAAGGTTGGTTAAGAAGGTTCAATCTTTGGGTGTTAAGGGCGGAGTAGCAAGATGGATTCAACTGTGGCTAAATGGGAGATGTCAGAGAGTAATGGTGGATGGCTGTTTGTCAGGTTGGAAGCCGGTGACCAGTGGGGTGCCTCAGGGATCTGTGTTGGGTCCACTGTTGATTGTCATGTACGTCAATGATCTGGATGGTGGGGTGGAAAATTGGATAAGTAAGTATGCAGATGATACTAAGATAGGTGGTGTTGTGGATAATGAAGTAGATTTTCTAAGTCTACAGAGAGATTTGGGCCATTTGGAAAAGTGGGCTGAAAGATGGCAGATGGAGTTTAATGCTGATAAGTGTGAAGTGCTACATCTTGGCAGGACAAATCAAAATAGGACGTACATGGTAAATGGTAGGGAATTGAGGAATGCTGTGGAACAGAGGGATCTAGGAATAACCGTGCATAGTTCCCTGAAGGTGGAATCGCATGTAGATAGGGTGGTAAAGAAAGCTTTTGGTGTGCTGGCCTTTATAAATCAGAGCATTGAATATAGGAGTAGGGAAGTAATGTTAAAATTGTACAAAGCATTGGTAAGACCAATTCTGGAGTATGGTGTACAATTTTGGTCGCCTAATTATAGGAAGGATGTCAACAAAATAGAGAGAGTACAGAGGAGATTTACTAGAATGTTGCCTGGGTTCCAGCAACTAAGTTACAGAGAAAGGTTGAACAAGTTAAGGGCCTGTCCCACCAGCATGCAACTCTATGCGATTAGCGCGACCTAACGTGGTCGCTTGAGCCGTCCGGCGTCGCGGGGCCGGTCCCACTGCGATCGCCGGAGCCGCGCGGAATTGTGCGGAGTTCGTCCCGAGTTCGTCCCGACACCGCGCGGGGCTCCGAAAAACCGACTATGTCCAAAAATCCCGCGCGGCAACGGCTTGTCGGCTCGCAGTCGCCTCGACATTTACATACCGCCCGGACATCGTGCCTCCGGGAACCTATTTGTAAGTGCCTCCGTGACCCTCTATGTGTGTGGCTCCGTGGCCCTGTATGTGTGTGTGTCTCGGTGCCCCTCTCTGTGTGCCCCTCTAAGTCCTGGCAAACTTACCTTGGGCTTGCTTAGAGTTCGCCTCGCTTTGCGCCGCGTTGCGCCACTCACCCAACCTCCGCGCGGCCCTCGCTGCCGGTTTAGTTGCGCCTGCCGCATGCAGGCGCATGCTGGTGGGAACGGCCCTGTACAGGGGATCACCCGACCTCCGCGCGGCCCCCGCTGCCGGTTTGATCGCGTTCATCGCATAGAGTTGCATGCTGGTGGGACAGGCCCTTTAGGTCTTTATTCTTTGGAGCGCAGAAGATTAAGGGGGGACTTGATTGAGGTCTTTAAAATGATGAAAGGGATAGACAGAGTTGACGTGGATAAGCTTTTCCCATTGAGGGTAGGGAAGATTCAAACAAGAGGGCATGACATGAGAATTAAGGGACAGAAGTTTAGGGGTAACATGAGGGGGGACTTCTTTACTCAGAGAGTGGTGGCTGTGTGGAATGAGCTTCCAGCAGAAGTGGTGGAGGCAGGATCGATTTTAACATTTAAAAGTAAAGTGGATAGGTGTATGGATGAGAAGGGAATGGAGGGGTATGGTCTGAGTGCAGGTAGATGGGACTAGGGGAAAATAAATGGTCGGCACGGACTGGAAGGGCCGAGAGGGCCTGTTTCCGTGCTGTAATTGTTATATGGTTATATGGTTGTTGTTATATGGTTAATATGAGACACACATTGTTTATTTCTGCTATCTCTCCAAGCTGCAGTTATTACATCCATGGTCCTATTCGACAGTCCAAGGGTTGGAACGGTCTGATCAGAACCTGCAGATTAACAAATTAAAGATCATGTAACGGATGACTTTCTCCTGTTACTGGATGAACCAACAAATTACTGCAGTTGGGGACAGTGATGAATGGCTGAGTCACCATTCTGAGCAGCAATGGGAACCATGGCTGTGTAGGCCAGTCCGGAACCGCCAAAACGCCTGAGGCGGAGTCCTGCTCTATTTTGGTGAGACAATGTAATTGTTATATGGTTATTATATGGTAATGCCTAATCAGGCAGAATGGGGGAAAAGCATAAACGAATGTACATACCCAATGTAGCGAGAATGCATCCACTGCTACTGCTCCTGGATCTGGTTCCCACGAAACGTATTTAAGCAACTGGTGATTTAGCCTGGATGCAAACAGATCAATATCTGGCAAACCATAGTGGCTGACAATCATTTTTAAAAGCATCAGGATTTAACATCCATTCTTATGTTGTCATTAAATTTTCATGACCTGTTGTCTGCCACCACATTATCTCTACCTGGTAGGTAGATAGCTGAGACCCAGATGTTTCTGGAAATACACCAGTGGCACATGAGGTTAGCCAGATTATCACATGATACTGACCTTATTCCTCCCATGTGATTGATATAAGCAACAGCCGTGGTATTATCAATCTGGAGTTGAACATGTAAATTATTGATTGTTGAACAATAAGCTTTTAATCCATAGAATGCACCCAGCAATTCAAAGTAATTTATACCATGCCTGTGCAGGTTTAAATCCTCTTGCACACTCCATCTACCACCACAGCTAGACTCGCTGTCCATAGCTCCCCATTCCAGAGCACTCACATCTGTCTGTAAAACCACTGAAGGTTGCTGAACCAAAATGTTTTTGGTAGTTTGTAGAATATTGATAATCCACCATTGTAATTCAGCTATGGCTCTGGTTGGTAACTGCATAGGTCTATCAAAATGACCTGCATGTTCTTTAAGTGCTTGTTCTCTAGCTCATTGCAGACTTTGATAGTGCAGAGGTCCAAACTCCACTGCAGGGAAAGCTGCCACCAATTTACCAATAACACTGGCTACTTCCCGGATGGAGGGATATTGTTTTTCAGCAAGACTAGAACAGACCTCCCTGATTTCAACAGCCTTGGCCGTAGGCAAAGTCACTGACATATCAACTGAATCAATGGCAAATTCCAAATAATCAATTTTTTGGGATGGCTCTAGCTTGGATTTTGTTGGATGGACCAGAAATCCTAACCTTTCAAACAGGTGTTTGGTTGCTGAAACTGATTCCTCAGCTGTCTCCTGAGTGTTGCTTATGATTGAAATATCATCTAGATAAGCCATTACAAGGGCCCGAAGTAACGCCAGCTCTGGTTTCAACAATTTTGTGAACAGCCTAGGAGCTGAGGTTAACCCATTGGGTAATACTTTAAATTGCCACAGCTGTCCCATCCAACTAAATTTCAAGTATCTCCGACACTGATGATGAATTGGTACTGAATAATATGCATCTTTCAGATCTATAGTTGCCATATAGAAGCCCTGTGATAACAGCTGTTTACAGTATTGAAGGTGTCCATTTTAAAATGCCTATACTGAACATAGGAATTTAACTGGGTGACTCTACATCCCTCATCTTTTTTCTGTCTGGGGAATACATTGGACACAAATTGTTGACGATGGTTTAACGTCCTCTCAATTACCCCTTTTTGGGACAAATCCGTAATTTCTGAGTTTCTGGTGGAGAAAAAAACAATATTCTATTAGGCACGTTCTGTACAGGTGGATCAATTCTTGACATAAACTCTATTCGAGAGCCTGACACAGTGTCTAGTATAAACCGATCAGATGTTATGCAGCACCATTCATCATAAAACAATTGCAACCTACCCACAATCGGAGGTTGTTCCCCAGAAATCTTATCCTGGACAGAATGAATCACCTGTGCTTCTACAGTCGGCCTCAAAGTCCTCCTTCTTCCCATATTGGGGTTGTAGCTTGGATTCACAGGCGGGTAATACCTTCGCCCCACTCTGCTTGGCCCTGCCCCTGGATCAGACCCCCTTCGCGCTGAAAACGACCTGCAAGGTGGCATCCTGGCAGAAGGGACGTGTGTCTTCATGAGACCGATTGTTTTGGCCTCCTCCTCCAGGTCCTTGACTTGTTTGAGGAGGTCCACCCCAAATAAATAATCTGGGGCTTGGATGTTGGTGGACCAACACAAAGCTGCAAATCTCGGGTTCAGCGTCGGCCTTATGGCTATTTTTCTTATGCAATTGACCTCAAAATATGCGTTACAGAACAGGGCCAGCATATCTTGTTGTGTGCCAGACATTGGTGCCCCCTGGACCATTTTTCCAAATGCAGTGATGCCTGCTGCCACCAACTTGAGGATGCGCTGAAACCTAATTTCCTGTCCACGCATCGTTGCACTCATTTGTGCCCATGTAGCAGAGTTCACGGTGGGCACCTTGGGTGACGCATAATTAACAGGTGTTTTATATCTTGTGGCCGTCTCATCCATAATTGTATCCTGGAGCTGGTGAGAAGCCATGTAATTTACATTGGCAGCCAGGTTTTCTTCCATGGCTTCACCAGTCCCTTCCGGAATAGCGAAGTTTCGCGCTACGTCCGGGACACCTGGAGCATGGCTCATGTTCTCTGGTGTGTGCTCATATGCAGGGACACCAGTTCAGGGTCAGACTCCTCCTGCCCTGGCTCTCCCGAGTCTTGCTCCAGGGAGGTATCTTCCAGCCCTAAAGGTGCTGGAGAGGGTGATTCCCATTGATATTGGTAGGCCTTTCTTTTGGCTTTTCTTCCTGTTGTAGTGGCCTCAGTGCCCTCAGGCACTGGAGCTGATGGAGCCTGTTGAACTGCCGGTAAAGCAGCAGCCGGTATCGGAGCCGGCGTTGCCGCACTTGTTATCTCCCGACCCGATCTGCGAGCTGGAACCGCGGGCCCGCTCGTTCCGCTCCTACTTCGAACAGTTTTCTTGACAGTACCCTCCACAACCACTAACTCCCGCTGGCTCCCGAGCCAGACTTACAGAGTTTAAATAGTCGCAGGAAAAGTTTTAAAACCACTTACCTGCGAGTTTACTACTTACCGCTGGTGGAGCTGCGCTCTCCACCCCGTCGATGCGCCATGCGTCGGACGTAATGACGTCCCTGGCGGGGCTTCTTCACAAAGTCACTCATGTGACTCCGAAGTAAAATAGCTCAGACCTCTGCTTACAATATAGAACAGAACAGAAATTGTCTCTTTGGCCGTAAAGGTCTGTGCTGAACATGAAGCCACGATAAACTAATCTCCTCGACTTGCACACTATCCATCTCCCTCCATTCCCTGCATAGCCACATGCTATCCAAAAATCTCATCGTAACTGCCTCTACCACCAGCCCTGCCAGTGTCTTCCAGGCACCCACCACACTCTGTGTAAAAAAGACTCTGTCTCCTGCCTGTGACATCCCAATGTCTGGTTCAGTTTCCTGTTGACCAGAGGAAACACAAACAGAACAAACCCTCTCTCAGGAAAGCCGCCTCAGTCATAACTGCGGAACAGTGATCCCTTCCATCAGATGTCTTTCCTTATTTTTCTGTGATTAAAGAACGTCTGGACCTGTACATTAACTTGGCTCTAATTGTCCCACTGCTTTGCAGTTCTGTTGGGGCTTGCAATTGTTCAGAATACCTCTGTAAGCAATCTCAGACGAAACTTTCGAAAAGGAAGTACGTGTTTAAATTACCACCGCACATACCTGCCATGTGCTTGACTGATCCTTGTCTTATGCCCTGAGGAGGCTGTGCAATGTTATCCTCGGTGGATACATTGCAAAGACAATATTCTTTTTGTCAATTAGGCCGGCATCTCGTAACTGTCTCTGTCTGAATAACATCCTCTCGAATATCAGCTCCTCTCCAAATAGAGTCAGAGATGCATGGAGTCATATAGCACGGACACCGGCTCTTCGGCTCAGCTTGCCCGTGCTGACCAACGTGCCCCATCTACACTGGTCCCACTTACCCACGTTTGGCCCATTTTCCTCTAAACCTTTCCTCTCCACATATTTGTCCAAAATGCTATTATGCTAACTTGCCCAAAATGCTACCTGCCTCAGCTACCTCCTCTGGTAACTCGTTCTATATACCCACCACTCTCTGTGTGAAAACGTTGTCCCTCAGGTTCCTATTAAATCTGTGCCTCACACCTCAAACCTATGTCCCCTGGTTCTTGATTCCTCTCCACCAGGTAAGAGACCCATTGTACAGGCATTACCTGCAGCGGGCTGATGAATGGACAGACGATGTTACGGAATGGGACTCTTCTTTAGTGAAGCCAAGTGCTGAGGAAACTAAAGCCCCTGTCCCACTTACGTGTCCCTGGCACGCTAATTACATGTTGAAGCGCAACGGTCCCACAATTTCATGCGCCCGCACAGCCGTCTGGAGCGCGTGACGTCATTTGAAGATGGCCACAAAATGCAGGAGTAACTCAGCGCGCCCGGCAGCATCTCTGGAGAGAAGGAATGGATGACGTTTCGTGTCGAGACTGTTCTTCAGTCTGAAATAAGGGTCTAATCCCGAAACGTCACCCATTGCTTCTCTCCAGAGATGCTGCCGGTCCCGCTGAGTTACTCCAGCATTTTGTGTCTCTTCAATTTTGTTGGCCCCGCTCTGGGAGTAGAAGCGGGGGCGGATCCAGACCGCAATGGCCGTGAGCCCCAGGCCGAGCTCGGCGATCGTTTGCCTGCTTCTGCTGCTGTTGGACGTGAGATGTTGCGTCACGCCAGGGTCTTCGGCCTGTCCCACTTTTGCCGTCAGTTCCGCGACAGGCCGCTGGCACGCGAAGATTTCGTTCACTACAAAAATTTCGGTGTCGCGCACAACTACATACCCTCCGTGCTTCTCAGTGGGACCAGGCCCCGTGCGGCCATACGATGCTCGTGCGCCTCAATGCGACGACGAGGTCGCGTAATTTGCATGCCAAGGACACGTAAGTGGGACAGGCCCTTTAAACGTGCAGGCAAGTACTGACGGAGAGTCCCAACTGAAATGTTGCCTGCCCATTCTCTGTTGCCTGACCTGCTGAGTTCCTCCAGCACTTTATGTTGATAACAACTTGCACTTGAGAAGGTGGTCGTGAGCTGCCATCTTGAACTACCTCACCCCGCCTGGTGAACTAGCTCCCAATATGACGTTGGGGAGGGCTCACTAGGATTGAGACGCAGAGATGATGAAGGAACCTAGGTCAGGATGGTGTAAAACCTGGATGGGAAATTGATGGTGGTGGTGATTCAATGCGAGTGAAACTGAAATGGGGACAGCAAATAGCATTGCATTGATGGTTGACCATCAACCACCCATTTACACTCATCCCATTTCATTTTCCCCACATTCCCAACGACTTCTCCCAGATTTTACCACTCACTTACACACACTGAGGGCAATTTACAGAGGTCAATTAACCCACATCTTTGGGATGTGGGAGGAAACCAGAGCAGCCCAGGGACAACCCACAAAGTCACAGAAAGAACGTGCAAACTCCACACTGAGGGTGCCAGTGAACCCGCATCACTGGAGTTGTGAGGCAGCGGCTCCACCCGCTGCACCACTGTGCCGTCCAGCTCTACTTCGAAATTATGCCTCGTGAGTGGGTACCTTTCTATGCACTATGCACATCGAAAGAACTGATGTGACATCACTTCACCATCGACACAGAACATGGTACTTCTAATAATGTAGTGTTCTGTCAGCAGTGTGTCAGAACGTCAACTCAGATCTGAACCGGAGCTCAAACCTGCAAACCTCTGACTCAGATGCAAAAGTATTTTAATTAAAGAGATGTTCTGCCTCCAGCAGATTTCTTAGTGAATGGCCATCATTAAAGAAGATAAATGAGTTTTGGTTTAGGTTGAATCCTTTTTGAGGTCTGTGCTTGTCCCACTCTCCAGGATTTCAGTCTATTCCCAATGCAGTGCTCAAACGCGAGTTACTCTGTAAGTGAGAATGCCATTCAAAATTGAAGTTTAATTTAGTTTAGTTGTAGAGTGACAGCAGAGAAACAAGCCAGGACACAAAGTGCTGGAGTAACTCATTGGGTCAGGCAGAATCTCTGAAGAACACAGATAGGTGATGTTTCAGGTCGGGACCCTTCTTCAGACTTACTCCAGCACTTTGTGTGCTTTTTGCAAACCAGCATCTACACTTTCTTGGTTCTACATTGAAACAAGCCCTTTGCCAATAAACCAAAGCTGAACTAAATGCTGTGCTGCACTTGTGTATTTCAAACAAGCATATTCAATTCTTCAAAGCTTGTGTTAAATGTTCAGTTTGTGCTACTGTGTTTTAGTTTTGCAAGAGGCTTTTCTTTGGGACATTTCAGAATTTGAACAATTTATATTTCAATTCCCAACCAAGCAATATGGTCTTGCAGACATGCGACTTTTTTTCTGTTTTGGCAGGCAACAGCTGGAAGATGCAAGGATACAAGGATACACCATACATCATATACACCAATTGGTGTAGTGAAATTTGACTTGCCATGCAGCACACAAATAAAGATAAAACTCAACATTAAAGAATTTAACAATAAACATAAAAATATCCCCCCCACAATGGTTCCCACTGTGAGGGAAGGCACAAAGTCCAGTCCCCATCCCCTTGTCCACCCATAGTCAGGCCTATTGAGGCCTCCGCAGTCGATGCTACGGAGGCCCGATGTTTCAGGCCCTCTCGCCGGGTGGTGCTCCGGCATCGGGAGATCCCTCTCAGCGGCTTGGGACACCTGGAACGGCCGCTCCCTTACTGAAGACCGCGGCTTCCGAAGCCAACAGGCCACGCTGGACGGAGCTCCACTACTGGTGATCTCGCCGAGAGATCCCAGGCTCCCGTTGTTAATGGCTCCCGTTGTTAATTGACGATAAAGTTTAGATGGCTTGGGAGAGACAAGACAAGGGCAGTACGGTGGCACACAGTAGAGTTGTTGCTTCACAGCACCGGGTTCGATCTTGACTACGAGGGCTGTATGGATAGAGTTTGTACGTTCTCCCCGTGACCTGCGTGGGTTTTCTTCAGGAGCTCGGTGGGTCTGTTTCTGCGCTGTATCTCTAAATTATACTAAACAAGTTGATTTGAGTTGACCTTATCCACCACAGATACTGACTTCCAAATCACTCCCTCGCTTGGCTGACATTAGAACCTCATTGGGCAGCAACTCAAATGTCCACGAACAAAGGAGATTCCAGAGAGTGGTAGATGCAACCTGGTGCATCACGGTGCCGACCTCTCCACCATCAAAGGGGTTCTCAGGAGGTATTGTCTAGAAACAGCAGCCAATATCATCTAGGACCCACACCACCCTGGCCAAGCTCTCAAGCTCTGAACCTTCTGAGTTTTGTAGTAGGCAGGGCAGTACTCTGCATATCGCCAACTTGGACAATTTTACATTTTAATCAAGCCAATTAACCTACAAACCTGTACGTCTTTGGAGTGTGGGAGGAACCTCACGGGGAGAGCGTACAAACTCCATACAGACAGCGCCCGTTGTCGGGATCGAACCCGGATCTCTGGCGCTGCATTTTGCTGTAAGGCAGCAACTCTACCGCTGTGCCACCATGACCGCCCGTTGAAAGCACAGGAGCTTGAAAACCATGACCATCAGGTTCCATAGCAGCTTCTTCACAACAACCATCAGGCTCTTCAATTCAAGTTTAATGTCATTGCACAAATACAAGTATAGGTACAACGAAATGCAGTTTAGCGTCGTTCCTAGTGATAGCGATATAGAAAAATAAATACAGAGTGCAGTGGTAGCAATATGGAAAATAAATAAATACAGGGTACAGACAAGTCTATCAGCTGGGCTCCGAGTTCAGCAGTCGGATGGTGTAGTTGAAGAAGCTGTTCTTCGTCCTACTGGTGCGGGACTTGAGGCTCCTGTACCGCCTCCCTGATGGGAGGAGGGCAAACAGTCCATGATTAGGGTGTGAGGGGTCCTTGATGATCTTCCCGGCCCGCTTCAGGCACCGTTTTCGGTGGAGGGCATCCAAGGCAGGGAGCGGGGCACCGATGATGTACTGGGCGGTTTTCACCACCCGTTGTAGTGCCTTCCTGTCTGCCACGGTGCAACTGCTGTACCATACCGTAAAGCAGGTGGTCAGGATGCTTTCGATGGTGCAGCGGTAGAAGTTCGTCAGGATCTGGGGGGACAGGTGGGCTTTTTTGAGCCTCCTCAGAAAGTAAAGGCGCTGCTGTGCCTTTTTGATTAGCTTTGAGGTGTTGAGGGACCAGGACAGATCCTCCGAGATGTGTACCCCGAGGAATTTGTAGTTGGAGACCCGCTCCACCTCAGTCCCGTTTATATGGATGGGGGTGTGTCTGCCCCCTCTGTTCTTCCGAAAGTCAACAATTATTTCCTTCGTCTTCTGGGAGTTGAGGACGAGGTTATTGTTGGCACACCAGGTAGTCAGGTGCTGGACCTCCTCCCTGTAGGCTGATTCGTCATTATCACTGATCAGTCCTACCACCGTGGTGTCATCGGCAAATTTTATGATGGCGTTGGAGCCATACTTGGGGATGCAGTCATGCGTGAAGAGGGAGTAGAGGAGAGGGCTGAGCACACAGCCCTGTGGCACGCCGGTGTTCAGTGTTATAGTGGAGGAGGTGAGGTTGTTGACCCTAACAGACTGTGGTCTGTTAGTGAGGAAATCCAGTGTCCAATTGCAGAGGGAGGTGGAGATGCCAAGACCGCTGAGTTTGGTGATCAAGCTAGCGGGTATGACAGTGTTAAAGGCAGAGCTGAAGTCAATAAACAGCAGCCTGATGTAGGTGTTGTTGCTGTCCAGGTGGGTCAGGGCAGAGTGTAGGGCCGTCGATATGGCGTCCTCTGTAGACCTGTTTGACCGGTAGGCAAATTGGTGGGAGTCCAGTGTGGGGGGGAGGCTGGCTTTGAGGTGAGCCAGGATCAGCCGCTCAAAGCACTTAGCGATGACAGGGGTGAGTGCCACTGGCCGGTAGTCGTTGAGACTCCCTGTCGCTGATTGTTTGGGCACTGGCACAATGGTAGATGTCTTGAGGCAAGTGGGGACGACACCCTGGGCCAGTGACAGATTGAAAATGTCAGTGAGGACCAGGGATAGTTGTCCGGCACATGCCCTGAGCACCCGCCCGGGGATGCCATCGGGGCCGGCAGCTTTGTGCTCATTCACCTTGCTCAGTGCGTCTTGTACAGCAGAGGTGGAGAGACTGAGGGGTTGTTCATTCGGGGGTGGAGCAACTTTGATGGCGGGAGTTTTGTTGTCCCGGTCAAAGCGAGCATAGAAGTGGTTTAGCTCATTAGGAAGGGAGGCGTTGTCCGGGGGGGGGGTGTTGACTTTATGGTAGTCGGCAATGGACTTAATTCCTTGCCACATGCGCCTGGGGTCGGAGTTGTTTCGGAAATGCTCCTCAATCCGCTGTTTGTGATTGAGTTTAGCATTCCTAATTCCCTTTTTCAGATTGGCCCTGGATGAGCTGTATCCCTCAGCGTCGCCAGATTTAAAAGCGGCGTCTCGAGCCTTCAGCAGGAGTCTGACCTCCCTGCTCATCCACGGCTTCTGATTAGGGAAGGTCTTTATCACTTTATGGGTGGTGACGTTATCAGTGCAGAATCTTATGTAGTCCAGAACAGTTGAGGTGTATGAATTTATGTCCACTTGGGAGTTAAAGGTGGCCTGGGTGGCAAACAGACTCCAGTCTGTTTGCTGAAACTGTTCCTGTAAGACAGAGACAGCCCCCTCAGGCCAGACCTTCACTGTCCTCGCGGTAGGTTTCACACGTCTGATCAGAGGTGTGTATTTGGGGAGCAGGAACAAAGAGAGGTGATCAGACTGTCCCAGGTGGGGGAGGGGAAGGGCTTTGTATGCTTCAGTAATATTAGTATAAACTAGGTCCAAAATATTGTTACCTCTGGTTGGGCAGGAGACATGTTGGTGGAATCTGGGGAGCACAGTTTTTAGGTTGGAGTGGTTAAAATCGCCAGCAACAATAAAAGCCCCCTCTGGGTGGGCAGTTAGTTGTTTGCTGATAGCAGCTTGCAGCTTTTCCATTGCAAGCCTGGCATTAGCGTCCGGGGGTACATAGACTGCAGTGATGACAGTCGATGTGAATTCCCTGGGCAGATAGAAGGGCCTGCACTTTAACATCAGGTATTCTAGGTCAGCAGAGCAGTGGCTACCAATCCTGACAGCGTCTGTGCACCATGAGTTGTTCACATAGATGCACAGTCCGCCGCCCTTGGTCTTACCGGATTCCCCCGCAGATCTGTCGGCCCTGAAGACAATGCGCCCCTCCAGCTCGACGGCATTGTCGGGAATGTTGTCGGTGAGCCATGTCTCAGTGAAGGCCATGGCGTTGCAGTCGGCGATCCGTCTGTGTGTGGTGATGCGCAGCCGAAGTTCGTCGGTTTTACTCACCAGGGACCGGACGTTCACGAGGAAGATGCTGGGCAGAGCTGGCTGGTGCGGGTCTGATCTCAGCCTAGCCCGGTGGCCTCCGCGTTTCCCCCGTCGCTGTTTGCGGTCCCTGCGCCGCCTCCGGACACTACCTGTTGGGAGAGCGGGTCCGCTAGACCACGGTGACCTGATGATCTCCGGCGGCAGTTTAAAGTTGTGGCTTCTGGTGCTCGGTTCGTAGAGACGTCCGAGCTCCAGTAGCTCCTGACGGCCGTACAGAGTCTTCGCTCGAGTGCTCCGGGCGAAAACTAAGGTAAGTATAAATAGGAAAAAAAAAACTATCTCGGTAAAACTACGGAGACGCAGAGCCTCGCGTTGTGCACGCGACGCCATCTTGGATCATCGAACCTTACATAACACTAACCACAACCCTGCCTCAACAACACTGTTCTTCTAAGGACTGTGTCTTTGTTTGAATTTCAGTTTTGCATTATTATGGTCACCAAGCATTATGATTATTAATTTATTGTATTATTGATATTTTGTTATCTGTGTGTTATTGTATTGCGGGCCTGGTAAGCTGCAGCAAGTAATAATTTCACTGGTCATTTCATGGAACATCAAACATAAAACAATGCAGCACTGCACAAGGCCCTTCAGTCTATTCCAGACATCATGCTAAATTAACCTAATGTCCTTTACCTGCATGTGATCCATTTCCTTCCATTACCCATGTACCTATCTAAAAGCAACTCAAATGCATCTGCATACACAACCATCTGTGGAAGCACATTCACACACACACACACACACACACACACACACACACACACACACACACACACACACACACGCACACGCACACGCACACTTTAAACTTTGCCCAGCTCACCTTAAAGCTATGCCATCTAATGTTTTTACATTTCCACCCTGGGGAAATGGTTCTGACTATCTATTCTATCTACGCCTCATAATTGTATATTCTCGTACACAGTCTTCATTGAATCTTCAATGTTCCAGAGAAAAACAATCCACGTTTGCCCAACTTCTCCTTATAGCTAATACCCTGTAATCCAAGCAGCATTCTTCTGCACCCTCTCCAAAGCTTCTCCATAGCTTTTGCACCCTCTTCCTGTGATGGGGCGACCAGAACTGCGTGTAATATTCCAGATGCTGACTGACTAAAGTCCTACAGAGCTGCATCTTGACTTTGTCTCTTCAATGTACTGACCAATGCCGTATGCTTTCTTCACCACTCACTCTACTCGAGTTGCTACTTTCAGGGACCTATGGATTTGGACCCCAAGATTCTTCTGGACATCAGTGCTGTTATGGGTTATGCCATTAACCTCTACTTTCTCCTTACATTAGACCTTCCAAAGTGCAATATCTCACTGACAGATTTAAGTCCATCAGCCATTGCTATGCTAATTTCTGTAGCTGACCTTTATCGTGCTGTATATTTTGACAGCCCTCCTCACTGACCATAACTCCACCAATGTTGGTTGTGTAGGAAGGAACTGCAGATGCTGGTTTACACCGAAGATATACAGAAAAAGCTGGAGTAACTCGGCAGGACAGGCAGCATCTCCGGAGAGAAGGAATGGGTGATGCTTCCGGTCTGAAGAAGGATCTCAACCCGAAACGTCACCCATTCCTTCTATCCAGAGATGCTGCCTGCCCCGCTGAGTTACTCCAGCTTTTTGTGTCCACCAATTTTGGTGTTGTCTGCAAACCTATATATAATAAGTAAACATCCATGACTCTTGACAATTCATTGATAGAAAGCATTACCACTTCACACTCAAATTATTTGACCTCTAGAAAATTTATAGCCTCAATTCTTTCACAGAACGGAAAAACAAGTTTTTGTTTGGTTAGAGAAATATTCTATTGTTTCCACCAGGTGCTTGTCGCACCTCATGTCCCAAGCAGTCGATGTGAACAGATGTTATCCCATGGAATAGAGCAGATTCTCAAAGCTATGAAGGATATTCAAGACTCAATTGGGTGCAACAAAATGATTACCCTGTTGTATTTACCCTGGCTGCAGCTTCACTGCAGCTGCACGCTGCAATAACAAGTCTCCTGAGATGGCTTTCCATGTAGCCCTTCTTTATTAGCCGTTGTAAATACAGTGAGCATATAATTTCTCAGTAACTTAAGCTGCAAGGCATTTTTAAATCAATTAGATGAGAACAAACATGCAATGTCAGCCGTTGCTACACTGTGTGTATATCTTACACAGGTCGAAGGTGTGGCAAGGTGGCACAGTGGAAGAGTTGCTGCCTCACAGCGCTAGAGACCCGGGTTCGATCCTGACTATGGGTGCCGTCTGTACAAAGTTTGTACATTCTCCCTGTGACCACATGGGTCTTCTCCGGGTGCTCCTGTTTCCTCCCACATTGCAAAAACGTGCAGGTTTGTAGGCTAATTGGCTTCAGTAAATTGTCGCTGGTGTATAGGATAGAACTAGTGCGTAGGTGATGTTGGTCGACATGGACTAGTAGGCCAAAGGCCTTCTTTTCACACAGTCTCTCTAACCTGAACTAAACTAAACGAAACGTAATTTAACAGCTGCATTGTGCTAATCTTAATATTTCCCATTTAACATGATTCACTTCACAGGTTGGTGCAGATTACACTCACTCCACCGCCGGTACCAAGATTCCAAGTTCCATCCTTAAGCCTCTCTATCCCTCTACCTATCAGCTCACCTTCAACACAAAGTGTAAGACTCAACTTTGTGACCTAGCTTTAGGTTATACACTGTAATGTGACTTGGTAAATTCGGATTTCTGTGAATTGGACATTGGACAGACTTGGATTGATTTCTCTTCAGAAGAGGTTTACCAGAGTGCTGCCTGGATTTGTGAGTATTAGCTACAAGGAGAGAGTGGATAAAACTTAGATTGTTTTTTTCTGGAACGCTGGAGGTTGAGGGGAGATATGATAGAAGTACATCTAATTAGGCAAAGATATGGTAGACAGTCAAAACCTTTTCCCCAGAGTGGAAATGGCAAAACCTAGAGGGCATAGCTTTAAGGTGAGAGGGGCAAGGTTTAAAGGAGTTGTGCGGGGCAAGTTCTTTTACACAGAGAATGGTGTGTACACCATGCTGGAGACGGTGGTTGGAGCAGATACGATAGTGATGTTGGAGGTTTTTAGATAGGCACGTAGATTGTTTTAGTTTCGTTGAGAGATATAGAGCAGAAACAGGCCCTTCGACCCACCGGGTGTGCACTGACCAGCAATCCCGTACATTAACACTATCCTACAAGCTAGGGACATTTTTCCTAACATTTACACCAAGCCAATTAATCTACAAACGTGTACATCTTTAGAGTGTGGGTGGAAACCGGAGCTCCCGGACAATACCGACTTAGTCACGGGGAGAACGTACAAACTCCGTACAGACAGCACCCGTAATCAGGATCGAACCCAGGTCTCTGGCACTGTGAGACGCTGTGTCTCAATTAGATTGCAGATATGCAGAGAGTGGAGGAATAGGGATCACCGACAGGCATATAGGATTAGTTGATCTTGGCATCATATTTGGCACAGATGCTGTGGACTGATGGGACCAGTTCCTATGCTGTGCTGTTCTATGTTCTATCTGAGCTCATGCTATGTTGAAAGTGGTCAGAGAGATGTTGGCATGTTGTCTCGTCTGAAAGTTGCACCTCCAGGAAATGGCTACAATCGTGTCAGCCTCGATCACACACTATGAGGAAGGTCACATACTTACTCTGAGGATCACTTGAGTCTGAAGAAGGTCGTGACCCAAAACATCACCAACCCATGTTCTCAATAGATGCTGCCTGACCTGCTGAGTTACTGAGTTACTCCAGCACTTTGTGTCCTTTTTTCAAAACCAGCTTCAGCAATTCCTTGCGTCTACTCTGTTTTCGCAAACTTACATCTTTGATGTGGGACTTACTGTTTTTAAGAAGGAAGAGTGTACATGGATATCACATCATGAGCCTGCGTCATTTCATTTTTATTGTTTTAAATAAAAAATAATAGTTTTATAAAGGACATTGAGAAATTAATTCTAAATACCCTTCTTAACTTTCGCTCAGTCCCCGCGAGTCTGTGGTTAATGCTCTCAGCCTCTGCTCCCTAATTTTCTGTCAGAAACAATTCCAGGCCCTGCATTCATGGTCTCTGCATAAAGGGATCATCATGTCAGCATTAAATTAGTTATTGGCCCTCTGCTCCCCCGTTTGCTTCTCCATTTCTTTGTTTATGTCTTTTTTCCAAATCTGCTGGCTTTTGGAGCCTCCAACCCCTTAGTTTCCAGTTGTTACTAAACTTTTTGGCTTTTTTTTGTAATGATCTGGTTTTCTATAAACCACAAATTCCATCTGTTTTCACACCTGCCTTTTTCTATGCAGTCCATGAATTTCAACTCCCTTAAGTCAGTTCCTTCTGTTGTTGATAGGCCTTGGTGAGTTTTTCTCATCTCTCTTCGAGGTTTACCTTTATTTTCAGTATTGCAGGCCCATTTGCCATTCCCTTTGGCCTTACTGCTTTTGCTTGACAATGAACAGCATAATGCCCCTGTCCTACTTAGGAAACCTGAATGAAAACCTCTGGAGACTTTGCGCTCCACCCAAGGTTTCCGTGCGGTTCCCGGAAGTTCCCGGAGGTTTTTGTCCTCTGGCAACCACCTTCAACTAGCATCGCAACCGGCTTTGACTAAAAAATTACCAATTTTTAAAACGGAAACCACTTTCGACCATTAGGGAGACTGACAAAAACCTCCAGGAACAGCACGGGTGGGGCGCAAAGTCTCCAGAGGTTTCCGTTTAGGTTTCCTAAGTGGGGACAGGGGCATAAGACTTCATTGACATTTGTAAATAGCTTGAAGAAGCATTGGGTGACATCAAACTTCAATTGCGTCCACTGGAACGCTGAACATTGAGGGGAGACGTGATAAAAGTGTATAAAATTATGAGAAGTATAGATTGTGTAGACAGTCAGGATGGAAATATCAAATACTGGAGGGCATAGGTTTAGGATAAGGTGGACAAAGTTTAAAGGAGATGTGTGGGGTAGGTTTGTTTACATACAGGATGGTGAGCGCCTGGAATGCAATGCTGGGGTTGGTGGTGGAGGCAGATACAATAGTGGCGTCTAAGAGATTTTGACACAACTTTGCAGCTTATGAGATCAGAGCAGTCTTAGCTCTTTGCTTGAAAAATGTGTAGACTGGTACATGTGAGAGATGAGAAGCTCAGCCTGTCATCTGTGGAAGAGGGTCTCCAGAATTTGCTACAACTGTAATTTGCAATAGCTCAGGGTGAAAATGCAGAGTGTTGCGAATGCAGCTCAGTCCATCACATCCATAACAGGATGACCAAAACTCAATGCAATACTCCAAATGTGGCCTCACCAACGTCTTGCACAATTGCAACATAACATCCCAACTTCTATACTCCGTGCCCTGACTGATGAAGGCCAAAGTGCTGAAAGCTTTCTTGACTACCTGTGATGCCATTTTCAAGGAACTACAGTATGTACCTGCACTAATAAATCCCTCTGCTCTACCAGGGCCTTGCCAGTCACTTGCCACTTGAAAACTGATGAAGATTTTGCCATAATACTTATGTATAGTATGGTTTGATTTAATTAAATAGTACGTCAGCAACGTTTTTTTACTGAATCTCAGTATACATGACAATACAAAAAGCAACTGGTCAATACATAATCCTCAAAGAAATAATTATTGCTTACTGCCAATGTTATGTGTACTACAGTGTACTAAAGCATTATTATCATGTTGTCAATTACTTCAGCACAGACTTGGGTTCACCTTGAACCTTTCACTGCTCATCGATACAAAGCAATATTTAAAAAAAGGAAATGTTACCATGAAACAGTGAGAGAAGGAAAGCAGATCCTTCATCCAGCAAAGATGCTTCCAGTTTATCTTATCACATCACCTAACTAGGCTGGAAGTCCATTACACTGTTTAATCTAAACACAAAGCGCCGGAGGAATTCAAGTCAAAGTCAAAGTATCCTTTAAAATGGGTCAGGCAGCATCTGTGGAGGGAGAGTACAGGCAATGTTTTGTGCTGGGACCCTTCTTCAGACTGTTTGTAGTAAAGGGGGATAAAGAAACTGGAGAAGGGAGGTGGGGTAGGACAATGTCTGGTAGATATGAGGATACGGGCGGGATGGGGGGGGGGAATGTTGACTGCAGATGAGTGGACAAAGGTTAGGGATGAAACAGAGACAAAATGGTATCAGATAAGGAGATACAAGAAGTGAGAATAAAGCGAGTGGGGGAGATATACTATAGGTGGAAAAGGTTGGGGGTGGGGGGAAGGTGGGTTACAGGGGGCGGAATGGTGGGAGAAATGGATTGGGGAGGCACAGGAAAGATTAGGAATTGCCATTCCTGATATAGCTAGCTCAGTTTATATTCATTAATGGATATGGTGTCCTGTGATGATTTGGCATCCTCATTGCCGTTGGTCTTAGGGTGTCTTAGGGTGGGGCTTTCCAAAAGGCAACTGAGCATCATAAAATGGGTCAGGAAACAGAGAGCCCAAACTGGCCAAATCGTTCACAGACAGTTTTACTGACACCAAGATGAATTAATTAGTTGAATTTAGTATTAACCTCAATTGGATTTGAACTGTTGATCCTGGATCATGCTTCCAAGTCATGTAATACTAATCTAATCATGTAACTGCAATGTGAGCAAATTTCCTCACCACTTCGAAAAGTCCTTCTTGATACAAGAGCAAATTTAACCTGGCACCAATTTTGGGTTCTTATTTATCTTAACGCAAAATGAGATGACCTGAATGGGAACACACATTGAATCGATCACAAAACAAAGTCATGGATAACATCCCACATCATTAATCACATACTGTCTGCCCGAAATGTGTGTTGTAATCGAGATTGTGGCTCACGCTGTGCAGGACACTGAATGGAAAAATCTGCCTCATTAGCAGAACTCTTTCACTCAAGATATTTCAAATTTTAGTGCCCATTCTGTGGGGAGTGAAAAAACCATGGGATCGAGAGAATAACATGAAAAGATTTGTCATACTTGGTTTAATGACTTTTCCTTGAGTTTAGAATTGAACTGTGGAAAATGTGAAGAAGTCTTTACTGGTCAGTAACCAAGCTATACAAATCGACTTAACGTAGGAACATAAGAAATAGAAGCAAAAGTTGGCCAATCAGAAGTTGGTGTATTCAATGGCAACAAAGCCTGCCTTGCCATCCAATAAGAATGCTCAACCCTTAACTTGTCTACTCTCACTCCTGGTGTAAATTAATCCCTAGTGACTCAATGTGTCTGTTTTGTTTTGAATGGATAATTTACTGAGCACCCAAGGCCATCTGAGGTGATGAATTCCAGAGATTCCCGATCCCTGATAAGAGAAGTTTCCCCTCATTCGCATGGCCGACCTATTTCCATATCTGCGCCCAAGAACAGAATTGTGACCTGCCACAATGACTACCATCCATCCAGTAGCGCTTACATTCACTGTAAGGAAATGTTTCAAGTTGTAGGTTGTGGAGCAAATCAACTCCTGCTTCAGAAATGACCTCAATCCACTTTACATTTTAGAGGTACAGCACGAAAACGGGCTCTTTGTCCCACCGAGTCCGCGCCGACCAGTGATCGCACCATACACTAGCACTGTCGTGCACACTAGGGACAATTTACAATCTTCCCGAAGCCAATTAACTTAAAAGCCTGCACGTCATTGGAATGTGGGAGGAAATTGGAGCACCTGGAGAAAACCCATGCAGTCACAGGGAGAACGTACAAACTCTATTCAGACAGCACCTGTAGACAGGATCTAACCTAGGTCTCTGCTGCTGTAAGGCAGCAATTCTACCGCTGCACACTGTGTCGCCCTTCAATATCAACTTCAATATCTCTATTACCGTAACAGATGGTCTTGGTGCTTTTTTGATGGTGAGGAGGGCTGTGCCCTTGCAGGACTTGGCTGCGTCCATCCACTCCCTGCTTCCTTTTGTGTTCCTGTACATTGGAATTGCTGTACTAGGCTACAATGCCATAACAGGCCAACAACGGGAGCTATATCACTGGCTCTCCACTCCGCTACTAACAGGTATTGTTCATTGACTAACGCTCAGCGTTCATCTCAATCATCCCTTTCAAATTCATCATCAAGCTCCAAGACCCAGGCCTCTGTGCCTCTCTTTGCAACTGGATCCTTGACTTCCTCACTGGCAGACTTCAATCAGTGCGGATCGATGATAACAGCTCCTCCTCACAGACAACCCACATGGGTGCACCTCATGCTTAGCAACCCTGCTCTACTGTCTTAACACCTTCAACTATGCACAGCTCCAATGCTAGCTAGAAATTTGCTGATGACTTGACTGTTGTTGGCCAAATGACTGGTGGTGATGAGTCAGTGTACAGAATGAGACGGAACACCTGGTTTAGCGGAACAGCAACAACTTCTTGTTCAGCATCAACAAAGCCAAGGAACATGGTGAATGGTGAAGTCAGGAGATGGTGAAGCCAGCCAAGCATAGTGAAGTCAGGAGATGGTGAGTCGGTTTACATAGCTCTGCCCGCAGTGGAGAGCGTTGGCAGCTTCAAACATCTCAGATGACTTGTCCTGGGCCCAGCGTGTGGATGTAATCACAAAGAACATGCACCAATGCCTCTACTTTCTTGGAGGTTTAAAGAGTTTAAGGCTGCAGAGCGACCGGAGATACGATCTGGAAAACAATCGCATCTCCGGCAGGGTAAGAGATTGAAAATAAAGTTTTCACACCCACCCCCCACATAAAACAAACCAGAGAACATTAACACATACTTTTTAAACATACTAAAAATAACCAAAAAAACAAAAAGGACAGACAGACCGTTGGTGAGGCTGCCATCACAGCGCCACCCCGCCAGACGGTGACATCTATCAACAAGGATCAAGGATTCCCACCATTCGGGCTGTGCCCTCTTCTCACTGCTACCATCGGGCAGGAGGAACAGAAGCCTGAAGTCCCACACCACCAGGTTCAGGAACAGGTACTTTCTTGAATCGACCTGCATAACTGTAATCCTACCTTTTGTATTACCACAGGCTTGTTTTTCTAAACGTGTTTTGCAATTGTTTTTTTTCTTTTTTTGACTGTCTTTCAGAATGTATATAATTAATGTGTTTGTATATGTCTGAGTCTAGGTGGCTGTGATGCTGCTGCAAGCAACTTTTTCATTGTGCCGGTACCCCATTGTACCTGTGCAGATGACAATAAACTCATCTTGACTTGACATGAAGATAGACACAAAAAGTTGGTGTAACTCAGCGGGTTAGTCAACATCTCTGGTGAAAAGGAATAGATGAAGCTTCAGGTCGAGACCCTTCTTCAGACTCAGGGGAAAGGGAAACTAGAGGTATGAAAAGGTTCAGAACAAATCGGAGCTGACACTGATAACCAAGGAAAGGTGGAGCCCACAATGGTTCATTGGTGGTCGTGGAAGAGGTAATAACCAAAGAATATATGGATGCAAACAGTGGAACTAGCAGGGCAATTAGGATGGGGGAGGGGCGGAGAGATAGAGGGAATGCAAGGGTTACTTAAAATTAGAGAAATCAATATTCATACCGTTGGGTTGTAAGCTGCCCAAGCGAAATATGAGCGGCTCTTCTTCCAATTTGTGTGTGGCCTCCCTCTGGCAGTGGAGGAGGCCCAGGACAGAAAGGTCAGTGTGGAAATGGGAAGGGGAGTTAAAATGTTTGACAACGAGGAGATTGCGTAGACCAAGGCAGACTGCGTGAAGGTGTTCAGCGAACCGATCGCTCAGTCTGCGCTTGGTCTCGCTGACTGTAGAAGTCCACACAGAAAAGAACACGTACAGTAGATGAGGTTGGAGGAGGTACAAGTGGACCTCTGCTTCACCTGAAAGGTTGCAGGATTTGACATGACTTGACAGCCCAGAGACTATGACATCCAAATACTAGAATCTACAGTCTGAGAAACAGATTCTTGCCAAGAGTATTACGTTTCTGAATAATCTTAATCATCTTTCACGGAAATAATCAGTATAGTGAAATTATTTGGTTCCTGATTGCTGTGCTACATAATCCAGGAACTGTTTCAGATTCGATGAATGAAGAAGAATCCGTAACATTTGTCAGAACTCAAGATCATTTGTTGCAACAGACGTTTGACCTCTGGTACTGTTGGAAAAATAAACTATTGTTTAACCTTGAAATGTTTTAAGGCAAAGTATAAGCTAAGAAAATGACAACTTAATAGGTCAGAGTTTCTAATATGGGTCCTGTTTAGGCAAAGCGATTAGAGGTGACAGCTCAATTAACAAGTTAAGTATATTGTTTGCATTACATTTTCAATGGTCAACATATTATCATAATTTCTCATTACCTCAGGCACAGATGCAGGAAGCTTATAAGTGGAGTTTAAAACAATGCAGAATATTAAGTGGCAGCTCTGTACAAGCTGAGACGCAGAATCTTTGCTGCTTTAGTAGAGCCTGACAGTTATTGAGAAGAAAGTCAAGTCTTTTTCTCTGGTAGACAAAAGTGCTGGAGGAACTCAGCGGGTGAGGCAGCATCTATGGAGCGAAGGAAATAGGCAACGTTTTGGGTTGAAACCCTACTTTTCCCTTCTAACTTCATTCACAATGACACTACCTTCTAGTTTCAGACTCCCCAACCTTGAGAAATGGCACCACAGTGGTGCAACTAGTAGAGCCACAGTGGGAGAGACCAGGGTTCGATTCAGACCCATGGTGCTGTCCATGTGTAGTTTGCACGTTCTCCCTGTGATGTATTTCCTCCGGGTGCTTCGGTTTCGTCCCACTTCCTGGAGAGGTGCTGGTTGGTGAGTTAATTAGCCACTGTATGTTTGCAACTGGCAAGAACGGTAGATTCCCAGGTATATAAATGGTAGTGTGGCGAGGATTCATGAATGTTTATTGTAAGTTGGTGCTTAGTGAGGTCTTGGTGGGCTGAAAGGCCTATTCCATGACATATGTCTTCATGTTTCCATCTCCCTCTATTTAAACCACCCTCAGAGAGATCAGCAATGCTTAACAAATATTTCAACCGCCATAATTTCAACCACACCAACAATCTTTGTTTAACCTGGATTTTCTCTGTAGCTATTTTTGCTTTGGATGTCTGGGATATTGGCACACTGATGTACCCTTTCTTTAAATCCAATGCCATTGTCTCCTATAAGCTAGGGTTCTCCATAAGCTAGGGTACCTCTACCCCATTGAGGCCACTGGACTTTGTCCATACAATGCTGAGAACTATATTCTGCTCTCTGTAACTTCTTTAGACAGGACGTGGTGAATCTGTGAAATTCATTGCCACAGACGGCTGTAGTGGTCAAGTCATTTGGTATTTTTAAAGCAGAGATTGATAGATTCTTAATTAGTAAGGGTGTCAAAGGTTACGGGGAGAAGGTGGGGGAGTGGGGTTGGGAGGGAAAAATAGATCAGCCATGATTGAATGACAGAGTAGACTCGTCAGGCTGAATGGCCTAATTCTGCTTCTATGTCTAATGGTTATATCTTACCCTTTGCTTGTACTTGAGATTGAACTGATTACATTTATGTATATCTTATCAGATCTGATTAGCATGCAAGCCAACATTTTCACTGTACCTCGGTACACACAACAATAATAAACCTAAACCTAAACGAAGAGCGCTTTTTCGAGTGAGAAGTTAAATTAAAGCTGAATCTGCCTATTTGGGTGGGTCAGAACGACGTTGGTGAGCTTTGTGAAAAAATCTGTCAAACAACTGGCAGAGTCTGTCAAACAATATTAATGGAATAAATTGCCTAATTGATGTCACCTTGCTATCTCTGTGGGATAATTAGTTTCTACGCCAGGCACAGAAAGATTATTAGTTGGCTGTAAGGCGTTTGGCATGTCCACAGGTTGTGAAATATACTTTCTAGGCATTGGTTAAGCTAGAGAGGGTGCAGAAAAGAATGTCGTGTGGTCTAGAGGCCTAGAGTTATAAGGAGAGATTGGTTAGGCAGAGACTTTTTTCCTTGGAGCAAAGGAGGCTGAGGGATGCCAGAGGTTTATAAAACCATGAGGGGAATAGATAAGTTGAATAGCCACAAACTGTTTCTCAAGGCAGAGGAATCTGAAACTAGAAGGTTTGTGTTTAAGGGAAGAGGGAAAAGATTTAAAAGGATCTGAGGGGCACGTTTTTCTCACCAAAGCTGGTGAGTAAATGGAACAAGCTGCCAGAAGAAGTAGTGGAGGCAGATACAATTACTATGTTTAAAATACATTTGGACGGGTACATGGAAAAGAAAGATGGTTGAGGGATGGGTGCCAAACACAGGCAAATGGGATTAGCTTAGATGGGGCATATTGAGCGGTATGGATGATATGGACCAAAGGGTGTTGTAGGATTCTATGAATCAATCTAAGTAATTTCTCCCTATGGTGAAAGTGGTGGTGACAATGCAAAGTAAAATGGGACAGTCTGCCAACTTACCTGTAAGAAGAATGATCGTGGATTGATTGAACTCTTCCTTCTGTACAACATCGTTCTTTCAATAAACTTCAATATATATTCAATCCATTTAATCCAGGGCTGATTGTGAATGGGTTTCTTGCATGCAAAAGTCCCTGTGATGTATATGTAATGTAATATGCAATGTAAATGCTAGTGTCCCTTGAGGCCTAAAGCAGAAGCTGGCCAATGGACCTGTGCCTCGCGACTGAGGTCAAGTGACCTGCTGGAAGTTTCAGTTGAAAGCAGATTAAACCTTTCCTACAAGATGTTGGATGTGTATTCGTTGTGCTAGTGACAACAAGATCCTCAGGAAGACATTACAGTCCCCATTGACATTGAATTGTGGCTCCTCCTATCCATTGGTTATGGGCCAGAGACAGGTAGAAAGAGAGTCTCAATCCGACACGTTGACTTACAGCTCTTGCTTCCAGAAATTCTGATGGACTCATTGAGTTTCTCCAGCTTTCTGTGTTTGTTCTAGCTTCCAGCATCTACATTGTCTTTTGTCTTTGGTATCGATAGATTTCAGCACTGTTTGTCAATCAGGTCTGGGGGCTTCACATCTGCATGAGGCCCGAGTCTGATCAACCCATCTGGGCTGAGGTGTGAAAGCTGGATGTAGCCAACGATTGGACAATGAGATGTTCTGCGTTCCATCAGAAGAATGTTTTTCACTCTCACCCAATAAATGCTGGATGATAAATATTAAAGTGGCAGAGAAATGTACAAAATATTAAAGCTAGTCAGTTCTCTGTGTATTTACCATGGTTGTATTTATTATTTATTATATTTATCATTTATTGATTGATTAATTGACAGTACAGCATGCGAACAGGCCCCTCAGCCCACCGAGTCCACGCAGATCACCTGTTCACACTAGTTCTATGTTATCCTACATTTGCAACCACTCCCAACACACTAGGGACAATTTATACAGGTCAATTAACCTACAAACCCACACGACTTTGGGATGTGGGAGGAAACCCGAACACCTGGAGGAAGACATTGAGATCACTTGGAGATTGTGCAAACTCCACACAGACAGCACCCAAGGTCAGGATCAAACCTAGGTCTCTGGTGCTGTGAACTAGCATCTTTACCAGCTCGGTACACCTGCCAGTTTTGCCAGAGCTTTTCAGAGGGCAGGTAAAGAGCACCACTGGTGCTGGTGTGGGACTAGAGTGAGACTGAACTTGAAACCACAGAAGGTAGCGGCATGGTGGCGCAGCGGTAGATTTGCTGCCTTACAGCGCCAGAGATCCGGGTTCAATCCTGACTATGGGTGCTGTCTGTACGGAGTTTGTATGATCTTCCCATGACATGCGTTGGTTTTCTCCTAGTGCCCTGGGTGCTCTGGTTTCCTCCCACACTCCAAAGGCGTACAAGTTTGTAGGGTAATAGGCTTGGTAAAATTGTAAAATTTGTCTCCAGTATATAGCATAATATTAGTGTGCAGGGATCGCTGGTCAGTGCGGATTCGGTGGGCCGAAGGGACTGTTTCCACGCTATATCTCAAAACTAAACTAACCTCAACTAAAGGAATTCATTTCCAAGGAACATCGGTAACCGAGATGAGAAGGTTACCAGATCTCCGCAACAATTTTAACTGATTTCATTATCTCATAAGGCCTAGAAGCATAGAAACACAAAATAAAATAGGTGCAGGAGTAGGCCTTTCGGCCCTTTGAGTCAGCATCGCCATTCAATATGATCATGACTGATCATCTAAAATCAGTTCCCCATCCCTGCTTTTTCCCCTTATTCCTTGATTTATTTAGCCCTAAGAGCTAAATCTAACTCTCTCTTGAAAACATCGAGTGAATTGGCCTCCACTGCCTTCTGTGGCAGTGAATTCCACATATTGACAACTGCAATAGCAATAATGTTGCACCCCCTCAATAGCAATAATGTCCTTCCTCAAATCAGGAGACCAAAATTGCACACAATACTCCAGGTGCGGTCTCACCAGGGCCCTGTACAACTGCAGTAGGATCTCCTTGCTCCTAAACTAAAATCCTCTCACAATGAAGGCCAACATGCCATTGGCTTTCTTCACTGCCTCCTGTACCTGCATGCTTAAGGGCCTGTCCTACAAGCATGCAACTCTATGCGATGAACGCGATCAAACTAGAAGCGGGGGCCGTGCGAAGGTCGGGTGATCCCCTGTACAGGGCCGTTCCCAACAGCATGCGCCTGCATGCGGCAAGCGCGACCAAACCGGCAGCAGGGGCCACGCGGAGGTCGGGTGAGTGGCGCAATGCGGCGCAAAGTGAGGCGAACTTGGAGCGAAGTCTAAGGTAAGTTCGCCAGGACAGAGAGGGGCGCACAGAGAGGGGCACAGAGGCACACACACACACAGGGCCATGGAGCCACACACATAGAGGGTCACTGAGGCACCTACAGATAGGTTCACGGAGGCACGATGTCGGGGCGGTGTGTAATGCGTCGAGGCGACTGCGAGCCGACAAGCCGTTGCCGCGCGGAATTTTTGAACATAGTCAGTTTTTCAGAGCCCCGCACGATGTCAGGACGAACTCCGCACAATTCCGGCGATCGAAGTGGGACCGGCCCCGCGACGCCGGACGGCTCAAACGACCACGTTAGGTCGCGCTAATCGCATAGAGTTGCATGCTGGTGGGACAGGCCCTTTACTTTCAGTGACTGATGTACAAGCACACCCAGGTCTCTTTGCACCTCCCCTTTTCCTAATTTGGCACCATTCAGATAATTATCTGCCTTCCTGATCTTGCCACCAAAGTGGATAACCTCACATTTATCCACATTATACTGCATCTGCCATGCATCTGCCCACTCACCCAACCTATCCAAGTCACCATGCAGCCTCATTGCATCCTCATCACAGCTCACACTGCCACCCAGCTTTGTGTCACCCGCCTTTAAGCACTCTTTCCTGGATTATTGTCCATTGACATGAGTCTAGTCAATATGGTGTCAAGCATCTGTGTTACTGAGGGCTTCAGATGCTTCATTGTCTAAAACAAAGATATTCTCAAAATCACAGTAATATGCTATTGTCAGTAAAATCAGGAAAAGTATATAGTATTTCAATCAACACATCTACATGCAGTTGTGTAACATATTTAACCTCGTAAAAGGTATCTCCATGGATAATTCACATGAGCTAAGGAAAACTTGAAACCTGGAGATTATAACTTAATGGACCACCTCTTGCACTACTACGGACTTGTTTTTTCCAGGTATGTTTTTGCACCAATGTCTTTTATTTTCACGGTCTTTATTCTTTTAGAATTTTATATGTAACGTGTGTATAATTTGTTTTTTGAGTCAAATAGTCATAGAGCCTACAGCATGGAAACAGGCCCTTCGGCCCAACTCGTCCATGCTGACCAAAATGCCCCATCTAAGAGGCTATGTCTCTGTGATGCTCCTGCATGTGAGATGTTTCATTGTACCGGTACTTCACTGATATCAAAAGGTGCGTATTGTCACACGCCCCGAAAGGGAACAATGAAATTCTTCCTTGCAGCAGCACAACAGATATGAAAACAACTACAGACGCTGGTTTAAGCTGAAGATAGGCACAAAAAGCTGGAGTAACTCAGCGGGTCAGGCAGCATCTCTGGAGAGAAGGAACGGGTGACGTTTCGGGTCGAGCCCCTTTCTTCAGACTTTATATGTACTTGATAAGCATATGACAATGAACTTGAACGATAAAACTGCTGGGATTGCACTATAGGGGACTGAGACATATGAATCTACCTGACATGTGAATGTATGAATATGTTAAGTCACGTCTTTCATCAAGAGTCATTGCCCAATATTGTCCTTGAAAGATTCATGTTTAATGGACATTTCTGTTCAACCAGCTGTGTCACTGTGCCACTTTATTACTAGCAGGCGTGTTGTTCAACTTAAATTCTTCCTTAAAGCTTTTTCCATCTGGTCATTAAACTTATTTGCTAAATAATTATTGGTTATTGGTTATTTATTACTTTAGTTTAGTCTCGAGATATGCTGACTAGCGGTCACCCATTCGCACTTGTTCCATCCTACACACTAGGGACAATATATGGAAGCCAATTAACTGACAAACCTACACGTCTTTGGAATGTGGGAGGAAGCTAGAGAATGAGGAGAAGGTACAAACCCAATACTGACAGCACCCCAGGTCAGGATCGAACTGGGTTTTTAGGCTCTGTAAGGCAGCTACCGCGCCACCGTGTCACTTAATGACAGAAAGGATCATGTTCAAGGGACTTTCCTGCCCTCGATCCACACATCAAGCTTGCATCCAAACACGGAGTGTGTGCCTTATTTTGAGGAGCTTGAGGGATTGACAAGTGCCACAGCCACACTTTTCTTCTGGCAGAAGAATTGCAGGAAGAGAGAAGACTTGGAAGAAGAGAAGCTGGTAGAGCTGCTGCCCCACAGCACCAGAGACCCGGTTTCGCTCCTGACCTTGGATGCTGTCTGAGTGGAGTTTGCACGTTCGCCCTGTGACCATGTGGATTTTCTTTGGGTGCTCCGATTTCCTTCCACATTCCAAGGATGTGCAGGTTTGTAGGTTAATTGGCCTCTAACTTTTACCTGGTGTGTAGGGAGCAGGTGTGATAGTGTGGTAACACAGAACTAATGTGAACAGGTGATTGATGCTTGGTGTGGACATGGTGAGACAAAGGGCCTGTTTCCCTGTTGTATCTCCAAAGGTTTAGTGCAATTTATTATTGTCACGTGTATCGAGGTAGAGTGAAACCTTTTTGTTGCGTGGTGTCCAGTCAACGAAAAGACCATACATGATTACAATGAAGCCGTCTACAGTGTACAGATACAGAATGGAGAGTATAACATTTAGTACAAGATAAAGTTCAATAAAGTCTGATTAAAGATGGTTTGATGGTCTCCAATGAAATAGAAGGGAGATCAAGACACGCTTTCTAGCTAGACGCAAAATGCTGGAGTAACTCAGCGGGACAGGCAGCATTTCTGCAGAGGAGGAATGGGTGACTTTTCGGGTCGAGACCCTTCTCCAGCATTTTGCATTGATCAGTTAACAGAAGGGTCTCGACCCGAAACGTCACCCATTCCTTCTCTCCAGGGATGCTGCCTGTCCAGCTGAGTTATCCAGCATTTTATGTCTACCTTCGATTTAAACCAGCATCTGCAGTTCTTTCCCAACCGCTCTCTAGCTGGTGAGAGGACGGTTCAGTTGCCTGATAACAGCTGGGAAGAAACTGTCCCAACTGCCCCAAGGTTTAAGGGCCTGTCCCACTTACGCGACCTTGGCTCACAAATTACGTGACCTCGTGGTCGCTTGAGGCGTACGGGCACCGTATGGCCGCGCGGGGCCGGTCCCACTTAGAAGCGCGGAGGGGTATGGAGTTGTGCGGAGTTGGTTCCGACATCATGCAGGGCTCCGAAATTCCTGCAGTGACCAAAATCTTCGCGCTCCAACGGCCTATCGGCCCGCGTACGCACGCAGGCGCATTGCGGTCGTACACAATGTCTTGATGTCGTACGCAGCATCTTGACGGCGTACGCCTAGCACGTGGCGTTGCGTGATGACATCACCGTCCAACGCCGTGCGGCGCCCAAATTCAGTCGGCCCACCTCCTGCCCAGCTGGTGTGATTTATATGCGTAAATAATGTCACGTGCGAACTTAGCACGAACTTCACGCGACCTCCGCTCCCGATTGGTCGCGCCAAACGCACGCAATCGCATGCAAGTGGGACAGGCCCTTTAGTGTCATCTTCGTGCCCTCTAACCCCAGCACTGTGAGTTCGCACGGGAGACACTTACACGGGTCACTGACCACTGTATAGAGTCTGCGGGAACATGCTGCAGTGCTGCTCATGATGTTGGAGTCAAATCAAAACAGATCATGATCCTTCCAGGGTTAAATAATCCAGTATATTTGCTTTGAGCAGCTGATGTGCCCATTGGATCATTTCCTGGGAACTCATCTGTCAGTTCTGGGCACTGACAACATCTGTGCTCCACGCCGAAATATGGAAGTCATTAGACAAGATCATTTAATTGCTCGTTATTGAGCTAGCGAGAAAGTTTAGCTCCACGACTAATTAGTAACCGAACATTTGATATCGAATGGGTTCCATATTGTAGATGAAATTCAGGCTGGTAAATACAATAATAAAACAATATTATCTTTGTTATGGTAACAGGCGTGTTGTTCAACTTAAATTCTTCCTTAAAGCTTTTTCCATCTGGTCATTAAACACCTCTCAAGAGAGGATAAAGCTGCTTCGTTTGACTATCGGGAGCACTAAGCTGTGTTACAGGCTTGCAATAGAGTCCTTCCTCAAATGAATATAAAAATGATTTTAGTTTAGACATATAGTGGTGGGCTTCAGATCACCGACTCCATGCCGACCACCCGATCATCCGCTCACACTCGTTCTATGTTATTCCTCTTTCTCATCCACACCCTACTCACTAGGGGCAATTTGCAAAGGCCAATTAACCTACAAACCCGCACCTCTTTGGGATGTGGGAGGAAAGCAGAGCACCGGGAGGAATCCCACATGGTCACAGGGAGAACTTGCAAACTCCACACAGACAGCACCTGAGATCAGGATCAAACCCGGGTCACTGGGGCCTCGAGGCAGCTGCACTACCTACTGCCACGTGGTCGCAGAGAGAACGTACCAACTCCGTACAGACAGTTTTTGTTCTCAAGATCGAACCCGGGTCTCCGGCGCTGTGAGGCAGCAGCTTTATCGCTGCGCCACTGTGCTGATGCTGAACAGAATGGGACCGCCACAGTCTTTTATTGTTAAGTCGTTATTTCGTGCACATCTCAGACATGATATCACAAAGCGACGTGAAGTTGAGGGAGCCCAACCCAGCTCTCCAGCCCATCCTTCCAAGACAATTCATCATCATTCCTTTTTATCTTCCATTTTTCTCCTGAATATCAGCATGGAGTCACCAACTTTATTCCAGACAGTGATATCCATTGAGCTTTGTACAGTAGATGAACAGGCCCTTCAGCCCCAATGCTGCCAAATTAAACTAATCCCAGCTGCTTGAATACATGTGATCCATATTCCATTGTTCCCTGCATATCTAAAGGACTGTTAAATGCCAATAGACAATAGACAATAGGTGCAAGAGTAGGCCATTTGGCCCTTCGAGCCAGCACCGCCATTCAATGTGATCATCCCCAATCAGTCAATGCTGATCATGGCTGATCATCCCCAATCAGTACCCCGTTCCTGCCTTCTCCTGCCACTATCCTACATGCTTCCACCACCACTCCTGGCAGCGCGTTCCAGGAACCCACCACCCTCTGTGTCTTCTTTAAACTTTCCCCTTCCGACCTTAAAGCAATGATGTCTAGTCTTTGGCATTAGCACTTTGGGAAATTGGATCTAACTATCTGTCTTATCTCAGTCTCCCATAATTTTATACAGTTTGATCATGCCTCCCTCTCAGCCTCTGACACTGCAGAGAAAACAATCCAAGTCTGGCCAACCTCTCTTTAGAGCCAATACCCCAGGCAGCATTCTGGTAAACCTCCTCTGCACCCTCTCCATAGTCTCCATGCTTCCTTTAATGGGCTGACTAGAACGGCGCACAATACTCCAGATGTAGCCTAAACAAAGATTTATAAACCTACAGCATGGCTTCCTAAGGCTTTACATTCAATGTCCTGACCCATGAAGGCAACTCATAGATACATAGAAACATAGACAATAGGTGCAGGAGCAGGCCATTTGGCCCTTCGAGCCAGCACCGCTCTTCAATGTGATCATGGCTGATCATCCACAATTAGTACCCCGTTCCCGCCTTCTCCCCATATCCCCTGACTCCGCTATTTTCAAGAGCTCTATCTAACACTCTCTTGAAAGCATCCAGAGAATCAGCCCCCACTGCCTTCTGAGGCAGAGAATTCCACTGATTCACAACTCTCTGGGTGAAAAAGTTTTTCCTCATCTCCGTTCTAAATGGCTTACCCCATATTCTAAAACTGTGGCCCCTGGTTCTGGACTCCCCCAACATCGGGAACATGTTTGCTGCCTCTAGCATGTGAAATCCCTTAATAATCTTATATATTTCAATAAGATCCCCTCTCATCCTTCTAAATTCCAGTGTATACAAGCTCAGTCGCTCCATTCGTTCACCATTTGACAGTCCCGCCATCCCGGGAATTAACCTCGTGAACCATAAGCCTTCTATACCAATCTATCTACTTCATTGCCAGTTTCAGGGATTTATAGACTTGGACGATGGACATGTGTTGATGGGTGCCTAATACCGGGAAGATGAGGATGAGATCAGTGGATTCCACACAACCAGAAGATTGATCATTGCAGGGATTCCAGTAGAATCGTTGAACCAAAGGTGATTGCACAGTGAAGGAGCTTCCTCAGCCATTCATTCTCATCCATTCATGCAACAACTCCATCACTCCCATTGCCTGGATGCCTTCCAATTCAGCTCAGCTATTTATTTTCTCACAAGGGACAAGATTTAATAGCAACCCAAGGGGGAGCTTTTTCAATCAGAGGGCGGTGGGTATATGGAACGAGCTGCCAGAGGAGGTAGACAAAATAACAATATTTAAACGACCTTTGGACAGGTACATAGATAGGAAAGATTTAGAGAGTTATGGGTCAAACACAGGCAAACTGGACTAGCGTAGATGAGGCATCTTGGTCGGCTTGGGCTGAAGGGCATACTGTGTATGATGTATGACTCGGACCTGTTTTCTTATTGTATGGTTCTACGAATATGACTCCAAGTGCCTTTCCATTGTTATTTATAATTACTAATTGAATCAAGAATCTGATCCAACGGCAAACTCTCTTAAGGTATTCATCATGCAGTTTTAAGCTCTCAGCTACATGGAGTATTAATCATTTACATGATCCTGTAAAATGCAGCAGTTTATGGAAATATGAAACCCACACCCATTTGGTGAGATCACAGGAGTATTAAAATCTAGTGTCTTATAAAGTCCTCACACAGCCCTCCTGCGTCTGAAATCCATGACTGCTTCCTGGTGCTCTGTTTAAGTAGTAGCACATCGAGTTCCCCTGCATTGTTGTAGTGTCTTTGGCACAGTTATTCGTTCTCCCGCAACCTCCTGTGCAAGGAAACATGTTAACTTTTCTTTGATTGAAAGTTATAGAAAAGGCCCTTTCGCGCATCAAGTCCACGCCTAGTTCTATGTTATCCCACAGTCTCATCCACACCCTACATACTCGGGACGTTTACAGAAGCCTTACAAACCTGCATGTCTTTGGGATGTGGGAGGAAACGGGAGCACCCGGAGGAAACCGACGCGGTCCCAGGGAAAACATGAACACTCCGCCCAGACAGCACCCGAGGTCAGGATCAAACTGGGGTCTCTGCCGCTGCGCCACTGTGCTGCCCACTTCCAAACTTAATTTGAGAATGCCTTTGTAATACTAGTTTTGCACTGTGCTTACCCTGTTCCTCCAAAGGCAATGGCTCACAGAGGCCACCTTTAAACCAACAGGTGAAATCTACTCAAAGCTCTCTTTGCGCTTTCCTGCTTGATGCAATTTTCTCAAAAGTTTAGTCTTTCTCACATCCTGTCACAATAGACAATAGACAATAGGAGCAGGAGCAGGCCATTCGGCCCTTCGAGCCAGCACCGCCATTCAATGTGATCATGACTGATCATCCCGTCAGTACCCCGTTCCTGCCTTCTCCCAATATCCCCTGACTCCGCTATTTTTAAGAGCCCTATCTAGCTCCCTCTTGAGAGTATCCAGAGAACCTGCCTCCACCGCCGTCTGAGGCAGAGAATTCCACGGACTCACCACTCTCTGTGAGAAAAGGTTTCCTCGTCTCCGTTCTAGAGCAGACCAGGAGCATTCCAGGAGCATTAAAACAGAGTAACTTGGAACATCTTCACACGTCTTTGTTCCCTCTGAAAGTCATCCCTCCTTGATCCCACCAATCTTATTGTTGCATAAACGATAATTATTGGTGCTGCCATAATAGATTAATCAACAAGTGCTAAAGGCTAACTCATTCCACTTTGTACCATACGCAGTGAGAAATCATCCTTCATCCACCTATTCCTTGGGATCATTCTCCTGGTTTCCTTTGGTTGTCCTTCTCTTGGTCGTTGGAGTCATGGGCCCCAACATGGGGGGGCTGTCATCCAGTAAGGTGCATGTCTGATAAAAGTATGTGAAATTAGGCATAGATGAGGTAGACAGTCAGAATATTTTTTCTCCGGATAGAAAAATCAAACACTAGAAGGCATAACATTAAGGAGAGAGGGGCAAAGTTTAAATGAGTTGTGCTTGTCATGGTTTTTTTACACAGAATGTGGTGTCTGGAATTTGCTGCCGGGCGTGGTGGCTGAAGCAGATATGCTAGTGGCATCGAAGAGACTTTTGGATAGCATATGGATATGCAGGGAATGCAGGGATTATGTGCAGATAGATAAGAGATGGAAGGCATTGTGTTCAGCACAAATATTGTGGGCCGAAGGGTCTGTGCGTGTACTGTTGGACAGAGGAGAGGTTGGGTAGACTGGGATTGTTTTCTCTGAAGTGCCAGAGACTGAGGAGAAGACTTCGAGTCATAGAGTGAGGAAACAAGCCATTCAGCCCAACTTACCCACACCAGCCAACATGTCCCAGCTACACTAGTCCCACCTGCCTGAGCTTGATCTATATCCCTCCAAACCTGTAATAGCCATGTTCCGTTAAAACTTTATAACATTATGGGGGACAGAAATAAAGTAGGTAGTTAGATCCTATTTTCCAGGGTGGAAATGTCTAAGATTAGAGGACATAGCGTTAACGTCAAAAGGGGAAAGTTTAAAGAAGATATGTGCTGGCAATTATTTTACACAGAGAGTCCTGGAACATTCTGCCAGGAGTGGTGGTGGAAGCAAATAGGATAGTGGCATTTAAGAGACTTAGATATGCAGGGAATGGAGGAATATGGATCAAACAAAGGCAGGCGTTGGTGATTAGATTAATTTGGCAGCATTGTGGGCTGAAGGGTTTTATGAATCCATCTTGGAAAGTTAGCTCTGGCAAACAAACGTGAGTCTGGAAGCGATAAGGAGTGCTTTGTCGGAGCTACAATAACAGGAGTGATGCCTTTGATTGCACCTGGTGCAGGTGACCCAAAGCCCATTGGGCTGATGGAAAATCATCCTCGGGGAATTCACAAATCACTGGCTAAGACATGGAATAAAACTTTACCCTTACAGAATTTATGTGGGAATAAATAAACACAATATGCAGAAGAAACAGCTTTTTTATTGTCAATTTGTCTAACACCTTGTTAGCATGAAGTCATAAATTCAGCACTTAATTCCATCCACCCTGAGATTATAACCTCACTCAATGGTTTGCAGTAGTTCTCGACTGTGGTGTGGGGAAAGTTTCTAACGCAGAGCGGTGAGTTGCCGGGATGTGGTGTAAGCACATACCACAGTGGCATTTAAGAGGCTTTTATAGAGGCACCTGTACAGTATATGCAGGAAATAGTGGGGTATGAATCATGTGCAGGCAGATGAGATTAGTTTATCTTGGCATCTGTATTCGGCACAGGTATTGTGGGCCAAAGGGCCTGTTCCTGTGGTGTACTGTTCTACACTCTAGGTTCTAAGGCACAACACCAGCAGCCGAGAGGCAGCTAGGGATGGACAATTTAAACACTGGATCAGCCTGCCAAGGTCACATCCCTTCACATTATTAAAACTCCTCACAACACTCAAGCACCTTCATCGCATAACTAAAGAGCATTTGGACAGGTACGTGGACAGAAAATGTTTAGAGGGATATGGGCCAAAAGCAGGCAGATCGGACTAGTTAGATGGGTTGACTAGTAGAAGAAGGGTTTCGGCCCAAAACGTTGCCCATTTTCTTCGCTCCATAGATGCTGCTGCACCCGCTGAGTTTCTCCAGCACTTTTGTCTACCAAGTTCGATGGGACATCTTGGTCAGCATGAACTTTGGGCCAAATGCTTCCATTCTGCACGACTCCATGACCCAGCCCAGTGTTGATCGAAGGAACAGAGATGTATATTTATGTCCGTGCCATGGCTAAATTGGAAAGGAACCAGCAGGTGGTGGTGTTCGCATGCTGTAAGAAAATTGCAAAGGAGCTTCAGGAAGGCATGGAGAGGTGGAGTCAGCAGAGGGAATATAAGATGAAAAAGTGAGATGTTATGCACTTTGGGATTTTGTGCCCGGTTTACTGAAAGTTGTTTCTTCTGCAGCTCTCCTCTGAGATGGCCTGAAGTCATCGAGGTGGAGAAAACCTGGCGAGGTTAACAGGGCTACACGACCCATGAAGTCATAGAGTCATACAACACTGAAACAGACCCTTCGTCCCAACTCATCCATGCCGACCAAGATGCCCCACCTAAGCCAGTCCCATTTACCCACATATGGCCCATATCCTCTAAACCTTTCCTGTCCACGCACCTTCCCAAGTGTCTTACTTTTGAGGCAAAATAGTTTCTGCCTCAATTATTTTTCTTGCTTATTTCATATTCCCACCACCCTCCGTGGGAGTCCTTTAAAAAGTAAATTAAAACCAATTCAATAACACGAATAAAAAACTGATAGTTAAATACAAATATTGTGAATAATGATGAAAGATGGTATGTATATTTATTGACGTTATGATCCAAAATGTTGTACTTCAACAGGACATCTGAATCCTGCACCAAATACAACATTAATCTTTCATTGTAACTCAGTCTCTCTCTCTCTTTTAGTCTCCCTATCTTTGGCAATCTCTCTCTCTCTCTAAATATCACATTAATTAATGCTGGAAGATTTGAGTTGGAACTAACCATTTGTAAAAACGCACGATATGGTCTTTGGTCGTTATAACTTGTTGCTCTATTTTTGAATCCTCTTTACTGATAATCCCAATATCATATAACTGTATATGATTGACACAGCCCTCTGATCTGACTGAACCATCTTCGACCAGTTTGCTCAATATAGGAATTCTTTGATGTGCAAACATGCATTGATGGAGAAAATTTGCATTAAAAAAAGATACCATGTGCTGGAGTAATTCAGCAGGTCAGCAGCATCTGGAGAACATGGGTAGGTGGCATTTCGGGTCAGAACCCTTCTTTGATTGTGGGGGGAGGGAGGGAAAGAAGGCAGGACAAAGTCTGGCGGGTAATAGGTGAACACAGGTGAGAAGGGTTAGGGGTGATAGGGTTGGACAAAGACTAAGGCTGCAATTTCTTGTTTGCATTTATCAGTTTCGAAGACATGTTAATGATATATTTCGCCTGATATTTACACTTGAATGTAAATGCCTGTCGAGAATAATTTTCCACATGCCAGAGACATTTTGATTTTAATGCATGACCTGTTGTTCTAGTGACATTATTACCCATTGATCCTTCAATGTAGGAATTACAGAGAGACAGTGGTGAGATAGGGTCCCAAACTAAAATGTCTTCTGTCCATTCCCTCCACAGACGTTGCCTGACACACTGAGTTCCTCCAGCACCTTGATTTCTGCTCAAGATTCCATCATCTGCTGTTCCTCGCATCTCCACCTTTATTGGCAGCTGTCAGTAATTCAATGCTCCCAACTAAGATGCCTCTGGTGTGACTAAAATCATAAGGGGAATAGATAGGGTGAATGCAGTCTTTTGAATCGAAGGGATTCAAAGTAACATTAGCAAATTTGCTGATGACACAAAGCTGGGTGGCAGTGTGAACTGTGCGGACGATGCTATGAGAATGCAGGGTGGCTTGGACCGGTTGGGGGAGTGGGCAGATGCATGGCAGATGAAGTTTAATGCGGATAAATGTGAGGTTATCCACTTTGGTAGCAAAAACAGGAAGGAGATTATTATCTAAATGGCGTCAAGTTGGGAAAAGGGGAAGTACAACGTGATCTGGGAGTCCTTGTTCATCAGTCTATGAAAGTAAGCATGCAGGTACAGCAGGCAGTGAAGAAAGCAAATGGCATGTTGGCCTTTATAACAAGAGGAATCAAATATAGGAGCAACGAGTCCTTTCTGCAGTTGTACAGAGCCCTAGTGAGACCACACCTGGAGTATTGTGTGCAGTTTTGGTCCCTTAATTTGAGGAAGGACATTCTTGCTATTGAGGGAGTGTAGCATCAGTTTACAAGATTAATTCCCTGGATGGCGGGACTGTCATATGCTGAGAGAATGGAGCAGCTGGGCTTGTACACTCTGGAGTTTAGAAGGATGAGAGGATATCTCATTTAAATATAAGATTGTTAAGGGCTTGGACACACTAGAGGCAGGAAACA
This sequence comes from Raja brachyura, assembly GCA_963514005.1. Next base: position 29,048,293 of record OY740806.1, on the reverse strand, counting down.
TGTTCCCGATATTGGGGGAGTCCAGAACCAGGGACCACAGTTTAAGAATAAGGAGTAAGCCATTTAGAACGGAGACGAGGAAACACTTTTTCTCACAGAGAGTGGTGAGTCTGTGGAATTCTCTGCCTCAGAGGGTGGTGGAGGCAGGTTCTCTGGATGCTTTCAAGAGAGAGCTAGATAGGGCTCTTAAAAATAGCGGAGTCAGGGGATATGGGGAGAAGGCAGAAACGGGGTACTGATTTGGGATGATCAGCCATGATCACATTGAATGGCGGTGCTGGCTCGAAGGGCCAAATGGCCTACTCCGGCCTACTCCTCCTACTATTGTCTATTGTCTAGGGTGGGGGAATCAAGAGCCAAAGAGCATAGGTTTAAGACGAGAAGGACAAGATTTAAAATGAACCCATGGGACAACCTTTTCATTCAGAGGGTGGTGGGTATATGGAACGAGCTGCCAAAGGAGGTAGTTGAGGCAGGTACGGTAAGAACATTTAAAATACACTTGGACAGGTACATGGATAGGAAAGGTTTAGAGGAGTTGGGCCAAACGCAGGCCGGCAGGGCTAGCTTAGATGGGACGTCTTGCTTGTCATGGGCATTGGACCAATGGACCTGTTTCCGTGCTGTATCACTGCAAGAGATTCCAGACTGTTCAAGCCTTGCATGCGTTCCAAAAATGCAGAAGTGTTTTTGTGATCTAGTAACACCATCACGCATATGAACTTGGTGACATTCAATATTACAATATGCAGTTTGCCTTCATAAATAACATTAGTTATAAAATTAAGCATGTCTCACCACTGATAAGATCAGTAACATTCTTAATCCATGAGTGAAACAAGGTATATGATATAGCGTTCCTAATGCCAATGAACCCAGTGCTCGGATGAGATGGGCTGGTTGCACAATTTATCACTGCCAGCTCCTCGCATTGCATGCTGCTAGCTTCAGTTTTATGTGTCGACTGATAAAGCACAGTTTGTAACTCTTTCCAGCTTCATTAACATCATTTGAGAAGTAACAGTACATTAGCTTCTCTCCGTCACCAATCCGCAGAGGAAAACCGCTTCTTGTAATTTGCAAAATTTACAAGTCAGCATATTTCAATGGCATGACTGCTTGACTTGATTTATCCGGATTAATACAATGGGACCTTTTCTCAAAAAACTCAAGGGAAAAATACTGCTCAAATTTCACATATAACAGAGATATTGCAGTGAAATATGAATGCATCATGCAAAAAACTAAATCTATGTGGGCGGCAGAGTGGTGCAGCTGGTAGAGTTGCTGCCTCACAGCGCCAGTGATCGGATTTGATCCTGACCTCAGGTAATGTTTACGTAGAAACGTTCTCCTGAGGGTGGCACAGTGGCGCAGTGGTAGATTTGCTGCCTTACAGCGCCAGTGACCTGGATTCGATCCTGAACGTTGAGTTTGTGCGTTCTCTCCGTGACTAAATGGGGTTTCTCCATGTGTTCCAGCTTCCTCCAACTATCCAAAGAAGTGCAGATTCATAGTTTAGGTAAATTGTCCCTAGTGTGTAGGATATTCCCTTGTCATGTGTACAGTATTTCTATGCACTGCAATTGGCTCATGTATTGTCTTTTTGCTGACTGGATAGCATGCAACAAAAGCTTTTCACTCCACCTTGGACAGGAAACTAAACTGGTAGAACTAGTGTAAGGGTGATCGCTGGTCAGAGTGGATTCGGAGGGCCAAAGGGCCTGTTTCCACGCTGCATCTCTAAAATAAGGGAAGGATTCATTGGACTTCTGCGAGGGAAACTGTGAACCTTTTCTTCTGAACAGCAAAGGCAGAAGAACGTGAAACAAGGATCAACATGTAGAAATCAGTGAGTAAGGTCTGCTTGCCAGCACATTGTTTGTGAAGTATGCAACTTGGCCGAGTGTCACACTGGCTGAGATCATGCATGCAAAAGATATCCTTCGAACCCTGAAACCAGGTGCCTGAAATAACCACTGCTGGCTTTGGACCCCAGCCTCAGCATCCACACTGAACACTTCCATATGTCTCAGTGACAGTTTATAAATAAACTTTCTTTAAAGCATTACATTTCTATTTGTTTTTAATCTCACTCAAGTGTTACAGTAAATCCTGCCCAAGCTGTGGTTGCAGGTGAAGTCCCCAGTTTCTCCTCCTTCATGAGTAAGACTTTACGAAACCACTCATGAGTCACAGGCTGTGATAAAACAGTGATAAATCACATGTCACGAGGAGTAAGTAATGGCCAGACCAAATACATTGCAAAGTAATACCTAATATGTGATTTGAAACATTTTTCTAGGAATAACTTCAGATTTTTTGATCTGTTGAGGTGGAGGAGCATTCTAAGTTTACAATGCTAAATCGGTCCTAAGGGTTAAGTCAGAGTCAGCCCTTTGGCACAACTCATCCCTGCAGACCAAGATGCCCTGTCTAAGCTAGTCCCATTTGGAGTGTCATAGAGTCATATGGCATGAAAACAGTTCCTTTGGCTCAGCTTGCCCATGCCCAAGCTGCCCATCTAGCTAGTCCCACCTGCCCGCATTTGGCCCATATCCCTCTAAACCTTTCCTATCCATGTATCTGTCCACATGTCTTTTTAATGTTGTTATAGTAACTGCCTCATCTCTCAACTACCTCCTCCAGCAGCTCGTTCCATATCCTCAATACATCTTAGTGAAAAGATGACCATGCTTTGTCCCGCCCACCCTCTTTTCTAGCTTTCTTTCCCCCCCCCACAAAATAATCAGCCTGAAACATCACCCATCAATGTTCTCCAGGGACGTTGCTTGACCAGCAAAGTTACTCCAACACTTTGTGTCTTTTTAGAAACATAGAAACATAGAAATTAGGTGCAGGAGTAGGCCATTCGGCCCTTCGAGCCTGCACCGCCATTCAATATGATCATGGCTGATCATCCAATTCAGTATCCCGTACCTGCCTTCTCTCCATACCCTCTGATTCCCTTAGCCACAAGGGCCACATCTAACACCCTCTTAAATATAGCCAATGAACTGGCCTCAACTACCCTCTGTGGCAGAGAGTTCCAGAGACTCACCACTCTCTGTGTGAAAAAAGTCCTTCTCATCTCAGTCCTAAAGGATTTCCCCCTTATCCTTAAGCTGTGACCCTTGTCCTGGACCTCCCCAACATCGGGAACAATCTTCCTGCATCTAGCCTGTCCAACCCCTTAAGAATTTTGTAAGTTTCTATAAGATCCCCTCTCAATCTCCTAAATTCTAGTGAGTATAAAACAAGTCTATCCTGTTTTTGTTCATAAGACAGTCCTGGCATCACAGGAATCAGTCATGTGAACCTTCTCTTCACTCTCTTTATGGCAATAATGTCCTTCCTCAGATTTGGAGACCAGAACTGTCCGCAATAGTCCAGGTGTGGTCTCACCAAGACCCTATACAACTGAAGTAGAACCTCCCTGCTCCTATACTCAAATCCTTTTGCTATGAAAGCTAATATACCATTCGCTTTCTTCACTGCCTGCTGCACCTGCATGCCTATTTTCAATGAGCTTGCTTCTGCAAGTTCCTATATAACTATTTAACTTCTGCAAGTTCCTATATAACACCATGAAAGTTGGCCTTTCGGAACTTTAACTTATGGAACACCCTATCTTTATCCATAACTATTTTAAAGCTAATGGGACTGTGGTTTAAAGCAAATAGAACTGTGAATAGAAGAGTTTTAGTTTTTAGTGATACAGGCCAATCAGGCCAGTCAGGTTCAATGTTGACCTCGGATGCTGTCTATGTGGAGTTTGCACGTTCTCCCGACATGGGTTTCCTTTGGATGCTCTGATTTCCTCCTACACATTGCAAAGATGTGCAGTTTACTAGGTTACCCGGCCACTGTAAATTGAGGTATGTGGTAACATGTGGGTGGAATCGATGGGAGTGAGGGGGAAAAGTTGGATTAACATCAGATCAGTTTGAGTGACACACATTGCTCTGTGTAAAGGGGGCACAACAAATGCAGCTCATTGCAGCTGAAGTAAAAACATTGGTACAATTCCACACTCTCCAAACGACAGATTTGATGCATTAAATACCAGTACTCCTACTCAAATATATCTCTATCTGATCTCTGCTGTGTTTCCGCAGGGTCTGGTTTATTCTCAGTCGGCCCATATTTATGCCAAAGCGTGAACAGTTCCTGCATTGATTCTCAATGGCTGTGGAGAACTGACCATATGAAGTGGCCGAAGGTAGGCAAAAATGCGGGAGAAACTCAGCGGGTGAGGCAGCATCTATGGAGCGGAGGAACAGGTGACTTCGGGTCGAGCCCTTTCTTCAGACTGATCTAGTGGCCATTATGCCGGGCAGCATTTCAAATAACTTGCAGAGAAAGCAAAGTGCTGGTTTAGCACAAACCTCAGCACAGGTAATGCAGAGTATGGGGGCTGTTGGTTTTGGCAGTGTCGAGTAATTGCAAGCGTATTTCACATGAATGTCTGTGTTTATCCTGTGTGAGTTTGCATCGTAACTGCCTTTGGGATCAATAGCAAGTGATGTGATGTCACACTGCAGTTATAGAAACAGGCCCTTCAGCCCAACTTTCCCACACCGACCAACATGTCCCATCTACGCTAGTCCAACTAGATAGATTAAATCAGTTTAACAGCATCATGTTGGGCATTCCACCAACTATTCCCATTCTGATAGCACTAACACCTATCTTGTTTACCACTCCCCTCTCACCATACAGGGACACAAACAGACCTCCAGTAATACTATACTATTCACGAGTATAGCAGGTGCAGTCTGTGTGGAGTTTGCACATTATCCCTGTGACCACGCGGGTTTCCTCCAGGTGCTCTGGTTTCCTCCCAGATCCCAAAGATACGCAGGTTTGTAGGTTTAATTGGCCTCTGTAAATTCCCCGCAGTATCATGTCGGTAGTGGATGTGAAATTGTAATTGAACGGGTGATCGATGATTGGCGTGGACTCGGTGGGCCGAAGGGCCTGTTTCGAAGCCTGTATCTTTCAATACGGCAAAAAAAACCTCTTTGGGGTGGACACGAATCTGTCCAAGATCTTTTGGATCTGCAAGCAATGCCTGATGTAGCCCTGACATGGTTGACTGATCAAACAATAAATAGACGTCAGTTTTGAATTATGTTCTTGATACATATTCAGAATAAAAGATCTCCATGGGTAACAGCAGCTGTGACTATTCCAGTACCCCTGCGGTGAAAGTAAAATCTTATTCACCTTGCAGTCATCATTCACATCCTGTCAAAGACTTGCAGGATGGATATTCCAATTCTTCCGCACCTTACGTAATAGAACTGGAGCTATCCACACGTTGGGATTATCCAGCTGCACTTTCCAGAAATGTTTTCCCAGTTTGTTTGGTGACCACATTGTCTCTGTTTCTACAGCTGCATTGCAATAATAGCAAACTCTGCTCTAGAAGTGGATCTGGGCAACGTTTGTCAGTTGTAAGAAAAACCTTCAAGCCATTTAGTTGAATGTGTAAGACCACAAAGGTCCTTTTCATTGCAAATTTTACTCATCTCAGGCTCCCCCCCCCCCCCCCCCCCCATCTTTGGAAAATGAGTTGCAGGTATTTTAAACTCCGGTCCATGGGAATAGGAATGAACAAGGGGAAAAACAAGTTTTTTTCAGGAGTGTTTTGTATCTCTACAGTGTCAGATGGAAGTCCCATGTCTGATGTTATAGAGTCACACCACGTGGAAACAGACCCCTCAGCACAACTTGCCCACACTGACCAACATGTCCCATCTACACTAGCCCCATCTGCCTGCATTTGGTCCATCTCCTTCTAAATGTGTCCTATCTAGGTTCTCCACAAGTTGGCCAAAAGTTTAATGCTAATTTCCAGTGTGTGCTAAATCACCAATGCTTTAATTTGAGCTGAAGTTACTTATGTGCTCTACAGCTCCACTGACTGGAGTTTGATCCTGACCTCAGGTGTTATCAGTGTAGAGTTGCCGATCAGGCGGAAGAAAGGTCTTGACCTGAAACCACACCTCAGCTATCCATGTTCTCCAGCGATGCTGCCTGACCCTCTGAGTTACTCCAGCTCGTTGTGTCCTCCCTGTGATCTCATTGGTTTACCCTGTGTTCCACTTCCCTCCCATATCTCAAGAATGTGCTGAGTTTAGTTGCTCAACTTTAAAAGTCTCCTTAATGTAGGTGCATGAAAAGACTTGGGGGAGTTGATAGGCAGGCGAGAGAGAATAGGTTGCATCGAGATAAATGGAGGAATGGGACTGATGGGGATTTGTCAAAGACATCATATACTCAATGGCTACAGTGGCTTGCAAAAGTATTTATACCCCTTGAACGTTTCCACATTTTGTCACGTTACAACCACAAACGTAAATGTATTTTATTGGGATTGTATGTGATAGACCAACACAAAGTGGCGCATAATTGTGAAGTGGAAGGAAAATTATACAATTAAAAAACTGAAAAGTGTGGCGTTCAAAAGTATTCAGCCCCCTTTACTCTGATACCCCTAAATAAAATCCAGTGCAACCTATTGCCTTCAGAAGCCTAATTAGTAAATAGAGTCCACTTGTGTGTAATCTAATCTCAGTATAAATACAGCTGTTCTGTGAAGGCCTCAGAGGTTTGTTAGAGAACATTAGCGAACAAACAATGTTCCTTGGTCATCATGAAGCCCAAGGAACACAACAGACAGGTCAGGGATAAAGTTGTGGAGAAGTTTAAAGCAGGGTTAGGTTATAAAAAAATATCCCAAGCTTTGAACATCTCACGGAGCACTGTTCAATCCATCATCCGAAAATGGAAAGAATACAGCACAACTGCAAACCTACCAAGATATGGCCGTCCACCTAAACTGACAGGCCGGGCAAGGAGAGTATTGATCAGAGAAGCAGTCAAGAGGCCCATGGTAACTCTGGAGGAGCTGCAGAGATCCACAGCTCAGGTGGGAGAATCTGTCCACAGGACAACTATTAGTCGTGCACTCCACAAATCGGGCCTTTATGGAAGAGTGGCAAGAAGAAAGCCATTGTTGAAACAAAGCCATAAGAAGTCCCATTTGCAGTTTGCCACAAGCCATGTTGGGGACACAGCAAACATGTGGAGGAAGGTGCTCTGGTCTGATAAGACCAAAATTGAAGTTTTTGGCCTAAATGCAAAACGCTATGTGTGGCGGAAAACTAACACTGCACATCACCCTTAACACACCATCCCCACTGTGAAACATGGTGGTGGCAGCATCATGCTGTGGGGATGCTTTTCTTCAGCAGGGACAGGGAAGTTGGTCAGAGTTGATGGGAAGATAGATGGAGCCAAATACAGGGCAATCTTGGAAGAAAACCTGTTAGAGTCTGCAAAAGACTTGAGACTGGGGCGGAGGTTCACCTTCCAGCAGGACAATGACCCTAAACATACAGCCAGAGCTACAATGGAATGGTTTAGATCAAAGCATATTCATGTGTTAGAATGGCCCTGGCAAGACTTGAAAATTGCTGTTCACAGACGCTCTTCATCCAATCTGACTGTGCTTGAGCTATTTTGCAAAGAAGAATGGGCCAAAAATTTCAGTCTCTAGATGTGCAAAGCTGGTAGAGACATACCCCAGAAGACTTGCAGCTGTAATTGCAGCGAAAGGTGGTTCTACAAAGTATTGACTCAGGGGGGCTGAATACTTCTGCATGCACACTTTTCAGTTTTTTATTTGTAATAAAATTTGGCAACCATGTATCATTTTCCTTCCACTTCACAATTATGCACCATTTTGTGTTGGTCTATCACATAAAATCCCAATAAAATACATTTACGTTTGTGGTTGTAACGTGACAAAATGTGGAAAAGTTCAAGGGGCATGAATACTTTTGCAAGCCACTGTAAATGGTCTCCATCTATAGAAATGTGGACATCATTGAGTTCAGAATACTCCTGATGACCTCCTGTAAGAAATGCCACTCAAAAGGTCCAAGTTTTGAGATGACTTCTGCATGTATTGTGAGCTCTCCCATATCTATACATTTACTCACAGGTTAGCAGAGGCAAGCCTAATGTAGTTCAATGGTTGTATGATCACTCATTCCCTGCACTTAACGCACTGTGCCTGAGGAATGGTGAGCTCCTGATGCCACTGCTCCATGCTCAAAACCATGTTGCCCAGTCAATGATGAACCACAGTGCCAGGTATAAGGAGGTTAGCCTTAGAAGAAAAGGATGGACCTTTAGAAAGGAGATGAGGAGGAACATCTTCAGTTAGAGGGTGGTAAATCTGCAGAATTCAGGCTCACCAACAATTCTTCCCTATTTTATTCTAGCCTTCTCTATCTTTCAGCCTGAAGAAGGGTTCCGACCCAAAACGTCACCTATTCCTTTTCTCCAGAGATCTGCCTGACCTGCTGAATTGCTCCAGTATTTTGTGTCTATCTACGGGGAAAGGATAATTCTGGTTAGGCCCTCACATCTACCGATTCGCGCGCACACGCACGCATATATCTATCAGTTAATAAGAAGACGACTGCATTGAGATACCCTCACAATAGTGAGACATTCAAAGTCAATCACTTCATGCATAGAGAGATCAAATTCAGGATCTTCTTGCTTGCTCTCCAGAACCAGGGGCCACAGTTTAAGAATAAGGAGTAAGCCATTTAGAACAGAGACGAGGAAACACTTTTTCTCACAGAGAGTGGTGAGTCTGTGGAATTCTCTGCCTCAGAAGGCGGTGGAGGCAGGTTCTCTGGATGCTTTCAAGATAGGGCTCTTAAACATAACGGAGTCAGGGGATATGGGGAGAAGGCAGTGACAGGGTACTGATTTGGGATGATCAGCCATGATCACATGGCTCGAAGGGCCAAATGGCCTACTCCTGCACCTATTGTCCATGTTTATTGTCTATTGTCTCTCCGTGGCTCAACCCATCTGAGGATGGATTGAGCAAAGCACAAAGTGCCGGAGGAGTGCAGTGGGTCAGGCAGGCAGCATCTGCGGAGGGTTCTTGCCACACATTGTGTTCTGCTCCAGGATTCCACCATCAGCACTTCCTTGTGTCCCCAGGATTAATTGACTTTCATCCAGAGAGCATGGTTACTTAATGGGTCTACAGCCTTTCAAAACATCTCCTGAGGAAGATTCAGAAATGCACCAAATACCTTAAACTAAACTTCATTTTAAACTGAACTTTTAAAAATGTCTGCTTACACAAATTCATTGAATATTAATAAAAGTTATTCATAGCTCTTCTCTATTGTAAGCAAACTACATATAAAAGAACAGGTTATAATTTAGCTATTTAATCTTCACGGTGGGATCAAGTAAGTAGCCGTTAAAGCAGCCAAAAAAATCATTAAAATGTTCATGCAAGATCACTGTTAGGATGATGTAATTGGGTTCAGATATATAATGTATTTTTAAAAACAATTAACAAAACCCAAATTTGAGCGCGCCACTTGGCGTGTATAAGGTAGATCATGATGTCAGCGTTCAGCTAATGTACTGTGTGACACTGTACTTTTCACTGTATGCCAACTTCCTCCATTTAAGTGAGGGACTAGGGTGAGGTAGAGACTTTAATACAGTTCCTATGCGAGAACCTGGTAATGGCTCCACCTCCCGGAGCATTCCTTACTGGTTGCAGGGTGCTTGGAGGAAGGAACCGAGCAGCTCTTACAGAAATATTAAGTCCATGAATCAATGGAAAAGCTGAGCTTCAATTAGCATACAGCAGGTTGGTATTACGTAGAACATGGGTCCGTGCCAACTATTCCTAAATCTTCAGCTCTTGGTAACGTCAGCGGGAACAAGAAGTTCCTTAATAGTGCCTGGCTGAGGTTTCATTCCACCGGGATCACTTTATGCCAAAATAAGCCTTTCAGTGAAGCATGCAGACCCCCAGAACCACAGGTGAGTCTAACAGCATCTGACAGGAAAGGGTAATAGCAACTAAACTTAGCATTTTTACACCAATTTAAGATTTATCGGTCACTGAATGTCATAAATTAATCGGCGATAGTGTCAATAAGGTGATGTGATCATAATTCATGATGAGATCATGAAACGGATTGGTTAATTAGAGACACGAGGAATGGCAGATGCTGGAATCTTGCATCAAACACAAAGTGCTGCAGTAACTCAGCGGGTCAGGCAGCATCAAGAAAAACATGCATTGGTGATGTTTCTGGTCGGGACCCTTCTGCAGACTGGTTAATTACTCATTTTTCCCAGAACATCTTAACAATAATATCAAATTCAAAAAAATCTTTTAATAAATAATAAATTGCAGAAAGATGCTACAGGTTCCCAGTAGCTGAATATCTTATGAGACAGAGGTAATGCTGACTGCAGCCATAATTCTACTGTCCATGTTAACTTAAATCCATAGTTCAGCTTAATTTAGAGATGCAGCGTGGAAACTGGCCCTTCGGCCCACCGAGTCGATGCCGAGCATCGATCACCTGTACACTAGTTCTGTGTTATCTCACTTACGCATCCTATACACTAGGGGCAATATACAAAAAACAATTGACCTACACAACCTTACATCTTTGGAATATGGGAGGAAACTGGAGCAACCAGAGAAAACTCACGCGGTCACAGGGAAAACACGCAAACTCCACACAGACAGCACCCGTAGTCAGGATCAAACCTGGGTCTCCAGCATCGTGAGGCAGCAACTCAACCGCTGCGCCACTGTGTCAGACCTGCATGAGACTTGATGAGATCCCAACAATTTTAGACAATCAATTTGCGTTTGGTTCAAACCTGTTCGGTTCCCACTATCTGTACACTGTGAACAGCTTCATTATAATCATGTATCATCTTTTCGCTGTCTGGACAGCAGACAACAATAAAGCTTTTCACTGTACACGAGTACACTTTTCACTGTACACTACATTTTTGGTACTCGAGGCAATAGCTGAAGGTCTGATCCCTGTCTGAACTTCTAATTTTGGCTATCTGTCTTCAGTGATTCTATCCCCCCTTTGAACTGTGTTACAAGTTATGTTACAAATTTCAACTCATTAGTGAATTCCCATTGCAGAAATGTAAACAGAATATTTTAACCCACAATCTAAACAGCGAAAACCAGTCTCCAGATATCTGATGGAAAGGGAGCCAAGCATAAGGGTTGTTTTTCCAGGTTCACTGCCCTGGGACACTCTATACTTGAAAATCAGATGGGGAATGATGTCCCAAATGATCAAGAGTCAAGAGTGTTTAAATGTCATATGGGCCAGCAATGTAACATTTAAATTCTTACTTCCTGCAGCATAACAGGCCCATAAATGCAGTTACCTTGAGCAGCGCTGCAGTTCTGCCGCTCCCCGTGTGCGCGACTTTGGCGCCTTTCAGAGGGGGGCAGGCTTAAAGTGCCATTTTTCTTCAGACTGGGCAAATCGATCAATGTCGGGCGATTCCGTTGCGGAAGAAAAATCGCTCCGACATTTCATTAATGAAGGTATTTTTAAATTACGCTAGATTATTTATTATCTAGAGTAATTTAAAAATCAGCTTCAAAAGCCGTGAGCGCCGATAACGGGAAGGATTTTTCGTAGGGGAGAAAAAAAGGTACACAGTTTATTTTTATATTAAAAATTGGTTTTTATGGAGGCTTTAATAATATTTTCATGTTGCAAAATGGGGTCCAAAAAAAATGTATGAACAAACAGTATTTTTCATACCGACTTCACAGCAAACCGCAACGTTCCAATCCACCGCATTCCACTAAAACCCACTCGCTAGTTGATTTAAAGGGCCATTAATTTACAGGCATTAAACACTAAATTCCTTCCATTTGGACCAGAAATTCATGAAAATGAGATTTAAAAATTATGTTATATTGTGGATTATTGTGTGAATGTTATTTGGACACTTAGACAATTTAAAAAAAGTTTATCTTTTCTTAAGAAATGGATAGATGTTTAGATCTACTCATTGAATTTTGTAATTAGCTACAATTAGATAACTAACTAATTATATGCTTTAATTTCAGGTCATCCAAGTAAGATTGTTTCATATTTGTTTCAGAATGCTTCAATCTATAATAACTGAAAATTTCATTGAGTTCTCTTAATTTTTAAGAAAGTTATGGGCTCTTAACAGTTCTAGATCACAGCTTTTGAGTTAAGTCAATTGGAAGGCAATGGGGAACAAGATGCTAATTTCTGAGTATGAAAATGGTCATAACTTTCTTAATACTGAAGATATGAAAGTGAATTAGGTGTCAAATTAAACTTCTTTTTATGCTTGATCTGATGGGATAAATTGCAGATTTGATTTTGAAAATCTCAAAATTTTGTAATATTGCTACAAGTAGGAATTTCATTCTTCTATCTGGGACATATGACAATAAAACAGTCTTGATTTAAATATATCTTCAAAACTACAATATATTAATAACCATAAAACCATAATAGTGCAAACACAAAGTCCATCGTGCAACCAAAGACACTTCTTCTTCTTTTGTGTGGCGTGCACAGCCTAAAGTTTAGGACAACTTGTTCTATTTGATCTTCCGTTTGTGCACGTCGAGTTGATTGCATTAGTCGAAACAGGGCGGACCACGTGAAGGTTGCAATCTTCCACCCAACCAAAGACACGGTCGATCCTGACTATGAGTGCTGTCTGTATGGAGTTTGCACGTACACCCTGTGGCCACATGGGTTTTCTCCGGGTAATACAGTTTCCTCCCACACTCCAAAGGCGTACAGGTTTGTAGATTAATTGGCTTCTGTAAAATTTAAATTGTCGCTAGTATGTAGGAGTGCTAGTGTATGGGATGATCGCTGGTCGGCTCGGACTCATTGGGTCAAAGAGGCCTGTTTTCACGCTGTATCTCCAAAGTCCAGTCAGTCTATATAGGATCATAGCGTTGAGGTTAGTGTTGTGCAGTGTCCAAGAACAATGTTGAGGTCTTGGTTCTCAGGTTCCTGTCTATCTTCTTCCTGATGGTAGCAGAGAAATGAGAATGAGGCTTGCGGACTTTCTGATCCATCACACTTCTTAACAGCCTTCATGCTTCATATTTCCACTGCCTTGTTAATCTTCCCCAAATGCATTACCTCACACATCTGCAGAGTGCACCTCATCTAATGCTTTAAATGCTCATCACAGCCACATCAACGAATTGATAAATGCAAAGAGGAAAAAGGTTTTGTATGGCATTTTTCCAGAGCAACTGAAAGGCCAGTCTTGGAAGAGCACTCACAAAATTGTGGCATGCTACATCTGCTGCAACAAATGAACTCAACAGGTCGGGCAGCGTCTGTGGAGGGAAATGGATGTTTCGAATTGCGACCCTTCAGCTGGATTGAAAGAGCAGAGGAGAAGTAGGCAATATATAGAGACGAGGGGAAGAGTGGGGCAAGAGCTGGGTCTAGGCGGAGCAGGGTTGACTAGCAAATTGAGTCAAGTAGGGCAGGGGTAGTCTACATAATATTACTGATGATTTGGCCTGAAATTAAAACAGTAAATGGTCAGACTGCCAGCAACAGCAACAGTGAGGATTGACATCCGATGAACCCATTCCTCGTGTCATCACTGCGCCTCTTGCAGCTCCGAGATTTGACACTCCAAACAACAGCCGAGCTTCACTGAAATTCCATCTGAACAGGGCGGCACAGTGGCGCAGCGGTACTGTTGCTGCCTTACAGTGCCAGAGACACAGGTTCAATCCTGCCTATGGTTGCTGTCTGCATGGGTGCTGTGTGGGTTTGCTCCAGGTGCACCGGTTCCCTCCCACACTCCAAAGACGTACAGGCTGTGTGCTAATTGGCTTGGTAAAATTGTAAACTGTCCCTAGTGTGTAAGATAGTGTTTGTGTGGGTGGGGGGGGGGGAGGGAGGAGGTCGCTGGTCGGCACGGACTCGGTGGGCCAAAGGGCCTGTTTCCACGTTGTATCTCGGCATCTATAAACTAAATCTCATTCTAACTCTGGGGATACAGAGACAATTGACTCACATCAATGTTCAAGCCAGATTGTCGGAGAGCAACGAGAAAGCTAAGGCAGTGCTGCCGAAATCTGTGCAATGTTCTGTTGGAACAGTGGTGATTGAAGGAATGTAATGCTGGCTTTGAATGAGATTGCATTGTGCATTTGTAAATAAACAGAAAACAGCTTGCCTAGCAATTATTTCACAAAGGAGTTGTGTGTTTAGTGTCAACGGGCTAGAGAAGAATAACTCTCTCTCTCTCCATGCCAGCTCCTGCCCGCTGCTACTTCCTGGAGACACGGCTGGTACACAAGTTCTCTCCGCAATGATGACCAGATTGGTGCCAGGAGAGTTTCTCACCCTTAAGCCAAACCTAATCATGTCTGCCAGGAACACAAAAGCTTTTGCAGCTGTTTTTTACGAACATAATTTCTCAATCTAAAATGGAATAGCAGAGGTGAACTTTGCACACTGTTCTTGCGTCTCCGAGAGAGTCATAGAGTGATACAGAGTGGAAAGAGGCCCTTCAGCCAACTTGCCCACGCAGGCCAACATGTCCCAGAGACACTCGTCCCACCTGCCTGCGTTTGGTCCATATCCCTCCAAACCTGTCCTATCCATGTACCTGTCTAACTGTTTCTTAAATCTTGGGATAGTCCCAGCCTCAACTACCTCCTCTGGCAGCTTGTTCCATACACCCACCACCCTTTGTGTGAAAAAGTTACCCCTCAGATTCCTATTAAATCTTTTCCCCCACAGAGAGTGCCATCCCTACCATTACCTTGTCCTTCCTGTGTTCAAACAGTGTGTTATCTCTCGCCATCTGGGCAAGGTTGCTGTAGCTTAAGGGCCTGTCCTACAAGCATGCAACTCTATGCGATTAGCGCGACCTAACGTGGTCGCTTGAGCCGTCCGGCGTCGCGGGGCCGGTCCCACTTCGATCGCAGGAGCCGTGCGGAGTTCGTTCCGACATCGCGCGGGGCTCCGAAAAACTATGTTCAAAAATTCCGCGCGGCATTGGCTTGTCGGCTCGCAGTCGCCTCGACGCATGACACACCGCCCCGACATCGTGCCTCCGTGAACCTATCTGTAGGTGCCTACGTGACCCTCTATGTGTGTGGCTCCGTGGCCCACTGTGTCCTCTGTCCTGGCGAACTTACCTTAGACTTCGCTCCAAGTTCGCCTCACTTTGCGCCGCGTTGCGCCACTCACCCGACCTCCGCGCGGCCCCTGCTGCCGGTTTGGTCGCGCTTGCCGCATGCAGGCGCATGCTGGTGGGAACGGCCCTGTACAGGGGATCATCCGGCCTCCGCGCGGCCCCCGCTTCTAGTTTGATCGCGTTCATCGCATAGAGTTGCATGCTTGTAGGACAGGCCCTTTACACTCAGTCTTGAAAAGCATCAGGGTTTCACCATTGGAAACGGCTTGCAAAACATTTGGCATCTGCCTGCATTCTCAGTGAGCACCAAGGTCGGGTCTGAGAGCCATCTGTCCACGGTATAGTTCCCTCCAGCTGCACACAGTTGCGCTTTCAAAAACACAAAACTAATGAAAAAAATCAGCTGAATGAAAAAAAAAACAAAGACTTTATTTAAAGGTGACAGAATTCCAAAAATGCTAAGTGTTACAATCTCAGCTACCGAAGAATGATTGGCAGGCTTGAAGGGACTGAGGCGGAGATAGAACTCAAGAGCACAGTGGAGCTCATTCCTTGAACTACCCTCGGTAGTCTGCCAGTCACCTTTGGGAGTGCATGGATAACAATGTTATGCCTTTCCTCCCATATCCAATTAAGACATTTAAGCTTTGTAATATCAAACATAGAACTTACAGCACAACAATAGGCCCTTCATGCCACAATGTCTGTGCCAAACATGATGCTGACAATCTCTTTACCTTCACTTGACCCATATTCCTCCATTCCCTGCCTATCCATCCATATCCAACCAGAACTGCGCACCATATTCCTAATGCAGCCAAACCAAAGTCCTATAAAGCTGCATCACAACTTCCTGCCTCTTGTATTCAATGCCCTGACCTATGAAAGCAAGCATACCAGGTGCGTCCTTTACCATTCTATCTGCCAGCATTGCCACATTCAAGGAGTTATGGACTGAGAGCCCAAGATCCATTTGTACAATTTTGTTAAGGGTCATGCCATTAATTGCATAATTTCCTCTTATATTTGACATCCCATGCGCAACACCTCACACTTGCTCGGAGTAAACTCCATTTGCCATTTATCCGCCCTTTTTTGGAGCTGATCTATATCCCGCTGTATTATGTGACAGCCCACCTCTTTGTTTGTGACCATGATCAATGGTCCAGGCTCCAAAGGTCAGTAGAATTTTGGCAGGCACTGTATATTGAAACAATTGGCTGGTTTAAGAATCAAAAAGTTAGTAATAAAATGAGTCATACTGATAGGGTCAGGAATGTTTGGCTGCGTTTGAGAGGCTGATGGTTGAAACAATGTGCTCTTTCATTTTGGGAATGTGTCTGACAATCTCCAAGCCATTTGCTTGTTGCTCACCGGTGGAAATAGACAATCTGAACACAATTCATTTGAACTATTTCTATTTCCTCTTGCTAGCTGCTGTGAGATCTGTGTGCTTTGTGTACTTGTCAATCCCAGAACGCCCTCAATTGACGACGATGAATCTTCAATTTTGTGTAGATACAAGTCTTGACTTTGTTAGGTAGATATTCCCACTGGCAATAAAAGATCATAGCAAGTCAGGACCATGTGGGATGTGACGGATTCCATGGTCATAATTGTGTCCCATGATGTTGGTACTTGGTCAACAAATGCTATCGGATTAGCCTTCGTGTATAACAGCAGTACATTCTATAGATATTTTTCCTGCCAAAGAGAGGAGGTGGACTATGATTGTTAGATGCTAATTAACCCATGGCCATTCAACAGTTAATTTTCAATCAAACTGCATTAATTGCAGACACAAGAAATTGCAGATGCTGGAATTTTGAGCAAAACGCAAAGTGCTGGAGGAACTCAATGGGTCAGGCAACACCTGTCAGGTAGGCAGTGACTAGTGGCATACCGCAAGGCTCGGTGCTGGGACTGCAGCTATTTACAATATACATCAATGATTTAGATGAAGGGATTCAAAGTAACATTAGCAAATTTGTAGATGACACAAAGCTGGGTGGCAGTGTGACCAGTGAGGAGGATGCTATGAGAATGCAGGGTGACTTGGACAGGTTGCGTGAGTGGGCAGATGCATGGCAGATGCAGTTTAATGTGGATAAATGTAAGGTTATCCACTTTGGTAGCAAAACAGGAAGGCAGATTATTATCTAAATGGTGTTGTTGGGAAAAAGGTAAGTACAACGGGATCTGGGGGTCCTTGTTTATCAGTCAATGAAAGTAAGCATGCAGGTACAGCAGACAGTGAGGACAGAGAATAGCATGTTGGCCTTCATAACAAGATGAGTTGAGTATAGGAGCAAATATGTCCTTCTGCAATTGTACAGTGCCCTAGTGAGACCACACCTGGAGAATTGTGCGCAGTTTTGGTCTCCAAATTTGAAGAAGGGGATTCTTGCTATTGAGGGAGTGCAGCATAGGTTCACAAGGTTAATTCCTGGGATGGCGGGACTGTCATATACTGAGAGAATGGAGCAGCTGGGCTTGTAAACTCTGGAATTTAGAAGTATGAGAGGGGATCTTATTGAAACATATAAGATTATTAAGGGTTTGCACAAGCTAGAGGCAGGAAACATGTTCCCGATGTTGGGGGAGTCTAGAACCGGGGGCCACAGTTTCAGAATAAGGGGTAAGCCATTTAGAACGGAGATGAGGAAATGTTTTTTCACACGGAGAGTTGTGAGTCTGTGGAATTCTCTGCCTCAGAGGGCGTTGGAGGCCAGTTCTCTGGATACTTTCAAGAGAGAGCTAGATAGGGGTCTTAAAGATAGTCAGGGGATATGGGGAGAAGGCGGGAACGGGGTACTGTTTGTAGATGATCAGCCATGATCACATTGAATGGCGGTGCTGGCTCGAAGGGTCGAATGGCCTATTCCTGCACCTATTGTCTATTGTCTATGTGTGGAGGGAGTGGACAGACGCTGTTTCGGTTCGGGACTAGTAGAAGGTGCTGCCTGGCCCATTGAGTTCCTCCAGCATCTTGTGTTTTGCTCAAGATTCCTGTATCTGTAGTTTCTGTCTCCATTTTACTGCTCCACTGTGAAAGTATGCCTACCTTGAAGACGTTCTTCTCCCCTCTCAGGTGGAAGTTCTGTGAGAACCTCTCTCGCTGCTCCCCCTCTGTGATTCCTGCTATTCGACCATGTTCTGCCCCTCTGCCCATGTCTGAGGGAGGGTCCTAACTCAAAACATTGCCTATCCATTCCATCCTGAGATGCTGCCAAACCCACTGAGTGTCCCCCCATCCCCCCCCCCCCCCCCCCCCCCCCCCCCCAGCACCTTGTGTTCTGTTTAAGCTTCTAACTATGACTTTAGATCTTCGACCGCCGGTCTGCGGCCTACACCAACCTGAAGCCGCGGTCTCCGGTGGGGAAGCACCAATTCTGGATTTACCGGGACTTTACCGCGTCTACTCATCTGGACGCCAACAGCGGTGGCTGTAGAAGGTTGTGGTCCAGACCACGGGGGAAAATGGAGGAGGACTGGCCAAATATTGTGCCTTCCACCACAGTGACGGATGCTGTGGTGGATGTTTGTGTTAAATTTTTATTGTGTTTTTGTGTGTTCCTTATCATTGTACCGCTGCTGGCAAATTCATTTCACTTGCACTTTAGGTGCAAGTGACGAATAAAACTGATGTTGATTGATATTGATATTCATGGCCTCCTGTTGACCTAAAAAAATGTACCTTTTGTAAAACCATAAGCAGCAACAGCTTGAAAGAAAGGTTGTATGGGATGTTATTTTGGTGTGTAAAACTAGGGGAGGAGAGGTGGGGGGAGGCAGAACCAGGGAAGGTCTCTGTGCCCTTGTTCCGCACACATCCTGGCAGCTTTCAAGGAATCCAATGAAATCTGGGACAGTGTTATCCCAGAGAATACCCCCCTGGCTCAGTGTCAACTCCTGTCTCAATGCTCTTCTGTAGGCCACCTCAATTGGCTGTCGTGGATGCTGCCCAAGTCCAGTTGTTGTTGCTAGTTCCGGGGCGATAATGAACGGAGTGACGGGACGTAGGGGAAAAAGCAACAAATTATATTCTTTCGAGGAAATCGAAACTCGGCAAAGTAAAAGGAGGCAAGTTAAGTTGACCGTAAGCCTT
Organism: Raja brachyura; assembly: GCA_963514005.1. The sequence goes on along the minus strand of OY740806.1, from coordinate 29,029,116 downwards.
TTAACTGACTCCAAGAACTCCTCCCTCAGTGAAAGGTGCACGGTTTCCCTTCATGTTTTCATTTCTGACCGGGATCAGTGTCACTTACACCTGCTGACCACAGGTGACTCTGACATCATGGCCATTTTGTAGCATAAACAGTTGAGAGCATGGTGCTGGAATTTGTCCGTTCAGATCTCTGTTTATAAAGGTGTCAGACCCATAACAAGTAAGAAATCGCACTGACAAGTCAAAGTTTGTAGTGTGCAGAACAGGAAAGCAGCTGTATAAGACCAGCAGACACATAATTAATTACAAGCTAATGGGTGCAACAAGCACAAATCTATTTTATATTCAATTAAGTCAGCAATATATAACATTAGCATTCACAGCATGGATCATTACATGCGGCACAAGTAGAAACCGTAATACAGTGGTGTGCAAGATGAGAAATATTTTTTAAAGAGTAAATGTCATTTTTTTGGAACAGCTTTAATCTGAATTTATGGCAGCTGATGAAAATGCCCTGTGGGCATTGTGCAGAGCTGAATTAAACAGGGGTGCAGTTAACCAAGAGCTGATTGATATTAAATGTGTCAGGGGTCAGTCTGTGGACCAAAGCAAACAATAGTAATTTTGTGCTGGATTTTGCAAGGTTATTGGCATCGCCCAAAACATTTGGCAATAAGTGTTTAAAATAATGGAAATAGCAGATATGTGGAAAGACATTAATCACATTATTTTGCCCAAATGATCATGAAAATATAGCTTAATGCAGCTGCAGTCAATACAGGGCGAATCATACATTTTGTTCTGAATGCAAATGTTGTGTTGAAAAAAGCTACAGTAACTAATAGTTTATAGTTCACTTTCATTGGAGGGGGAAGTGCTTCACTCAGAGAGCAGTTTGTATCTGGAATGAACTGCTTGAGGAAGCTATAGAAATGGATACAATTGTCATTTTTACAGATATTTGTACAGAAATGATACATGGTTAGAAAAGGTTTAGAGCGTGGCCAGGGTGGTGTGGGTCTCTGAAGATGCTGACTGCCTTTTTGAGGCAGTGTCTCCTGTCGATCCCTTTGATGGCGGGGAGGTCAGTACCCAAGATGGACTGGGTGATATCTACCACTTTCCCGACCCAAAACGTCACCTATTCCTTCGCTCCATAGATGCTGCCGCACCCGCTGAGTTTCTCCAGCATTTTCGTCAACCAGTCAGAATGCTCCCTAACATATACCTGTAGAAATCCAATAGAATATTCGATAGCACACTGAATTATCCCAATATTCTGAGGGAGTAGATGTGTTCTTCACCTGCAGTATTAAAATGTGTTGCTTATTTTTCCAGGCCAACTGCAGTCAAGGCCACAAGAAAGGATACTGGCCTTTCAATAATTGTCAATGATTCAATGGTGTAAGATTAAAAGAGCTTTGTAAATTCCATTTATGTCAGATGTCTAGACCAACTCAGCAATTCAGAAGGCAAACACATTGATCATATTCAGTGTTACTATTTTACTGTAACCACTTCTGTTGTGGAACTTTTGTTGTTCAGTCTGAAGAAGGGTCTCGACCCGAAACGTCGCCTATCTCCTTCGCTCCTTAGATGCTGCTACACCCGCTGAGTTTCTCCAGCTTTTTGTGTAACCCCCGTGGCCTGCAACAGCCTGGAGCAGCAGAGGACACCAACAACATCGCCAGGGAAGGCCGGCCTCTGAAACTCTGCAACTGAGCTAATCGGAAACCCTCGGACTACCTTTAATTGGACTTTATCTTCTAATAAACGTTATTCTCTTTATCATGTATCTGTACATTGTGGCTGGCTCGATTGTAATCATGTATAGTCTTTCCGCTGAATGGATAGCACGCAACAAATGTTTTTCACTGTACCTCGGCACACGTGACAATAGACGGAACTCCAACCCAGTGATGCCATCAGGACAAAGGGCTTCCTTGGCCAAGTTAACACACTAATGTTTTTAACAACTTAAAACTTGAAGGGTATATGATAGCACCAGAAATAGCCTCAGTGTAATCTACAATCTTACTGAACTTTATTGCCTTCCCTCACAGTTTCTGCTGTGTAGGGATGTTCATGTTAAATTTCTAGTGTGTATTGTGTTCTTTTTATCCGTATGACTATGGTAATTCACATCTCACTGTGCCAATTGGTGCATGCGACAATCAATGTAACAAGAACTTGAACTACAGTCCTGTGCTTGAGTATAATTGTGCCTAATTATATGAAGATTTTTACTAACATAGATGTAGAAAACATAGAAAATAGGTGCAGGAGGAGGCCATTCGGACCTTCGAGCCAGCACCACCATTCATTGCGATCATGGCTGATCGTCCCCTATCAATAACCCCATATCCCTTGACTCCACTAGCCCCTAGAGCTCTATCTAACGCTCTCTTAAATCCATCCAGTGACTTGGCCTCCACTGCCCTCTGTGGCAGGGAATTCCATAAATTCACAACTCTCTGGGTGAAAACGTTTTTTCTCACCTCAGTCTGAAATGACCTCCCCTTTATTCTAAGACTGTGGCCCCTGGTTCCGGACTCGCCCAACATTGGGAACATTTTTCCTGCATCTAGCTTGTCCAGTCCTTTTATAATTTTATATGTTTCTATAAGATCACCCCTCATCCTTCTAAACTCCAGTGAATACAAGCCTAGTCTTTTCAATCTTTTCTCATATGACAGTCTCGCCATCCCAGGGATCAATCTCGTGAACCTACGCTGCACTGCCTCAATCACAAGGATGTCCTTCCTCAAATTAGGAGACCAAAACTGTACACAATACTCCAGATGTGGTCTCACCAGAGCCCTATACAACTGCAGAAGAACCTCTTTACTCTTATACTGAAATCCTCTTGTTATGAAGGCCAACATTACATTAGCTGCCTGCTGCACCTGTAAGTCAACTTTCAGTGACTGGTGTACAAGGACGCCCAGGTCTAGCTGCACCTCTCCCTTACCTAACTTAACGCCATTGGGATAATAATCTGCCCCCTTGTTTTTTCCGCCAAAGTGAATAACCTCACATTTATCAGAACTATAAAAAAAGAACTTCACTGTACCTGGGTACACGTCACCATAAAGTACCATTGATTGATTAAACAATTAACAAAGGTAAAGTTTGAATATTGTATGATTCATCCCATACTTCCACTTCCTGTCATATTATTTGCCCAAGAATAGGGCGAGACTCTCTAACAGTAACCGTGATGCATAACTAAAGTTACTTTGTATTAATTCTTTCACCAGATCTAGACATCAGTAAATAGGCTTTTCTTGACTAACCCAACTCCCCTTGAACTTGGTCAATTGCTGAGTTAGTTCAGAGGAGATTGTAAGAAACAAACCATGACCAACTGTGAAAAACTGTGTCGGAAGGAACTGCAGATACTGGTTTATACCAGGTAGACATAAAATCCTGGAGTAACTCAGCGGTTCAGGCAGCATCTCTGAGAAAAGGAATACATGATGTTTTGGGTCGGAACCCTTCTTCAGTTTAGTTTGGTTTAGTTTAGTTTAAAGATACAGCACGAAAACAGGGCCTTCAGCCCACTGAGTCCGCGCCGACCAATGATCCCCGCACACTTCCACTATCCTACACACGCTAGGGTCAATTTACATTTATAGCAAACCAATTAAACTACAAACCTGTACATTTTTGGAGTGTGGGAGGAAACTGAAGATCTCGGAGAAAATCCATGCAGGTCACGGGGAGAACGTACAAACAGCGTACAGACAGCACCCGTAGTCAGGATCGAACCTGGGTCTCTGGTGCTGTGAGGCAGCAACTCTACTGTTACGCCACGGTGCTGTCAACCCATCTTGAATTGAAATTGAATACATTTTATTAGCCAAATATGTATACATACAAGGAACTTGCTTTGGTTTATTTGCTTGCAAGTAACAACACAATATACAGTAGACAATTAAAAATAAAACATTATAATTCAAACGTGAAGAATGAAATAAAATACCAGAGCAAAAGGAGGCTACAGACTGAAAGATAGAGAAGGCCAGAACAAAATAAGGCTGGCAGCCCAACTCATCCATGCCGACCAAGATGCCTCTTCCAAACCATTCGCCCACACCTGGATCATATCCTTCTTAACATTTTGTGACTTACTTACATTGAGCACAACCAGGTTCAACTTAAGCTCCCTGCCTTTGTGCTCAATGCCTCTATTTATAAATCCCAGGATCACATTTGCTTTCCTAGCTGCTCCCTCTGCATCCACTTACAAGGATTTATGGACCTATTCCTGACCACCATCTAGTTATTTAGTTACGATTATTCCAAATTAATTCACACCGCATTTCTTCACTGTTCCCTTGGTCACCCAGCCTCGCGACACCTTCCTGCAATCTATACTTTGGTGAGACCGCATTTGAAGTATTGCATGCAGTTCTGGTCACCCTATTACAGGAGGGATGAGACGGCTTTGGAAAGTGTGCAAAGGATGTTTACCATAATGCTGCCTGGATTACAAGAGGGGGTGGAAGATTGCAACCTTCACGTGGTCCGCCCTGTTTCGACTAATGCAATCAACTCGACGTGCACAAACGGAAGATCAAATAGAACAAGTTGTCCAACAACTTTAGGCTGTGCACGCCACACGAAAGAAGAAGAAGAAGATTACAAGAGTACATAAAATCACGAGAGGCACAGATGGGGTAGACAGTCAGAACCTTTTTCTCAGGATGGAAATATCAAATACTAGAGGGCATAGCTTTAAATTGAGAGGGGCAAAGTTTAAAGAAGATGTGCAGGGCAAGTTTCTTTGCTCAGGGGATGCCTGGAAATTGCTGCCAGGAGTGGTGGTGGAGGCAGATATAAGAGTGGCACTTTGGGATATGGATACGAATATGCAGGGAACAGAGAGATCTGGGTTATGTGCAGGCTGATAAGAATTGGTCTCGGCATGATTAGTACGGACATTGTGGGCCAAAGGGTCTGTACTGTTGCTCTACTGTCAAGCGGTACTGTCCTATGTTCTATATAAACACACAGACAGCTTTTTGAAAGGGAGTGTTTTAACATTGCATCGAACAATACTGCCAGCAGTGGTTGACTCATGCTCTGCATTAATGATGGCTGGCCCAGTCTACCCACCCAGGATTGACACCCCTTCTTGGCCACACTCACTCTCACCTGGGCTTGGCACAGACCGCCAGCCTCTCTGACTCCAGCAGCCTAGCGTTAGAGGCATCGGGAGCTCTGAAACTGCCTCGATGATCCTTGCCCTGAGACACCATTGGCAGCCGGAAAATCTGACGTTGGCCCTTTGCCATCTACAAACCCTGTGAGTGATTCCTAATGGTTTAGAAATCTCTATTAACTTTCATATGATTAGTAGTTAAGAAAATAAATGTTTTAATGTATTTTGTTAAGAAAGGCTAACTGGCACAGTGGCACACCTGGTAGAGATGCTGCCTCACAATGCCAGAGGCCCCGGTTCAATACCGACCAAGGATATTGTCTGTGTGGAGTTTGCATGATCTCCTTGTGACCGCGTGGGTTTCCTCCAGGTGCTCCGGGTTCCCTCTCAAATACCAACGACGTGCAGGTTTGTAGGTTAATTGGCCCTCTGCAAATCTCCACAAATGTGTAGGGAGTGGATGCATAAGTGGGATGACAGAACTAGTGTGAACTGGAGGGATTGTTTCCATGTTGTGCCTCTAAACTAAGCTAACCCAAGGTCGAGATGGTACCCGGGTCTCTGGCGCTGTGAGGCAGCATCTCCACCAGGTGTGTCACTGTGCCAGTTGGCCTTTGAAAACAAAACTAACTGAAAAGACCAATTAAAAACATGAAACTGAAGCAAAGTAATTTTGAAAGCAGCATATCTCCCTCTTGCCTCCGACCCGCAGCCTTACGATCGCTGTTGGTGGAATGTGAGGCAACATCCGTGCAGTGTAAGGAATCCGGCAAGGATGGACTCCCACCACTGTGTTCCGCTGGGGAAAGAAGAAGCCAGGTAAACTGACAGCTTTGGCTCGCAGACTCAGACAGTCAGGAACTTGCCTTGGCTGACAACGATTGTGTGGAACTGCTGGATTTACAGCTGTACTAAGGCTAAACACCTGCATTTCCTTTAGAATTGTGATACCATCCAATGGGAACCAATTTAATGCCACAATGCTTTGAAATGACTGGCAGCATGTGATTGACCTTGTTGGGTAACTATTTGGTGCTGCACATGTGAGCGGCACGGTGGCGCAGTGGTAGAGTTGCTGCCTTCCAGCGCCAGAGACCCAGGTTCGATCCTGACTGCTGGTGCTGTCTCCTTGTGACTGCGTGGGTTTTCTCCGGGTGCTCTGGTTTCCTCTCACATACCAATGACGTGCAGGTTTGTAGGTTAATTGGCTTCTGTAAACTGCCCCGAATGTGTAGGATAGTGCTAGTGTATGAGGGTGATCACTGGTCTTCACGGACCAAAGAATCTGTTTCCATGCTGTATCTCTAAACTAGACAAGGTCCTTGAATTATTAATCATATTCATTGTTTTATTCCCATTCTTTGTAGAGATGTGCGGTTCTGGTCACCACACTAGAGGAAGGAAGTGGAGATTTTGGAGAGGATACAGAAGTGGTTTCACCAGAATGCCACCGGGAATAAAGTGGATGAACATTAAGGAGTTGTTCAAGAAGGAACTGCAGATGCTGGAAAATCGAAGGTAGACAAAAGTGCTGGAAAATCTCAGCAGGTGCCGCAGCATCTATGGAGCAAAGGAAATAGGCAACGTTTCGGGCCAAAACCCTTCTTCAGACTGATGCAGGGGAAAGAATGGTTTCAGCCCGAAACATTGCCTCTTTCCTTCGCTCCATAGATGCTCCCGCACCTGCTGAGTTTCTCCAGCACTTTTGTCTACCGAACATTAAGGAGTGGTTAGACAAATTGGGATTGTTTTTTCTGAAGCATCAGAGGCTAAGGCGCAACCTGACTGAAGTACAAAACATTTGAGAGGCATAGATGGGTAGACAGTCAGAGTCTTTTTTTAAATCCCCATAGTGGCAATGTCAAATATTAGAGGGCATTGGTTTAAAGTGAAAGGGGGGACTTTAAAGAAGATTTGCGTGGCATGTTTTGTTTTCACACTGAGAGTGGTGGATGACTGGAATGTGCTGCTAGGAGAAGTGATGGAAGCAGACAAAATGTGTAGGAAGGAACTGCAGATGCTAATTTAAACCGAAGATAGACACAAAGTGCTGGAGTAACGCAGCGCGACATGCAGCATCTCTGGAGAGAAGGAATTGGTGACATTTCGGGCCGAGACCCGACCTGAAATGTCACCCATCCCTTCTCTCCAGAGATGCTGCCAGTCCCGCTGAGTTACTCCATCACTTTGTGTCTATCTTTGATGGAAGCAGATATGAGAGCTATGCATTAAAGGCATTAAGACAGACAAATGAGTAGACAGTGTATTGAGGGATATGAATGGGCAGATGGGATCAGTAAACGTGCCCTGTGATAGTGAGCCAAAGGGCATGTCCCTGGGCTGTCCTGTTCTATGTTCAACAAATTTACTTTACTGAAGATTTACTTCCTCTCCAGTACAAACAGAGACAGTGAGGGGCTGGGTTCATGAAAAGGGCAAGGATGGGTCAAGGCAAAGGTTAATGAATGGGCGGATGGTGAGATGAAGGAGTACAGAGATTAGCATCATCATCACACCACCATGTACACCAACTTCATGGCGTGCTGTGACTGAAAATGTGATTACTGGCCTATAGGAGCCATCGCCAAGGCAACAGAGACTTATCGATTGTGCACTCTTGCTGCACAAAACGTTTGATATTAAAGGTAAAAAATTGTTGCATGAACTATAGAACCACTGCTCCAAGTTTCCATGCTGATGTAATTAGTGGAGGAAGTTCCTATCATTCTACAAGATTCTATAGAGGGAATAAATGAGCAAATCATCTTAAACTGGATATTCCAGGAAATGAAGTGGTCCAATATATTATGTTCCTTGTTTTGACAAGTGATAAGAGTTTATAGAACATGCGATCATTTTGCCCGAGGTGTCTTGCGATTAATGTTACACTTTGGACAAGGCCTCGGACTTGTTGAGTGCATTGCGGTAATTGGGATGTACATGATGGTTGGGAATTTCAACTCGAGTTTGGCTTTGGAAATGTATGAGTCTTTCCTCCACCTATCTTATGATTCTTGGCACAAGACTATTCTTTCCAAACTGAGAGCAATGTGTAATAAAGCACATATTGAGTCATTGAAACGTGGTCCAAGTCAGTCTTTAGGAAAAAGCAACAACTTCAACAAAATTGATTCATCCTGTGTCTTTTCCCCAATTCATGAGGGATGAAGACATCATGCACTAATCGTGCCAGCTGCCATCTTTGCTCACGGGATCGCCAGCATGTCACAGAGTCATAAGGACAGGTGAAGTCAGACAAAACTCAGCCGTGAGTGACGTCAAACCAGAACGATCTGATCACTGTTTTCACCACTAGATCAAGTTAGTTGCTACGTTTCAGTTCGTAAATTTTGTTTAGGAAAGTCTGATGTTTTAAATTGTGAGATGTAAGATTTTAAGATGCAAATTAAACCACTTATTTAAAAATATGCTTATTTTATTCTTCTGCAAAAATAAAAGCTGGAGGAACTCTGCTGGACTGTGGAGGGAAATGGACTGATGACGTTTCGGCTCGGGACCCTTCCTCAGACTGAAGTAAATCAAGTTTTAAATGATTTTTCTAGGAAAGTCTTCCACGTCGTTAGATTTGAGCACAAACTTCCACGCTGAACTGCCAATGCAGGCGGCAAGGGAGTGCTGCGCCGTTAGAATTGGTGCCTTTTGCCTGCGATTTTAAACCAAGGCCCTGTTTCTTCTTACAGAAGAATTTCTTAGAAGGACGAGGGAGTTATTCCCAGTCTCCCAGCCAATATTTATCCATCAATCAACATTCCTGAAAACAGATGATCTGGCTCTATTACTATTTGTGGGAAAATTGGCTGACTTTTCCTACACTGCGTCAGAAACCGCACTGTGTTTTCTACATTTTTAAATGCATGTTACTGGCAACAGAATTGATCATATGAAAAGTTTAATATCCATAAATAATAATTCCAAACTTTCATTCTGATGGCAACCATGAAGTAAAGAGGGTCTTCCATACCAAAGATGGAGCGAATTTCACACCTTTTCAGCTCCCAACCTAAGCTGCCTGTACCCATTCATTCACTTTTCCAATGGATGTGGTTCTTAGCAAGTACAGGTTAGGCTGAGGTTTATTATTGTCATGTGTACTGAGGTACTGTGAAAAGCTGTTGTTTTGGATGCTTTCCAATCAGGTTAGATAACACTATACATAAATACAATCAAGCCAAACTCAGGTACAACAGGTAGAGTGAGGGGGAAGATGCAGGATGCAGAATGTAGTTTCTCAGCATTGTGGAGCAGCAGTTCCAGATTCAAAGTTCAATGTCTGCAATGAGTTTTAATTTTAATTTTGCACCTGCCATGGTCACCATGGACCACAAATTTAGTTTAGTTTGTACGTCTTTGGGGTGTGGGAGGAAACCGAAGATCTCGGGGAAAATCCACATGTACAAACAAACTCTGTACAGACAGCACTCATGGTCGAGATTAAACCCAGGTCTCTGGTGCTGAAAGAGCTGTAAGACAGCAACTCTACCTCTGCGCCACCATGTTGCCAAAGTCAAGCACAAGTAAAATAGTCAAGTTCAATCGAGAAATAAGGAAGCTAATCACCCTCAGGCAGCACATGGTCTCCATTCCTGCTTTCCTCAATGTTGCACAAGGCCTGGATTCGATGATCATTTGTTCACCTCTTGCCTTGTCTGAGAGACACAGAGCTATACAGCATGGAAACAGGCCCTCTACACTTTGGTTTAATTCCTTTATTTTATTATGAATTCGGCAAAAAAAATGGTCTAATGTCATACCCATACTTTAAATATACAGGGCTCAAGGGTATACTTTCATTCTGAAGAACTACTCAGGTTAAGCGCTGTGAATTTGGATGCTTCTTACACTGAACTGTGGAGTCTAACTCACTGACAAGATACATCAGGAAGCATCACTTTATTGTGACAGTCATCTCTCATCAGACCCTTAAGTTTGATACAATCTTGCAGCATGGGTTTTTTGTTATTAAAATTAAACCTTAAAGCAACTATGCAACTATCCTTTAACACATAAAACATACTGTACTGTGTAGGAAGGAACTGCAGATGCTGGTTGAAACCGAAGATAGACACAAAAAGCTGGAGCAACTCAGCGGGACAGGCAGCATCTCTGGAGAGGAGGAATGGGTGACGTTTCGGGTCGAGACCCCTTGCAGAAGAAGACCAAGCGCAGGCTTGGCGATCGTTTCGCGGAACACCCCCTCTCAGTCCGCCTAAACCTACCAGATCTTCCGGATGCTGGACACTTTAACTGCCCCTCCCATTCTCACAGTGACCTTTATGTCCTGGACTCTAATTTCAAGTAACCCTTGCTTTCCCTTTCTCTCCACCCCTCCCCCTTCCCAGTTCTCCGACCAGTCCGACTACATTTTATCTCTGTTTGCTTTGTTGTTAGCATCTTCCAGCTAACAATGATCTTTTCTAGGGTACACAAAAGGCTGGAGAAACTCAGCAGGTGCAGCAGTATCTAAGGAGCGAAGGAGATAAGCGACGTTTCGGGTCGAGACCCTTGAAGACCCTTGTACCCTCGATTCTCCAGCATCTCCAGTTCCTTCTTTAACGCAATGATCTTTTCTACATTTTTCTTGATCTCCATTCCCTTTGCCCTGTTTTCACACATTCACACTTCATTATCTACAGTATGTATTTCCCTCCCCCCGACGTCAGTCCAAAGAAGGGTTTTGATGTTAAACGTCACCCATTCCTTCTCTCCAGAGATGCTGCCTGTCCCACTGAGTTACTCCAGCATTTTGTGTCTATCTTCAGTTTAAACCAGCATCTGCAGTTCCTTCATACACAAACCTATATTTAGGTTTGCCTAACTATATGTTATAATTGTAATTTGTGTAACGATTACAATTGTTTGGTAATTGTAACAATTATAATATTTAATCATTATGTGCATATTGTTACATACACCACGTAACAATATGTATAACCCATAAGTATTGGTATAGTGTGGGAAGGAGCTGCAGATGTGGTCTACATCAAAGATAGACACAAAATGCTGGAGTAACACAGTGGAACAGACAGCATCTCTGGAGAGGAATGGGTGACGTTTTGGGTCAAGACCCTTCTTCAGTCTGAAGAAGGGTCTCGGCCTGAAACTTCTCCTATTCCTTCTCTCCAGAAGTATTTGTATAGGTTGTAACACCTATTACAATTGGTAAAGACTAATAGTAAACTATTCGTTTTGAATCATGTTCAAACAAAACCATTACAAGTAAAAATACATTTGTTTCTATTCCAATTCAAATAAAGTGTGCTCAATGTGACCAGAGGGAAGTTAGAATCGATGATGCATACATGATTGGTCACTTCTCAGTACCAATTTTATGTTGTCTGTTAACCTGATTATTATTCGTTCCAATTAATTGCTTGTGTCTCATCGACAAAATGTTCAGGTTTTAATAATAATGGCAAAATTATAGAAACATTAGAGTGTGTATACCTTTGTTGCTGAAGATATGTCATGAAATGAAGGCACCTTTTAAAGAATGTGGCAAGTTGGTGCAGCAATAAAGTTGCTGCCTTACAGCGGCAGAGACGCGGGTTCGATCCCGAGTACGGGTGCTGTCTGTATGGAGTTTGTATGTTCTCTTGTATGTGACGTGCCTGGGTTTTTCTCGGGAGCTCCGGTTCCCACACTCCAAAGATGTACAGGTTTGTAGGTTAATTGGCCTGGTAAAATTGTCTGTGTGTGTAGAATAGTGTTAATGTGCAGGGATTGCTGGCCGGTGTAGACTCGGTGGGCTAAACGGCCGGCATTGGCACTGTATCTCTAAGCTAGGCTAAATCAGTAGCAAGAATGACCATACCCACTCCTGCAGTGATTAATTTATTTGCTTTTAAAACAAAGGAAAAGACGCAACTGCAGGGCCAACAGTTCACTGTGTCTACCTCGATATATTAAGTCATTGGTGAGAAACAAGCTGCATAGACTGCTTCCTGGATATCAAGGTCGTAGCTATAAGGAGAGGTTGGACATACTTGGATTGCTTCCTCCGGACCCACAGAGGCTCAGGGGAGACCTGATAGGAGGATAGAAATTTATGAGAGATACAATAGACAGTCAGAAACTAAGCCCTGAGATCCTACCCCCATTTCAACGAGAAAGTAAATCATAATCCCATTGTTCCTCTGTCGGTACATATGATAATTAACACAAAGGAACACAAAGTGCTGAAGTAACCCAGCGGGTCAGGCAGCATCTCTGGATAACATGGATAGGTGACGTTCTGGGTCGAAACCCTTCTCGACCTGAAATGTTGCCTATTCGTGTTCTCCAGAAATGTTGCCTGACCCGCTGAGTTACTCCAGCACTTTGTGTTCTGTGGTGCATCATCCGGTGTATGTCAAGAATGAGTTTAATTTAATTTAGTGTCACTTCCAATAAGGAACACTGAAAAGCTCTAATGTTTCATGCTATCCAGTCAGCGAAAATACTTGATATGATTGCAAACAAGCCATCCAGAGTGTAAAGACACAGCATAAAGGGACACCAGAGTGAGATAGATAGGTAGGACTGCTGCCTCACTGTGCCAGAGATCCGGGTTCAATCGAGACCTCCGTTTTCCGTGTGGAGGTTGCGCATTCTCCCTTTGACCACATGGGTTTCCTCCCCATCCCAAAGATGTGTGGGTCAGTAGGTCAGTAGTTGCAAGATTTGACCACTGCAAAAATAAAATGGGTGCCTGATAGTCAGAATGGATTTAGCCTAAAGGAAAATCTTCATGATTCTGTATGATTCTATAAAAGTATCAGAAGGAGAGTCCCAACCAAAATATCACCTATCCATGTCATAGGATCATGAGACATAGGAGCAGAATTAGGCCATTTGGCCCATCAAGTCTACTCTGCCATTCAATCATGGCTGATCTATTTTTCCCTCTCAACCCCATTCTCCAACTTTCTTCCCGTAACCTTTGACACTATTACTAATCAAGAACCTGGCAATCTTCGCTTTAAAAATACTCAATCACTTGGCCTCTAACACCATCTGTGGCAATAAATTCCACACATTCACCACCCTCTGGCTAAAGTAAGCCCTCCTCATCTCCATTCTAAATGTACGGTCTTTTATTCTGAGGCTTCGCCCTCTGGTCGTAGACTCTCCTGCAACTGGAAACATCCTCTCCACATCCACTCTATCATTGCCTCCAGAGATGCTGCCTGACCTACTGAGTTACTCCAGTACTTTATGTTTTTATTTTGGAAACCAGCATCTGCAGATCCTTGTATCTCTATGGGTATTGTAACTGTGCTCGTTCTCTCCATGGCCATTCTAATTTGTTCCCAGATAAACATTTACAGGCAGTCAGTGTAATACTTGTCCACGCACTGCAGAGGACATCAGCATGAAAACAGTACTAACAGGCTGGTTGACATTGTTAACAGGACAATGCCAGCTATTGCACAGCAGATTAGCAGACACATTTATCTATAATCCTAATTTATGATTTGTCATCCCACTGTGGACAAAGTACGTCTATCTTTAAGTTGAAGGTAGACACAAAATGCTGGAGTAACTCAGTGGGACAGGCAGCATCTCGGGAGAGAAGGAATGGGTGACGTTTCGGGTCGAGACCCTTTATCAGACTGATATCAGGGGAATGGGCAGGACAAAGATAGAATGTAGTCGGAGACTGGTGGGAGAACTGGGAATGAAGAGAGAGGAAAAGCAAGGGCTATTTGATGTTAGAGAAGTCAATGTTCATACCGCTGGGGTGTAAGTGACCCAATCAGCTAACTTTAAGTTGGTACTGTACGCAGCTACGGCCATCTCCACCACGAACAATCCTGCTTTTTTCGATTTATCTCCTGTTAGATTCTGCTCTGTGCTAAATTCCACTATAATCCTTCAAGACAACAGCTGCACTTTGATTTCCTTGTGATCCTGACACACAGGAAGTTATGAGCTTACAGTTGTGCTGTTACCACGGCAACTACAATTAGATTAGCGCTAGCAAATTTGACAAGGTGAACTTACCCTTGCTCGCCCAAAAACAATTTCACCCCTCTCCGGACAAAACCCTCCCAACCCTAACATAAACCTCTCAGTAGCTTTCTGAAGGAATCCGTTTTTGACTCATTCATCCCACGACTGATAATGCATTTAGCAATGTGTCTGTAAACGCACCAAGCACACAGCCTGTGGCAATGAGAGAACAGAGTTATATTTTAACAGGCTGGGAAATGGTGGATTAGGAGCGTGGGACTGAATTCTCTTAATCTCATCTCCAAGGAGCAGAGCTACTGACCCCGATCAGGACTGATTCAATTAGCGCTTTAGTTTAATAGCAAAGTGAAAACAAAGTTCACAGCTAGTGTGAATTTCTGCCCAGATTTTCCATGAATGTATAACTTTTAATCAAACAATATTCCAAAAAAGGTGTAAGTTTAGGTTTATTTTTCTCACATATCCTGAGGTACAGTGAAAAGCTTTGATTGCATGCTATCCAATCAGATCAGATAATACTATACATAAATACATTCAAGTCAAACGCGAGTACCACAGGTAGAGCACAGTGGAAGATACAGAGTGCAGAATATACTTCTCAGAATTATAGCACATAAAATAGACACAAAAAGCTGGAGTAACTCAGCGGGACAAGCAACATCTCTGGAGAAAAGGAATAGGTGATGTATCAGGTTCAGTCTGAAGAAGGGTCTCGACCTGTAACGTCACCCATTCCTTCTCTTCAGAGATGCTGCTGTGATGTTTGGTGGACTGTGTGGGGTGGGAGGACCCGTTGCTCCTCTCGTGCAGCAGGTGGTGCTGCACAGGATAAAGGGGGATGTTTTGTATATAGTTTATCCTGTCTGCAGACAGAGTGTGTGCAGCCATTTTGACTTGTCTTGCTGCCAGCATTGAGTAAAGCATTAAAGCCTTCTGTTGTAAATTAAAGACTCAAGTTTTGTGCAGACCTAGAACAAGAACACAAAAGCTGCCTGTCCCACTGAGTTACTCCAGCTTTGTGTCTATCTTCATTTTCAGCCAGCATCTGCAGTTCCTTCCTACACATTGCAGCGCACAAGTTGCATAAACAAAATCCAATGTTTGCAATGGGGTAGAGGTGGATCGGACTCTACTCCAGCTTAAGGAGGAACCATTCAGACGGCTGATAACACAGAGCATGAAGCTGTTTCTGAGTCTGTTGGAGAGCACTTTCAAGCATCTGTTCCCTTTTGCCCAATGGGAGCGGGGAGACGAAGGGGTAAGAAAGGTGTTTGATTATTTTGGCTGTGTTCCCGCAGCAGCGTGAAGTGTTGATGGAGTGAGTCTGTGGTGAAGAGGTCTAGGTTTATTATTATTACATGCACCAAAGTTCAGTGAGTAGAGCAGAGGGTAAGATATAGAGTTCAGTATATAGTTCTCAACATTGTAATGCGTTAGTTCCATAGAGTCAACAGTACCAAGCAAGATGACACTGGAAGGTGGTGACTTGTGAGTGCTGGTCCCAGAAGAGGATCTACGATCATCCAATACAATCACTCCACTCTTTTAAAACTCTATTCCATTTGAAAATCTATCACTATTTCCAGCTGTACTAACAATATCCTCTTTAAACTTCTTTCAGGTCTGGCGATCTTATGATCAAAGGACTGACCGGACCTGAATGAACCTGACTAGCCAGCTCTTGGACTTTTTCTCTGTAATGGGCCTATCCCACTTAGGCGACTATTTAGGTGACTACTTAGCCACTATTTTGAATGGAATTCACCTACGACACCTGGCGACAACCTACGACAGCAAAAATTGTCGCCACTGTCGCCGATTTTTCAACATGTCGAAAATTTTGCAGCAGTAGCCTGTTGTCGCCCCAAACAAAATTGCCTAAGTAGGACAGGCCCATAACTTTAACACTACAATAATGCTGTAAGACTATATTCTGCACTCCAGTATTTTCCCTTTGCACTATCTGTTCTACTTGTATATGACTTGATTGTATTCATGGATAGTATGAATTGACTGGATGGCACACAAAGACTTTCACTGTATCGTGGACAAAAATAAACCAATGGCAATAATAAACCAAGTAAAAACACAAAGTGCTGGAATAAGTCAACAAATCAGGCAGCATTTTTCTGGAGAACATGGATAGGTGATGTTCCAAGACTCGACAGACTCCTTTTAAGGAAGCACAAACTCTGAACAAGGGTGTCGATTCAAAACATTACCTATCCATGCTCTTCAGAGGCGCTACCTGACCCGCTGTGTTACTCCAACACTTTGCGTTTTTTTAGTAAACCAGCATCTGCAGTTCCTTGTTTCTACAAACCATTAACCCAATATCTGTGGAAATGTCTTTAATTAGATAGATTAACATGTACAATAGATAGTGAAAAAGGGAAGACACAGTGAGCAGAATAATGTTTTCAATTGAAAACTTTGGCATGAATTGAAACTTTTCAATGCTTAATATAATTAGTGTTTAATTTCTCCAAATCCTTTTCGACTGAAAGAACATGAGATGATTGGTTGAGAGCAGTTGCAACATTACCAGCCTATGGAACAGACTCTTTCTGACATCAGGGCTGCAGCAGCAAAGACTGTAGCCAATGGTAACTTGATAGTCAAATATGTCATCAACTATAATGAACTGAAGCCAAGGCTCCTTCCATCCCATCATTATCCATCATCCCCGCTTCAGAGCTTGGTCCAAGAGAAAGCTTCTGGCCCTCGGATGAGAACGGCCCTCGGAAGATCTCAGAGGGCTCAAGTGTTAGATGAGGAAATAAGGTTTAGATTGCGAGGCCTGCTTTGCAGGAAGCACTAACAGTTTGCGCTGGGATCAATATCATTTGGCAGCTGTGGTAGAAAGTTTCAGAATCATTTTGTTGCAACTTTGATAATTTAAGATGACACAGAAACATGAAAGGTGAAGCATTTGTATTTGCTTGTAACTATTAGCAATTGCAACAGGCAGTTACATGATAAATAAGAGGATCTGGAATGAAAGAACGAAAGGTGAACTGAAATCAGAGCAGCAAAGAGTGTTGCAGAGTTGGGGCTTGCAAACCGATGGAAAGATTGGTATCTGGACTGAGTGGACTGTGATGGAATGAGTGCAAGGTCAGTTTAAATTTCACTGTAACGTCAGCTCCACGATGGGAAAACAGCTGTGGATCTGCCTTTAATAATTAGCTACCAGATAGCATAAAATGTGTGCACCGAGCACAATCCGTCCAGCTTTTAATGACTTTTCACATCAGTGTTTGTTCTGGCTTGCGGTTCAGTGAGGTTGAAGAACCGTTCGTTATATGTGAGCGTGAGACATCTGCAAAATGTGTTTCATTGCTGTGTGTAAGTCAGCATCTGTGCTGAAAATGGCAGGCTTGACCCTGGACCATAGCCACTCCACTAACACACAGCCAGTGCTCAACTCCCTTACCGCTCCCCTGTGCTTATGGAAAAGATGTTATTGCAGCAATAGGTTTGGCTGCTGCAACACTTCTTTCAAAGATTGCGTGAGCTTTTAATTCCATGGCCGCACTAGATATGAATACAGAATAAGTAATAGTTCCACAGGGCAGCAAACTTGCATTTTGGTCCTGAACATTACAAAAGGTTTCCAACATAATTAGCATTTGATACTGGGATATCTACCATCTTTCCTGTACTCTTGGACTGGATGAAACAAGGTCAGTCATCTGATCGCCAGTTCTCTCTCCAGGAACCTTTAGAATCCCTCTGATCTGTTTCGCTTGTCAACACCTTTCCAGATGCCAACACCAGTCAACATCTCCCATCTCTCAGTGAGTCATTGCTTGTGATCAGAATCACCATTTAATAAGTCCTTCCAAGATCGCCCGAAACATTCACAAACAGTTTTGCAGATAACTTTTGTGGATAACAGCAACGGATTTATTCGATATCCAAAGGTTTAAGTTGCAGCAGGTCACGGCCCCATTTTAGAGTTCTCTGTCGTATCATCAAACCCTCCGAGATCGTCCCCCCCCACCCCCAAATTTTACTAGTGAGACCACACCTGGAGTATTGTGTGCAGTTTCGGTCCCCTAATTTGAGGAAGGACATTCTTGCTTTTGAGGGAGTGCAGCGTAGGTTTACAAGTTCAATTCCTGGGATGGCGGGACTGTCATATGCTGAGAGAATGGAGTGGCTGGGCTTGTACACTCTGGAGTTTAGAAGGATGAGAGGGGATCTTATTGAAACATATAAGATTGTTAAGGGTTTGGACACACTAGAGGGAGGAAATATGTTCCCGATGTTGGGGGAGTCCAGAACCAGGAGCCACAGTTTAAGAATAAGGGGTAAGTCATTTAGAACGGAGACGAGGAAACACTTTTTCTCACAGTGTTGTGAGTCTGGAATTCTCTGCCTCAGAGGGCGGTGGAGGTCGGTTCTCTGGATATTTTCAGGAGAGAGCTAGATAGGACTCTTAAAGATAGCGGAGTCAGGGGACATGGGGAGAAGGCAGGAACGGGGTACTGATTGGGGATGATCAGCCATGATCACATTGAATGGTGGTGCTGGCTCGAAGGGCCGAATGGCCTACTCCTGCACCTATTGTCTATTACTCCTACACCACAGTCTTGCATCATCTCTACAGCCCTTCAATTCTGCGTTGTCACAGAGACTCTAACCTCTAAATTCCAGCTCCGTAATCATCCACCTTCCTCTAATTCCCTAATATGCAACTTACAATCAACTCCATCTGCTAGAATAAGTTTAGAATTTTGTTTGATATCACTCCGCCAAAACACTTTATGTCACATTCAGGTCACTGTATAATTTCAAGCTATTGTTGAATTTAACATTATGAAAGAATGTGTCCATAATGTTGGTTAGCTAGTTTGATTATTGTCACGTGTAAAATGATACAGGGAAATGTTTGTTTCTCCTGCTATCCAGTCAAATCATACTGTACGCGAGTGTGACATATCCTTTTCTGCTACAGCGGAGAGTCGCTACATCCCGACGCCATCCTGCAACTTCTAAATCTCTGGTGTGTCTGATCCTGGCCCAAGGAGATCTGCAGTTTCTTATTTCCTCACTTCAAGGCCCGGTGTTGTGGCGGCACTGAATCGATGAAGTAGGGGTGGGCCTGGTCCAGCGTGATGCATGCAGTTCCTTCCACCGCTACTCTGTGCAGCTGCCGCAGGCTGCACTCGATCCGCTCGCTCGCCTGGCTGCTGTAGGACCTCCCACAGCCGCCTCCGCCAACACCACTGCAAACACACCGTCTATCACCTCCAGCAGCCGCCCCTCCACTTCCATGTACCAAGATCTCTGTGTACCACCTACAAAGCCATTCATTTATGGTTAGAGTCTGGAGTGAATATTCAAAGGATACAAGGAACTTCAGATATTGGTTTATTAAAAAGAGATAAAGTGCTGGAGTAACTCAGTGAGAGGGTCAACAACTCTGGGAAACATGAATAGATGATATTTCAGGTCAGGTCCCTTCTTCGTACTGATTGTGGCTGGATGGAGGTAGGGGGGAGGAGGGGAGAAAGCCTTGAGAGTGATTGGTGGATACAGGACAAAGCCTGGAGGGTGATTGGTGGATACAGGTGAGGCGGGGTTGTGATGGGCCGATAGTTGGACAAAGGACAGAGATGAAAAGACAAAAGGAGTGAGATAAGCATAGAAGAGGTACGAATTCTGAAGCCGGAGGAAAGAATATAGGTGGATGATGAAGGGGAAGGGGAGAAATGGGTGCACATCCAAGTGGGGCACAGGAAAGGGGGGAATAGAAGAAAAATTTTAAAAGGGTTATGGGGTGGTTAGTCCCCTAAAATAGGAAAATTCAATGTTCATAAAATTGGTTGTAAGCCACCCAAGTGGGATATGAGATGCTGTTCCTACAGTTTGCAACGTGGCCTCACTCGAGGAGGCCCAGGACAGAAAGGACAGTGTGGGAATTGAAAGAGAAGTTCAAATGATTAGCAGCCATTCAGGTTAGATTTGTTGGTTTCTCTATGGGAAAGATTGAAAAAGGAGTACTCAATGTGTCTTCTGTTGCTGATATCTGCTCGACAGGATGGGTTTAGCTCTCATATTGGGCTTCATTGCTAATGTTCATGATTTGAGCTTTCGAAATAGGGCTCCTGCAATTAACCACGGGCCCAACACTCACGGACAGGTCTAGGGCAAGATTCCTTCTTACTTCTCTTTCCTGCTCCTACCGCTCATACAATCATGTTGGGCACCACTGTGTCTGAATGAATATATATTCCCTGTAGGATAACTTTGACTGATTTGGAAGGAGTAATGAGGGGAATATTTGGGTAGGGACACAAGGTCTGTTACCCAGAGATGAGGAATCCATTTCAGAGGACGTTCAAGAAGGAAATGCAGATGCTGGAAAATCGAAGGTAGACAAAAATGCTGGAGAAACTCAGCGGGTGCGGCAGCATCAATGGAGCGAAGGAAATAGGCAACATTTCGGGCCAAAACCCTTCTTCTGGAGTCTTCTTCTGATGTCTGGAGGATTTCAGAGGACATAGGTTTAAGGTGAGAGAGAAAAATTTCATAGGAATCCAAGAGGCAAACTTTTCCACACAGAGGGTGGTATGTGTATGGAACAAGCTGCCAGAGGAGGTAGTTGGGAGAGCTACTATAACAGCATTTTATAAGACATTTGGATTGGTACACAGATAGCAAATGTTTGAAGGGATATGAGCCAAACATGGGCAAATTGGATCAGTTTAGATGGGGCATCTTGGTCAGCATGGACGAGTTAGGCTCACAGCCCATTTCTGTGCTGCACGACTGTCTATTTCTGTGCAATTTATATTTTTTGTGCCTTGTCTGAATCTATGACCTTATGCTGCTGCTGCAAGCATGATATCTCATTCTACCTGTACCTCACCATACTCTTGCCCATGACAATAATCTTGCATCAAATTGACCAGGATTGCAATTTTCCCAAGCTTCTCCCAATTCCACTTATTTTTAGGACGTTACTTGTCAAGAATATTGTAAAATATATTTTTAATTAATTGGTCATCTCCTTGTCTTCCCGTATTAATTACCTAGACTCGAGTTCTATCGGACCACTTTTAACTTTTTTAAAATATCTACAGAAATCCAGTGTATGTTTTTTTTTAAATATTTCTACCTTGCTTTACTTTGTAATCTAACTTTTCCTTCATAAATCTTTTATTTATTCAGTGCTGTTCTTCCTATAACGTCGATGACCTAAATTTCAGCACTGCCTCCAGTCTGTCAACATAGTGTTTAGTTCTTAAACTAAACATTGTGCAGAGTGTGGAAATACTAGTTTCACCACACACTATATACTATCCAACAATTTACAGAATCCAATTAACCTACAAACCTGTACGTCTTTGAAATGTGAGAGGAAACCAGAGCACCCGGAGAAAACCCACACAGTCACTGGGAAATCTTTAAAACCTTGTACAGACTGCATCCATAGCCAGGATTGAGCCTGGGTCTCTGACGCTGTAAGATAGTAACTTGATTGCTGCACCACTGTGCCGCCCTAGTCTTCCACCAACTGGGGAAAGACATATTCAAAGACCAAAAACTCTAAAGCCACCACCAAACCCTTAACCTACTGGGCAGAAGTGATCTTGGACTTCCAGGGATGTGAACTAGCTGGAGTGAGCACTCCAGTTTCCCCCAAATTGTCTCATGCTTTGAGATGGAAAGAGATTTTCATGAGGTCCAAGAAAATACTTCTAGAATATTCTCAGAATTTTCATGAGAAAGAGCAGCATCCCCATTGATTGTAGATGACCCCTGACCCCTGAAGGTTCAAAGTAGGAAAGGGACCTCCAGGAAGGTATCAAGCACCTTGAATCCAAACGACGGTGGGTCAAAGAGATACATCCCAAACTACCCACCCACAAACTGACAATACAACAGAAATTGGGGTTACAGCATCTCCAAAGGTTTTCCAGCCACCTCAGTATGGATGGGTAGATGCACAGAGACTCTTACCCAGAGTAGGTGAAGAGAACAAGAGGACATAGGTTTAAGTGGAAGGGGAAAAGATTTAATAGGAATTAAGGGCAACCTTTTCACACAAAGGTTGGTGGGTGAATGGAACAAGCTGCCAGAGGAGGTAGTTGAGACAGGAACTATCCCAATGTTTAGGAACCGGTTAGACAGGTACATGGATAGGACAGGTTTGGAGGGATATTAGCCAAACGCAGGCAGGTAGGACTAGTGTAGATGGGACATGTTAGCCGGTGTGGGCAAGTAGGGTCGAAGGGCTTGTTTCCACACTGTAGGACTCTATGACGGATCTGGAGAAGATGCAAGTTGCCTTCAGCAGCAGGTATGAAGCTGTAGCAACAACTCTGCGGTTGATAAACATGCTGGCAGCATGTTTGGTATAGCTCCTCTCACCAGGAACAGCAACAAGTGCACAGCCCTCGAGGATACTAAAGTTATTTCTGTGCAAAATGTTTTCCACGAATTCCATCTGTTTCATGAGGGCGACCAGGACCCAAGCCAGCCTTTGCTGTCCGACTGCATGAAATTATGAGGCAGCCCACCCGACCTGACAAAAACAAGTGTGGCTGGCAGATGTGGGAATGATGCATGGCTTTAACCTGGAACCACAGAGCCCACAATACAAAGCTTTAAAGGAAGTTACATCCCAGCAGTGAAGTCATTTATTTGATTGCATTACTCACTCCGTTCTCTCTGCAATTTCTGCCAGTGTTTTCCCGTTCCATCTTTCTGCTCTGACCAGAAGTTTCCCTGCTTTTTGTTTCAGCTGTCAGAGTTATCATTCTAAACAGGATTTGGATCACGTGTACCGAGGTGCAAGCTCTGCAATCACGTCAGGTAATACTAGACGTGAATACTTTACAATTGCTGGCATGTCGGAAGAATCCAATATCAGTAATGAGGGAATGTTGGAGAATCGGGACTGTACCCTACTTTGGGGAAGCACCATTCAGAAGTCTGATAACAGTGCAGAAGAAGCTGCTCTTGAATCTGTGGAATGTGCTTTCAAGCTGCTGCCCATGGAGAGAGGGGAGGAGGAGGAGGAAGAATGGTCTGGGTAGGGAAAGGGACGTGAATATGTTGGCAGCTTTCCCAAGGCAGGGTGCAGTATAGATGGATTCAATGGTGAGGAGTGTGGTCCGTGTGATGGATGGTTTGCATTTAACTAGAAACAGTCACATCCCTTCCAAACACCCAAGGGCACTTTATCACCAAATAAACATTTATGAAATGCTTTCAGTTCTGTAGTAGCAACTGCTGCATGTAGCACGCCCCCCCCCCCCCCCCCAAAATCTGCAATGAGTTAATAAATGATGAGATCTTTGAGGCATATGGATCATGTGCAGTTAAAATACATTTTAACTTGCCATCATGTTCAGAACAGCATTGTTGGTCCAAAGACCTGTTCCTGTGCTAGAAAGTTCTATGATCCATGTTCCATTTCCATGATCCCCATTGCAGGATGGATGTGGACACAAGCATGGGGTACATTAGAGATTTTCCAATATGCTATCTGGATTAGAGCGTACAAAGGTTGGACACTTAGATGATTTTCTCTGGAACGTCAGAGGTTAAGGGGAGACCCGATAGAAGTATATACAATTATGAGAGGCACAGATAGGGTTTAGGTTCATTGTCACGTGTACAAGGGTACAGTGAAAGGCTACAGAGCCTTTCTTCCCCAAGGTGGCAATGTCAATGACGAGATGGCATAGCTTTAAGGTGGGAGGGGCAAAGTTTAAAGGAGATGTGCAGGGTTTCTCTTTTTACACAGTGATGGGTGCCGGGGGTAGTGGTGGGGCAACTATGATAGTAGCATTTAAGCAGCTTTTGGATAGGCTCCAAGATAAGCAGGGAATGGGGGAATATGAATCATGGCATTGGACATTGTGGACCAAAGGGCCAGTTTGTGTGCTTTACTCTTCTATGAGCTTAATGTTCCATCCACCTACCCTGGACAGAGCAGCATTCACTGGGAACTGTGATGGGAGCTTACAAGTTTCCCTTGGAGCAGGTCACCCACCCACCCACAATCTTTGGAGTCAGAGGCACAAGGCCGTGGCTGAAATTGAACGACAGACGACTGGATATGGAGAATGAGCGAGGGAGGAAATAGAAGTTTTCTTTATAAGAGAAATACAGCATCGAAGCAGGCCCTTCAGTCTACTGAGTCTATGCTCGGCCCATCGATGTTCCTTTCACACCAGTTCTGTGTTAGCCCACTTTATCATCTATTCCTTACACACGAGGGGATGTTTACAGAGACCGATTACCCCATGACCTGAACACCCGGAGGAAACACACACGGTCACAGAGAAAATGTGCAAACTCCACACAGACAGCACCCTGAGGTCAAGTTCGAACCCGGGTCTGTGGCGTTGTGAGGCAGCAGGTCTACTGACTGTGCCACGATGCCATCCCAGATGTAATCAGGCAGGCCGCCAACAATGCATCCAACTTGAACATAAATACATGTATAACATATTTGCACTAAAACAAATCCTTATAATCACTTCAAACTTCAAAAGAACATCTTGGCACATTTTGATAATCTCTTCCATGTAGAGATAATGGGTTCATACTTTTAAAGCTGGAAAGCCACTAACGGGGTCTCTTTGTTTGTTCAACTTCCACCGATTCGGAGAAGCTTTTTAATTATGGGACAGCTTGATCCGATTAAAGCCAAAACAAGAACAATATTAAGAAGGGGCAGAAAGGTGATTGGATCAAAAAGCAACACTAACATGGGACCCAGTAAGTTCCTGCCGACACCTCTAAACATTGGAGAAAAGCTTTCAAGTTTTAAGCTCATTTATTTCAGAAAGGCAACCTGTTTGAGGTGAAATTTGCAATCCCTGCTTTTTTTTTTAGTTGGAACGAGAAGTTGAAAGTCTTCAGTTATGTAACGGTTAGTATGAAGATGGGGGGACGGGCACTGGAATCTTGAGTAAAAAACAAACCATTATCTGTTTGTTTCCTCCACAGATGCTGCCTGGCCGACGAGAGAAAGGATACAGGGTATGATGTTTAATGTAAGACAAAGTCCAATCAAAGATAGTTCAAATGTCTCCAATGGTGTGGATGGGAGGTCAGGACCACTCTCTAATTTGTGAGAGGACGGTTCAGTGTGCCCTTATCTCAGACCAGTTGGTTCCATCTGTCCACTAGATTCACGTTGTCTCCCTCGGAAACGTTGCAATAAACGAATAAAGGGCATTTGTGACGGTGAAAGAACGGCAGATGTTGGAAAACAGAGATTAAAAACAGAAATCACTGTAAATATTCAGAAGCTTGGTCAATGTGAGGTGAAAGATAAGTAGAGTGAACATATTCTTCCTTTCCCAGTGATGATGAAGGGTCTTTGACCCGAAACATTAACCCCGTTTCTCTTTCCACAGATGATTGTTTCCAACTCCTGTTGTGATTTCAAGGAGTAAATGGTTTATTAAAATGGGTCTTGCTCCATTGGTTCTGGGCTCCATGTCCATGTAATCATCTAGTTATTGACTAAGCCCATTCCTCATCCTGACCAAGTCCAGCTCTTGACGGTGATGAACCCAAACTAGTCCCTCCTTCAATACTTTGATTGACCTCAACTTTGTTTAAACCCAGTCTCAATTTCACTCGTACCGACCTGGTGTAATATGGTACGAGCAGAGTATACGTCTGCTGACAGATTATTTAATTATCCTGACTCATGATTCAACAAAACAATGATGTGCTTCACAGGCACTACAATAAACATATTAGTGCCACAGAGATCGGCCTCTAACAGCTTTGTATAAATGGCCTCCACCGGATGATCGAGATGGATTGCAGTTTGACCTTGCACGGTTTCCATTTTATTTTATTTTTCTCCAGAGAAAGCAGTAAAAATAGTGAAAATTGACCAAGAATTTAAAAATATTAACATTGCATCCCTTGTGCAAACTTTTTAAAGTGCTGGCAGATATAAATGGAATTGGGTTATTTAAATATTAGTACAGGCATAGCTGGGGACTTCGCTAACATTGTTTAAAGCCTGGTTTACTATCTTTAATCAGACTTTACCTTCCACTAAATGTTATTCCCTTTATCTGTACACTGTTGATGGCTTGATTGTAATCATGTATAGCCTCTTTGGTGACTCGATAGCATGCAACAAAAATGTTTTTCACTGTACCTTAATATACCTGACAATAATAAACAAAGCTAACCTACTTTGTCCAATGCTGTTATTTTGAAACTGCTCAGCAGATTTAGCATGCAGGGTTACTGGCACAGTTTAATTGCTTTGCCACATTTTGACTTATAATACCTCAAAATCCAATAACAAATGTGCTTAAGATATATGGATATACTTGGAAGGACATGCATCTCTTGCAAGTGGAAGGAATTAGTTTAAGGAGGCATCATTTTTGCACAAACATCTTGGGCCAAAGGGCCTGTTCCTGTGCAGTACTGTTCTATAATCTGCATAAGGATGTGCTGGGTCTGGAGAGGGTCCAGAGGAGGTTTACGAGAGTGATCCCATGAATGAATAGGTTACCATAGGATGAGTGTCTGATGGCACTAGGCCTATATTCACTGGAGTTTAGAAGAATGAGGGTGGACCTCATTGAAACATACAGAATAGTGAAAGGCTTGGAAAGAGTGGATGTGGAGAGGATATTTCAACTAGTGGGAGAGTCTAGGACTAGAGGTCATGACCTGAGAATTAAAGGATGCTTTTTTAGGAAGGAGATGAGGAGGAATTTCTTTAGTCGGAGGGTGATAAATCTGGGGCATTCTCTGCCATAGAAGTCTGTGGAGGCAAAGTCAGTGGATATATTTAAGGCAGAGATACTGTACATAGATTCTTGATTAGTACAGGTGTCAGAGGTTATGGGGAGAAGGCAGGAGAATAGGGCTAAGAAGGAGAGATAGATCAGCCATGATTGAATGGCAGAGTAGACTTGATGAGCAGAATGGCCTGATTCTACTCCTCTCACATGATCTTATTATATTCTATATACTAGTAATATTTGTGACCTGCAGAATTCTGAATCATGTGATGTAGTCCAATAGAAAGCCTCTCACTCACTTGTGCAAAGCAAAAACCAAGTGGTCAGTCATAGAAACATAGAATCATAGAAAATAGGTGCAGGAGTAGGCCATTCGGCCCTTCGAGCCTGCACCGCCGTTCAATATGATCATGGCTGATCATCCAACTCGGTATCCTGTACCTGCCTTCTCTCCATACCCCTTGATCCCTTTAGCCACATCTAACTCCCTCTTAAATATAGCCAATGAACTGGCCTCAACTACCTTCTGTGGCAGAGAATTCCACAGATTCACCACTCTGTGAAAAATTCTCATCTCGGTCCTAAAAGACTTCCCCCTTATCCTTAAACTATGACCCCTTGTTCTGGACTTCCCTGACATCAGGAACAATCTTCCTGCATCTAGCCTGTCCAACCCCTTAAGAATTGTGTAAGTCTCTATAAGATGCCCCCTCAATCTTCTAAATTCCAGCGACTACAAGCCGAGTCTATCCAGTCTTTCTTCATATGGAAGTCCTGCCATCCCAGGAATCAGTCTGGTGAACCTTCTCTGTATTCCCTCTATGGCAAGAATGTATTCCCTCAAATTAGGAGACCAAAACTGTATGCAATACTCCAGGTGAGGCCTCACCAAGGCAATCCACAAATGCAGTAGAACCTCCCTGCTCTTGTACTCAAATCCTTTTGCTATGAATGCCAACATACCATTCGCTTTCTTCACTGCCTGCTGCACCTGCATGCCTACTTTCAATGACTGGTGTACCATGACACCCAGGTCTCGTTGCATCTCCCCTTTTCCTAATCGGCGACCATTCAGATAATACAGTCACCACAGCATCCTGTAAGATTGCTCAAAAATAGTCAAGAACTTGGAAATTTGATGCACAAAATGGTAATGGACAAATGGTAATGGACAATGCACACATTGTAAAATTCAAAAGGGCCAAAACTGAACTTTGAACAGCCTTTAAGAAACTCTTTTTTAATGCAATGTAATACCAAGGTATAGTGAAAAGCTTTTGTTTACGTGCGATTGAGTCAAAGAAAAGACTACACATAAATACAATCAAGCCGTCCACAGTGCATAGAAAAAGGATAAAAGGTACAACATTTAGTGCAAATTAAAGTCTGATAAAGTCCCATTAAAGTTAACTCTCCATTTAGGTAGATAAGGGACCATTCAGTTGCCCGATAGCAACTGGGAAGAAAGCAGATATCACAGGTAAAATGGAGTTATTGAGTCAGTGCCCTCAGTGTGGAAACAGGCCCTTCAGCCCATCTTAAGCATGTCGATCAACGTGTTCCATCTACATTAGTCCCACCTGCCTGCATTTGGCCCATATCCCTCTAAACCTGTCCTAACCACGTACTTGTCCGAATGGTTTTTTTAAGTTGATATTCAACAACACTCGCATTAAGATACATTAATCAGTTGTCTGCTTTTAGCACTCACTGAGAAAACAGGCTTGCTGAGAAAAACAATGAGGTGCTCGGGAAAATAACTTGCTCACAACAAGTGAATCACAAGTACCTTGCGTCACGCAGGGTAAGAC
Source organism: Raja brachyura (assembly GCA_963514005.1). The sequence goes on along the minus strand of OY740806.1, from coordinate 29,000,419 downwards.
AAGGCAATCTTCTCCTCTGAAAGAGAGTTTTAGCTCAACTAAATAATCTTTGTTCCCATAACTAGTTCAAGAAAAACAGTTCTGTTGCTTGAAGATAATGGAAGTGTGGGCTTATTGAGTATAGAAAGCATAGATTGCAAGGAGCTGACAGGGCTTCACCTTGGGGCAGTGTCAGGACCCTCGATAGACACAAAATGCTGGAGTAACATCATCGGGACAGGCAGCAGAAGGGTCTCAACACAAAATCTCACCCATTCCTTCTCTCCAGGTGCTATCTGTCCCGCTGAGTTACACCAGCATTGTGTCCATCTTCGGTTTAAACCAGCATCTGCAGTTTCTTGTTACACATCAGGACCCTCGAGTTCTACACACCAGGACACCGCTGAAAGACTCCGTGGCAAGTGATAGAAAGACAAGAGACTCAGTGCTTGGTTGTTTTGTTTCCGTTTTAATGCTGTTTTAAAATGTTTTATTTTTAAGTTATATGTTTGAAGAGGTCTTTATCCATGATTGATCCAAAACCTTGAAACTTGCTTGTATCATTCCACTGACATCTTGGTTTGTTCTCCTGTAGATTTTTATGTTTTAGTTTAGTCACACAGCATTTTGAACAGGCCCTTCGGCCCACCAAGCCCAAGCTGAATATAGATCACCTGTTCGCACTAGTTTTGAATATACTTACTGAGATGTGTCCGTTCCAACCAAAATAGATTCCGCCTTGGACAACGATTAATTCCTTTTACCAACAATTGGAGGAAGTAAGCCCCCATTTAATCTATCACTCATCCTCTTTCCATATCCGACACCCTTTTGTCTCGGTTTCACCACTAGCCTTTGTCACTTACTCCACCCATCTGCCAATCACCCACCCCCTCACCTGTATCCACCCATCACTTGCCAGTTTTCTCCCACCCCACCTCTCTTTTCCAGCTTTCTCCCTCGTACTCTGTTTTATAGCTGGGTGACCAGAACTACACAGTACTCAAAATGTATTTTCACCCTTGACTTGTACAGCGGTAAAGTTGCTGCCTTCCAGCGCCAGAGACCCGGGTTCAATCCCGACTATGGCTGTCTGTACAGAGCATGTACGCCCTCCCTGTGACCATGTGGGTTTTCTCCGGGTGCTCCAGTTTTCACCCACATTCCAACGACGTATAGGTTTATAGCTTAATTTTTCTTCTGTAAAATTTTCTCAAGTGTGTAAGATAGTGTTCGTGTACGGGGTGATCGTTGGTCAGCGCAGATTCAGTGGGCCAAGGACCTGTTTCTGCGCTGTAGCACTAAAGTCGAAAGTAAAAAGCTCTAAAGTCTAAAGTTTGGGCGGCAAGTTTGGGCAACACTAGAGCTGCTGCGTCACAGCACTTGCAGCTCCAGGTACTTGGGTTCGATCCTGACCACGGGTGCTGTCTGTATTGAGTTTGTACCTTCTCCCCATGACCTGCATGGTTTTTCTCCGAGATCTTCAGTTTCCTCCCACACTCAAAAAATGTACAGGTTTGTAGGTTAATTGGCTTGCTATAAATGTAAATTGTCCCTAGTGTATGTAGGGTTAATGTGCGGGGATTGCTGGTCGGCGTGGACTCGGTGGGTCGAAGGGCCTGTTTCCGCGCTATATCTCTAAACTGAACTAATGGTGCATCACGATGTCATTCCTTCAAAGCAAAAGTCAAATCTATCACCCCTGCCGGTCATATATCTGCCTCGAAACATTAAATATGAAAACGGAAGCAGATCGTATATTTAACGGACGGAATAGGCTTGCACCAGCATCAGTCATATCTAAACTACCTCCTCTGGCAGCTTGTTCCATGTACCCACTACTCTCTTATGAAATACAGTAGTTGCCCCTCAGCTTCCTATTAAATCTTTCCCCTCTCACCTTAAACCCATGTCCTCTTGTTCTCGTTTTCCCCAATGTGGGTAAAATAATCTGAGCATTCATCTGTCCCCTCATGATTTTAAACACATCTAGTTTATCTCAGCCTCCTGTGCTCCCCAAATAGTCACCTGAACATTTTCAGGTTTTATATTGAAGGCAAGAACAAAAAAAAAAAATCTATGCTTAAAAAGTTTAAACAAAAGTTTGTATTTGAAACAATATAATCTGTTGAAGCGAACAAAATGTATGCTCAAGATTAATAGTGATGTCCAAAAGTAATTAACTTCCAGCACTTTCACAAAACTAGCCATGTCAGCACACTGAAAGGCAAAACAAGACTTGGATGAAAGGGGGGAAATTTTCTATTTTTTCAAATAATCACTGGTTTCCCAGGGGAAATGTTTTACAAGGCTAATAAAGCAGAGTAGAGTCATGGAGCTTTGCAAAGGTCAGGCGAAGGAGATTAGCAGGTCTTTGTGTTACAACAGTCGGCAGCAAGGGCATTTCAACCTTTTTCCTTAATTCCTGCTCTAGGTTATAGCGTTCATTTTTTGAAAAGATCAGTGACTAATCTGTGTGTTTGAAGTACATTTCATAAAAGCCTCATGAATACTTTTACATTTTAAAGAGATCTGTTAATACAACAGTACAGTGTAACATACATTGTAATAAAGTTGAAATTATACAGGGGAATCAAAAAGAATTGAAACTAAGAATATTCCAAAATGTCGAGGTTGTCAATGTTTAAAGTGTGTCTCTTGAAATCACTCCAGCGAAGACTACAAAGATTCCATGAGCAAAGGGGGTAATTCCAGTGGCAAATAAGGCTAGATTTTCCAATTAGTAATATAAAAGAAACAGAATCATTTGCTGAAATAACAACTGAAAATTTTAAAAGACCGACTTCTGTTTTGTGTAGCACTTTAAGCATCCTTTCTAGATGCCCCAAGGCATTTTATAACCAATTAACCATATTTAAGTGTAGTTAAAAGTAAATACAGTTGTAATGTAGATGTAGTCCAGTCCATCACACAGACCAGACTTCCCACCATTGACTCCATCTACGCCAGGCTGCCTTGGAAATGCAGCCAACATAATCAAAGACTTGTCCCACCCGGTCATTCCTTCTATTCACTGCTGCCATCCGGCAGAAGGTACTGAAGCTCAAAAGCATTCACCTCCACACTCAGGAACAGCCTCTTCCCCTTCGTTATCAGGCTTCTGAACGACCTTCCATAAGGTAGGGACTGTGGATTCACCTCTACCCCCGTTGTGGATATTGGACTTTGTCCTTTGAATTGATGTATTACAAAGCTGAGAACTCTTTTCCACACACTCTATCTTCCCCTTTACTCTATCTTTGTACTTTAAATCTGCCTTTAAAAGGACATAAACACGAAGAACAGCAAGGTGACATGCTTCAACAACTACTGACAGGTGGCACTAACATCCATGGTGATGAAGTGCTTTATGAGGCTGGTTATGGCACATATCAACTCCCATCTCAGCAAGAACCTTGTCCCACTACAATTTACCTACCACGATAGATTAACATGGGATGCAATCTCGCTTGCTCTCCAATTTGCACTGGTGTATTTGAACAATAAAAACACATATACGCCAGGCTGTTGCTCATCGACTACAGTTCAGTGTTCAACACCAAAACCCCCTGCAAATTTGTTACTGAGCTCAGGAAACTGGGTCTCTGCGCATCCCTCTCCAATTGGATCCTCTAGTTCTTCATCAACAGAACACAATCGGTACAAATTGGCAGCTATTCCTCCAGGCTGTGTGCTCAGCCCCCTGCTATACTCACTCTATACCCATGACTGTGTAGCCGGACAGGTCCAACTCCATCCTTAAATTCATGGACAACACCACCGTTGTTGGACAAATTATGGATAAACATGGGTTAGAGTATAGGAGAGAGATTGCTCGTCTGATTAAAAGGTGCCAGAACAACAACTTTGTTCTCAACTACTGTAAAAGCAACAAACTGATTGTTGACTTGGTGGGAGGCTGAGGCTCAACAGATCAGTGGTGGATAGAGTCACCAACTTCAATTCCTGGGTGTGCATATCTCTGAAGATCTGTTCTGGATCCAGTACACTGATGCAATCATACAGAAACATCTCTCCTTCCTTGGAAGATTGAGGAAATTGGGTATGTCAATGAATACTCCACAACTTCGACAAATGTACAAATGAGAGCATATTGGGTGGTCGCGTCACAGCTTGCCTCTGCAACTTGAATACCCAGGAATGCAAGGGAGTACAAAAAATGGTCATCACTGCCTGGTGCATCATCGAAGGGATCTATGAAACGCTGTCTCAAAAAAGTAGCCAGCATCATCAGGGACCCACACCACCCTGGCCACACTCACTTTTCATTCCTGCCATTAGGAAGAATCTGAAAACTGTAACATCCAGGTTCAGGAACAGCTTCCTCTCAACAACCTTGAGGCTTTGAAACGCGATGAAGTGCTACTAGACTGCCTTGGCTGCACAAGGGACGTTGGGCTTTGATTTATTTTTGCAGTATATGAGTTTTTGTTATTTGTTGAAATTTGTTTATATTCTCAATTGAGTACTGTTTACAATCCTGTTGTGCTGCTGCTTTGTGTAAGAATTGCATTGTTCCATTTCAGTACATATGACACCAAAACACTCTTGATTGTCGTATTTGACAATTGTATGCAAGTATAGTATTTTCTGATTTGATTGAATAGCAGGCAATAATAAGCCTAAACCCAAATCACATTGCTAAAAGCCAAGTGTTGAGAGCTAACACAGAGCCCAATATCTCGAACCAGCCAGAGATCAGCTTCATTGTTGGGCTGGAGTTTGACTCACCCCAGATGAGAAAAAAAAGTTTATTGGCCAAGTATTCACATACAAGGAGTTTGCCTTGGTGCTCCGCAACAAGTAACAACATGACATACAGTGACAGTTATGAATGACTCAGAAAACACTAAACATTAATAATAATAAGACATTAATGATAAAACACCATTGATCAAGCATATGAACCAACAAAATACCAGATCGAAGATCAGATCTCTGGAGAGAAGGAATGGGTGACGTTTTGGGTCTAAACGTCACCCATTCCGTCTCTCCTGAGATGCTGCTGACCCGATGAGTTACTCCAGCTTTTTGGCTCTATCTTCGGTTCAAACCAGCATCTGCAGTTCCTTCCTACACATTGACTCTCCCCAGAGTTGGCAATGGCTGGTGGTAGAGAACTGGAGAATTTTGCCATCATGAGATGGAGCATTATCCCATGTGTTTTACCTCTGTTTAAATTGGAGCTTGTTGTAGAACAGTAGTAACCGGAGCCTTTCATGTTGCCACCTTTGGTATAACTAAAGATGCAACTGCACAAATGCTTGCAACAAATGACTGTCAACTCTTGGCTGGGAAGGCCTACTGACAATAGGTGCTATTTAACAAATGCCAAGCCAGTGAACCAAAGGCTTCTTTTTGTGTGCTTACTGTACTTTCTTGACAAAAGATTAGTCTTCATTCAAATTTTAATTCAATAAAATGTACAGATTACGATGTGTACGTGAGCTGTTTAATAACATGCGAAACGAAGCTTTTCACTGCACTTCAGTACACATGAAAATAATAAACCCAAATATTGAAGAAGCTATGAGAAATTACCAAATCGGCATTGTGCATTAGCTGGAGTGAGACAGAGGTGGAACCTATTGTCCTTCTTTGTGTCAGAGACCAGATGGAAGTAATGAAGTATCAGTCTGAAGAAAGGTCCTGACCTGAAACGTCACCCACTCTTTTGCTCTGAGATGTTGCTTGACCCGCTGAGTTAAGCCCATCCCACTTTCACGACCTCTGCCGAGTTTGCCCTTGACTCATACTCGCAGCATGGTCGCCATGAGGTCGTAGGTAACTCTTCCTCATGCTCGTGAGTGGTCTCCGCGTACTCATGGCCTCAAGCTTTTTCCAGTCTGATAAAAGATGTCCACAAGTAAAAAAAAGTCGGCATGGAAAAAATTGATGCTTTTTACTCGTAGGTAGGTCGTAACTGGTCATGCTGATAGTCGTAGGTAGTCGTAGATATCCATAGATCGGTAACTGGCCCGAGAAGAAACAAATGCAAGCATGACAAAATTTTATCATGTGATCATTTCCACTCATAGCTAGTCGTAGTTGGTCTTAGGTGTGGAAGACTGAGGTCGAGGGAGGTCGTAGACATAATAGTAGGAGGTCTTTTACTTCGGCGAGACAAAACGACCTTGACATTTGTTTCAACTCATCTAGGTTCTTCTAAACTCGTGGATTAGGTCGTCCAAGTGGGACAGCCCCTTTACTCCAGCACTTTGTGTTGATCTTTCATATTATTGGCATTTGGAGGTCTTGTTTCTACAGTTGGAAGTACTGTTGAGGAACCCTGGGTAAGATGGAGGTGCTGGGCAATTTCATGGGGTTTGAAGGATACTACTCCACAAATGTATCTCCTCTCCACATCTAATTGGCTCAAAGTTGGGTTTGGGAGTGGCTTCTTAGGCCTCCTGCCTGGGTGATTAATACGTTTCATTTTCCCTTCTATAATGCAGAGCTCTGTCGATAAGATTGAGAATCATTGGCCTATTATTGAAAAATGTTACATGATCCAGTTCAGAAGGAAAAAGACTTCAAGCCTAGCCAACCAAAGTTCAAATGTATTTCCTGTTACAAAATGTATAGAATTATCTTTGTAATTAAATATAACAGATTATTGTACTACTAAGGTGTGCAGGGAGTGGATGCAGTGGGATAACATAGAACTAGTGCGAGCAGGTGATCGGTGGTCGGCATGGGCTCAGTGGGCTGATGTGCCAGTTTCCATACCGCATCTTTCAATCAATCAAATCATAATTCACAAAGCCTGTGTCACCTATTGTTGCATGGCATTCTGAGAACCAATTTCCAAAAGCTATCTGAAAGCTATTCCAATTATCATGAGGCGACAAGATCTCTGACAAGAGTGAAATGTTGTTACTTCCACAGATCCAAAAACACACAAACCCCACAAGGGACTTAAGTGTGAATGAGACGGAGAGAAAAATCAATTAAAATTGTTCAGCTGAGAGTGGAATTGCCAAAGGGTTGGATTAACCTCCCAGTGACCCCGACAGTTATTTATTAACCGCATTTCCATTTTGTGGTGTCAACTCTCCCATAGGACTACCGCTTTCATCACTGGTCGATGCCACATCAGCTCCAAAAAAGCAATCCTGTTGAGCCGGAATCTATTGACAGTCAGTGATCAGTCCCTAACTTGGGAGACAAGAGGAATATGTAACTTACTTTGTATAGTTTATTTCGAACATGCGAGGTATTGAGCTTCGGAAGGAAATGTAAGGAGAAGTATGCTGTTGATGGCAAGACCCTTATCGGCATCCATGTGCAGAACGATCTCAGGGTCCAAATCCGTAGCTATCTAACAGCGGCAACCCAGTAGAGGGAGCGGTAAAAAAGGCGTATGGTACACTTGCCTTCATTGATTGGGCACCGAGTATAAGAGGCATAGAACAGTACAGCTGATGAACGGGCCCTTTGGTCCACAATGATTACGCTGAACTGTCGGGGTCAGGGTCAAGTTAAACTTGTACACAACAGCGACCCGACGGCTCCATGGGTAAGTTTCCTTCTATTTTAATTTCTGCCCCCCCCCTCCCCCGGGACCCTGGGCTGAGCTTGGAGCCGGTGTGGGGACCTGGGGCGGGAGAGGGTACCCTCATCGAGGAGCAGCTCTACATGTATAATTTAAAATATGGACACAATGAAGTAAGACACTTGAAGATAAAAAACAGCAGATGCCAAAATTCTGAAGTAAAAACAGATACTGCTGGAAATACTCAGCAGTCAGTTAGCACCCGTGGAAAAAAAGAGGAACATTAACTCATTATCTCTTTCCACAGATGAGTTTCTCAGAAGACTAGAGTTCATGAGATGAATAAAACTTGGATGGCGATGTCAGTATAGTCACCAATATCTGTAAAAAAAAACCCAACTATGACTACATTGCACAGTGGCACAGTGGTAGAGTTGCTACCTTACAGCGCCAGGCACCGGGTTCAATCCTGACTACAAATGCTGTCTGTACAGAGTTTGTACGTTCTCCCCATGACCTGCATTTCCAGTTTCCTTCCACACTCCAAAGACGTACTGATTATTAACTTGGTATAATTGTAAATTATCCTGAGTGTGTGTAGAATAGTGTTAATGTACGGGGATCACTGGTCGGCACAGACCTGGTGGGCCAAAAGGTCTGTTTCTGCGCTGTATCACAAAACTGAAATGTAAATTCTGACAAGAACAATTAAAGTTTCCTTAATGTTTCCATACTTTCCTGTATATCTCATCAATGTGCACTGAAAACAGGAACAAAACATTAATGACTTGGACTGACCAGGAAACATTTTGGATACGATCTGGAGGAAAAGTTTGACAACGGTTTTTTTGGATCTTGATATTCCAGAACATCGCACCTTCCTTTCCTCCCATTACCACATTGGCAGCAGTCTATGTTCAATTCAAATTTCCAGTATCTGCAGTGTTCGAATCAAGGCTTGTAATAATATTTAAGCAGATCGCTCAAGCAAGTGGATAAATGCTGAGTCACAACAGCCCACTCAATGGGACTAAACATTATGTTTGGCTTTGACTTTCACGTGAACAGTCAGAGCTTCCTCAAAACCAATTGTGAAGTGTGTGAACGGATTGGAACAACAACATCAAAAATCGGCCCAACACGCATGCCGACCAAGATGCCCTTCATGCTAGAAACCAACTCGACACCGTAGTGCAGCAGTAAAGTTGCTGCCAGGTTCGATCCTGACTACTGTGCTGTCTATAGTTTGTACGTTCTCCCTGTGACCTGCATGGGTTTTCATGGTGCTTCAGTTTCCCCCCCCCCCCCCAAACACACTCAGGGTCCAATTTAGATAAAGAGAGGCCCTAGGCTATTCCACTTGTGAGGCCCCTCCCAATTCCCCACCCCCACGACGAGAGGAAGATGGAAGAGTCCACCAGATTGACACCGATGTGCAGCCGAGCGTGGCCAATGTATCCTTAAGCTGTGACCCCTTGTCCTGGACTTCCCCAACATCAGGAACAATCTTCCTGCATCTAGCCTGTCCAACCCCTTAAGAATTTTGTAAGTTTCTATAAGATCCCCTCTCAATCTCCTAAATTCTAGAGAGTATAAACCTAGTCTATCCAGTCTTTCTTCATAAGACAGTCCTGACATCCCAGGAATCAATCTGGTGAACCTTCTCTGTACTCTCTCTATGGCAATAATGTCCTTCCTCAGATTTGGAGACCAGAAGTGTACGCTATATTCCAGGTGTGGTCTCACCAAGACCCTATACAACTGAAGTAGAACCTTCCTTGCTCCTATACTCAAATCCTTTTGCTATGAAAGCTAACATACCATTCGCTTTCTTCACTGCCTGCTGCACCTGCATGCCTACTTTCAATGACTGGTGAACCATGACACCCAGGTCGCGCTGCATCTCCCCTTTTCCTAATCGGCCACCATTTAGATAATAGTCTGCTTTCCAGTTATTGCCACCAAAGTGGATAACCTCACATTTATCCACATTATACTGCATCTGCCAAACATTTGCCCACTCACCCAGCCTATCCAAGTCACCTTGCAGTCTCCTAGCATCCTCCTCACAGCTAACACTGTCCCCCAGCTTTGTGTCATCCGCATACTTGGAGACATTGCCTTCAATTCCCTCATCCAGATCATTAATGTATATTGTAAATAGCTGGGGTCCCAGCACTGAGCCTTGTGGTACCCCACTAGTCACTGCCTGCCATTCTGAAAAGGACCCGTTTACTCCTACTCTTTGCTTCCTGTTTGCCAGCCAGTTCTCTATCCACATCAATACTGAACCCCCAATGCCGTATGCTTTAAGTTTGTATATTAATCTCTTACGTGGGACCTTGTCGAAAGCCTTCTGGAAGTCCAGATACACCACATCCACTGGTTCTCCCCTATCCACGCTACTAATTACATCCTCAAAAAATTCCACAAGATTCGTCAGACATGATTTACCTTTCATAAATCCATGCTGACTTTGTCCAATGATTTCACCACTTTCCAAATGTGCAGCTATCCCATCTTTAATAACTGACTCTAGCAGTTTCCCCACTACCGATGTTAGACTAACTGGTCTGTAATTCCCCATTTTCTCTCTCCCTCCCTTCTTAAAAAGAGGGTTACGTTTGCTACCCACCAATCCTCAGGAACTACTCCAGGTTCTAAAGAGTTTTGAAAGATTATCACTAATGCATCCACTATTTCCAGAGCTACTTCCTTAAGTACTCTGGGATGCAGTCTATCTGGCCCTGGGGATTTATCAGCCTTTAATCCATTCAATTTACCCAACACCACTTCCCGACTAACCTGGATTTCACTCAATTCCTCCTTTGACCCGCGGTCCCCTGCTATTTCCGGCTGATTATTTATGTCTTCCTTAGTGAAGAAGGAACCAAAGTAGTTATTCAATTGGTCCGCCATATCCTTGTTCCCCATGATCAACTCACCTGTTTCTGACTGCAAGGGACCTACATTTGTTTTAACTAATCTCTTTCTCTTCACATATCTATAAAAACTTTTGCATTCAGTTTTTATGTTCCCTGCCAGTTTTCTTTCATAATCTATTTTTTCTTTCCTAATCAAGCCCTTTGTCCTCCTCTGCTGGTCTCTGAATTTCTCCCAGTCCTCTGGTATGCTGCTTTTTCTGGCTACTTTGTACGCATCATCCTTTGCTTTGATACTATCGCTGATTTCCCTTGTTATCCACGGATGCACTACCTTCCCTGATTTATTCTTTTGCCAAACTGGGATGAACAATTTTTGTAGTTCATCCATGCAGTCTTTAAATGTCTTCCATTGCGTATCCACAGTCAACCCTTTTAGAATCAATTGCCAGTCAATCTTGGCCAATTCACGTCTCATACCCTCAAAGTTACCTTTGTTTAAGTTCAGAACCATCGTTTCTGAATTAACAATGTCACTCTCCATCCTAATGAAGAACTCGACCATATTATGGTCACTCTTGCCCAGGGGGGCACGCACAACAAGACTGCTAACTAACCCTTCCTCATTACTCAATACCCAGTCTAAAATAGCCTGCTCTCTCGTTCGTTCCTCTACATGTTGATTTAGATAACTATCCCGCATACATTCCAAAAAATCCTCTTCCTCCGCGTCCCTGCCAATTTGATTCCCCCAATCTATATGTAGATTGAAGTCACGCATTATAACTGTTTTGCCTTTGTCGCACGCATTTCTAATTTCCTGTTTGATACCACCTCCAACTTCACTACTACTGTTAGGTGGCCTGTACACAACACCCACCGGAGTTTTCTGCCCCTTAGTGTTTCGCAGCTCTACCCATACCGATTCCACATCCTCCAAGCTAATGTCCTTCCTTTCCATTGCGTTAATCTCCTCTCTAACCAGCAACGCTACCCCACCTCCTTTTCCTTTCTCTCTATCCCTCCTGAATATTGAATATCCCCGGATGTTCAGCTCCCAGCCTTGGTCACCCTGGAGCCATGTCTCCGTGATCCCAGCTATAGCATAGTCATTAATAACTATCTGCACATTCAACTCATCCACCTTATTACGAATGCTCCTTGCATTGAGACACAAAGCCTTCAGGCTTGTTTTTACAACATTCTTACCACTTATACAATTATGTTGAGAAGTGGCCCTTTTTGATTTTTGCCCTGGTTTTGTCTGCCTGCCACTTTTACTTTTCACCTTGCTCCCTATTGCTTCTACCCTCGTTTTACACCCACCTGCCTCTCTGCTCTTGTACCCATCCCCCTGCCACACTAGTTTAAATGCTCCCCAACAGCACTAGCAAACACTCTCCCAAGGACATTGGTTCCATTCCATCCCAGGTGCAGACCGTTCTGTTTGTACTGGTCCCACCTCCCCCAGAAATGGTTCCAATGCCCTAAAAATTTGAATCCCTCCCCCTTGCACCATTTTTCAAGCCACGTATTCATCTGTAATATCCTATTTCTACTCTGACTGGCCCGTGGTACTGGTAATAATCCAGAGATTACCACCTTTGAGGTCTTATCTCCTAGCTCCCTAAATTCACCTTATAGGACCTCATCCCTTTTTTTACCTATATCGTTGGTGCCAATATGCACCACAACAACTGGCTGTTCACCCTCCCCCTCCAGAATGTTCTGCAGCCGTTCAGTGACATCCCTGACCCTTGCACCAGGGAGGCAACATACCATCCTGGAATCTCGTTTTCAGCCGTAGAAATGCCTATCTATCCCCCTGACAATTGAATCCCCTATTACTATTGCCCTTCCCCTCTTTTTTCCCCCCTCATGTGCTGCAGAGCCACCCATGGTGCCATGAACTTGGCTGCTGCTGCATTCCCCTGATGACCCTTCTCCCTCAACAGTATCCAACTTAAGCTTTGTGCCAAACAGCTGGCAACGGTCTGTACAGACATTTTACTTCGGAGTCACGTGAGTGACTACGTGAAGAACCCCGTACAGCCATTGGTGCGTCATGACGTCAGACGCATTGGTGCAGTCGGCCGGTATGAGCAGCAGCGCTCCTCCAAGCGGTAAGTTTAAAAACTCAAGGTAAGTTTTTAAAACATTTTCAGAGTTCATTTTCTGTGACGGTTGGAGAGGTCCTTTTGGAAATGTTGCAGAAAATGAAAAAGGTGGCGGCGAGGCGCTCCGGAGGGAGGAAGGTTGAGGACCAGGAGAGTGTAGTTGGTGGAGGCCCGACTTGTGCACCTGGTCCGATGCCGGCTATACAGCCAGCGATTGTGGACCCACTGCCTGTGAGCACTGTAGGCTTGCCAGTAGGGCGTAAGGGCACTGGCAAGTCAGATTGGCCCGTTGACCCAGACTCGGGCCTGGAAGTCGTACCCTCTACAGGAGAGTCCGTTTGCTCATGGCTCTCCCAGGTCGAGATTCTATTACAAAGAATGCTCGACAGGGACCAGCTCCGGGAGGAGGAGTGGTGCCCAAGCCAGGCTGTTGGAGAGCCTGTGCTAGCAGCCTAGGGACAAATTGCAACAGTTAATTGAGGATTGTGTTAATCTCCTTGGAGAACAACGACCTTCAATTAGCCTTTTACAGGGCTGCAGGAATATCCTGCCTGTGGGGAGGATGTTCTAATGGTGCAGTTCTATGGACAATGGACTCCGAATCTATGGTGGGGGAGAGCAGTAAGGGAGTTCAGTTGGAGGTAATTCCTGATATTGCTGGAAATTTTGCTATGCCTAGAGAGGCAGGAGAGCCGATTGGTGAAGAATTGGCTGCAGCAATTCAGTATATGCTCTCCCACCAGTTACAGGAGTTGGCCATGGATGAGGCGGCAAAGAAGTATGAAGCTCCTATTAGTGTGATCTTCTGAAAGTACCTGTGGTTAATCATCAGATTTGGACACAGTTGGGGGTCAGCTAGGTCTCAAGAAATGAAATTTCAAAAAGTGCTCGGATTGTTCTCGGCAGGGCTTTGGTGAAAATAAATTGATACAGCGAATATGTCTGAAGCCCATCAGGATGCACTGGGACTGTTTTGTAGTGCATTCTTTGAAATCAATAACATCAGAAGAGCCGCTATAAGGCCGGTGATTAATCCTAATCTGGCGGCTTTGTGCAAACCGCCCAGTGTACTGCCACAAAATCTGTTGTTTGGAGGTGATCTTGTTTAAAGAGTTAATGTCATGAGGATGTAAAAACTATGGGCCTCATTAAGACAGCTGGGAAACAAGGGGAAAGGTTTTATCCTTATCAAAGAGGCACCAGTTCGGTTGCAGGGGAAGGAACCAGCCATACAGGTCTACTATACGGAATTGGCAGGGTATGAAGGGCAAGGTGCCTTTCTCTACAAGGGGCCGCGGACAACAAGGTCTACAAGGACATATACGGGTAAGGAATGTGCCTTTGAGAGAGAATGAATTAAGTAATGTTGCTGTTGAAATTGGGGGAAGGTTAAAATTGTTTCTCAAACAATGGTAGGAGTTAACGTCAGATTCATTTATACTTAACAGTATTGAAGGGGTGAAAATTGAATTTTACTCTAATGAGAGTCCACCTAATCAATATTCCAAGTCAGAAACTTATATTTTCAGATGAAGAAAATGTGCTCATACAAGGAGAAATTAATTCATTACACAAGAAAGGGGTAATTGAGACATCAGTCTATCAAAGTTGTCAATTTGTGTCAAGTATTTTTCCAAGGTCTAAAAAGACCGGGGGAGGTAGAATTATCCTGGATTTAACGAGTTTGAACAAATTTGTTTGTTATAGGCATTTCAAAATTGAAACTTTTTCCACGGCCAAACATCTAGTTTCCAAAGGGTGTTATATGGCAAGCATTGATTTAAAAGATGCATATTACTCAGTGTCTATTCATGGTGATGATAGATTTGAAATTTATTTGGATTACTCAGTTGTGGCAATTTAAGGCACTGCCTAATGGGTTAACTTCAGCTCCTAGACAATTTACTAAATTGGTAAAAGCTGTGTTAGCATTACTCAGAGCTCAGAGGCATGTAGTAATGGCCTATTTAGATGATATTCTGATTGTTGGAAAGACTCATGCTGAAGCTCAATTGTCAGTTTCAGTTGTTAAATCCACTTTTGAACAATTAGGGATCGTCATTCATCCAGATAAATCCAAATTATCACCAGTTCAAATCATTGATTATTTGGGATTTACGATTTATTCAAATCAAATGTTGGTAACTTTGCCTAGGGACAAATTGCAACAGTTAATTGAGGATTGTGTTAATCTCCTTGGAGAACAACAACCTTCAATTAGACAAGTAGCTACGTTGATTGGTAAATTGGTGGCTGCTTTTCCAGCTGTGTAGTATGGTCCTCTGCATTATCAACAATTACAACGATCAAAGGAATAGGCACTGAGAATACAAATGGGCCATTTTGACAGGCCTATGCAGTTGTCAGTTGGGGGCAAGTTCGGACATACAATGGTGGATAGTAAATGCTTCAAACAGTTTTAGGAAGGTTTTGGGGGAACCACATTCAATGATATTACAGACTGATGTAAGTGCACTAGGTTGAGGTGCAACACATATGTCTTCCAGCTGTGTAGGCAGATGGATGTTAAATCAGGATGTATTTAATCAAGTGATTATTCAGTATGGAATGCCAGATATTGACTTGTTTGCATCTAGATTAAATCATCAGTTGCCCAGATATGTTTCATGGGAACCAGATCCTGGTGCAACAGCGGTAGATGCTTTCTCGCTACATTGCGGAGGAATGTTTGTGTATGCATTTCCTCCATTCTGTCTCATCAGCAGATGCTTGCAAAAGATCAAGCAGGATTCTGCTTCAGGGATATTGGTAGTGCCGGATTGGCCTACACAAGCGTGATTTCCTCTTGTATTATAAATGGCTAGGGAGCCTCACATGATTATTCCCAAGAACGAAAATCTACTGGTAAATCCAGTAACTGGGGATCAACATCCTTTACATGATCGTAGTGATCTGTTAATTTGCAGATTTTAAGGAGGCCATACCTGGGGAGAGGACTGTCTGATCGTACTGTGGATGTTCTCACATCGGCCTGCAGGGATAGTACTCAGAAGCAGTACATCACCTCGATAAGGAAGTGGGAGCAATTCTGTCTACACCAGAACATTTCATATCAAACTGCAGGGAGCACAGACGTATTGGTGTTTTTGTCCACTCTTTATTTTGATCAAAAATTGTTACAGTGCGATCAATACAGCCAGGAGTGCTCTGTCTTGTTATTTACCCATGAATTCAGAATTGCATTCAGTAGGGACACATCCGTTAGTTTCACGATTTATGAAGGGAGTTTAATTCCAATCCTCTAAACCCAGGTATGCCGGTATTTGGAATTTGAGTGAAGTTCTTATGCTTCTTTGCCAGTGGCCTCCTTGCAAGCCTATCTATAGGCAAATTAACCATGAAGGTGGTCATGCTTATGGCATTGGTTTCAGCCCAACATGTACAAACATTGCAAAAGCTTTGGTTAGACAGAATGCATGTGTTGGCAGATGCCATTATATTTTATGTCTATGATTTGCTTAAACATAGTAGAATAGGCATGACAGGATGTAAGGTTGTGTTTTCAGCATACCCCACAGATGATCGCTTGTGTGTAGTTTCACATTTATCTCATTACATTGAGGTCACTAAAGCCCTACGAGGAACAGAGTCTGCATTATTTATTAGCCACAAAAAACCACACAGTAAGGTGTCGGTGCAAACAATTTCAAGGTGGCTAGCGCAGGTTCTGGGAAGTGCTGGAATTGATACTGATAAATTCAAATCTCATTCCACCAGGGCGGCATCAACTTCCGTGGCAAGGGCGATGAACGTGCCTATAGACCATATCCTTGCGGCCGCAGGATGGTCCAGTGAGCTGACTTTTCAAAGGTTTTATCACAAGCCGATTTCAAGGCTGGGGGTGTTTGCCGATTCTGTTTTGAGTTCTGTTATAGTTTCCCCCTGAGTTAGAGGGGTTTGTTATGGTTTTGTTTGTAAATAAACTGTTATTCATTTAACAAACTTTATTATTGATTGTTAACGACTTTGAGTCAATCGATAGTGTGAACGCTGGATATGGGTCGGCGGCGTGAAATAACAGTGCTTTGAAGTCATCATGTAGTCACTCACGTGACTCCGAAGTAAAATCGTAAGATTAAATGAGAACTTACCAGTTTGAAGTTTGATCTTTATTTTTTATTTTATGAGTCGTCAATCATTTATGTACCTTATATATTCTTACATTTGATCTCCCAAAGTTCAACAAGTGTGTAGGGATTGGATGAGAAAGTGGGATAACATAGAACTAGAGTGAACGGGTGGTCGATCGATGGTTGGCGTGGACTTGGTGGACTGAAGGGCCTGTTTCCATGCTGTGTCTCTAAACTAAACCAAACCTTATTGGGGCCAAACAATGTACTTCACTTCAAAGGCAGCTTCTCACTCCCAGATTTGTGTGCTGGAACAATACTCCCATTGGAGCCACACAGCCAAAATTGTCAATAAGAACAGGGCGGCACAGCAGCAATGTTACAAAATTTTGAGATTTTAAAAATCAAGTCTGCAATTTATCCCATCAGATAAAGCATAAAAGGAAGTTTAATTTGACACCTAATCCAGTTTCATATCTTCAGTATTAAGAAAGTTATGACCATTTTCATACTCGGAAATTAGCATCTTGTTCCCCATTGCCTTTCAATTGTCTTAACTCAAAAGCTGTGATCTAGAACAGTCAAAAGCCCATAACTTTCTTAAAAATTAAGAGAACTCAATGACATTTTCAATTATAGATTGAAGCATTCTGAAACAAATATGAAACAATCTTACTTGGATGACCTGAAATTAAAGCATATAATTAGTTAGTTATCTAATTGTAGCTAATTACAAAATTCAATGAGTAGATCTAAACATCTATCCATTTCTTAAGAAAAGATAAACTTTTTTTAAATTGCCTAAGTGTCCAAATACCATTCACACAATAATCCACAATAACATAATTTTTAAATCTCATTTTCATGAATTTATAGGCCAAATGGAAGGAATTTAGTGTTTAATGCCTGTAAATTAATGGCCATTTAAATCAACTAGCGAGTGGGTTTCAGTGGAATGCGGTGGATTAGAGCGTTGCGGTTTGCTGTGAAGTCAGTATGAAACAGCCGGTTCATACATTTTTTTTTGTCCCCTTTTCGCAACATGAAAATGTGATTAAAGCCTTCCTAAAATCCAAGTTTTTATGTAAAAATAAACAGTGTAGCTTCTTTTATCGCCTACCTTAGGTCCGTTCTGCTGTCACCGTTCAGAGGTTTAGAAGATGATTTTTAAACTACTCTAGTTAATAAATAATCTAGCGTAGTTTAAAAATTCCTTTATGAATGAAATGTTGGAGCGATTTCTCTTTAGCGACGAAATCGCCCGACATGGATCGACTTGGACTGCCTAGAAAAAAAAACCCGCCCCCCTCTGAAAGGCGCCAAAGCCGCGCACACGGGGAGCAGCAGAACTGCAGCGCTGCTAAAGGTAGGTATTGTAACTTACCTAGGCACAGCTGTAGAGTTGCTTCCCCACAGCACCAAAGATCCGGGTTTTATCCTGTCTGCGGGTGTTGTCTGTACGGAGTTTGTACATTCCACCCGTGACCACGTGGGTTTTCGCCGGGTGCATCGGTTTCCTCCCACATTCCAAAGACATGGAAGTTTGTAAGTTAATGGGCTTCTGTAAATTGTCTCTAGTTTGTAGCATAGAATTAGTGTACGGGGTGATCGATGGGCGGCAAGGACTCGGTGGGCCATAGGGCCCATTTCCATGCTGTATCTCAAATCTGAGCATCTGACCTCAACAGTGCAGCATCCATTCTTCACACTGAACAGTCACATTTCGATTCAGGAATTACTTTCACCTTCCACAGGAAGCTGTCTTTTAGCAAGTTAGCACCAATTTTGTGGATGAGTGCTTGAGGCAGCATAACCTAATCGATTTAAATAAGCATGAAGACCTTTAAATTGTCTCAATCCTTCCAGAGACTGGAGGTACACGAATCGGCAGGTATTCCTCACTGGATTTTATGGTGTTGGGTGGAAACAATTGATTTAATGTGCTTAACCTTGCCTGTGGTGGGTCTAACCATATCTATATTATTCTCATATCCCCTTACAATGCATGGTGGCCATTCAGACCATCAACTCAACGTGAGACAAGAGCGTCAAATCCCAATAATGTTTATTTGAAAATCCTTGTGAACAGAATTATCAATAAACCTTTTAAAAAGCAATGTGAAGAGAAGGAAGTACAGAGCACCATGTGTGAAGTGTTTATTGACCAAAGAAGGCACAAAGTGCTGGAATAACTCAGCGGGTCAGGCACCATCCCTGGAGAACATGGATAGGCAACTTTTTCGGGTCGGGCCTCCCCTTCAGACTGATTGTGGTGAGGGAGGGGAAGAGAAAGCTGACAGAGAGGAGGAGTGGGACAAACCATGGAAAATGATAGATGGATAGAGGCGAGGGGGGTTTGGTTTAAGCAGGTTGAGGTGGACAAAGGTCAGAAATGAAAAGACAAAAAGTTAAGATAAGGAAATGAGTGAAATGTGAAGCCAGTGGTGGGGATCTGGGTGGTAGATGGGGAGGGGGTGTAAGCCAAAGTAAGAAATGGGTGCACATCCATGTGGGGCACGGGGAGGGGGGGGACAGGATGAAAGTGAAAGTTGTTTACCAAAAATCGGATAATTCAATGTTCATACTGTTTCGTTATCGGCTTCCCATTTGGAATACGAGGTGCTGTTCCTCCAGCTTGTGTGTGGCCTCACTCTGGCAATGGAGGTGGCCAACAACAGAAAGATCAGTGTGGGACTGGGAAGAGGAGTTAAAATGGTTAGCAACCAGGATATCCAGCAGGCCTTGGCACACCGAGTGCAAGTGTTCGGCAAAACGCTCATATTTAAGAGGCCACATTGGGAGCACTGTGCAGTAGACTTGGATTGTTTTCACTGGTTGCTGGAGGCTAAGGGAAGATCTGATAGAAGTTTTAAAATTTATGAGAGGCATAGATAGGATAAACAAAATCCTTTTCCCAGGGTGGAAATGTCAAAGCCTTGAGGTGAGAGCAACAAACTTTACAAAAGATGCGCAGGACAAATTATGTTTTTGAATGATGGGCGCCTGGACAATGCTGCCAGGGATGGTGGTGGAAGCAGCTTTGATAGGAGCCTTCAAGAGGCATTTAGATGGGCACACGGATATGCAGGGAGTGGATCACTACAGGCAGAGAAAAGTAGTTTAACTTGGCTTCATGCTTGGTCATAGCGGTCCGATGTGCCTGATGATAATCTAAAGTTGTGCATGCAAAGACTTTGTATATTTTCTTTTTCCCATTACATACACCAGTTAATATTTACTTGATGGGGAATGGTTAAGTTAACCTAGCTTACCTCACGACTGATTTATTTTAGTGCTCTCGTCAATAGATGGCACTCGGTCTCTGCCAAGATACCGGATGCTAAACTCAAAGCAACATCCTGACCCTCCAGCCACTGAAGCGTTGTGTTCAACCCAAGACAAGAAGATTCCCCCTCAGAATATAGGGCAAATGCAGAGTCTTTTTTTCCCAGGGTATACTCCAAGGTACACCCTATAGGGAGAGTATTTTACCCAGGTTAGGCGACTCAACTAGAGTGCATAGGCATACGGTGAGAGCGGAAAGATTTAATTGAAACCAGAGTGGCAAAGTTTTTTCCCCACACAAAGGTATACGGAATGAGCTGTCGGAGGAGCCAGCCGAGGCGGGACAAGAAAAAGGGTTCTGACCCAAAACAATTTCTGTAGACTCTGGAGATGCTACCTGACCTGCTGAGTTACTCCAGCATTTTGTGTCTATTTTCACACAACAAGAGATGGATAAGAAAGGTTTTGGGGGAAATGGGACAGGCACAGGTAAATCAGGCACAGGGTCATCTTGGACAAGTTGGACTGAAGGGTTTGTTTCCATGCTGTGCAGGTCTATGACTTTAAATGTAACACCCCGATACCACATCAAATCTGGGCCCAGTCTGTCCACTGCACTCCAATCCTCCTCCCATCCCCCTCTGAGCAGTTGCTTTGTGTTCGAACAGTTTCTCTGGTGACCCTTCTCAGTGGGACTAATTCACTTGGGAAAAACCTATTCACTTTGAAAACTGACAAGATAGTCACAACCGCTCCCTCTCTCTCGATGTGGATACAAAGCTCACTGAAGAGCTGACAACGTTAGACTTTAGAGGTACAGCATGGAAACAGGCCCTTCGGCCCACCAGGTCCACTCTGGCCAGCGATCACCCCGTAACTAGCACAATCCCACATTATTTTACCAAAGTTTATATTATTTATTTAACTGGTCAATTAACCTACAACACTGTAAGTCTTTGGAGTGTGGGGTGAAATTGGAGCGCCTGGAGAAAACCCACACAGGTCATGGGGAAAATGTAAAACTCCATAAAGACAGCACCCGTAATCAGGATCGAACCCAGGCCTCTGGCGCTGTGAGACTGCAACTCTACCACTGGGCCACTCTCATGTACAGAACCACAACTTGCAGAGGATTGACAACCCAAGCCTGTTACTTCAACATTGCAGGGGCCTGATCAGCCTGGCTGAGATATGGCTACCATACCACACAATCAGTCACAGTGTATTTAATTCCTGGGAACCTGAGCAAAACTATCTTGACTCCATGGAAAATGGAATCATACACCTTCAAATCCCTTGCTATTTTGCTGTGGCAATTCATCAAAATGCCTAGATTTGTTATGGTCCTTTTTACAAAAGAAAGCTAGTTACTCACTGTTGCAAAATTTTTGTTTTGCATAACTTCATTAGTTAATGCTAAAAGCTTGGCAAACAGATGAAACCACATTCTCAATCCACTCATCTCCTTGTCGCTTTGCATCGCCTATATCCTCTGCGGGTTTCACAGACGATTTGAAAATAGCTAAAATTTAATAATCTGCGACAGCCTCAGATGAACTTTTAATTAAGTGATATTCTAGCGTTGAACATTAGTAACAGCAAAATGTTTTTAAAGATTTCCATTGAAATAACCGTCAACCTTTCATGTACTCAAATCGAAAGCAAAGACAACATTGCCGTTCACTGGAATGCAATAGAATTACATGCTGGGAAAATAAATCAGAGCATTTTGGTCATTGTTTGGATTTGTGAAGAAATACAGCACAGAAACTGGCCATTCAGCCCTACAAGTCCCTATTAACCATCACTAATTTACATTTACCCTATATCAAGCCCACTTTTCATTCTAATTAGACAAAAGTGCTGGAGAAACTCAGCGGGTGCAGCAGCATCTATGGAGCGAAGGAAATAGGCAATGTTTCAGGCCGAAACCCTTTTTCAAGTCACCCCCCCCCCCCCCCCCATCAGTCAACTCTACGGCCACTTTTCATTCTCCCCACCTACCTTCAAAACACCCAGATCTGTCCTGGACCCAGCACACTGATGCAATCATAAAGAAAGATCATTAATACCTCTACTTCCTCAGTAGATTGAGGGGATTTGGTATGTTAATGAACACGCTTTTGAATTTCTACTGGTATATGGTTGAGAGCATTTTGACTGGGTGCATCATGGCCTGGTACAGCAACTAGAGTGTTCAGAAATTAAGGAGATTGCAGAGAGTGGTAGACACTGTCCAGTGCACCACGGGTACTGGCAGGGCCGGATTTAGATGAAGAGAGGCCCTAAGCTGGTCCACTTGTGAGGCCCCTCCCAATCCCCCACCCCCACGACTAGAGGAAAATGGTCCACCAGATTGACACCGATTTGCAGCCGAGCGTGGCCAATGAGATAAGGGGCTGGAAAGCTGCGCTTTTTTATTTCTTTATTTATTGCCAGTCCTAGTGTCGAGTTATTGGCTTAAAACACTTATCCTGAAATGGAGGGCAAGGAAAATTACTGAAGGGTTGTTTAGAAACTACAGTGCGTTGTGACAGCATATGTAACAAAGGCCTATGACAGTGTCAAAAATATTATACGCCTTGCTTAATTTGTTTTCTCCATTGTCAGCCGGGCAACCTTAGCAGCTTTTTAAGTTGCCAAATGACAGTTTAGGAGGTCATTTGAGACGGCTTGTATGATGCGTGCGATAATGTACTCGAACAAAGTATGTAGTGTGTATATAGTGTATATTGAGGGGATATATATATATACACACACACACAAATACACATATATACAAATACACACACATATATATATATATAAATACATATTATATATAATATATATTACACACACGTGCGTGTGTAATATATACACATATACACATACAGAGTACTATGTTTACATATTCTTAAGGGGTTGGACAGGCTAGATGCAGAGAAGGTTCATCAGACTGATTACTGGGATGGCAGGACTTCCATATGAAGAAAGACTGGATAGAGTCCGCTTGTACTCGCTGGAATTTAGAATATTGAGGGGGGATCTTATAGAGACTTACAAAAATCTTAAAGGGTTGGATAGGCTAGATGCAGGAAGATTGTTCCCGATGTTGGGGAACTCCAGAACAAGGGGTCACAGTTTAAGGATAAGGGGGATGTCTATTAGGACCGAGATGAGAAAATCATTTTTCACACAGAGTGGTGAATCTGTGGAATTCTCTGCCACAGAAGGTAGTTGAGGCCAGTTCATTGGCTATATTTAAGAGGGAGTTAGATGTCGTCCATGTGGCAAAAGGGATCAGGGTGTATGGAGAGAAGGCAGGTACAGGATACCGAGTTGAATGATCAGCCATGATCATATTGAATGGCGGTGCAGGCTCGAAGGGCCGAATGGCCTACTCCTGCACCTATTGTCTATGTTTCTATGTTGTGCTGCTGTAAGTAAGGATTTCATTGTTCTAACTGGGACGTGAGAGAATAAAACACTCTTGACTCACTCCGCTAATGTATGGGATAGAACTAGTGTACGGGTGATCGGTAAACAAATATTTCACCATGTGATTGCATGATGAAGCTCAATTCTTGTAATCTTTACGAGATTAATTAAGAAGACGTGTTATTTTTTGTTAAACAGCCTTTTGATTTCCGGAATCTGTAATGGCTCTTAGAGATATATTAAATGTAATTGCACACAGCAGAAGACCCAGATATAAGCAGGCTCACTCCGAGTGACGCAAACTCTGCCTGCTTGCACCGTAAATGATCACAGCATGTTGATGCAGCACAAGGACTGCTCTCATTCAACATCGCCAGCCTTGCCACAGTTCCAGGAACATCCAGCATTTGGAGTGTCGGTCATTTTCTATTTCTGGATACTTATTGGAGAATCATTGAGACATAAAAGGACACAAAGTG
Source organism: Raja brachyura (assembly GCA_963514005.1). Next base: position 28,976,650 of record OY740806.1, on the reverse strand, counting down.
CTGGAATAACTCAATTGGTCAAGCTGCATCTCTGGAGAAAAAGGATGGGTGACGTTTTGGGTTGAAACCATTCTTTAGCCTGTAAGTACGGGGTGGGGGGGGGGGGGGGGGGGGTAGAGTTGGAGGTGGTGAAGAGTTGGAGGCGAGAAAAGACCAGGGCCAAATCAGAGCCAGCCACAAATGACCACAGGCAGGGAGGTTCCTCGTAAGACCATTCAACTCTCCTTTCCATTCCCATATTGACCTTTCAGTCCTGGGTCTCGTCCATTGCCTGAGTGAGGCCACGTGCAAACTGGAGGAATAGTACCTCATATTTCCCTGCGGAGCTTACAACCCAGAGGTATGAACATTGAATTCTTTAATTTTAAGTAACTTCTACTTACTCTATTCCCCCTCCCACCACCCTAGTTATTTTACCAGTTCTCCTCTTGAGATCACACCTTTCCTAGCCTACAATGGGATTACCAGGCACCGCATTGCTCAAGGGCATTTTCCCGAGATGATGCCTGGCCCGCAGAGTTTCTCCAGCACTTTGTGTTCTTTTGTGCATTGAAAAACATCTGCAGTTCTTAGTTTCCACCATGAGACACAGATAGGTACAGAGCATGGAAGGATATGGGTCCCATGCAGGCCAAGGAGTTCAACATAGTTCCTTGAAAGTGGCATCACAAGTAGATAGGTGTTCAAGAAAGCTCTTGATACATTGATCTTCATTAGTCTGGCTGCCAAGTATAGAAGCCGAGATGTTATGTTGCAGTTGTACGAGAGGTTGGTGAGGCTTCATTTGGAGAATTATGGTCAATGTTAGACACTCTGCTATAGGAATGATTTTAAGCTGAAAAGAGTGCAGAGAAGATTTGAGGATGCTGCCAGGAATTGAGATGAGCTGTAGGGAGAGGCTAGCATGTACATTGTGGGCCAAAGGGCCTGTATGTAGCATCAAAAGGAGGACATTTACTTCCACAAGAGCCAAAGGTGATTTGTTCATATACCCACCTTCCTGCACACGCATCAAGGTCGATTCATGTTGATGAAATTTCCCATGTACTACTGGGCAACTTGCTCTTTAAAAACACTGCAAGATTGAAGTACTAACTGTTTGAATGGCAATACAACAGTGCAACGGCATGGTGGTGTAGCAGTAGATTTGCTGCCTTACAGTGCCGGACACCCGGGATCTGTACGGAGTTTGTACGTTCTCCCTGTGACCTCCTGGGTTTTCTCCAAGATCTTCGGTTTCTTCCCACACTCCAAAGACGTACAGGTACGTAGATAAGCTGGCTTGGTATAAGTGTAAATTGTCCCTAGTGTGTGTAGGATAGTGTGAATGTGCGGGGATCGCTGGTCGGTGCGGTCTGTATTGTAGGTGCTCCGGTTTCCTCCCATATTCCAAAGACGTGCAGGTTTGAAGGTTAATTGGCTTCTGTAAATTGTCCCTAGTGCATAGGACAGAGCTAGTGTATGGGTAATCGTTGGCCAAAGGGCCAGTTTACTAAACTAAATTAATTGTCTCTTCTAATCAATATATTCTCTTACAAGATGTCAATATCACCGCTATTTCCTCTTCAAATAGGTGACAAAGAGAAACTGTTACACGCTGTCCAGTCCACCACTGTCCGACAACAGGCACTACACCGTGCGCCTTCCCCACATTCTTTGTATTGGCCGCACCAAGATTCAGTGTGCCCCTCAGCAGGCTCTCCTGCACCAGACAGCAGCATTCCCTGCCAAGTTCATATACTCAGTCACACAGTGTGGAAACATGCCCTTCGGCCTAACACCAGACCCGCAAGTTCTTCCAGCATCGCAGCAGTCCAGAATTCAGCACCTGCAGTCTCTTTTGTAAAGAAAGTTGGGATGCCAACTTTGTGAAGGTTTTGATAATGTATTATGCATCGAAACATAGAAAATAGGTGCCAGAGGAGGCCATTCGGCCCTTTGAGCCAGCACCGCCATTCATTGTGATCATGGCTGATCGTCCGCTATCAATAACCCGTGCCTGCCTTCTCCCCATATCCCTTGACTCCACTAGCCCCTAGAGCTCTATCCAAATCTCTCTTAAATCCATCCAGTGATTTGGCCTCCACTGCTCTCTGTGGCAGAGAATTCCATAAATTCACAACTCTCTGGGCAAAAAAAGTTTTTTCTCAGTTCGGTCTTAAATGACCTCCCCTTTATTCTAAGACTGTGGCCCCTGGTTCTGGACTCACCCAACAATGGGAACATTTTTCCTGCATCTAGCTTGTCCCATCCTTTTATAATTTTATATGTTTCTATACGATCCCCCCCTCATCTTTCTAAACTCCAGTGAATACAAGCATAGTCTTTTCAATATTTCCTCATATGACAGTCCCGCCATCCCAGGGATCAATCTCGTGAACTGGTGAAGTCTCGCTGCACTGCCTCAATCACAAAGATGTCCTTCCTCAAATTAGGAGACCAAAACTGTACACAATACTCCAGATGTGGTCTCACCAGAGCCCTATACAACTGCAGAAGAACCTCTTTACTCCTGTACTGAAATCCTCTTGTTATGAAGGCCAACATTCCATTAGCTTTCTTCACTGCCTGCTGTACCTGCACACCAACTTTCAGTGACTGGTGTACAAGGACACCCAGGTCTCGCTGTATCTCCCCCTTACCTAACCTAACCCCATTGAGATAATAATCTCCCCCTTGTTTTTGCCGCCAAAGTGGATAACCTCACATTTATCTATATTATACTGCATTTGCCCACTCACTCAACCTGTTCAGGTCCCTCTGTAACCTCCTAACATCCTCTTCACAGTTCACACTGCCACTCAGCTTTGTGTCATCCTCAAACCTGCTAGTGTTGCTCCTAATTCCCTCTTCCAAATCAGTTATATATATGGTAAACAGTTGCGGCCCCAACACCGAGCCTTGCGGCACTCCACTCGCCACTGCCTGCCATTCTGAAAAGGACCCTTCACTCCTACTCTTTGCTTCCGGTCTGCCGGAATTTTCTATCCATGTCAACACCCTACCCCCAATTCCATGTGCTCTAATTTTAGTCACCAGTCTCCCGTGTGGAACCTTATCAAAGGCTTTCTGAAAGTCTAGATACACTACATCCACTGGCACCCCTTCATCCATTTTACTTGTCACATCCTCAAAAAATTCCAGAAGTTTAGTCAAGCATGATTTCCCTTTCATAAATCCATGTTGACTTGGACTAATCCTTTTACTGCTATCCAAATGCTCCATTATTACCTCTTTAATTATTGACTCCAGCATCTTTCCCACCACCGAAGTCAGGCTAACTGGTCTGTAATTCCCCGTTTTATCTGTCGCTCCTTTCTTGAAAAGTGGGATAACATTAGCTATCCTCCAATCCACAGGAACTGATCCTGAATCTATTGAACATTGGAAAATGATCACCAATGCGTCCACTATTTCTAGAGCCACCTCCCTGGGGACCCTGGGATGCAGACCATCAGGCCCAGGGGATTTATCATCCTTCAGTCCCATTAGCCCACCAAATACTATTTCTCGCCTAATGAAAATTTATTTCAGTTCCCCTTAGATCTTCTGTCCTCCAGTACATCTGGGAGATTGTTTTGTGTTCTCCTTAGTGAAGATGGATCTGCAGTACCTATTCAACTCTTCTGACATTTCCTTGTTGTCCATAATTATTTCACCCGTGTCTGCCTTCAAGGGACCCACATTTGACTTTGCTACTCTTTTTCCCTTAACATATCTAAAGAAGCTTTTACTGTCCTTCTTTATATTCCTGGCCAGCTTCCCCTCGTACATCATCTTTTCAGCCCGTATTGCCCGCTTTGTTTCCTTCTGTTGTCCTATGAAAGTTTCCCAATCCTCCGGCTTCCGGCGACATCTGTGTTATCCATCTTTTCTTTTAGTTTTATTCTATCCCTAACCTCTCTTGTCAGCCACGGTTGCCTCCTACTCCCCTTAGAATCTTTCTTCCTTTTTGGAATGAAATGACCCTGCGTCTTCCGGATTATGCCCAGAAATTCCTGCCATTGCTGTTCCACCATCATTCCTGCTAGGATCCCTTTCCAGTCTACTTTGGCCAACTCCTCTTTCATGCCTTCATAGTCCCCTTTGTTCAACTGCATCACTGCCAGTTCCGATTTAACGTTCTCCTTCTCAAATTGCAGATTAAAACTAATCATATTATGATCACTACCTCCAAGTGGTTCCTTTACCTCGAGTTCTCTTACCATATCTGGTTCATTGGACAACACTAAATCCAGAATTGCCTTTTCTCTGGTCGGCTCCATTACAAGCTGCTCTAAGAATCCATCTCAGAGGCATTCTACAAACTCTCTTTCTTGGGGCCCTGAACCAACCTGATTTTCCCAATCTACCTGCATATTTAAATCCCCCATCACCACAGTGGCATTGCCTTTATTACATGCCAGTTTTAACTCCTGCTGCAACTTGCACCCTACATCCAGGCTACTATTTGGGGGTCTGTAAATAACACCAATTAGTGTCTTCTTGCCTTTACAATTCCTCAACTCAATCCACAGTGACTCTACCTCATCAGTCCGTATGTCTTCCCTCGCAAGGGACTGAATTCCATCCCTCACCAGCAGAGCTACCCCCCCCCCCCCCCCCCCCCCCGCCCACCTGCCAGTCCTTTCTATAGGATGTATAACCCTGAATATTAAGTTCCCAGGCTCGATCCTCCTGTAGCCACGCCTCAGTAATTCCCACAATGTCATATCTACCAACCTCTAACTGAGCCTCAAGCTCATCCACTTTACTTCTTATACTTCGGGCATTCATATACAATACTTTTAATTCCTTACACATCTCACCTTTCACATCGATCCCTATTACACTTGGCCATACTCTCCTATCCCTTTGTGAGCTTCCTTTCCCGTTAATTCTGGGGTCATTAACCATCCCTTTACTCTCTTTCCTTTTAACTCGACTCATATTTATCTCATTTGACACCCCACCCCCCCCTTATTCAGTTTAAAACCACCGGTGTAGCAGTGGCAAACCTGCCTGCCAGAATGCTGGTCCCCCACCTGTTAAAATGCAATCCGTCCCTTTTGTACAGTTCCCCCTTACTCCAAAACAGATCCCAGTGATCTAAGAATCTAAATCCCTGCCCCCTGCACCAGTTACTCAGCCACACATTCAGATCCCGTATCTCCCTGTTCCTGCTCTCGCCAGCACGAGGAACTGGAAGCAAACTGGAGATAACAACCCTGGAGGTCCTGCTTTTCAGCATTTTTCCGAGCTCACGCTGCAGAATATTCATCCCCTTCTTTCCGACATCGTTTGTGCCGACATGCACTACCACTTCCGGCTGCTCACCTTCGCCCTTATGCTTGTGGTAACGGACTTGTTAAGCTGCAGGAAGAATGTCATTGTACCGGCCCTAGTGCATACGGCATTTAAACACTCTCGGCTCTTTGACTCATTACCAAGTTGGGATAAAGTTGGGCAACACTGCTCCCTGGCGTTGTTCTTGGATGCAACTTTATACATGTTCATGGATTTAAAAATGTAACAACATCTCCCCCTGTTGTCTGAAGAGTGTTGCACAAGTTACATCAACAAAACTCTACCTTATATGATTGAATTGGCTTCTTCTAAAAGACTTAATCCAGTAGAAATCATTTTAGCCTACAAAATCAACTTGTCTTAATTATCTCATCATTAGTGCAGGGCTTTGGTGGAAGTGTATGCATGCATTGGCTGCTCTGTTTCCTAAATGACAGTAAGCATAAAACATGTGAAATGCAGTTGAGGGTTACACAAAAAGCTGGAGAAACTCAACGGGTGTAGCAGCATCTAAGGAGCGAAGGAGATAGGCGACGTTTCAGGTCGAGAGGTCTGAAGAAGGGTCTCGACCCGAAACGTCACCTATCTCCTTCGCTCCTTAGATGCTACTGCACCCGCTGAGTTTCTCCAGCTTTTTGTGTAACCCTCGATTCTCCAGCATCTGCAGTTCCTTCTTTAACACAAATGCAGTTGAGGTTGTGAAAGATAATGCAGGCTTCAGGAGAACACAAATATCCAACATAGGAAATGGAAGGTTTGTAGCACTTCAAATTATGATCTCTTCCCCCCTTTCCCCCCCGACCACAGAGGAGTCTGCAGTTCCTACCTCAAGCCTCAGTCACCTCATCTCCCAGAATAGCGGAGTAGACTTGAGCCAAATGGCCCAATTCTGCTCAGATTACTTACAAACCTCAGTAGAAGCAAGCCACCTTCCATCCCATGGGACTGCCTCAGGAGGGGGAAAAAGATAACGCAAGCAAGACAAGAGACTACAGATGCTGGAATCTTGAAAAGACACAAACTGCTCGATGAACTCAATGGGTCAGGCTGCATTCTTGGAGGGAAAGGCTGAAATAAGAGGGGATGTTGCATTTTATTTCTAGGCATTCAGAGCATGTTTGAATGTTTGCCTTATGTTAGTCTGGAAATTAATTCCAACAAAAAACCTCAGAAGAAAGTGTCTGCTTCAGGAGTCTGGTGTTATCATTGAATGTACAACATTAAAGTTAATTTCCCAATTGACAAAATTAGATAATAAAGCAGCAAACCCCTTGGCCATTCTTCAGAAGATAACCCAAGTCTGTCTTTCCTCAGAGGAATGACAAACTGTCTCTATTTGAAAATTGATATTATTAATCACATTAATTTAATGACTAATTAAATGTTTGAAGTTAAAGAACATCGGGAACAGCTTCATCCCCACTATCACCAGTCTTTTGATGAGCCCTTCCCCAAGGTGGGGTACTGTATATTTCATAGAAACATAGAAAATAGGTGCAGGAGTAGGCCATTCAGCCCTTCGAGCCTGCGCTGCCATTCAATATGATCATGGCTGATCATCCAACCGAGTATCCTGTACCTGCCTTCTCTCCATACCCCCTGATCCCTTTAGCCACAAGGGCCACATCTAACTCCCTCTTAAATATAGCCAACGAACTGGCCTCAACTACCTTCTGTGGCAGAGAATTCCACAGATTCACCACTCTGTGTGAAAAATGATTTTCTCATCTCGGTCCTAAAAGACTTCCCCCTTATCCTTAAACTATGACTCCTTGTTCCGGAATTCCCCAACATCGGGAACAATATTCCTGCATCTAGCCTATCCAACCCTTTAAGAATTTTGTAAGTCTCTATAAGATCCCCCGTCAATCTTCTAAATTCCAGCGAGTACAAGCTGAGTCTATCCAGTCTTTCTTCATATGGAAGTCCTGCCATACCAGGAATCAGTCTGATGAACCTTCTCTGTACTCCCTCTATGGCAAGAATGTCTTTCATCAGATTAGGAGACCAAAACTGTACGCAATACTCCAGGGATTGGCCTCACCAAGACCCTGTACAACTGCAACTTTCATCTCTATCCCATTGAGGATATTGGACTTTGTCTATGTAATTGCTTGGTGACATATTGAATCTCTTCAATCTAAGGATGTCAAGGTGTAATTGCATCAAGTGCTGGGCCCAGGATAGATCTTCAGAAATGTGCATCCCCAGGAATTCAAAGTCGTTGTTCTGTCACCATTATCAATCTCCCTCTTGCACCCTGACGCATCATTACCTGGTTTTACCCGTTATTCATCCAACAACAGTGGTATTGTCAGCAAAGTTAATGATGGCTTTGGAGCAGTGTCTTGTTACACGAACATGGATATAGAGTGAATAGAACAGGGGACTGAGCACACAGCCACTAGGTGTTCCCATGTTGATGGTCATCGAAGAAGAAGCATTGTCGTCAATTCAAACTTTTTAGTTTCATGATACAACTTGGAAACAGGCCCTTCGGCCCATGCCGACCAATACACCAGTTCTATCCGGCAGTTTAAAGACAATTTATAGAAGCCAATTAACCTACAAATCTGCATGTCTTTGAACATGGTCATCAAAAGGACAAAGTAGTTTCTACCGCTATGAATCAAGGTTTGTAATTTAGTGCAAGCTAAAGCTGTTTAACAGCAATCAAAATTCTGATGAATGTTGCAATGATATTCACAAAGTGATACATTTTAAAACATTCTTCAAAATGCTCTTTACTGAAAACAGTATGGCAAATAGAAAATACTGTTAGCAAAAACAGACAAAGTGCTGGATTAGGCAGCACCTCTGGAAAACATTGATAGGTGACAGGGTTACACAAAAAGCTGGAGAAACTCAGCGGGTGCAGCAGCATCTAAGGAGCGAAGGAGATAGGCGACGTTTTGGGTATAGACCTTTCTTCAGGTAACATTTTGGATCGGGACCCTTTTCCAAACTGGTGGCAGTAGAGGGAACAAATACTATCCAGGCATGTGTAGTGCATTATCAGATCTTTATTTATAGATTCACAGTGCTACTCTTTCAAAATAAAACTTGAAAACAAATTAAAAAAACTGGGAATATTAATGTTGAATTTAAGCATTTCAGCGAAGGGGAAAACCAAGTGCAATGTCAAAGACCGGCCAACAGAGGGTGCAAGATGTTAAAGAAGGAACTGCAGATGCTGGAGAATCGAGGGTTACACAAAAAGCTGGAGAAACTCAGCGGGTGCAGCAGCATCTAAGGAGCGAAGGAGATAGGCGATGTTTCGGGTCGAGAACGCTGCCTTAGGAAGCAGTGGCAGAGGTTGGAATCAGCATAGGATTCAGTGTAGAAGCCAGTCTGTGCCCAAGTCCATTCCTCACAGGTCATTTTAAATGGGATCTGTCACACCTTAGTACATTTACTCTGGCCTGTATCCAAGAGCCCAGCACAGGATCCCCAGAGCACTAATTTCCCAATCGTCTAAAAATAAATTAATAATATTCTAGTTTTATTAATTCCCATCCCCTCATCTTTTCTCACTCAACCTCAACCCCCTCCCCTGCTACCCATTACTCCCCCACTGGGAATTCAAGGTGATGCCAGCACTTTGTGTCGTTTCACCCTAAAACTAGGCGTCCATGCTGCTGGTCTGCACCAGTGAGTCCTCCATCACCATGAGGCTCCCTCCCCTCTCACCACCTGCTGTTTCCTCCTGTCAACCGTCGCTTTGTCTCTTTATGAAGATGCATTCAATAATCCCCTTGCCATTTATATAAAATAAGCGGCAGCTGGTGAGGGGTGGGGGGGGGGGGGGGGGGGGGGGAAGAGCACTACAGTGACCGAGCAAATCCCGTCTGTGGCAGTGACCTGAAGAAAGCGCTGTCCCCAAAGGCTACAACGTGAGCCGCACCAACAGCAGTGTCAACAGACCATGTGGTGGGTGAAGGATTTGCTGGTGCACCTTGTGTAATGGGGCTGGCGTTTGAAGCTGGGGCTGTAAGCAGCGGGGGAGACTGTGCAAGTCAGCGAGGGTTGGCAAGTCTGTCTACTCGAACCAAAATCAATTATAAAGCAGTTTAAAACGAGGGTTTACTGTATAGCATGGAAACAGGCCCTCGTCCGCGCTGACCAATGATAATCCGTACAACTAAACTAGACTCCAAGGACAATTTACAGAAGCCAATTAACCTACAAACCTGCATGTCTTTGGAATGTTGGAGGAAACCAGAACATCCAGAGGAAACCCACGTGGTCCCAGGGAGAATGCACAAACTCCAAACAGGCAGCACCCGTAGTCAGGATTGAACCCGGGTCTCTGGAGCTGTAACGTAGCAACTCTATCGCTGTGCCACTGTGTTGCATAATTTTTTTCATTTCAAACCAAATGGGGCATTCCCAATGTTAGTGGTTCCCCCACAGTTTGGACACAAATGTTGTCAATTTCAGTCTCATCTCCACAAACATGTTGGGCTACCTCTGGGTGCAGTTTGCGATGGAAATTGATCCTTTGTTTAATTGTCACATATACAGACAGTGGAAAAATGAAATTCTTACTTGCAGTAGCATAGCAGGCCTGTAAACGGTAATCACCGATAACATAACAAAACGCAATCAATTTAAAACGCCAATATTAATGCAGAATGTCCAAAGTTCTTAGTGCAACTAAGACATGTCATCTGCCACCTCTCACTGGATTTACTCATCTATGGATGAGGGACCCGAGTGAAACGTACCAGCAATTTGCTTAAACATTTCAAGGGACATTCATTGCATTGGATTCCAACTTTTTCCATGTTACTTGATCATGCTGCCCGTAGACTACATCACGTGTCATACTGCACGTTATAATTAGCAGCTATGGTTTTCTATAAAGAGGGTGAGATGACAAAAATAAGGGTGTTGATGAGAAGTCTAGGCAACGCGCCCTCAGACAGGCAGAGCGGTGCCATTTCATCTTCACACTTCAATCCACGGTTCTCCCCCCACCATGAGTATTTTAAATCGACATTGGTTGCCCATGTGAAGACGTGCAGGGTCAGGAAACTATCTCCAATGACCGGCGGTGAAGCAGTAGGTTCAGCAGAATGAGCATGGAGTCAACAGGGAGTGAGCTTCACGTTCAAGAAGCCTTAAACTATTTTTGGATGCAAAAGGGGTGATTTAAGGGGAACCATAGGAGCAACTTTTTCCACTCAGAGGATGGCCGGTATATGGCACGAGCTACCAGGGGGTGGTTGCAGCAGAGAACACAATTTACAATTCAGTTCTGCGGGTACATGAAGTACCTACAACATGCACCATTGAAACGGGCCCCTCGGCCTAACCCGTCCACGCCAACTAAAATGCCCAATCTTTTGATTTTAGAGATGCAGCGTGGAAATAGGCCCTTCTTCTTGCGTATGGCGTGCACAGCCTAAAGTTGTAGGACAACTTGTTCTATTTGATCTTATTTGATTGTGCACGTCAGGTTGATTGCATTAGTCGAAACAGGGCGGACCACGTTAAGGCTGCAATCTCCTACCCCGTAATAGGCCCTTCGGCTCACCGAGTCCACACTGACCAGCGATCAACCGTACACTAGTTCTATCCTACACATCGGGGGCAATTTTCAGAAGTCAATTAACCTCCAAGCCAGCACGTCCATGGAATCTGAGAGGAAACCGGAATACCCGGAGAAAACCTACACGGTCACAGAGAAAACGTGCAAACTCTGTTCAGACTGATATCATCCCTCCCCCCCCCCCCCCCCCCCCCTCACCACCGAGGTCAGGTTTGAACCGTGATCTCTGGGGCTGTAAGGCAGCAACTCTGCCACTGTGCCACCTGTTAGTCCCATCTGCCCACATTTGACCATATCCATCTAAATATTTCCTGTTCATGTACCAGCCCATGTCTTTATTGGGAACTGGGGAGTTGAGGAACAAAAGACAGAGAAACAATGTCACGTAGAGATGGTGAAGAATCTCCGAGCATCTCAATGACAAAACCAACGATGACTTAACTTTAGACTGAGAGCTGTTGAGCAGATTAAAGGGTGTTTATGTGTTGAAGAGTCACACTTCAGCGCAGGGTCACCTGTTGCTTTCAATCAACTCTTCTATGCCCAATTTAACCTTGTCTGTAATCAGCATAATGTCTTGGCCAAACAAGAATGATTTATTGAGTTAGAAATAAAACAGGAACCACTTTGTTGGCCAAAATGGGATCAAGTCTACATTTGACCTCATTGGGCAAGGAGAGACTCAAAGACGCTCAAAATTCCTGCCCCATAAAACCCCGAAGGCTGATCAATCATTAGATCCAATTCTTATATGTGCCACATGTTATTGGGAGATGGACAAATTCCAGTGCTGTTTTGGTCAACAAAAAGGTGCAGTACTCACACAACAGTTTATGTAGCACCATTGGCCACTGTACCATGATTTAGCTTTTAATATTTTAGAGATGTCGGTACACTATACCATCACAAAATAAAAGCACAAGCAAAAATCTGCAGATACAGGAAGAGCGGAACCCCATTCAAGTCAATGGTGTTTAGTTGTCATATGCACTGGAAATTAAACAATTAAAATTGTACTTGTGTATGAGGAAACTGCAAATGCTGTTTTACACCAAAGATAGACACAAATAGGAACTCAGCGGTTCAGGCAGCATCTCTGGAGATAAGAAACCCTTCATCAGACTTGAAGACATTAAATTTTTACTTGCAGCATCTTTACATTGAGTGCTGTGTAAACAGTGTTTCACACGAGATCCTCCTGTCCTGCTATCACACGATTACAAAGGTGTTCCCCAATTCATCACTCGTGTTGTATCTAATTAGTGCTGTGGAAAACGGTGTTATCACAGAGCTGCCTGTACCTGTCACTTAACTAGAATTAGTCAGCAGTTCATTGCATCAGGGGGAATCTGAAGGGTTACTCCAAGATAGGTTATTGATTAAGCAAGGAAGTACAAAAGTTGAAAAATGCATACTTCCAGATTCAGGGACAGTTTCTTCCCAGCTGTTATCAGGCAACTGGAAAGTCCTCATTAGCTAGAGAGTGATCCTCATCTCCCATCTATTTTTTTTGAGTCCTTGAACCATCTTTAATCAGACTTTATCATGCACTGATTGATAAAATACATCTCTTGATGCTCTTGAACACATCAGTGATGTAACCTGGGGTCATTGGGTGTTTCGGGTCTTGCAACATCAGACACCCTTTCCCAGCAGACCCAGCAGTGGTTGATCAGACCACGACTTGTGTTCAGGTGGCATTCACTCCTTCCCATGGACCTCCTCACCTGATCCAGAGTCATCTCGAGGCTTTCTCCACTGCCTCTGTGGTGTTCTTGATGGCTCTTCTTCTCGCCACTCCGTTGATGCCCAATGCACTCAAGGCTTTGTAGAGCGATTACCCTGCAAAACCTCTGCAGCCAACCTCGAAGGGCAAATGTTGTACCTATGTTGTATCAAGCTATGGACAGCTTGATTGTCATCATGTATGGTCTTTTCTGGACTGGATATCATGCAAACAAAATATTTTCATTGCAGCTCAGTAAATGTGCCACCCCATGTCTAATAGCATCACATCTAATGGATTATGTCTCATCATATCTTGCAATCAACTCCTCTTGCCCACCTGATCCATCTAACCATCAGCTGTCCTGTTGACTAACTTCTCTATTCAGCCTTAAATATGTTCAATGATTGATGAACCACAAAGCTGTCTATACTGAGCACAGACTGTATCTGCAACCATTTGGGAATAGATGTTCATAGATGACACCACATCAACATGCAACTTACAGACAGGATACATTAATCATCAACACATGAGCATGCCTTCCATTGGAAAGCTGGCAGTCCACAACATTCGTACTGTTAGCTGTGCTGTCAACAAGAGCTGGGTGCATTTGTATGCCATTAAATAGCCACGCAGCATTCATCCTTTATTGACCATTGCCAGTGCACCTGAAACTCACTGAATTCCACCCCATTAACAAGCACAATCCAGTATCTGCTTCTGTTAACTTTAACAATCAATAGTGCTGCGTTGACAGTTTCAAGGCCTCAAAATGCAAAACAGTTTCTCTTCCAATGTTCCTTCCCTCCTCAAAGTTAGCAGAACGGAATCGTTCCTTAGCATGTCAGATAGACACCAATTGTGCCAAACGTTCCCCCACATTCCTGAAGCAGTGATGTTTTCCTTCTCCTTTTAGTTATTGACTCTTACTCCAAACTCTCAGACTTGCAAAATCCTCATGGTGACTATAGGTTAAACGTATGGATTTTATCGTTTTCCTCCCACTAATCTCACAAACAGCACCTGCAGATGCAACCCTTTGTGTAATCTATTGCTGGTCAGATATCTTCAACCATACTTAACATGATTTATGGATGGAGTTTTATTGAACCTCTGTATTTTGTTCTGTTTATGACTACTGTCTCTGCAATATTTGTCTCTGGAAATTTTCCACCCTGGCACCTTACTAACCAAGTTATTTTCTGGCCACGGCTTCCTTTAATAAATCAAGTTATCTTCAGCTTTCGTGTTATTATAATTTTATCACAACAAACCCTGAATATTTATTTCCTCCGAATCTTCCATAAATTCACAACAGAATGATTAAAGTGAAATTTAGTGTTGCATTTGCAAAGATGATTGCAAAATTGCATCAAAAAGCCACATTTCCCTTTTCAATTTAATTCCTCAAAAATCCTGTACTTATTACTTTCTGCAGAACCAAATGTCTACCCCGATAACAGGAAAGGTTTAGCGTTAGGGCTTATATGACCACCGGAAGCCACAAATTGCAGGCATCTCACAGTAATCTATTTGCTTTCTTTCACACATCGGTTGCTGGGGTCCTCTGCTCTCCAAGAGCCAGAACATTTTCCTTATTAGTGCTTCCTGGTATTTTAGCTTTTAAGTAGCAAAATACAGAATCTTTCAGTCTGAAAGCAAATTCCCTTTCTCGGCCCTGCTGTCGCTCGCTGGTCTACTATCCCCTGTGGAGATGAAGGGGCATTTTCTTCCCAGCAACCGCAACATTCATGCTGGATATGCATGTTCTCTGTGGGTTGGGTCCCAGGCTGACAAACCAGAGACTAGCCTTGGTGATTTTTTAACTCCAATTATATTGTCAACTTCAAAATGCATTGAGGTGGAAGCGGGATGGTTGCCTGGGAGTTCAGTAATCACAACCCTGGATCGATGGTTGCTATATCCATGAACCCAATTCTTTCAGACAACTTGTGGTTGTCCTCAGACTTCTTAAGCTTAATAACATTCTCCCACTGTGTCCTCTGGTTCTTACTCAGACAATCAACTCAGACAGTCTGCTAATCATAGGCACTTTGGCCCCTCTAATCCCAAATGGGTTATTCACAGGTTAAGCCAAGTCATTGCAGACATCTGATTCGGCAAAAATAAACTCAATGCAAGACACTCACTTCAGGAGAAAATAAATTCTGGCATTGTGTACAAACTATCTACTGTACAAAACTTCAGTTCTTAAACTAGCACAAACAGTAGTTTCCAGTTTAATAGTTTCGTTTTTAGTATAGAGATACAGCATGGAAACAGGCCCTTCGGCCCACGCCAACCAACAATCATACATACACTAGTTCCATCCAAGGTACCAAGGACAATTTACGGGCTAATTGACCCACAAATCTGCACGTCTTTAGAATGTGGGATGAAACTGGAGCACCTGGAGAAAATCTACGCGTCACAGAGAGAAAGTACAAACACCATATAAACAGTACCCATAGTCAGGATCGAACCTGGGTCTCTGGCACTGCAAGGCAGCAACTCTACCACTGATCCACCCTACTAGTTAAACTAGTTATTTGTTTAACCATATTTAGTTTACTGTAACATTTGTCCATTTGGTTTGGAAGGTGCAGAGGTGGTTCACTGGTACTCCAGACTAGGAAGTTAAAGTCAAACTTTATGAATGCAAACCCCAGCCAAAAATTATTATTTATTGAGAAATGGAAACGTTTTGACAGAGTAAGATTGAGGCAGGGAAATATATTTTGTTTTAGAACACGGGAATTGTTTATTGTATCCAATCCAGGAATAACATAGCAAATAATGAGCTTATCTGTAGCTACAAGCAAAAAAAGGGATTCCCCAACTCACAGGAACACGTCGATGGGTAAAATGTGAGTGTGGTAAAATGGAAGGGAATGATAAAGTGTTGGAGTAAATGGGAAAAGATGGAATTAAATGCATCGTCCCTGTGGAGCATATGTGGAGGCACAGTACATATATACACTTGTTAGAAAATTAATGTTCTGTTGACTCAGATTTTAAACATTGTTCTGTACCTTTGTATCTGACAGGTGAAGAGAGTTTCTGGAGTTAATTATCTCGCTAAGCTTGCAGGTTAAAAAACAAAGGCAGAAAATTTACGCGGCACAGCAGTAGGATTAGTCTTACAGCGCCTGAGACCCGGGTTCGATCTTGACTATGGGTGCTTTCTGTATGGAGCTTGTACGTTCTCCCCGTGACCGTGTGGGTTTTCTCTGGGAGCTCTGGTTTCCTCCCACACTCCAAAGACGTATAGAATTGTTACTTGGCTTTGTAAAAGTGTGTGTCTCTGTGTCGGACATTCTGAATGTGCAGGGATCGCTGGTCGGTGCCGACTCGGTGGGCCGAACTACCTGTTTCCGCGCTGTATCTCTAAAACTAAACTAAAAACTGTATTCTGATAACAGGGAGGCTGTTCCAGAGTCATAAAGTCAGAGAGAAACAGGCCCTTCGGCCCAACTTGCCCACATGTCCCAGCTACACTAGTCCCACTTGCCTGCGCTTGGTCCATATCCCTCCAAACCTGTCCTATCCATGTACCTGTCTAACTGTTTCTTAAACGATGGGAATAAATTGAGTCCCAGCCTCAACTACCTCCTCTGGCAGCATGTTTCATACACCTACCACCTTTTGTGTGAAAAAGTTACCCCTCACATTCCTATTAAATCTTTTCCCCTTCACCTCGAACCCATGTCCTCTGGTCCTCAAATCCCCTACTCTGGATAAAAGACCGTGCATTTACCGGATCTATTCCTCTCATGATTTTGTATACCTCTATAAGATTTCCCCTCATCCTCCTGCCAAAAGCCTTGATGAAGGCCTAAGTGCCAAATGTCAGCTGGTGTGCGTTTACCAGTTTTTGTATTTTCTGCCCAACGTCAGCAAGAAGATGAGGCCATGGCGGAGAAGATCCTTGATTAAGTTGGCTGCTTTTCCGAGTAGTCAGTGATGAGAGTCTGATCTGTGAGATGGGCTGGTTCTGTTGCAATGACAGAAAGCAACAGCCCTGCTGTGCACAGCAAGCTGCCAGAGGCAGCACAATAGTAACAAAGTGATCTGTCGGTGCGATTGATTGGGGCCTTGCTGATTGTTCCAACTCTGAGCTCAACCCCAACTCAGAGGTAAGCAAGTAAGTTTATTGGCCAAGTATTCACATGCAAGGAATTTGCCTTGGTGCTCCGCCCACAAGTAACAACATGACATACAGTGACAGTTACGAATGACTCAGAAAACATTAAGCATTAATAATAATAATAACGATAAAACACCATTGAACAAGCATGTGAACCAACAAAATACCAGATCAAAGGGAGGCTACAGATTTTTGGCTGTTGAGTAGAGCAACTACTCGTGGATAAAAACAGTTTTTATGTCCGACTGTGGCAGCTTTGACAGTCCGGAATCGCCTTCCAGAGGGAAATGATTCAGAGTTTGTGGCCTGGGTGAGAGGGGTCAGAGAGGATCTTGCCCGCTCACTTCCTGGCCCTTGCAGTGTACAGTTCATCAATGGAGGGAAGGTTGCAGCCAATAACCTTCTCAGCTGATCAGACAATTCGCTGCAGCCTCCAGGTGTCGTGCTTGGTGGCTGAGCCAAACCAGACCATGATGGAGAGGGATGAGAACAGACTCTACGATGGCCGTGTAGAATTAGACCATCATTGCCTATGGCAGATTGTGTTTCCTTAGCTGCCGTAGGAACTACATCCTCTGTTGTGCCTTTTTGACTGTGGAGTCGATGGTAGCCCCCCACTTAAGGTCCTTGGAGATGATGGTTCCCAGGTCAGATGTGATCTCCATCATGTTCCACAGGTGAAGTCTAGAGCACACTGCTGGTGGACAGTAGGCCTCTAAGGACCTGCTGGCTCTCCATTATTGTCAGGACTGGGACCCAAAGGTCCACCTCAAGTTCATGTTCATGGCCAAGTGCACAAGTGCAGTGATACAGTAACAATGAAATTCTTGCTTGCAGCAGCATCACAGGCACATAGACAAACACAAAACCAAATGATACACATATTACACATGAACTTCTAAAAGAAGGTCTGTCCAAAAATAAGAAATTAGTATAAAAATGTAATTAGAAAACAAGGTTCATAGGTTCAAGAGGTGGGCCATAGTGTTAGGATTAGGGGTGTGTGGTTGGTTTACAAACCTGATATTTGCAGGAACATTAAAGTTGTGATACAGCTCTATAATGCTTTGGTTGGGCTGTATTTGGACTATAGTCTGCAGTTCTGGTTGACTCATTGCAGGATGTGGAGGTTTTGGAGAGAATGCAGAAGATGTCTTTACACAGAGAGTGGTGAGTCTCTGGAATTCTCTGCCACAGAAGGTAGTTGAGGCCAGTTCATTGGCTATATTTAAGAGGGCGTTAGATGTGGCACTTGTGGCTAAAGAGATCAGGGGGTATGGAGAGAAGGCAGGTACGGGATACTGAGTTGGATGATCAGCCATGATCACATTGAATGGCGGTGCAGGCTCGAAGGGCCGAATGGCCTACTCCTGCACCTATTTTCTATGTTTCTATGTTTCTATGTTTGCCAGAATACTGCCTGGATTGCAGGGTATTAACTACCAGGAAACATGCTTATCCAAAAGCCTCCCAACAAACAACACCACTATCATATCTACCTCCACCAACCAGGCAGCGCGTTCCAGGTGCCCACTACCCTCTGAATAATAAAAAAAAAACTTGCCATGCACATCTCCTTGAAACTTTGCCCCCTCTGACCCAAAAGCTATGCCCTCTAGTCTTTGATATTTTTATTCTGGGGAAAAAAGTTTGATCGTCTACCCTATTTGTGCCTCTCGTAATTTTATAAACTTCCATCATCTCCTTTCCAGAAAAAACAAGTCGAGTTTGTCTAACATCTCCTTCTCTGCAATTCAGGCAGTATTCTGAGAAACCTCTTCGGCATTCTCTCCAAAACCTCCACATCCTTCCTGGAATGAGGTGACCAGAACTGCACATGTTGCTCCAAAATGCTGAACAACCAAAATTTGGTTTGGTATGGTGGAAACAGACAAAATATGGAGCGCGGGAGGAAACCAGAGCAGCCGAGAAAGACCCACGCAGTCACAGGGAGAGCGTGCAAGCTCCGTAAAGTCAGCACCCGTAGTCATGGTCTAACCCTGGCGCTGTAGGGCAGAACTCCACCACCGTGCGGCCCATTAGGTCTAGGAGCTCTATCATGACTTCCAGACTCTTATACTCAATGCCAACAGCATGAATGTTTTAAGACAAATATGCTTCCCCCCCCCCTCTCTTTTGTTGCTTGGAGATTTAATTTTTTCTTCTGTTCAGTTGTGCTGGTTTGTTCAAGGAATGAGAAACAATTTAACTTTCCTTTCTGATAGTCTGAGCAAAGATATCCTGCTGATTTATTGCAGACGGGGCTGCTGTCAGCTGCCGTGGTTAATAAAACACAGGTCCTGAGCAGGGGAGACTAGTGCAAGATGAAGGGTCGTTTGGCAGTGGGAACTCTTGGCTGCTCTCTCGTCTTCAAACAGTTGCCTATGGTCCTGCAGATAATGCCAACTAGTGACACAAGTACGAGTTACCAGAGAACATAAAGTTCTGTCCCGTTGAGGTGCTCGATGAGTTGTTGACAACTTTATTGCATTGTCAATCTGAACGCCATGCACACTTTTATGCTCATTTGCCAAACAAATACAGCAGCCTTATGGCACTCCTTATATGGCTCATTCGAAGAGGTCGGCGAGACTCATGTCATTCACACTTTTCCGTGCACAGACTTCCTTCCTGGAAGCTCAGAGTCCAGTCTGAATTGTAACTAGGACGAAGGTGTCACAAGTGTCGTCAGGAAATTGCGTGAAAGATTTTCCACCTCCGAGCCCCGGAGAGTGCACAGTGACATTGGGCGGACTACTGCAGTGCAACACATACCAGTGGTATCTGTTTCAGTGAGGCCGTCGGCTCACATGCTCAGGAATTCCCGATAAAGCCGGCAGCTTTGCCGATTCAAAGCTCCACTTGATAAATCTTCAAATACAGCTCTCAGTAAATGCGATTGTGCGCATGCCACAGTGACTCGGACCTGCGCAACCAAATACCTGGGCTAAAACATGCCACTGAAATGAATCAATCAAATTACAATTAGAGGACATTAGGTTATGTTAACTGTTAAAATGTGTTGGAAGCTGCAACTGTTGGGAATCAAATAACCTGGGATTAAACCTGCCAGTGAATAATAAAGATTCATTTCGTCAGCGTGCTTCCATCAATTTGACTTCGCACAACATTGTTCTCTAAATGACAATGAGCTAGGGTGACACAGTGGCTCAGCAGGTAAAGTTGCTGCCTCACAGCACCAGAGACCCAGGTTCGATCCTGACCACAGGTGCTGTCTGCGTGGCCTCAGCACGTTCTCCGTGACCACATGGGTTTCCTCTAGGTGCTCCAGTTTCCTCCCACATCCCAAAGGTGTGTAGGTTTGTAGGTTAACTGGCTACTGTAAATGGCCCCTTGTGTGTAGCGAGCGGATATGAAAGTAAGATATCATAGAACTAGCGAGAACACGTGATTGCTGGTTGGCATGGACCATACAGGTCTATTCTCCACCTCCCTCTCCAATCCAATTCTAGAACCTGCAGGCTTTTGTTCCTCACTCATCACCTCCCCGCCAACTCGTTCCTTCCCTCCACTCATCTGCCAATGAATACCCCACCCCCCCCCCCCTTGTTATATTGGCTATTTCCCCCAAACTCAGTCTAGGTGAATGGTCCCAACCCAAAATGTTGTCAATTCATCTCCCTCCCCAGATGCTGCCTGGCACACCGTTTTGCCAGCAGCTCTCCTTTATTTTGGCTCCAGAGTCCAGCATCTGCAATTTATTCTGCAGAAATGTATTTGGTGCCTGCCTCTTATACATGACCCTGCAATTTATGCCCACTATAAAAAATAAATTTAATATAGGTCAACATGGTGCAATCAAATAACTAAATAATACAGATCAAAGATCTTTCAGAATTGATGAACTGTTACTGTATCTGTGGATGGCCATCAATGTTTGAAGCATAACTGGAACATCTAGGCTACACTTAAGAATCTACCCTACATAACATGACCTTAATACATCGTTGTAGCAGCCATTGCTGTTTGGCACACAGACAGTACAGCACAACAGGCCCTTCAGCCCAGTGCCAAACATGATGCTAAGACCATTGCTTATCTGCACTCCAGTGTGTAAAGCCATTTTTAAATGTTCTGTTATCACCCAACCACTAGAGGGCGTTGGTAGCAATCTATCACCTCAACTCTAAAGGTTCACCATGGATTGGATCCAATGAAATTCTCATTGACACATCTTTATTTAAAGCAAAATACAATGTGTTGGAGAAACTCAGAGGGTCAGGCAGCATTTGTTGAGGGAAATGGACAGGCATTGTTTCAGGTCGGAACCCTTCTTCAGACCCAAAGCATCGCCAGCCTTTCCCTCCACAGATGCTACCTGACCCGCTGAGTTCCGCCAGCACTTTGTTTCAGGCTCATGATTCTAGAATCTGCAGTCTCGTTTCTCCATTATCCCGATTTCAGAAGATGAAGCGCCATTTATGCAAAACTAATTGCAGGCACGCCCCGACTTAGTTCAACGATTCCTTCAGCCCACTGGCACCCACGTTGTCAAGTCAAATAAACTTTATTGTCACTTAGAAATACATCGATATATGCAACTCCAAACGAAATTCCGTTGCATTTGGCTCCCTGTGCAACACGATAATTAACAGAAGGATAAACATGGATAAAAAGGATAAAAGGATAAATAGACAATGGTGGCAGCCCATTACATGGCATTCAGGAGTCTAATGGCTCATGGGAAGAAGCTGTTGCAGAACCTTGATGTTCTGCTCCTCATGCTACGATATCTTTTGCCAGAGGGCAGCAGAGTGAACAGTCCGTGATGGAGATGTGTGGGTCTTTTGTAATACTGCTGGCCTTAGACACGCAACGTTTGGTCGCAATATCCCCGATTGAGGGGGGAGAAGTCCCGATGATTTTTTCCGCTGTCCTCACCACTCTCTGCACGGACTTCCAGTCGGAGGCTTTACAGTCCCCTAACCAGACAGAGATACAGCTGGTCAAAATACTCTCTATGGTGCCCCTGTAGAAAATAGTGAGGATGGGATGGGGAGGTGAGCTCTTCTCATCCGGCGCAGAAAGTGCAACCGCTGCTGCGCTCTCTTAACTGTTGATGAGATGTTATTTGACCAGGTCAGACTGTTAGTGATCTACACCCCCAGGAACTTAGTGCTACTGACCACCTCCACATCGCTGTCATTGATGTGAAGTGGTATGGGACTGTGCCGGATTTTCCTGAAGTCGACGATGACCTCCTTTGTTTTTTCAACATTCAGGATCAGGTTGTTCGTATTGCACCAGTTGTTTCACCTCCTCCCTGTAAGCCAGCTCATTGTCGTCCCTGATGAGGCCCACCACTGTTGTGTCATCTGCGTACTTCATGATGTGGTTTGTACTAAACCTGGCACAACAGTCGTGAGTCATCAGGGTAAACAGCAGTGGACTCAGGACACAGCCCTGAGGGGAGCCGGTGCTCAGAGAGATGATGTTAGAGGTGTTATTTCCAACCCTCACTGACTGGGGTCTGTCAGTGAGGAAGTCCAGTAGCCAGTTACACATGGGGGTGCTGAGGCCCAATGGAACCAGTTTGCTTATCAGGTGCTGAGGGATAATTGTGTTGAATGCTGAACTAAAATCCACAAAAAGCATTCGCACATAACTGCACCAGGCAGTAAATTTACACGTGCACAGTAGCTATTCCGTTTCCAACTTGCATAACATCCACTTTAAGCAAAGATCTGCGAGACACAACCCTTACGGCGGTCGGGGAGTGTCTCGAATTACAAATCTTATCATATTTATTTACACGACGCAAACCACTTCAATCTTTCAAGTTTCCACCCCCCCCCCGCCCACTCCAGTCATGCGCCTCATATTTCCGACCTTCTGATCTTATTCCTCTCCTCTTCTGATGTTTCAGACATCACTATCCCACCCGTTTACACCACCTCCCGTAATACCTTTGCACCTCAAGTTTCCCAAAACGCCATCCATAATTTTACATATCATATCTATATTTTGCTCTTTCTGTAACATTCTTAAAAAACACAAGATCACACAGATTGCCCGATCTCTAATCCAAAAGTGAATCTAGACCAGAGATCAAGCTGCACCCAGTGTTCAGAATGGCAGCAATGTAATGACAATCAGACCTTGCAAGTCTCACTAAATCCAGACACAAATGAGCTAGCCTAGAGTTCCTCTTGATTAAATGCAGACCATTCTATCTGCCCAGAGAGTTTACCTCCACTGTTGTAACTGCAGCCTATATTCCTCCTGGCGCTAATGCTAAGATTGCAATGAAAGAACTGCATATTGCCATTAGCAAACAACAGACTCACAACGCCGAGGCAGCCTTCATTGTTGCGGGTGACTTCAATCACTCCAACCTGAAGACTTTATTCCCCAAATTCCACCAACATGTCTCCTTCGCCACTAAAGACAAGATACTGGACAAAGTTTACACAAATATGGCTGAAGCTTAAAGCCATCCCCCTCCCCCACCTTGGTCAGTCTGATCACCTCTCATTGTTCCTACTCCTTAAGTACACCCCACTCATCAGACGTGTAAAACCACAATGAGGACAGTTAAGGGCCTGTCCCACCAGCATGCAACTCTATGCGATGAGCGTGACCTAACGTGGTCGCTTGAGCCGTCCGGCGTCGTGGGGCCGGTCCCACTTCGATCGCCGGAGCCATGCGGAATTGTGCGGAGTTCGTCCCGACATCGCGCGGGGCTCCGAAAAACTGACCATGATCAAAAATTCTGCGCGGCAACGGCTTGTCGGCTCAGTCACCTCGACATCAGAAGAGGAGAGGAATAAGATTAGGTCGGAAATATGAGGTGCATGACTGGGGGGCTGGGAGGGGGGTGGAAACTTGAAAGGTTGAAGTGGTTTGTGTCGTGTAAAGAAAAAAGATAAGATTTGTAATTCGAGACACTCCCCGACCGGCGTAAGGGTTGTGTTCCGCAGATCCTTGCTTAAAGTGGATGTTATGCAAGGATTAGAGATCACCCGACCTCCGCGCGGCCCCCGCTTCTAGTTTGATCGCGCTCATCGCATGGAGTCGGATGCTGGTAGGACAGGCCCTTTAAAGTTTGGTCAGAGGAGGCGGACTCCACACTTTAGCAGCGTTTTGGAAACACTGACTGGAATGTGTTTGCAGCCGAGGCCACCCTTAACTCCCACACGCACATTGACTCTTATGCATCCTCTGTTTTGGACTTTATCAACTCCACCATCAACAGTGTCACCACGCTCAAACGGATTACCACATTCCCAAATCAGAAGCCATGGAAGAACAGCGAGGTCAGGCTACTGCTGAAAGCACGGGACACCGCTTTCAGGTCAGGCGATGCTCGAGCCTACAGTTCATCCAGGGCTAACCTGAAGAGGGGCATCAAGAAGGCCAAGCATAGCTACAAGTTAAGGATTGAGGAGCACTTTAATAATAACTCTGACCCTCGACGCATGAGGCAAGGCATCCAGGCCATCACGGACTTTAGATCCACCAACATCACCCCCACATCCAGCGACACATCCTTCCTTGAGGAGCTTAACCACTTTTATGGCCGCTTTGAAAGGGACAACCAAGAGATGGCCATCAAGGCTGTGCTCCCTGCTGATCACCAGCCCCTCACACTCACACCCTACGACGTGTATCTAGCACGGAGTAGGATTAATGCACGAAAGGCTGCTGGCCCTGACGGCATCCCCGGGCGAGTCCTCAGGACCTGTGCTGCACAGCTGACAGACGTCTGGACTGACATCTTCAACCTGTCACTTCCCCAAGCAGTTGTCCCCACGTGCCTTAAAACCACCTCCATCGTGCCGGTGCCAAAACACTCCACAGCGGCGAGCCTCAACGACTTCCGCCCAGTTGCACTTACTCCCATCATCACCAAGTGCTTCGAGAGGCTGGTCCTGGCACACCTCAAAGGCTGCCTACCTCCCACACTGGACCCCTAACAGTTTGCCTACCGCAAGAACAGGAGTACGGAGGATGCCATCTCAATGGCACTCCACTCCACCCTCTCCCACCTCGACAACTTAGACACCTACGTGAGAATGCTGATCATCAACTATAGCTTAGCATTTAACGCCATTATCCCCTCAAAATTGATCACCAAACTCAGCGACCTGGGCATCAACCCCTCCCTCTGCAACTGGTTACTGGACTTCCTGACTAACAGACCACAGTCTGTTATGTTGGACAACTGCACCTTTTCAACCCTCACCCTGAACAAAGAAGGTATAGGGGCTGCACGCACACCCCCATCCATATTAACAGGACGGAGGTGGAACGTGTTTCCAGCTTCGGGTTTCTGGGGGTCAACATCTCTGATGACCTCTTGGACCCACAATACCTCAACACTGGTCAAGAAGGCTCACCAGTGTCTCTTCTTCCTGAGGAGACTAAAGAAGGTCCATCTGTCTCCTCAGATTCCGGTGAACTTCTACCGCTGCACCATCGAGAGCATCCTTACCAACTGTATCACAGTATGGTATGGCAACTGCTCTCTCTCCGACCGGAAAGCACTGCAGAGGGTGGTGAAAACCACCAAACGCATCACCGGTTCCTCACTCCCCTCCATTGAGTCTGTCCATTGTAAGCGATGTCTGCGAAGGGTGCGCAGCATCGTCAAGGACTGCTCTCACCCCAGCCACAGACTGTTTATCCTCCTCCCATCCAGGAGGCGCTACAGGTCCCTCCGTTGCCGGACCAGCAGGTTCAGGAACAGCTTCTTCCCTGCGGCTGTTACAATACTTAACTCTGCACCTCGGTAATTGCCAGTCACCCCCCGGACACTCCTTCCCCCCAAATTGCACTACTGATGCCACACACACACACACCCCCCCCGTTCATTATTCTAAGTTCGCTCTTCTGGGTGAAATGCTAACTGCATTTCGTTGTCTCTGTACTGTACACTGCACAATGACAATTAAAGATTGAATTGAATTGAATCAAGTTCCTAACTAATTCCTTCTGTTTACACTGGCAATGGTAGAGCAAATTGGTGGCATGAGTTTGTAATCCACTAAAGAGTAGATTTACTGTGGCTCTCCACTGATACTCATTAAATAAAACCATCTGCCACTTGACCCAATACTCAAAAAGTATTAAAAAATATAGATTAAATAGCCAGTTAACCTGGAGTGAGCCTTTGGGCAAGAGGCCGCGTTCCTACCTTGTAGTGAGGAAGTGCAAGGCTTGTTCTCCATCATTGTCGTCATGCAGTGAGCATGATTCAGATTCCTTATTCCAAAATGGATCTCTCAAATATCCACACCTATGGACATCTCATGGCGATTTAACATATCCAGTGGAATGCACATGATTTCTCTGCACCCTTAACCAACATGTAATCCATAAACCTTCATCCACGAACCACCAACCCAGCAGGTGGGGCAAGGATCACAACAGTCATCAAATCCATTTCTGAATCATTCCACTACTTTAAAGGGCCGAATGTGACAGCAATAATCTGTTTGATTGCATTTATCAAAATAGAAATTGTGGCCAAAGTATCAAGGGATGTAGTGTTTTGTTTGAAAAAAAGATCTTCTACATTCATTTGACCACCAGAAACAAAAGGCAGGATCACAGATTAATGACTCATCTTGAAAATAGCATCTCCACCACTACGGATTAGGATATAGATGTAGGTCTATAGGATTTAGTCTCAGCTACTGAAGTATCTCCTGAACCTGTGACTTCCCACCACTAATGCAAGTACAAAGGCCTGATAATTACTAATCAGCAGATATTTTTACTGATATTGGTCCAAAATGACAGAAAGCATGACAAAATCAAATCCACACACATTTATAGACAGAGAATCTCTAGCAAGCAATGTAATAGGCATGAAGATACGAAGGAGCTGCAGATGCTGGGAACTTAAGAAAAACAACAAAGTGTTGGAGTAACTCAACAGGTCAGGCAGCATCTGTGGAGGGAATGGACTGATACGTTTCAGGTTAGGAACATTCTCAAACTGATGGAGGGAGCTGAAAAGAGATGAGGGTGGGCAGAGTCTGGTAAGTGATAGGTAGATATGGACATGCTTCACAGACATGTCTTTCCATATAGTTCAATGTTATTCCAATAAATCTATCAAAATAGTTGACAAATCTGCACTTTGAGTTATTTGAAATCTACATTACTAAAAGTCTGATCTTGACCACTTTTGGCCCACTGTGCTGCGATTTCCCAGGGAACGCCGTCACCTATGGCCGTCACCTATGGCCACCTCTCTCAGAGCACCTCTCCGCCTTGCGGGACCAGAGGATTTTTCCTATTGATGAAAAATGAGAGAGATATTAATGTTTAAAAACAATTCCCCATTCTCTCTGTTCTCCCTGCTGCCCCCACTGGGGGCAGGGGGGAGGGGGGAGGGACTATAAAACCCGGAAGTGTTGTGCCTCACTCAGTCTCTGCCAGACCTAGGAAGCGGGAGGGTCACGGCTATCTGAGCTGTGAATAACACTGAACGGACATCTACTGTGAGTCCTCTTGATGTTGCCGTTGCCAAATTGTTTACCTTTTTTTAAGTTTGTGTTGACAACATGAATTTTGGTTGTCAGGTGGCTGCTTGCTGCACAATTGTTTGCCTCACCTTTTTTTCCCCAAAAGGTTTGTGTTCACAAAATGGATTTAGGTTGTCAGGTGGCTGCGGCCCAATTGTTTGCCTTGGCTTTTAAAATTGTTGCAACAGTTGGCATCCAGCCCGAGAATCCATTCGGCCCACAATGTCTATACTAGCCCTCTGGAAACCAGTACCTTCGGCCCGCAACACCCATACTAGTGCAACAGATAAGCCCCCCCCCCCCCCCCCCCCCAACTGGCGAGCAATATTGGAATTGCTGGAATATTGCGTTGGTGACCAGCCCTCCCGTGTGATGCTGGGACCCAACGGGTCCCACTTAGTCTAGTTAAGATTGAGACTTCATTGGTACAGTTCTATTTTAGTTATCCATAACCTTGATCCAAATCAGAAGTGGCTCTTATGTATTATATATCGGCAAGAGGTAAATAATCACTCCGTCTGATAGGAACAGCTACAATGCACAGATATTGTTGTTTGTATTTACCAGTTTTCTTTGACATGTGAATGTTCAGTCTTGTTCGATGGGGGCGCCGTCCTGTATGGTATGGCTGCCCAGCCTACAGCTGGGGGAGGGGGAAACTACTTTTCAGGGTCCCTTCCTGGTCAGAGAGTCAGCCTTTCTCCGGGCTGCATTTTTGACCCGTCCTCGCGGCCAACCAGTGGGCCTGGAGCAGCGTTTCCTGAGGAGACCGCCCAGAACCTCGGCGGCGAAGCACTGGAGCTCCATCGCGGAGCGGGCGATGCCTTGCCTGGGTCGCCGCGCTGGAACTCCGGTGAGCTGAGACCGCAGAGGAAAACATCGCGGAGCTGCGGGTCTATGGAGCGGAGGCGCTGAACTTCAACATCGGGAGCCAGTGGGGGAGCTCCATTCAGCGCGGCCTTGTTGGCTTCGGAAGCCGCGGACTCCGGTAAGGAAGCAGCCGTTCCAGGTGTCCCAAGCCGCTGAGAGGATTCTCCCGACGCCGGGGCACCATCACCCGGCGAGAACGGCCTGGAGCATCGGGCCTCCGTGAAGGCGACTGCAGAGGCCTGAATAGGCCTGACTATGGGTTGGGGACTGGACATTGTGCCTTCCCTCATGATGGGAACCATTGTGGGGGGATGTTTTTTATGTTTAAATCTCTTTATTAGTGTTTTGTCTGTATTTTTTTTTTATGTGCTGCATTGGCAAGAAGCATTTCACTACACCAATTGGTGTATGTGACCAATAAATTAACCTTGAACCTTCAGTCTATCACAATTTGGTACAAAGAGATTCACTATCTGGAACATCTGTCCTTGGCCAATCTTAGTTTAATTTAGGAATACAGCATGGAAGTGGGCCCTTCAGGCCCACGCCGACCATCCATCACCCATTCAAACTAGTAGTATCTTACCCCCCTTTCTCATCCACTCCCTACCCACTAGGGTAAATTTACAGGTCAATTAGCCTACAAACACGTGCGTTTCTTTGATGCGGGAGGAAGCCCACACGGTCACAGGGAGAATGTGCAAACTCCACAGAGACAGCAATGAGGCATCAGCTCTACCAGC
Source organism: Raja brachyura (assembly GCA_963514005.1). The sequence continues at coordinate 28,947,825 of OY740806.1, read as the reverse complement.
TGCACCACCCAAGTTCTTGCTTTCGCTGCTATAGCAAAACATCATTCAAATCTCTACCACAATGCATTTTGCACTGCTTATCATACCATTTTGGTTTCATCAAGGAAACGAGCTCTGTGCATTATTAGTATTCACCACAATGTAATTCCTATGCACCCTTCAAAATGCCTCAGTGTTTTCATTTGCCTCGCCTCACGAGTCAAGAGTGGTCATCACATGATGATTTGTGAAAAGCATCACTTTCTGTTCGAAGGGCACACAGAGATGAAAAGAAATTCTTTCCCCGCTGCAGTACGCAATGGTACACAGAGTACTACGGGATCACAAGACACTGCTATTCCAAGCCTTTGATGCAGTACATTAAGTGCTTGCCATCCCCAGAGCACTGGATAGGGTTCTGCAACCTGACCAGGGGTTATTATGGGAGCTAAATGCAAGCCTTTGGGATATTACGTACTTTTAAATCTGTGAAAACAGAAGGATGTCCAACCAGATCAGAACAAGAGGCAAAAATAAAAACTAACATCATCATTCCAAAAATGACAACAGTCATTAGTGACAGGTAACTGGCAAGATTCCTGATGTTGGGAGAGCCCAGAAGCAGGGGTTAGAGTTTATGAATAAGGGGCAAGTCATTGGACTGAGATGAGAAAAAACATTTTCACCCAGAGAGTTGTGGATCTGTGGAATTCTCTGCCACAGAAGGCAGTGAAGACCAATTCACTGTATGTCTTCAAGAGAGAGTTAGATTTAGCTCTTAGGTCTAACGGAATCAAGGGATATGGTGAAAAAGCAGGAACGGGGTACTGATTTTGGATGATCAGCCATGATCACATTGAACAGGGTCGGAGGGACGAATGACCTGCTTCTGCACCTATTTTCCATGTTTCTATGCAAGATTCAGCCAACCTTGAACTTGTTATTTTTTATGTTACAATGAAGGGTCAACAGTAGCATTTCTGCATCATGTCAGTCGACAAGGAACAGCTGAACCAGTGCTCTGGGGGAAACTCTCTCCGGATACTCTCTCAGGCCCAAACACAAGGTTTTTATCAGTAACTCCACCAGACAGATACTCAGTGGAATGGTGGTACATTAGGAGAACGCCAAGCCTTTGGGGACGGAGAGGAAGGATGAGGAGAGATGGGCCAATGTTCCAACTTCAGAACTTGTATCCGCATTAGACTTCTCACAGCATGTGCAAATCTGAATGATGGTCACCATTGCTGCACAAGTGTCAACTTGCCAAGGGCTTAGCAGAAAATTCTGCAGTGTTAGTTGAGAGAAAGCAAGGTTCCATTTCTAAAGCATCTCTTGTTGTTTGAAAGTACAGCAAACGGTTTTAAAACAAACCTCTTTACAATCGATAGACGTACGGAACTTCACCGCCAGGCCGGTATGCCGACAGCAGCCCCTGGGCCCACCTGCCCCTTCTCTCGGCCGCCCCACCCGACACCACCGTCTGTATTGAGACCTTGGATGTGGAGAGGATGTTTCCACTAGTGAGAGAGTCTAGGACTAGAGGTCATAGCCTTAGAATCAAAGGGCATTCTTTTAGAAAGAAGATAAGGAGAAATGTATTTAGTCAGAGGGTGGTGAATCTGTGGGATTCTTTGCCTCTACAGAAAGCTGTAGAGGCAGTCAGTGGATACTTTTAAGGCAGAGATGGCTTGATAGATTCTTGATTAGTATGGGTGTCAGAGGTCAAGTAAGTAAGTTTATTGGCCAAGCATTCACATACAAGGAATTTGCCTTGGTGCTCCGCCCACAGGTTATGGGGAGAAAGCAGGAGAATGGGGTTAGGAGGGATAGATAGATCAGCCATGATTGAATGGCTGAGTAGACTTGATGGGCCGAATAGCCTAATTCTACTCTTATGACCCGACGACCTTTGCAGCATCAGGCAGGCAAGGCTTTGCTTTAATGTTTAATCTGAAAAAAAAAAATTCTACAAGAGCAGTTCTTGTTCAGCCTAAATTTTATTGTTGTTTCCCCATTTGTGAAATGCCATATATTACACAGTTATAGCTGACAATTGGCAATAATGGACACAATTCCCCCAGTTGTAGGCCTTGCTGCATCTTGCAGCCAATGAAGATTTGTCTGCATGCGTAGTCATGATTTTAATGTACAAAACAGACCAAACTATGCGTAGAAAGACCAATAAAATGATTGAATAATCTGATCAAGTCCATGAGCAAAGTACAAACACCTGGATTTCATGCTGAACTGTTTGATTTTATTCAAGATAGTTCAAGCTACAACCATCAGGAGCAGACAGGGCTGAGATTTAGCAGGGCATCTGAAAGGCAATGGCTCGATCCGTGCAACACTCACTCTATACAGCAGCACGTTGTCAGGTTGGATTACCATCAAGTCAGGATGAACCAAGAAGCAACTGATACTGAATGGTGATATTATCAAAAAAATCATGTTATGTTGTGTGAATGACAAGCACTTACCTGTGGGAGGGAAGGAACTGCAGATTCTGGAACCTTAAGCAAACCACAAAGTGCTGGATGAACTCAACAGGTCAGGCAGCATCTGTGGAGGACATGGACAAACGACATCCTGGGTCAGATGAATGGTCCAGAATCAAAATATCACCCGTCCATTCCTTCCACAGATGCTGCCTGACCCACCGAGTTCCACCAGCACTTTTGTGTTTTAGATCATCTGCTGGAATCAAAGGCAATCTGTTATTCATGAAGTTTGCCATTATAATTGTGTTTATTTCGTTTGACCTCATGTTAATAGATTTCTGCATTTAATAGAAGTGCTGCAGTTAAAAGTTTACCCTCAAAAAGAATTTTATGGCAAATGCCTGCCCATTGTTGTGTGAAGAAACATTTTCTTTGCCAACACAAGTCATTTAACATCTACATAAAACAAGGAAATGGAAGCAACATCGTAGTGCTAAATTCAAAAATTAACATTTAAAAGATAATACAGAAGAGGCAGAAATTCAACTCGTTGTTGCACATTTGATGGAAACCAGCAGAACACACTGTTCTAAGTTTTCTAATCTCCAAGCACTGCATTATCTCTGTTCTTCATTATATTAACAAAGGCTTGACAGTTCAGCCTTGGACTGTGTCTCCATTCTCATCAGCGATGCCAATATCACTTTCAAAATCAGAAATTAGAAACATGCTCATTTCAACATAGAATGAAATATTATGAATATCAAATGCCAACAGTTACATTCAGCGTGGAAACAACTTCTGAATCTGTATCAAAACACAGAAACTGCTGGAGGAACGCAGCTCAGAGAGCATCCGTCGAGGAAATGGACAGGCGATGTTTCGGGTCGGGACCCTTCTTCAGATTAAACCTTCCTGACCCGAAGCGTGGTCTGTCCATTCCCTCCACATATTCTACCCGAGCCGCACTGTTTTGCTCAAGATTCCACCATCCACAACTCAGTGGCTGGATCTTCTGTCGTGTTAAAGTTCTGTACGAGACACATTCCTGTATCCTCAGTCTGTTGCTGACAACAAGTGTTCAGACTCTCCTACCAGGAGACCAGTTCAACCCATCACCCTCAACAACTGACATTTGTTGCTTAGCAGATGGCACCATCAATTACTTAAAGCAGACCAAGGTAAATTTATATTAAGGGAGACGAGATAAAATGCACCACAATTAGTTACACAATTTCACAATGTAGTACGCCAGTGCCCTCTAGAATCAAATCAATACGATTTCCAATGGTAATTTAAATTGATCCAACAAATTAAGAGATTAATGATTGAGTAATTCCACTGTAAATAACTGAGATTAATGAAGACATACAATTTGCATGAAACTATCCTCCACACAGCTGAGAAGGTTATTGGCTGCAACCTTCCCTCCATTGATGAACTGTACACTGCAAGGGCCAGGAAGCGAGCGGGCAAGATCATCTCTGATCCCTCTCACCCTGGCCACAAACTCTTTGAATCACTTCCCTCTGGAACGCGACTCCGGATTGTCAAAGCTGCCACAGCCAGACATAAAAACTGTTTTTACCCACGAGTAGTTACTCTACTCAACAGCCAAAAATCTGTAGCCCCCCCCCCCCCCCCCCTTTGATCTGGTATTTTGTTGGTTCACATGCTTGATCAATGATGTTTTATCATTAATGTTTTATTATTATTAATGTTTAGTGTTTGAGTCATTCGTAACTGTCACTGTATGTCATGTTGTTACTGGTGGGGGAAGCACCAAGGCAAATTCCTTGTATGTGAGTACTTGGCCAATAAAATTACTTACTCTCTGCATGTTGGTAGAGTACCCCCTATTTTATTCAATGCGAAAGTGACACACTGGTTACATTTTGCTGTTTTTACATTGTCTGTTTGCAAGCTGCACAATTATTCACATTTAATCAATAGTCAAGTTCTTTGTCACAGGTACATAGCTAAACGGGCATAACCATGAATAAACCTCCCCTTCTAAGGAGAGTCACCCACCAACCCTCTGAGTGAAAACAAGTCCCGGTGGTTAATCCCAGAACTGCCAGCCAGTGGGTGGGGCAAACTTGTTCCCCCAAGTGACGCTGCTGTACACCAAGACTCGTACTGGTCACAGACATGGCCAGAGAGCTATAGCTAGAGAACATGAAGTGGTGACGTTTCAGGTCAGGACCTTCACACCGATTGTGGCCGGTGGGGGGAGGGAGGGGAAAATGATGTTAATACAGGCGAGGGGGTTGGGAGTGAAGACGTTTGGGTAGCTACCCAAGTTCACAGTGTTGCTGCAAGAATACGAGATGCTATCAACCAGGAGGTCCAGCAGACCTTGCTAGACACAGTACAACGTGTTCAGCGAAACAATCGCCGAGTCTGTGCTCGGTCTCACCAATGTATGTATTAAGGCAATGTCAATCGGAAAAGTGCCTCTGAAATTGATGGGAACCTGTCAGTGAAAGATTCAACAACATGCTGAAGCAAGGCGTTCTTTAATGGACAGATACTGTCAACAACTTCTCAGGGGTGATGCAAATCAACCGCAATTCAAATGATTCAATGTTGTATTTTAGGGCCTGGTGATAGATCAGGCCAAGCACACCAAAGACACTTTAATATCAATTTTTTTTTTAAACTGCTGACAACACTGGTATTCTCTGTTTTTGTTTCCAATTTCCCAAGTTGCTCACCAGACCGAGAGAGAGAGAGAAAGAGAGAGAGATAAACAGCAAGAAAGTTTGAAGTGTTGCCTAGTGTCAAGGACTGCAATTTGCCCAACTGAAAACTAATTGATTGAAACATTAAACATTAACCATTTCCCCCTCCACCGTGACCGCCTGACTACTCCTTACTTTTTCATTCCGCACTTTTTTTGTGCAAAAAGGCCCTGCACGCTTGATTAATACATGACTGTACCGATGTGTAATCACAAAAAAACCATTGTTTTTGCATCAATTTGCTGAAAAGACTTTGCGACCGAAATGAAAAATACTGTACAAGAGTCATTTCTATTCACACAAAAAGTCAATCATCAAAAAACCGATTTGGTAAATTTGCAAGACTGCATGGAAAATGTTTAGATGGATCCGGGCCAAAGTGAGCAAGTGGGGCTAGTGTAGATGCGGCTTCTTGATCAGCATTGACGAGTTGGGCCAATTTCTGCGTTGTGTGACTATTATTTCCTTTGGGGAAACACAGAGTTTCTCCCTTCATATCTTTGAGCCTTTCGTGTTTGATAAAGTTACCCATCATCAAGGTTAAACAGGCTTTTGGCAACAATAGAATGACTAATATATATTGGCCACTGAAAGGAGGTTTCCAATTGGAGGAACTCAACAGAAGAAACCATTTGAACTGGTGCATGGATGGGAAAGTCTCAAACGGATATGGACCAAACATGGACAAATGGGACTAGCTTATATGGCCAGTTGCCATACTGCATGACTGTATGGAACAAACCGATCGCACATTCACCTCAGGTAACTGGTGCCCTGCCTTTAATGACATACCTGTAACTGTCTGCCATGGCATTACCAGCACTTGATAGGCAACATTGTTTTGTATAAGAAATGCATATCAGACAGCTGATAACAGTACAACATGTTTTGAACAAGTAGGGAGGAAAAAGTAAAAAAATGTTAAGAACGAGGAGTAAACAATTGGCAGCTTTCACACAAAGTTACTGGTTAATCTTTGCTTTATGTCTTCAGCCTCCTATGGGAGTCTGGAGCTTGGAATTTCTGGAAAGACATTCACATACAGGTGGAACAAATAGTGCCGCTTACTTCTGTAATTGTGTAAATAGCTCATTCTAAGCTTCCCCACAGTCTAGTTTCAGTCAATAAAATACTGAGTCAAGCACTTGCGCATCTAAACTTTATTTTGGAAAAACACAATAACAGTTCCCCACTACTATACCTAACCACTGCGGGTCCGATCCTTGTATCTGCCTGGACAAGCCCTTCCAGCCTCGTGCAAGCAGAGACACTCCAAAAGGTCACGCAGTCCCAAGTATTCTTCCAGAAGATCGACACAGGACCTAGAGTGGCCGAACCATGTGGGGGTGGTCTCTTTACAGTCCATAACATATCGATTAACACAGTGCATGATAGACATTTCCCTAACCCAATAATACAGTAACCAATACATTGTATTCAAACAGAGCTTGGGGAAGGAAGCAAACATAGCAACATGTGCCTGGATATTCAAGAAACCCAGACAAGGCTCAACACTTAACCCAATCAACATCTGGCAAAATAAAGCTTTGCAACAATATTTACAATGTGTATGTCTGGTTTGCATTCACCCAATCCGTTTCATGAAATTTACATCTAATTGTAAGAATCTGCAGATATCCCATTCTTTCCCTGCAACTCTTATCTGGGATCTAGAGGAGCTGGCGCCATTCTGCAGCTTATCCCATTTCTGCAGAAGGCACATTTAAATTGACTAAATGGCCTAGCAGCAATTTTAGTGTCCTGGCAGCTCCAATTTGGCCAGAATTAACAATTGCATAGAGAGACCACTCGGCCATTGTTGTGAAATCCGAGGAATTTCTGTAAAACAAAACCACTAAAAAACGGTTAAAAGTTGATGTACAGAGTTGAGCATCACCAATGATCATGTTGAACACAGAATCGAGGAGCTTGTTGAATGTTCCTCCATTCATACATTTCTATAATCCATTAGGCATTTTCCCCAATGGGGGCCACCATTCTTTAATTTAGAACCAATGCAGAAGGAACATGCCTCTCCAAACCTCTCACATGAAGTCACTTCAGCACAAAGAGACACTAGCTCATCCACCAGGATAATTTTCCACTTCAGATGGCAAATCCCAAATTTCATGTATTTGGTGCAATCGTGTCTCACCATCCAATCCTGGCTTGAAGGAGATCTCATCCCCACAGCCATTTGCAATGTTCAGATATTCTGCTTTATTGTTAGTCAATCAACAAGAAAAAAAACAAGGATAGCACAGTGGTAGAGTTGCTGCCTTACAGCACCAGACACCCAGATTCGATCCCATCTACAGTGCAGTCAGCACAGTTTATATGTAATCCCCATTACCGCATGGGTTCCCTCCGGGTGCTCCGGTTTCCTCTCACATCCCATAGACGTGCAGGTTTGCAGGTAATTGGCTTCTGCAAATTGGCACTATTGTGTAGGATAGAACCAGCATACACCTGGTTACTGGTCAGCATAATCTCAGTGGGCCAAAGGGCCAGTTTCCTCACTTTATCGCTACACTGGTGAACCAGAAACATTAACCAGTAATAGCTTCACAGCTCCTGCACAGGTGGTTCACATTACTCCAACGTATTTCACTACAAAAGCCATTCCTCGTCTAATTTTCTCAACTTTCCTCCATTCATCAACGCACCCATTGCAGTCAGCTCCATTATATCACCAAATAATTAATCATTCATTTAAAAGCGTCAAGAGTGAAAGATGGCCCGTTCGCAGCCAAACTCAATGTTTTAGATGCAGTCCAGACTCCACATCATTGACCCCATCTCCATTTAATTCTGCCTCAGCAAAGCAGCCAACATAATCAAAGACTTGTCCTTCTAACTGCTCCCCTCTGGCAGAAGGTACAGAAGTTTGAAAGCACATACCACCAGACTCGGGAATAGTTTCTTGTCCTCCGTTATCAGGCTTCTGAATGTCCTTGCACTAGTTAGGGTACTCTCACAATTCACCTCTATCTCATTGCAGACATTGGACTTTGTCTATGGAACTGATGTGCTACAATACTGAGAACTATATTCTGCAGTCTGTGTCTTCCCCTTTGCCCCATCTATTGCACTGGAGTTTGACATGATCATATTTATGTATAGCATTGTCTGATCTGATTGGAAAGAGTTCAAAACAAAGCTTTTCTGTGTATTGAAGTGGATACGACAATAAACATGGCTGAAAAGGGACAAGGGACCATGGCTGACAAGGAACAGTGTTAAAAATTAATAGTACAACTTAGCAAAGATGAGCGGGAAGCAAGAGGATTGGATTGGGTAATGTTTAAACAACCGAAGATAACCAAAAATACAATACGGGAAGAAAAGATGAGGTACAAAGGTAAGCTTGCCAAGAATATAAAGCACGATAGTAAAAGCTTATTTAGGTATGTGAAGAGGAAAAAATTAGTTAAGACCAAAGTTGGACCCTTGAAGAACGAAAAAGGTGAATTTATTATGGGTAACAAGGAAATGGCAGATGAGTACTTTGGATCTGTCTTCACTAAAGAGGACACAAACAATCTTCCTGATACAGTAGTGGCCAGAGGATCTGGGGTGACGGAGGAAGTGAAGGAAATCAACATTAGGCAGGAAATGGTGTTGGATAGACTGATGGGACTGAAGGCTGATAAATTCCCAGGGCCTGATGGTCTGCATCCCAAGGTACTTAAATGGCTCTAGAAATCGGGGATGCATTGGTGATAATTTTTCAATGTTCTATAGACTCAGGATCAGTTCCTGTGGATTGGAGGGTAGTTAATGTTATCCCACTTTTTAAGCAAGGCGGGAGAGAGAAAACAAGGAATTATAGACCAGTTAACCCTACATCGGTGGTGGGAAAGATGCAGATGGGACAGAGAGTGGCGAGTCTGCGGGATTCTCTGCCTCAGAGGGTGGTGGAGGCAGGTTCTCTGGATGCTTTCAAGAGAGCTAGATAGGGCTCTTAAAAATAGCGGCGTCAGGGGATATGGGGAGAAGGCAGGAACGGGGTACTGATTGTGAATGATCAGACAAGATCACATTGAATGGCGGTGCTAGCTTGAAGGGCCGAATGGCCTACTCCTACACCTATTGTCCAAAAACCTAAACTAGCAAATACTAACAAGTTGACTGCAGAATCTGTGGCTCGCACCGTCCTCGGACTAAGGTGCTGTCATATCCTCTGCAATTGCAACTGCCTAAGCCTAGAATGGATCCATACAGTTTATAGGTAAACTAGTTGTACAACTCAGAAGATAAAATCTGTTACTAATTAGGACTTTTGAACTTCTACTGTATCACATCCAAGCTGTCTTTACACAATGCAGCTTTATCCTTTAACTTTCAGTCAAATGTGGTTTAATACAAATCCTTCTCTTGGTCTTATCAAAACATGCCCCGAGACAGATTAAAGACTGATGTCTCTACTTAATCTAATGTGAACGTTTGGCAAGAGCAAGACTGATTCAAGTCAAAGCTTCACAAGTAGATGTTTGAAGCTGGGGCAAGGAACGGGAGAATAAGTCAGCTTTATACAATGGAGCACTGTTTATAATGGAGAGCAAAGTCTGCACCTTGTACCTTTCACTTCTTAGGTGGATAATGGGCATCGAGGGGCACATTTTACAGACCTCTACTCAAATAAATGTCCAAAGTGTGTAAGACGCATGGAGCTGCAGATGCTAGAATATTGTACAAAAAGTGCCGGAGGAACTCAGTGGGTCAGGTAGCATTTGTGGGGAGGGATGGGCAGACAATGCTTCAGGTCAGGACAGTTCTTTCGTTTGATGTTGCCTGACCCATTGAATTCTTCCAGCACTTTGCATTTTATCCAAAACATTTCTAATGACATTGACCCAAGAGCTATTAAAAACTATTTTGTAATCACTTAAAACAGTCTTCCTAACCTGAATGCAGCGTTGAGTTACTGAACACAGAAATAGAACAGTACAGTAACAAGCCTTTTGACCCACAATGTCTATGTAAAACATGATGCCAAGTTAAACCAATCTCCTCTGGCTGCACATGATCCATATCCCTCCATATCCATGTGTATGAAAATGCCTCTTAAACACCTCTATCATGGCACCCACCACCCTCTGTGCACCCTCCTGCCCCGCACATCTCCTTTAAACTTTGCCCCTCGCACTTTGATATTTCCACCCTGGGGGAAAAAGGTTCTGACTGTCTACCCTTTCTGTGCGTCAGGGTTGCCGAGTTTCAGGGCTGCCTAAGCTAGAAGTGGCCTCACTAGTAACTGACCAAGCAGCTCCCACAATGTCTGAAGCTCGCATTTACAGGTGACAAGCTACAACTTCTGCCAAGTTCTAAACTGATCGCATTGGATCAAGGCTCCCTTTATATTGCCCTGTTTGTGCAGTTCCTTGATCAACACAAACCTATCCAATTGCTTGAAGAAACAACAGAATGGAAAGACTGGGAAGTCAGAGGAAGGAAAGGCAATGATTGCTGAAATTGAATGTGAAATTACCCACCTGGGGATTATCCAGCCCTCAGTGTGTCAGGTTCCAAATGGGTGGGTGGGTTATATCCCAAATTGTTGGCAGGTGAAGTGGATTCAATGCTAGGCTGTCCTGTATCCAGCAGCTTCATTCGGGGAAGTCCAGCAGGATTTGAGGACAATGCTCCAGCCAATGGCCTCTGGTATTGTTCTGTGGCCAGGAAGTCCCCTCCAATCCACCAGTCCCATGTTCAGATAATCGTGGTTCAGAAACCTAGCTGCTATAACCACAAATGCCAGTATTGTTTACATGTGGAGTGCACTCATCCAAATACAGTTGGCCCACCCACTTGTCCATAAAAGATCTGATTCTGGCTGTAGTCATGTACCCTTAATACACACACACATGCACCAAACACACATGCTACTTTGAATAGAATGATGGTGCTGGTGTAGATCGGTTGCTTCACAACTCCGGAGACCCGGGTTCAATCACGACCTCTGGTGTTGCCTGTGGATTTTGCGTATTCGCCCTGTGACAGCATGGTTTTTCTGCACGTGCCCCAGTTTCCTCCCACATACTACACATACTAAAGATGTGCAGGTTTGTAGATAAATGGCTTCTGTAAACTGCCCCTAGTATGTAGGATATAGAACTAGTGTATGGACGATTAATGGTTGGCATAGTCTCGGGGGGGGGGGGGGGGGGGGGGGGGTGCAGGTCTCGTTTCCACGCTATATCTCTAAACTAATACTGTCACTATAGAATCTGGTCAATGCCATAAAATGAGATTAATCAGACATCCAGACTAGACAATCTTCCGGCAAGTGCAACACTAGAGCTTCCATCTATTTTACTGAAGCACCATCTCAGGAGGCAATATGGATGGACCACCATGCTGCCCTTCATTGACTATAATGATCGGAGACTGAGAGGTGGGGCAAAAACAAGTGTCTTTCGTGGCCCAGACTTCTAGTTGCACCGCTGAAGCTAGCAGCACCGGGCCTTTCATTTCAACTCGGGTCACATATATTCCCACAGGCAATTGATTTGCAAACAGTACCTTATCAGAACCACCTGTTGGAAGATAACACAAAACATGATAAAATCAAAATCAGCAATATTTTTAGTTAAATGTATTTTTCATTTTGATCGTTGTTTGCCATTCCAAGACCTTGTTTAATAACAATGAATTCCTTTTGGAATGGTAATCCTGGCATTCTACCCGAATGCTAATCTCCGGTGAGACTCTCAGAAGGTTTTCCAACTTTTCTCATCTCAGACCTGTTAAGGAAAACACTCCATCTCATGGGAAGATGAGAATCAGCTACACGTTGGCAGAATTCCTTTGGTCAAGGAAAACTGAGTAAATGGCATCAAATATATAACGAGCACCCCTGCCATCTTGGAAGATCATTGTTCTTCTGCATTTCCCCACCTCTCCTCCTCCTCCTCACACTTCACATTTTGTCCAAGTGCCTGTGCTGCACATAGACTAGTTCCAGTCTGGCAGGACGTTTGCTGGAAATATAGTGCAACATCGTGTTGAGTCCAATTAAAAATAGTGAGACCGCAACGATGCTGCTGGTATGGATCAAATCCATGGGAATCTGTTCAACCTACGTCACCGCCACTCTAGAGCTAGGATTATTGATTCATTGGAATGGGCAAGTTGGGCCGAAGGGCCTATGTAGAGTCATAGAGTGATACAGTGTAGAAACAGGCCCTTTGGCCCAACTTGCCCACACCAGCAAACATGTCCCAGCTACACTAGTCCCACTTGCCTGTGCTTGGTCCCTATCCCTCCAAACCTGTCCTATCCATGTACCTGTCTAACTGTTTCTTAAACTGGGATAGTCCCAGCCACAACTACCTCCTCAGGCAGCTTGTTCCATACTTCCACCACCCTTCGTGTGAAAAAAACCCTCAGATTCCTCTTGAATCTTTTCCCCTTCACTTTAAACCTATGTCCTCCGGTCCTTGGTTCCCCTACTCGGGGCAAGAGACTCTGTGCATCTACCCAATCTATTCCTCTCATGATTTTATATACTTCCATACGATCATCCCTGATCCTCCAGCGCTCCAAGGAATAGAGACCCAGACTACTCAATCTCTCCCTATAGCTCACACCCTCAAGTCCTGGCAACATCCTTGTAAATCTTCTCTGAAATCTTTCAAGCTTGACAATATCTTTCCTATAACATGGTGCCCAGGACTGAACACAATACGCTAAATGTGGTTTCACCCTTGTCTTGTACAACTGCAACATGACCTTCCAACTTCTATACGACACTCATATTTCCATGCTGTATGACTGTGACACTGTAAGACTCCATAAACTAATGTCTCAATTGCATTCAAATCCTTTTTGAGTAAAGAGGCAAGAATGCCACATACCAAGTCATAGCTGACACGTTATTTACAAAAATGGAAAGCAGTGGCCGAGCTTTTTCTGCCGATTGTCGAGAGTGGTGGAGTGCGAGGAAGAAGATTCACACAATGGAGGAGTGCACAACAGCTGAACGATCGTTGACTTTCACATCACCACGAGCTGCCCTCTGCATCTGGTCACTTAACGCCAGGAGAATGCATGCATTTAACGTAACTTTCAAAGGCATTGTAGAGTAGAGACACGTTTAAGCTTTAGACTTGAGATACAGTGCAGAAACAGGCCCTTTGCCGACCAAGTCCGTGCCGACCAGTCATTATCACATGCACCGACACTGTACTACACACTAGGGACAATTCTACAACATACCAAAGTCAATTAACCTATAAACCTGTACGTCTTTGGATTGTAGGAGGAATCGGCCACAGGGAGAATGTACAAACTCCGCACAGACAGCACCGATAATCAGGATCGAACCCAGACAGGTTTGTCTGGCATATCCCTGGAGCAAATGATGTGTAAGAGGTTAGATCATGAGGGGCATACATAACCTGGATTGTCACAGCTAGTTTCCACAGGTAGGAGGGTCTCAAACTGGAGGGTATGTGGAAAGAGCTTCCAGAGGAAATGGAGGCAGGTACATGGATCGGAAACGTTCAGAAGAATTTAAGCCACATGCAATTAGCTCAGAAAGGTATGGAGAAGTTGACTTTAAGCAATCAGTTTATAATATTCACAGGGGATCCAAAGTGACTTCAGACTTCAGTCCAGAGGAAAGTTGTATTTTGTGACAAGCCCAACGTACAAGACACCCTCCGGAAGTCAGTAACATCACGATTGCATCTAATATGTTAGGTAGCCCAGTGGTGAAGACTATGTTACTCAAACCAGATCGAGTTATGCACTCGCTATTTTCGCTAGCTTAGCACAAAATTCACAGGTCACTCCCCACATCAGCTGAACTCACTTCTAGCATGCTCTGCTCGATAATGAAGTCAAGAGGATTCAATCTCTCCAACCACTGTTCTGCTCCAACCCCACCACTCACTGAAAAGCACCACCCGAAGTTGACAGGAGTTAACATGCACCCTACGGACATAATTAACATGGAGCGGCTTGGAGTCGTACCAGGACCTGCATTAGTTGAAAAAAAATGGTTGTACGATTACGGCATTTGAAAACAGCAGAAAATGGTTCAAGACATTAGACATGCGTCAGAAAAATAAACTGTAAAAACAGTTTTAATTTCTTTATAACTATCATCGGCAGCTGCGTCTTCAGCTGCCTTGGCTGAAAGTTCTGCAATTTACCCTCTAACCTTTCGCTTCTTCCGTTCTCCATCCAACATCACGCTGACCAAGCTTTTGGACATCTGGTCTCAGCTTAATTTACGTGGTCCAGTGTTAGTTTTTGCTTGAGAATCGTACAACACAGAAACAGGCCAGATGTCCATTCCAACCATGAAGCACTCCTCCATACTAATCCTATTCAAACCACTTGCTCTGCATTCTTCTGTGTATTAGTAGTTCAAGTGCTCGGCCAGATACTTAAAGGGTTAAGAGAGCACATGCCCCCACCATTCATTCAGGCATTGCATCTGAACAACCCATGGATGAAAAAGCTCTTCCATAGATCCATCCCAGACCTCTTACCCTATAACCATGACCTCAGAAATTGGGAAGAGTTTCCATACCATCAACTCCCCCACTAACAATTATATACCTGCACTCTTGTGGAATACTTTGGTCTATTTTAAGCACGTTATAATATGCTATACAAGTGCAATTTATATCCCACAATAGGAACTGGTCCCAGATCTCGAGTGGTGACTGTGTGGAGTTTGCACGTTCTCTGTGACCGTGTGGATTGCGTCCAGGTTCCTCCCATGTCCCAAAGACACGCGGGCTTCGAAGTTTATTGATTTCTGTAAATTGCCGCTAATGTGTCGGGAGTGGATGTTAAGTTAGGATAACCATAGCACTAGTGTGAACAGGTGATCGATGGTTAGCGTGAACTCAGTGGGATGAAGGGCCACGTTTCCATGCTGCATTTCCAAACTGAACTTTTTGTCGTCAGGTTCCATTAATTAATAATGACAGATTTTCCAAGGTGTGAAAGGCAGATTAGTCAAACCCAGTTTACACGGCGGTAACGCTAATTAATTTTGACTGCAAGTTTAAGCCATTGCTTGGTTTCGGACTAAATCCAACCTGGCTGGTTTATATTCCGAAGCATGGATTTATTTTGTCTTCAGCATCCAGAGGTTGAAGGTGACCATCTGCACGGTCCGGTGGAGGAACTTAAACTTCTGATTTCACAGAGATTAATGAGGAGTCAGCAGCTGCAACACACAAATCTTCGCCTGTCTCCACCAACCCAGCCTGCCTCTACATACAGCTGAAGCAACTTTGAAGTCAGGAATGTCAGAAATGTCTGTCTGTAAACAAGGCTGAACTCATGGAATAAAACTCACAGCTGATATTCAATTCCTTTGATTTATTCTAGGTTTTTTTTTTAAATATACTTTAGCATATATTTTGAAATTGCTATTTAAAACCCCTGGAGCCAATGGCCATCTAATGTATCTTTTAGTTAGAACACTTACATTAACTGTTTAAAACTGAGCCAATTTCACCATCGCCTCTCCCTTAATTCAGAAATAAACAACTATTTCCATTTCAATCTCCAGCCAAACTCACAAGTGTCCCAATACAGTTACTTTTCCAACACCACTTTGCTCAGAGGGGAAAACTACAGACCTATTTACAGGACAGCGTGGCACACTTGCATGACTCAAAGGTCCCACATCTACCAGGTAAAGACTGAAAACTGTACCATCCCCAATAAAAGCAGAAAAAAATACAACAGGGCAGGAAATGTGATGCCCAGGACAATGTGCAGAAATATCTTCACTGCGCTCCAAAGTTTGTATTGGGGCTGGTTGGAAGGAGGCAGACACTGTAGGCGAGTCTGAAGGATGGAAGGTCATTATGGGCACTGGTTTGCTGTGGCACAGGGCAGAGAAGAACAAAATGCTTAGAAACTTGAGAAATGCCAACATTTCACATCCCTGGTAATTGTACCGGACGCATGTGTCAGCAACAATGGAAATCGCCCAATCCAATTTCCAGAGTGCAATGTCATGCTATACAGAGATAGTGGGTTTGGAACTTGATCATGTTGCACTATTTATTTCATTGAAAATGTACTTCTCATAGAATTAAACAGTATCAATGCAAACCAACCAAGAAATGGTCAATGTCACATTTCAATGGCAATCAATTGAATAGTGCAGTGCTGCCTCCAAACTCAGCCCTGAGCCTCTGGCATTGACCGATACGGAGCCGCGAAGGTGGTTGCCAAACCCAACAGGCAACCACCTGGAGCAAAGATCGTATAGCAAGCAAGATAGATCACTCGACAAAAAAGACGTAGTACGGTCATGGGCAGATTCATGGGTAATTTTCGGCCCCATTTCTGTAACCGGCTTCCGTCTCCGCACCAAAGATCCCATAGCGGAGCAAAGATACTAGTGTGGAGACGGAAGCCGGTATCAGCACAAGACTTTGTCGGCACCAGATACGCGACGACTTTGCGTACTTTGTGTATTGTATGCCAGAAAATAATTTTACTGTACCTAGGAAAAGATGACAATAATGTATTGCTGTGGTGCACAATCTAGTTTCTAACCCAGAGTTCTGCACAGTGTAGTATCACACCAAACTCCCACTAAGACAACTCACATGGTTACCTTCCATACTTCAGACCCTCCCACACTACCCGCTTCCTCCCAACCAATTGGGCCACAGCCCTAACCCCTGACCATTCCAGAGCTGCCCTCCATCAACTAAAAAAGCTTCACCCCACCACCTTCTTCCAAGGCACTTGACCCAATGATCCTACGAGGTACCTCAAAAGTGACTCTAATCTCCACCCCACACCTGCAACTTGCCTGAAGTGTCTACAATTGAGGTTTGGGATCACTAGCCTTCTGTCCCAACCCACATTTCACCTCTAATCCCAGATCTTGTATTGGCATATCTAGTCAGATCAATCCCTGATCTTGTCTACCATAATCTAGTCATTAGAGCATTGCTGCTTTGTCCAACACTGGAGTTCCTTTCGTGAAGAACAGTCAGAATAGCCATCTACACACCAGTGTCTTTAGATGTCAAAAGTATTTTATATAAAAGGACAGATTATGAGGTTGTTTTGAATGGGGCAGCCCATCCTGTGAATGTGCCTGCTATTGTTAAGACAACTTGACAGTTTAAATGAAATTCAATACAAGACGCGCAAAAATAAAAAAAACTTTTGAAGAGGTTGAATTTAAATCTTTCCCACTCTCCAACTCCTGGATAAAGTGTCCCAATCAGGTCCAGTGACCTCTTGTAACCCAAGGTGCAGGGAGGCAGCCTATACTGCCAGCAACGAGAACACCAAGTCCTGTCCTTGTCTTTCATCGTTCACCAACTGGTGGTGCCCAATTAGTGTCACTGGACACCAACACACAGGAACATTATTGCAAGCATGGAATTACAAAGTACACTTTGTTATTTAAGATGTTGCTGGAAGGACATGTTAAATATAACCCTCTTTGGATGAACAAAGACGAGCATAAATGCTATGGCGAACCACTGCCAGTCATTTTTTGGGTCACTTTGCACTGATTTTTTGAACCATATATGCTCATTATATTTAAGATGTATCCAATTCCGATATCTAATAAATTACACAAGAAACTTTGAGTCAATGAATACCTGTCACGTTAGTTGGGTGCAAATTACACCAGAGCTCCGTTGATCTCTGTGTCATATGCTCTGGAAATAGACCCCATCAGCCCATGCCAACCACAATGCCCCATTCAGGCTAGTCTCATTTACCCATGTTTGATCCATACCCCACTAAATCTTTCCTATCCATGTACCTGTCCAATTGTCTTTCAAATGTTATTATTGCACCTTCCCCAACTACCTCAACTGGGAACTTGTTCCTAATACCCACAACCTTTTGTGTGAAAAATTGTCCCTCAGGATCCCATTAAACACTTCCCCTCTAACCTTAAACCCATGTCCTCCAGTACTCGATTCCCCTACCCTGGAAAAGGCTGTATACACCCAATCTCTTCAACGCATGATTTATACACCTCTATTAGACCTCCTGCACACCAAGAAATAAAGTCTTAGCCTGCTCCACCTATTTCAATATCTCAAGCCCCAGCAGTATTCTCATAACTCTTTTCTGCACAGTCGCAGCACTCGTCTCACTCCAAACACATGTCTGCAAAGCTCTAGCTTGCATTAGAGTGAATACTGACCTATTGAGGCAGTAATGCAAGCTCACAATTGATCAAGTCCAGTGACGTTATTTTTAAAGAGCCGGGGTGTTATTCAGTGTAGACACAAAATGCTGGAGTAACTCAGCGGGATAGGCAACATCTCTGGAGAGACCCTTCTTCAGACGCTAGAGATGCTGCCCGTCCCGCTGTGTTACTCCAGCATTTTGTGTTCTCCAGAGATGTCACCTGTCCCGCTGAGTTATTCCAGCATTTTGTGTCTACCTTTGATTTAAACCAGCATCTGCAGCTATTTCCTACACATGTTATTCCGTGTATCCTGGCTAATATTTCTCACTCTAACACCATCTGATCATTATATCAATGATGGGGGCTGTGGGGGTTTATTCTTGGTAACGGCTGCCACTTTTCCTACATAACAGCAGGAACTACGCTTCATCAATGCCCTATTAACTGTGTAATATTCTAGCCGCTTAAGAAATGTAGTGTACTCTTCACACAGGATTTCACGTTCAGTTGACAAGATAATGGTTTAAAAAGAAGATTATTATTAGCAGAAGTTCAATCATGGACTTTTAGCTTTCATCCCACTACAGAATCAATTAATCAACATTTCATTACAAGTCCTCAAATTATGCCGAGTCCTTCAATAAAGCAAGTCCAATATGTCACTACTTTTCTTTAAGCAGCTCATCAGATTTGCTCAATGACACCAGGTAGGTGGTTTAAGCTATAAATATTTCTCAGAGCCTACAGTCAGAAAGAGTTGTGTGGTTTGTGGTCATTAAGGGTATTAAAGGCAAGCTAACTGCTTCAATTCTTTTTTTTCAAATTTCAGACATTTTTGATTAACAAGCTATCTGCAATTCCCTGATAATTAATTTCAGGCTCCCAAACCAGGAGTTAGATTTTACATAAACCTACACTTATACAATTGTGGTGTGAACACCAACCCACAACCAAGTCACACATGACTTCAAACCAGTTGCATTGCACTTGCTTCAGGAGTGCAGATAATGAGGAGGTTTATTTGACAGCAAATCGTTAAACAGGGCTCAATACAAAATGTAACTTAAAAGAACAAAAAGCCATTTTCAAACATTTTTAAATTCAAACCAAATCATCACAAGCAAACCAAATCCACCAATGTGTTTCTATTCATTGCTTCTAACATGAACATTAAGTACATTGCCATCTCTCAACAAAAAATGGACTTAAATTCATATTTATCTACTCAACACAAAAATTCAGAATTGTAGCAAGGACTTACCTCAGAGAAGAGGAGCAGGCCAACCAAACACCCAGTATCCAAACTAGCACATTAATATTAAAGAGCCCAACTCATTGCTAAAGTGCTGGTTTAAATGAACAATGCTCACAAGACTTACGTTAAACGTAATGGCTTGCAGCTGAGCCAGAAGTGGATTGGGGGACAGAGGGGAATTAGGGCTGGGTGAGTGGTGTTTTGGTTGGTTGGTTGGGTGGGACAGGGCGGAGTGGGACAGGGCGGAGTGGGTCAAGGTGGGGCAGGGCAGAGCGAGAGGGTGGGGTGGATTTGAGCAGGTCAGGGTTGGGTGGTGCAGGATGGGGCAGAGTAGATTAGGATAGGATATGGGTGCAGATGATGAAGTGAAGATCTGAGCAAATGAAGGTCAGGGTGGATATTGAATGCTAAGGAAATGTGGGCTGGCATGAGGGTCAGGGTGGAGTGAGGCTGGGGAAGTGTGGGGTAAATAGGGACAATGGAGGGATGGTGGTGTGTGTTTTACAGAATGAGGGTGGGTTTAGTGATTGGTGTTGAGTCCCAAAGAGCAACACAAGCAACACTAATGCATTTAGGCAGGTTGAAGAGAATTGAGGAGAAGAAAGATTGGATAATGTGTTGGGACAGTGATGCAGCCTTGCCTGAGATTGACTATTCATTAGAGACATGACTTGCACGCAAATTTAGGATGAGTAATTTTTCATGCTAATTGAATTTGAGGAGATTGTTGCACTCAAATTGAAAGTCTCAAGCAATGATGAGTGTTTGGTGGGGTGGCTCTTCGGATTGGTAACCGACGGGCTCTGGGATCCATGATGAGTGGATCAGTGATTACTGGGTAAAAGGTGCTGTACAGTTAGACTTCAACCCTGTTTCTGAAAGAAGCTGTTCTGGAGTGAGACTATCATAATTAAGTAACATCAGCTCTGGTGAACCAAATCCCCACTGGAACTAAATCCTACTGTCATGGGCCAAATGAGTTCATTATTTTAAACAGGAGATACATTTTTAATTTACGTTTGATAGCACAGTGATGCAGCAGTAGAGTTGCTGCGCAACATTGCCAGAGACTAAGGTTCGATCCTGGCTACAGGGTGCCGTCTGTACGGAATTTGAACGTTCTCCCTGTAATCGCATGGGTTTCCTCCGGTTTACTCCCCCATTCCAAAGACACGCCGGTTTGTAGTTGAATTGGCTTTCGTTGTGTAGGATGCAAAACTGGGATAACATAGAACTAGTGTATGGGTGACCATTGGTCAGCATGGACACGGTAGGGCTGAAGGGCCTGTTTCCATACTGTATCTCTAAACTAAAGCAAACTAAACACAATCTTTTGAAGAAGTTTAATCCAACTAGTTTGGATCCCCCGCCTCGCTTCATTGTTTGTTTCGCTCAGATTGGAAGAGGATTTGTCTATAATTTTCAGCATGTGCATCCCACAAAATGCCAATACAACAGCATCCAGTGATTACTCAATAACCCCTTAACGCCATCATGTAGAAGTATTCTCCAATTTATCCCCAAAGCATAAACAATTGCCATTTACAGAGTCATACAGAACATCCAACTTTGTGACATTTGGACCTGCAGCGCGGCTGTACATCGCCTGGCACGGCCTTGAATGGTCGTGGGACTTACCATCGCCCGCCTGGAGCTTCAACTGGGGAGAAAAATGGTGCCGGGGAGAGAAAAGACTTTGCCTTCCATCACAGTGAGGGGGAGATTCACTGTGATGGATGTTTGTGTGAATTGAATTGTTTGTGTGTCTTGTAGGAATTGTTTTGTTTGTATGGCTGTAGAAACGGAGTTTCGTTTGAGCCTCACTGGGGTTCAAATGACATGGAATAAATATTGAATAGATTGAATTGAATCAGTTCCCATCAGTACCCATCAGCCCATCTAGGCCTTGTTGACTGTCAGGCAACCATTTGCACTAACCCCTCACTAGTATTTGATGCAGAAATGCCCTCTGAAATACCCACTCCATTCAGGGGCAATTTGGAACGGGCAATAAACGTCTAGCCAGCAACTCCGCATGAATTAATTAAAATAAACCTTTCCCTTCCTGCTCTGTCAGTAGTACAATTTTCAACTCCTTATCCTGAGGGACAGTTGCAAACAAGTCTCAGCGGTAAGAGAAATAAAAACCTGCTCCATGGTTAATTTGTCTTTATTTTCTTTCAATTATGTCTTGAGAAAGACCAGAATTAAATCAAGTTTCATGGAAAGTTGAAGTGCCTAAATTGATCTCTTGCAGAGAGGAAGCAATGGTTGCATTGTTACCTGTGGGAAGCCAGAACATGCACAGACACATAGTGGGAAAATGAACAAAACGCATTGAGGATTACACGGTGCTGCATTGTTCCTGAATCTCGGATAAACAGCAGGGGCAACGGCATTCTTGCAAGCACAGAGATCAGATCAGCACCTTTACATATTGTGCCCCATGACTTGTCTATTTTAGATATTAATAATGTTAGAATATTTTCCTCACATGTTCTTATAGAAACATATAAAATTATAAAAGGACTGGACAAGCTAGATGCAGGAAAAATGTTCCCAATGTTGGGCAAGTCCAGAACCAGGGACCACAGTCTTAGAATAAAGGGGAAGCCATTTAAGACTGAGGAGATAAGAAACTTTTCACCCAGAGAGTTGTGAATTTGTGAAATTCCCTGCCACAGAGGGCAGTGGAGGCCAAATCTCTGGATGGAGTTAAGAGAGAGTTAGATAGAGCTCTAGGGGCTAGTGCATTCAAGGGATGTGGGGTGAAGGCAGGCACGGGTTATTGATTGGGGACGATCAGTCATGATCACAATGAATGGCGGTGCTGGCTCGAAGGGCCGAATGGCCTCCTCCTGCACCTATTTTCTATGTTTCTATGTTAATGTTTATCTAAATGTTTGCTAAGTTATTTGCACTATTTTAAATGCACTTTCTCTGTCGCTGCAACATTATATATAAACAAGGAACTGCAGATACTGGTTAATACATAAGAGGACAGCAGGTTAGGTAGCTTCTCAGGAGAACATGGACCTACCTCTCCATTGATGTTGCCTGAGTTTCTCCAGTACTTTGTGTCCTTTAGATGTAACACTATATTCTGCCCTGTGGTTCTTTTCTCTTTGTAGTTGTGATAGACACAAAATGTTGGAGTAACTCAGTGGGTCAGGCAGCATCTCTGGAGATAATAGAAAGGTGACATTTCGGGTTGGGACCCTTCTTCAGACCCATTATAATAGGGGCGATGGGGAAAAAGAACTGGAAATGCAAAAAACAGAACAAATCAGATCTGGAGGTTCCCTGATACGCTGATTTTTGGCTAGAGTCAGGTGCGTGTCTAAGAGGGATACATTGTTGAGAGCTGTGAAACTGGTTAACGGACTTTACTGGTCTGCAGTCGGAATTCCTCTCTTCTTTGAAGATGGTCATAATAATGGCATTTCTGAAATCCTAGCATATCCCCCACTTCCAAGATGAGCAAGACCAGTTGTAGATATTGGACTGAACTTCTTCACCATTGAGTTTTAGGGATAGTGTCTCCTCACAAAAGCCTTTTTGTTCTTTAATTGGCACGCGGCCTCTTGAAGCTGTCAGTCAGGGGTGTGAATGGGACAGACTGAATACGATGCTGGAGGGTCTTGTCAGGGCACGCACGCCAAGGACTTAGTCACAGCTGAAAGGTCTAAGTATTAATTCAAGCAGTGCTGACTGCCTCACTTGTTCTTCAAGTATATCGTCATTCTTAGTTACTGAAATCACCAGAATATATTTTGCATAGGTTTAGAATCTTTTAAGCATTTAAGAATTAGTGAATTTGAGTTTAGTTTATTGTCATATGTACCGAGGTACATTGGAAAGCTTTTGTTGCGTACTAACCAGTCAGCGGAAAAACAATAGATGATTACAATTGAGCCATCCCCACTGTACAGATGCATGCGAAAGAGAATAACGTGAATAACCTTTTCTCCGGAGATGCTGCTTGACCTGTTGAGTTACTCCAGCATTTTGTGTCTAGCCTTTTCCAACCATAACATCAATTATTCAACAAGTAACTATCGCTCTGACACAATATATTTCCGTGATACAGGTTTCAATTTTCAGGTAATGAAAGCTTTGCCCTTGAAATGAAATTTCCAGAACAACTCCTCATCTATCTCAATAAGAAACAAAATGAATTGACCGATATTCACTGCTGGCGGCACCGTTGCGCAGCAGTAGATTGGCTGCCTTAGAACGCTAGACACCTGGGTTCGATCCTGACCACGGGTGCTGTCTGTACAGAGTTTGTACATTTTCTCGGGTTCTCCGGTTTATCTCCAGATGATTTGGTTTCCTGTAGATTCCTCTGGCACGCTAAAGACATACAGTTTGTAGGTTAATTGGCTTTGGTCAAATTGTAAATTGTTCCTAATGTGTAGGATAGTGCTAGTGTACGGGGCGATCGAGGTTTGGTGCAGACTCGGTGGGCCGAAGGGCTTATTTCCGCATTGTACCTGTAAAATCTGAAGTCTACCGGCTTTGGGGTAATTTTATAAAGATAATTAAACACAATAGCTTTATGTTCTGCTACTAAATTTTAAGAGACGTGGCACCTATAAAGATGCCACATAATTATTTCGAGACACAGACATGAAACTGATTAAGTTGTCCAATGATAAAGATGAAGGCATCAACTCAGCAGCATTACACAAACAACCGCGTTCTATTTAACACCCGATGTGCCCCTGTCTTTTCATTTCAATGTATTTTCAGATTTATTCTTGGAAAAGGTTGGACTCCCACTCTCCCCACCAAAGAACAACTAAATCCCATTGGCATTTCTTTAATCAGGGTCCCAACTCCTGTTTTGCCAAGTCCCTGACAGCTGATATCCATGTTGCTGGTGATGACAGTATGAAAGATTAGCTCGCTGGTTGATGTTACATTTCAAGCTGGAAGTTTTTTTTGCTGATACCTTTCCTCTTTCCAGGACGTTGCACCCTGCTGTTTCCATTCGTGTGTCCGAAATAGACCTCGTCTCACGTTGGCGACAATCAAAGTCATCACGGGAAGATTGTACAAATCCTACAGGTACAGTGGCTCCCCACAGATCATGTCCACCACAAAGACCCTCCAACTCTGTGTAGGCACCGATCAACTGAAACATGTTTTACTTCCATATGAAGCAATCCAGAAGGTTGTGGAATTGAGACGAACAAACACAGTATAATGTGTAAACCTTCTCTGATTCTCTCATTGGGAGGAATAAAGTTTGTTGCAGACTGCCTTACAAGCTGGGTTGGTTTCCCGAAAATAGACATGTTTCAGGAGCAAGATAAATTAATGGTTTAACCAAATTACAATCTCAGTCTGAAAGCATGTCAACAATTCATGTTCATATCATAGGAGCAGAACCAGGCCATTCGGCCCATTAAGTCTACTCTGCCATTCGATCATGGCAGTTCTATCTTTCCATCTCAACCCCTGTCTTCTGCCTTCCCCCCATAACCTTGGACACCATTACTAAAAGTACATGTCAATCTCCATTTAGAAAATACCCAAAGACATGACCTCCACCTCCACAGGAATGTCTGTTATTTCCCAAAACGTGGAACGTGTACCTTTGAAAGAGGAAAGAATTTGCATTTATCTAGCACCTGGCACAGCAACAGGACACTGCAAAGCAGTTCGCAGCCAATCAAGTATTAAAGGCAATGCTGTTACCGTTATAATGCAAGAAATGCAGCAAACAATTTGCACGCAGCAATCTGATCGTGACCACCGATATCCAAATGTTTTTTTATTCCTCTTTTTGGACAAGGTGATGCTGATAAGGCATTCTTCCAAATCAAGAATTTCACTATATCATGGTACACTTGACAATAATAAACCAATTGCTAATCCAGGCAGGACTGTCAAATCCTGAAATCTACTCTGTCCATTTCTCTCCCCAGATGCTGTCTGACTTGCTTAGTTACTCCAGCATTTTGCGCTTTGCTCACGATTCTTGTTTCTGCAGTTCTTTGTGTCTCCAATACCAGCATTTATTAACAGTCTGTAAATGTCCTTGAGAAGTTGGGAGTGAATCGTCTTCTTGAAATGCTGCAAATCTTCAGGTAAAGCTGCCTTTAGTTTAGGCATAGCATGGAAAAAGGCCCATTGAGTACACATCAACCATCACCAGTTCTCAATGTCATCTTATTTTCTCATTCATTACCTACACATTGGGGGTAATTTTACAGACACCTATTAACTTACAAACCCGCATGTCTTTGGGATGTGGGAAGAAACTGGGGCAACTGGAGGAAACCCACGCGGTCACAGGGAAAACATGCAAACTCCACACGAACAGCGTGGAGATCAGGTCAGCATCAAACCTGCGTCTCTGGTGCTGTGAGCAGCATCTCTACCAGCCGTGTCACTGTGCTGCCCAAATTTGGGGTGGGAATTCCAGGATTTAGAGCCAGTGATGACAAAGGTGCGGCGATATATATCCAACCTGTGTGGCTTGGAGTATGTGGCAGTATCCTTCCATGCCTGCTGCCCTTGTTCATCTTGAGCAAGATCATGAGATGGGAGGGAGCTGCTGGATTAACCCAGGTAAATAAATGCAGTGTATTTTGGCACACACTGCAGCCACAGAGCATTAGTGGAAGGAATGAATATTTTAAGTGGTAGATAGATGGGTGACCACCCAAAGAAGGTGGTATGGCGTGAGTGGTGTCAAGAGATGGTGAAGCCGATCCAAGTTAGACGAGTAAGACAGTGCACTGCTTGGGGTTGTCGGTGGAGAATCACTCATCACAGGACACCCAACCCTACTATAGTCACTTTGCAGAAACAGTCATTGCATGAAATAAGTATGGTTATTTTATGGAGGGAATGGACATAGAACGTTTCAGGTCAAAACTCTTCTTCAGGCTGAATCAGACTTGAAACATCGCCTGCCCATTCCCTCCACAAATGCCACCTGACCCACTGAGTTCCTCCAACACCCTAGCAATTGCTCAAGATTACAGCGACTGCTGTTTCATTCGTCTCCTCGGTTATTTTATACCGTGTTGCCAATGCCCAAACTGCTTAAATACTCGGAGTGACATTAAACAACATTAATTATCATTTCTGTTAGAAACCATCGCTTTGAAACTGGATTCGAGCTTGATTCAAGTGAACCCTTCACTGCACAAACCAGCCTGGAGGAAGAGTGCAACGACCACTGCGTGGTGCACTGATGGCACCTGGGATCTTAAGCGGTAGCAAATCACAAAGGATGTCATTAAGTTGGAAAGAATTCAGAAGAAATTCATCTGGATGTTACCAGGGCTTGTGGGCTTGAGTTACAGCGTGAAGTTGGATGAGCAAGACTTTTTCTTTGGAGTGCATGGGGCTGAGGGGTGACATCATTGAGGTGTACAATAATATGGGGGACATGGATAAAGTGAACCCTCACAATCTTTTTCCCAGGGAAGAGGATTCCACAACTAGAGGGTGTGAGGGGAGATATTTAAGAGAGGCATCACAGGCAATGTTTTCACTCAGAGGGTCATACGTATCTCGAATTAGCTGCCAGATGAAGCTATAGAAGCAGATAAAATTACGGCTTTTAAAAGGAATTTGGAGAGATTGTTTTTTAGTTTTTAGTGATACAGCGCAGAAACAGGCCCTTCGACCCACCGAGTCCACGCCGACCAGTGACCCTTGCACATTAACTATCCTATACACATTAGGAACAATTTACAATTATACCAAGCCAATTAACCTACAAACCTGTACATCTTTGGAGTGTGGGAGGAAACTGGAGATCTCGGAGAAAACTCACACAGGTCACTGTGAAAACGTACAAATTCCGTACAGACAATCACCACTTGTCAGGATCGAACCTGGGTCTCTGGCGCTGTAAGGCAATAACTCTACCGCTACATCACTGTGCCACCCATGTATGAATTGGAAGGGTTTGAGGACTTCAGGCCGAATGCAGGCAAATTGGACCAGCCCAATATGCCACTTGGTCAGCACCAACAAGGTGGGTAGTTGGACCTTCACAGATCTATGACTGAATCAATTGGAGTCTGCTTCTAACCTCAGACATGATGCAACATGAGGAAGCTGAGCCAACCTGAACTAAACCTGCACACAGGCTGGACTCAACATTGCATCCACAGCTAATCTGTGGCCAGAGGAAGGTAAATGAATGCTGTCCAACTCATTCAGTCAGAAGCCTTGGCAATGTTGTCCCGCTAAATTAAAGATGACATAATAGAATCCAAACAATTGAACCCTTTCAATCGCGCTTGAGTTCTCAACTCACAAATTAATCCCACGTGAACATTTTAGTGTCGATTATTTTAATCAGCTCCTGGCAATCGACACACAGCTTATGATCATTCGCGAGTGGCTAATTTACTATGGAAATAAATCCGGATCAGACCTACTGTGGACATGGGGTCGACGTTTTATGGCTTTTGTTTGAGCAGTGTGCCGGTATTCCAGCGCAGCTGTGCTGACAGGAAGTGGTCCGATGTCCCTGCAGACATGGCACGTACGTTTCTCAGCATCTGTGCATGGGAAGAGAAGGCTAGTGACCTCAGGCATGGATGGGAAGGACATTATTCCACTGAAACAAGCACAGACTGCCATGTCTCCGGCTGACCTTAACATGATCCATCAAGGGCAGAGGAACTCGTATTTGTATACTGTCTTTTGGGCAAATTGCAGGCAAAACGGACTATCACAGTACGTAAACTTGGTCGATATGGACAAGGTAGGCTGAAGGGCCTGTTTCTATGCTGTCTAGCTCTATGAATCTCTGACTAACACTAAATGACACATTTTTGCAAATGTGTATTTCCTGTATTTCCACTTTCCAAACAACCAGCTACTAACCCAACATTAGAGAATCTTTGTGGTTCTCAGTGAATCCTCAGTCTAATATACAAGAGAGGAAAGACATTTGGTGTCAGGGGCAGGTGGTAATAGCATCATTATTTCTGTTCGGCATAATAAGTGAGGAATATTTCCCAAAGTGCCGCATCCGAGAAACCCGGAACCCGTCGATCGATCCGACCCGAAGGCTTGGCGGGACCCGAAGGTGAACCGGGATAACGCCTCCAGCGTTTCCAAGGTCGGCTGCAGGAGCCCCCCCCACCCCCGGGACACAAAGATGGCCGGGCGAGGAGAAGGATGTCAGTTCGCAGACCGATCTGGTTGAAGGCGACGGAAGAGGCCCGACAGGGGCCTGGGTTAACCAAGACTGGGAACCCCTCCAATAGACTGAGCGCACGGATGGAATGGATTTTAAACTTTGAAAATGGCACCAAAACATGGCGGTGGCTGCATGTGTAAATATGCACAAAGAATTTCACTGCGCAGTTGCACATGTGACAGACAAAGCTCCGTTGAACTATATTTCTTATCTGTGTTTCTCTCTGAAGCTTAATTCATTAATGTCAAATGAATATCGTCATGGATACAACTACACCAGAAAAACTATCGATGTCAGTAGAGTTGCTGCCTTGCAGCGCTTACAGCGCTGGGGACCCGGGTTTGATCCCGACTATGGGTGCTGTCTGTTCGGAGTTTGTACGTTCTCCCCATGACCGCGTGGGTTTTATCCGAGATAGAGTCATAGAGTGATACAGTGTGGAAACAGGTCTTTGGCCCAACTTGCCCACACCGGCCAACATGTCCCAGCTACACTAGTCCCACCTGCCAGCATTTGGTACATATCACTCCAAGCCTGTCCTATCCATGTACCTGTCTAACTGTTTCTTAAATATTGGGATAGTCCCTGCCTCAACTACCTCTTCTAGCTGCTTGTTCCGTACATCCACCACCCTTTGTGTGAAAAAATTACCTCAGATTCCTATTATATATTTTCCCCTTCACCTTAAACCTATGTCATCTTGTCCTTGATTCATCTACTCTGGGCAAGAGACTCTGTGCATTTACCCAATCTATTCCTCTCATGATCTTATACACCTCGATATGATCACCACTGATCCTCCTGTGCGCCAAGGAATATTCCCAACCTACTCAACCTCTGCCTATAGTTCAGACCCTCTAGTCCTGGCAACATCCTCATAAATCTTCTCTGTACCTTTGCCAGCTTGACAACATCTTTCCTATAACACGGTGCCCAGAACTGATCTTAATACTCTAAATATGGCCTCACTTATGTCTTATCCAATTGCAGCAAGACTTCCCAACTTCTATACTCAATACTCTAGCTGATGAATGCCAATGTGCCAAAAGTATTTTAACCACCATACCTGCGACTCCACCTTCAGGGAACTATACACCTGCACTCCTAGATCCCTCTCCTCCACAACCCTACCCAGAGCCCAACCATTCACTGTGTAGTTCCTGCCCTTATTAGACTTCCCAAAATGCTACACTTCACTTTTTTCTGCATTCAATTCCATCAACCATTCCTCAGCCCACCTGGCCAATCGATCAAAATCCTGTCACAATTTTTCACAACCATTTGAACTCTCTGCAAAACCACCACATGTACCAGCTGCAAACTTGTTAATCGTGCCGTGTAGTCAAAGTCAAATGCATTCTTCACCTACACCAACTAAGGGACAATGAAATTAATTTGCCATGCAATGACACAATTGATGTTCTCATCCAAATCATTGATATAGTTGACAAACAATAACGGGCCCAGCACTGAACCCTGAGGCACACCACTAGTCGCAGGCTTCCAGTCCAAGAAGCAACCTTCCACCAACACCCTCTGCTTCCTTCCATGAAGCAAATTTTTTATCCATTCAGCTATCTCTCCTTTGATCCCATGTGATCCAACCTTCCAGAGCAGCCGACCATGATCTTCGGTTTTGTCCCACACTCCAAAGGCGTGCAGGTTTGTAGGTTAATTTATATAAATGTAAAATTGGTGTAAATGTAAAATTTGTCCATAGTGTGTGTAGGATAGTGTTAATGTGCTGGGATCGCTGGTCGTTGCGGACTCGTTGGCCCCAAGGGCCTATATCTCTAAACTAAACCGGTACTTGCCTTCTGTCAGGGTCTGTTTGCACTTGCAGATATCCCTTTAATGCACGATCCTGCACAAAATTTGGTTTCTCAGAATCTGTCAAAGCACTGGACTAATCTCTAATTCTTTCTTCTGGCTATGAAACAGTCTCATTATCCTCAACTTCCCATCAAATCCTGACAATAACAAACACAATGTTTAGTACATGAAAATTGCTCGGCTCTGGGTATTTTTTAAATACATTTAGCCAAACATAATATTACTGTTCCAGCTTTAAATTTTTTCTCATTTGAAAACTGACAATGTGAAGGGGACCAGATCGCAAACTTTCCTGAGGACTCAAACTTAGGCAGGAAGGTTCGTTCATACAAGATCGAGATTGCTAAAGTGAGTGGACAAAAATCTGGCAAATTAAATATATTGTTAAAAAAAAAGAATGGTGAAATTGTTCTTTTTGACAGGAAAAGTGAAAAAAGAAGCATTTCTAAATGGTGGGAGTTTTGACATTTTTTTGAAAACTTCAGCTGAAGTTAAAATCTGGTATAACACTTGGCATTGGAATCAATCTTATTAAACCAGAACAAATGGAACAGATTGTGTAAGAAGGAACTATAGATGCTGGTTTACACCAAAGATAGATACAAAATGCTGGAATTACTCAGCATGTCAGGCAGCACTTCTGGAGAAAAGCACATGGTGACATTTCGGGTTGAGAGTCTTCATCAGGCATCAGTCTGTTGAAGAGACCTGACCTGAAACATCACCTATTCCTTTTCGCCAGAGATGCTGCCTGACCCGCTGAGTTACTCTAGCATTTTGTGTCTAAAGCTTTCCAGTGGCTGCTAGTTTCTCCAATTTGAGAGCCATGAACTTCCAAACAGCAACTCAAAAGACAAACATAACGTTTCAATAGGTAGCAATATCAATGGCCTTTCATATCATCAGTAGCCATGAATGAATTGCAAAAGGCTGCTTGTTTTAGACAAGGGGTTAACTTTTTCCCACAGTTGGTCACTTGCGATACATTGCTGTTCATCTCGTGATCTCCCTAAGCCTTGGTAAACCTTCCATTCTCCGCAGTTAGCAGATTCTACTCCGAACCTCAGTCCCAAACCTGCCACCTGGCCGCATTTCCCATTACAGACTCCAGCTGTGGGAGAGATCAAACATGGTTATCAAATGATGACACAAAGTCTTTGCTGTTTCACCAGCAATTTGTTCCGAGTCATGGAGTGCGCTCTTTCTTCCTGCTGCCAAGTTTACAATTATTCTTGCACCGACTTCAATGCTCAATCTTTTTGGGAACCATTTGGAATGTAGCCAATCATCACAAATCATCCCATTGCAGTGAACGGTGCTTGAGTTTTTTTTGGTCAAAGTGCATGTTTTAACGAGTATCTTAGAGAAGGGGAGAGAGCCAGGGAAGGAATTCTAGAGCATAGAACCGTGCCAACTGAAGGTACAGTCGCCAATGTAAAAGCAATTAAAATCAGGGAAGCTAGAGAGAATTGGAAAAGAATAGTTAACTCTGAAGGTAGACACAAAATGCTGGGGTAACTCAGCAGGTCAGGCAGCATTCTTGCATAAAGATGCTTTGGGTGATGTTTCAGGTCAAGACTCCTCTTCAGAAAGGTCGAAACATCACCTATTGCTTTTTTCCACAGATTCTGCCTGACCCGCTGAGTGACGTCAGCATTTTGTGTCTATCTTCGGTAGAAACCAGCATCTGTAGTCACCTTCCTACACATTTTGTATGCTAACTCTGAAGAACTGGAGAAAGAGAAAGATTTGCAAATAGGTTGAGAATATTAAAACCAAAGTGTTGCCAAACTGAGAGATGGTTAAGGTTACTGATCGGAATGTAGTGCGTGATTCTGCACACCATTCTCATGATCTAGACTGTCATCAGTGCTCATAGACCACTGACCTTCCAACAAACCATTCTACTTTGCTATTTGGGATTCAGCAGCACATCAAATGAGTTTAGACATAAGGAATTGCTGGGATCTTGCATTGAACACACAGTAACTCAGTAGGTCAGTCAGCATCTCTGGAGGATATGGATCGGTGACATTTCAAGTCAGTAGCCTTATCAGATGAGTTACAGTCTGTGAAGGACCTTTTTCTGAGATCTTCCTTTATTTATTTATGTTTAAAGGCTAGTGTGAGGAAATATGCGGGAGGAAACTGAAGCACCCGGTGGAAAACCATGTAGTCACAGGGAGAATGTTCAAACCCCACGCAAAGAGCACCCAAAGTCAGGATCGAACCCGGAACTTTGCCGCTCCGAGGCAGCAACTCTATCAGCTGTGCCACTGTGCCATCAGTTGAGACATCATGTTACAACTGCACAAGACATTGGTGAGACCATACTTGGAATATTGTGTGCAGTTCTGATCGCCACCTATAGGAAGGGTGTGATTCAGTTGGAAAGGGTGCAGAAAAGACTCATAAGAATATTATTGCCTGAGTTAGGTGGTAGAGGCATGCACAAACAAAATAATTAAAAGACATTTGGATAGAAATGATTTTGAGGGATATGGGCCAAATGTGGACAAATGGGAATAAATTAGATAGGCAGTCGGCATGGTCCAATTGGTCTGAAAGGCCAATTTCTGTGCTGCATAACCTAATGATTCCGTGACTCTTTATGCTGATTAAGGAATAAGTATCAGCCAAGGCCTCAGAGGCTAATCTCCTTGTCAAAATCTCATTGTGATATTTTTAATATCCACCTGGGATAAAAGACAGGGGCTTGGCACGGAAAGAAAACCCCAAAACAGGAACAGATGACTGATAAAATACACAATTTACAGAAATCAAGAAACAAACTAGCATAGAATTGTAAGGGCATTTGGCTCGATGGTAATCATATGTTGTCTTTCCGCTAGCCGGTTAGCACACAATAAAAGCTTTTCCAGTATCTCGGTACCAATGACAATAAACTAAACTAAACTAGGTTTAAGGTGACAGGGAGAAATATATATTTGCTAGGAACCTGAAGGTCAGCTTTTACACACAGAGGGTGGTGGGTATATGGAATGAGCTGCCAGAGGAAGTAGTTGCAGCAAGTGCGATGTCAACATTTAAAAGACATTTAGGCAAATACATGGATTGGAAAGGTTTGAGGAATATGGGCCAAAATGCAGACAAATTGAACTAGCTTAGACATGAGTAAGTTGGGCCAAGGGGCCTGTTTCCACAATATATCTCCATGACTCTAATTAGCTATATCCTATGAATTATCTTCATTGTCTTCAGGATATGTTTATTGAATTTAATGTTGTTTTATTTCATTGATAATCAATATCAATGGCACAGCGGTAGAGTTGATGCCTTCCAGCGCCAGAGACCCAGGTTCGATTCTGACTGTATGGAGTTTGTACGTTTTTCCTGTGAGCACATGCCTTTTCTCCGGGTGCTTTGGATTCCTCCCACATTCCAAGGACGTGCAGGTTTGTAGATTAATTGGCTTCTGTAAATTGGCCCTAGAGCGTAGGATAGAACTAGTGTTCCGGTGGTCAAAGGTCATCGTTGACTCGGTGGGCCGAAGGGCCTGGTTCCACAGTGTATCTCTAAACCAAACACATCAAATACAAGATTTAAGACAGAATTATAAGAGAGTGAGACAATATGTAATTGTTGTGTTACACCACCAGAATATGGCACATTATTACGAGGAAGAAAGGTCCTGACCGAAACATCATCTGTCTGTTCCCTCCACAGATGTTACCTGGCCTTGAGTTCTTCCAGCACATTTAGTTTTACTCAAGATTTCAGCATCTGCAGTTCCTTAGTTCTTGAGGCTACTATATGTTTACTTAATGTAACTGGCAGCCAATGGACATTGTGTACAATCTATGCTAACTAATGGAAATTCTCATTTGTGATTCGGACCCAAGGAAACCTTGCAAAGCTCCGAGTTAAAAGAAACACCAACTTATGTTAATTCTGCACTTTTAAATAGTAGAAATGTCCAAAGATGTTTCTTTGCAGCAACTATGTAACATCTTACAATGAGACGCATCAGGAAAACTGGCCAAAATCTTAATCAAAGTGAATTCTAAAATACTCCTTTAAAAAAGTAGAGTGGGTTAGAGGGGCAGTGGGTTTGGGAAAGAATTTCAGAGCTTCAGAGCCAGTAATGAAGAGGAGTCATTAAGTGATAGGAATCGGGGATGTGCACGTGAAGTGGCCAGAATTGGGGAGGAGGACAGAAAGAGATCTGAAAGTCAGCTCATACCATTTCTAATCAAATTTATAAAGAGAAAATAATTTATTTTATTTCTAACCTAAATACATGTTTTTAATTTGCTGAAATTTTGCTTTTATATTACAAAACGCCGGCATTAATAATATAGCTCGGGCAAAGAACCTAGCGTGAAATATGTTCCATCGCACAGCTGGACAGCTGCTGAATTTTAGACCAGGACCGACCACAGTCCGTTTTAAATGAAGACACAAGGAATTGCAGAGAGTAGATTCCTCAGCAAAACGCAGCGTGCTAGAGGAATTCAGAAGGTCAAGCAGCATCTGTGGAGGGAATGGACAGACAAAGTTTTGGGTGGGGACCCTTCTTCAGACTAATAGCAGTAGGGGAGAGAAAGCTGGAAAAGAGGGTTTGCAGTGGGACAAAGCCTGGCAAGTGGTAGGTAGACATGTGAGGGGGGTCTGATTGGAGGACGGGTGGAGTAAGTGACAAAGGCTTAATAAAAAGGAAACATAAATGGTATCTGGTAAGGCAAGATGAGAAAGAGTGAAATGTAAAGTCGGAGCTGGAATGCACTGGGGAGGGGAAATATAGGGGGCTTAAAACGGACTCAAGGATAGGAGATGAATGTACAGAGGAGGGGGACAGAACAGGGTGGCTGGAAGAGTGGGAGATAGGTTGGGACACTTGGAGTAGAGGAGAGGGGAGGAAGTGGGTAGAGTGAGGTAGGGGTCCGCTAAAGACTAGCAAGCTCATCAATCTGAAGAAGAGTCTCAACCCAAAACATGGCTTATCCATTCCCTCCACAGGTTCCTTGAGCAGTTTGTGTTTTGTGCACATTATATTTTTTACATCTAAAAGGAGAGATGATCACATTCAATGGCACTGGAAATTATTCTGAGGGGAAGATTGGGCAAATAGTAGGAATTATCAAGGAACTCTCTGTGGTTGCTCCCACCAATCTGCAGTCACGCTCCATGTATCTATCAATGTACTAAAATCTATTATTTTATTTCAAAAATACATCTGTTTAACCCAACCTTCCCTATTCCTTGCCAACATCATTCCCAACAGGTCACCACTGTTTCTTCTGTCCTGAAAATTTTCTACATTTGTCTCTAATCCACGCTCATTGGTTTTGATATTTACATCAAGTTTTACATCATGTGAAACGAGACCTTTGGCACTTAGATTATGTGCTAAGAAAGTTTGAATTCAATTTTGCGCAGGACTCTGAGCCAAGGGAGGAAGGTGATAGAGGCAAGGATGATGCCTGTCCTGCTGAGTTACTTCAGCATTTCATGTCTATCTGGGCAATGATGATGCCTGGTCCTAAACTGTGAAAAAGCAGCAAGTGGCTTCCTCACTGTATCTACGGAATTGGCTATGGAAGAAAGGCAATCTTGGTACGCATCAAAATTAGTATTTTTTTCTCAGTCGCATGCACTGAGATACACTTGAACATAGAACACAGAACAGTGCAAAATATGTAGGAAGGAACTGCAGATGATGGTTTAAATCAAAGACAGACATAAAATGCTGGAGTAACTCAGCAGGACAGGCAGCATCTCTGGAGAAACAAATGGGTGACATTTCGTGTCGAGACCCATCTTCGGACAGAACAGTACATCACAGGAACATGCCCTTCAGCCCACAAAATCTGTGCCAAATATAATGCAAAGTAAATTGCCGAATGAATATATATCAGCGATCTTCATCTTCTCTATTTTACCCTCATCGATCATTGTAATGTATTTATTCATGAGATTAACAATTTATTTTTAATGGTTTTCCTATTTACGACCCCAGTGCTACAGTGCATTTATAAGTCACTGTTCCTTTCAAAATAGCTACGGAAAAATTTAAATACTTGGGCATCGAAATTACTAGAAGATATCAAGATATGTTTGACGACAATTATAACCCTCTACTTAAGAAACGATGTAACTTGATTAAATATTGGAAAACGCTTCCGATGTCCTTAATAGGCCGAATAAATGCCATAAAAATGATTTTTCTACCACAAATTTTATACCTGTTCCAATATATTTACCCAAAAAGTTTTTTAAAAAACTGGACTCAGATATCACAAATTTTATTTGGGATTATAAATCCCACAGAATACAAAGAGCTCATCTGAATAAACCCAAGGTAGTAGGGGGATTAGCACTCCCCAATTTTATGTATTACTACTGGTCTGTAAATATCGGAAACATGATTCAATTGCTAGATAACTCTCCCCAACAACCAGATTGGACGATTATGGAGAGAGAGGATTGCTCTTCTTATAATGTTGGAGCAATCCTTCTCTCCCCAATATCAATGAATAATATAAATTACACCAATAATCCAATTATATACAGTACAATCAGAATTTGGAAACAAATAAAACACAATCTAAAATTAAGAAACTTATCTCTCTTATCTCCTATCGGTAAAAACCCTCATTTAAACGTTCAACTATAGATAAAGCATTTACACAATGTGAAAGAGCTGGAATTAAAATCTTCGGAGATGTGTATGAATCGGGAAAACTATTATCATTTAAACAAATACAACTAAAATACAATTTGGGAAACAATCAGTATTTTAAATATTTCCAAATCTGTGACTATTTGAAAAAATACGCACAAGATTATCACAATATGCCTCCAGACTTACTGGAAGAAGTAATGAATACAAAGGCAGAATCAGCAAACCTAATATCATATATATATAATAGTATTCTAAATGCAGAAATACCAACAACAGATGGTATCAGGTGAGACTGGGAAAAAGAATTAAGTATAAAAATTCCCAAAGAAAGGTGGGAAGAATATTTATTAAACGTGCATAAATGCTCAATTAATGTAAGACACACCTTAATACTATTTAAAATCTTACACAGATTATACTATTCAAAAACTAAAATAAGTAAACTTTTTCCCAACGTCTCTCCTATATGTGATAAATGTCAATGTCAAGAAGCTAATATAGCGCACTCATTTGTCTTTTGTACAGAAATTCAAACATTTTAGACTGACATTTTTGAAATCACAAATATATTTAAAATAAAACTGACCCCAGAAGCAGACTGGATAATCTTCGGGATATCAGAAGACTGCCCTGATTTAAACGTGTTTCAAAAGACTCTATTTGAATATGGCTTCATAACTGGAAAAAAGCTAATCTTAAAATTCTGAAAAAATTCTCCGGTACCCACAGTCAATATGTGGATTTCATCCATGTTCGAAACACTACACTTGGAAGATATGAGACTCCGACTAGCAGGAAAATCAGACTGTTTCTATAAGACGTGGTCTGCATTTATAAATCTATTACAAGGATAAGGTACAAGAATACCTCAAAAAAGTACCGGTGTCGGGTCTTGGTAAGGGGGGGGAAGAAAAACTGTCCAGTTGGTGGATTCCTTTTGCAAGATGTTTATAATAAAGTAACTGGCTTTTCTTTTTTCTTTCTCTATTTTTCCCTCTTTCTTTTTCTTTCCTTTCCAGGGTCTATCTTTTAATTCCCGTGTCTATCTCTTCAAGGGTTTCCTTTCCCTCTGTCACGCTTTGGCACTTTCACATCTCTTTCACTTTTCTACTTTCTATGTTATTAGACATTATTGCCATAGAGGGAGTGCAGCGAAGGTTCACCAGACTGATTCCTGGGATGTCAGGACTGTCTTATGAACAAAGACTGCATAGACTCGGTTTATACTCTCTAGAATTTAGGAGATTGAGAGGGGATCTTATAGAAACTTACAAGATTCTTAAGGGGTTGGACAGGCTAGATGCAGGAAGATTGTTCCCGATGTTGGGGAGGTCCAGGACAAGGGGTCACAGCTTAAGGATAAGGGGGAAATCCTTTAGGACCGAGATGAGAAGGAATTTTTTCACACAGAGAGTGGTGGGTCTCTGGAACTCTCTGCCACAGAGGGTAGTTGAGGCCAGTTCATTGGCTATATTTAAGAGGGAGTTAGATGTGGCCCTTGTGGCTAAGGGGATCAGAGGGTATGGAGAGAAGGCAGGTACGGGATACTGAGTTGGATGATCAGCCATGATCATATTGAATGGCGGTGCAGGCTCGAAGGGCCGAATGGCCTACTCCTGCACCTAATTTCTATGTTTCTATGTTTCTATGTTGCTATTTTTCTCTTTATTCTCTCTTTTTCTAAAGCCTTAAAATAAAAATAAAAAAAATAAGGGGTAC
Organism: Raja brachyura; assembly: GCA_963514005.1. Next base: position 28,908,865 of record OY740806.1, on the reverse strand, counting down.
AATGACTGTAAAACAATGCAAGGGATGTACACTGATGTAACTTACAGTACCGCTAATAAATAAAGATATTTTTTAAATTTTTTTTAAAAATAAGTCACTGTTGCAGACACACTGGACCTTCAGTCAATGGACAGTTTAAAAGGATGAGGGGGCGATCTTGTTGAAACCTACCAAATAATGAAAGGCCTGGATAGAATGGGTGAGAGATGTTACTCTGCCATTCAATCATGTTTGATCTACCTTTCCTTCTCAACTTCATCCTCCTGCCTTCTCCCCATCACCCTTGGCACTCTTACTAATCAAGAATCGTTCCACCTCGTGCCTTAAAAATACCTTCAGAATTGGCTCCGAACCTTCCTCTGAAATGACCCACCTCAGTTCAAGAGCAACTGGAAATGGGTGAACACAGTTGCTCTTTGCCAACAAGACACGAACCCTTTGAACAAATAAATAAACTAATGTCACTGGGGCTGGCTCACAGTGCTGACTGTTTAAAAAATCTGACAACCCGTGTCAAATAAAACTGAATGCTCCAATTCCAACTGGTAAACAAGGTATGGATTGCAAATTTCTAAAGCGTTACACACAATTTAGTCAAAGCTGGGAGTGATTACAACTCAGTAAACTCATCTCAGGGTTCAGAAGGAATTAGAGAGCAATAGGCAAAAACCTGGACAGTCCACAGCTGCCATGTGGATCAGGATGAGACCACTAACCTTTTATCTCTCTCACATAAACTATGGAATTTCACAACCCATTTATTCCATTTTTTGGGGGGAATGTTACATGTTTTTTTTGGCCTTTTCTGCCCGCATCATATGAGTATCTGATAATAACATTCCACCACATATCATTCCAGCAGTATATATATATATGATGCAGTTGCCTTGTGTCTAACCCAAGCAATAAGAGTTAATTTTGGGAAGTAACAGATTTGATTTATATTATCGTGAATAATGGCTTAATTGCAGTTACTCCAAAAAGAATGTAGAACTGAGTAGCTCTTTCCTGCCACGTTTTAACTGAACACATTGCTCCAAGATACGTAAGGGTTTGTATTTTCGTGGGATTCCATGCATTTCATGCATTCACTCACGGAAACTAGAATAAAATTCATTTTTTTGCCCCCAAAAGAATGTATGAAATGTTTATTTGGTAACAAAGTTTGGGATTCTTATATTTCATGAAATATCAAACCATTAGCAATAAAGCGTGTTCACGTTTGAACATTTGCAGATTGAGGGGAATGAATTAAGTTGCAGTCTGGCGCAGCAAATGCTACTTAAGCAAAGCACACATAAGGAAATGCTTAAATCATAATTTGATTTAAATGCAGAAATTTACTGTAATCACGGGTCACTAAAGTAGACCCACTATTTAGCTTGGTTTATTTTAGTTTGGAGATACAGCATGGAACATGTCCCTTCGGCCCACCGAGCACGCCGACCGTCGATCACACTAGTTCTGGATTATCCCACTATCCCATCCACTCCCTACACACTAGAGGCAGTTTTTACAGAGGCCAATTAACCTACATACCCGCACGTCTCTGGGATGTGGGAGGAAAATAGAGAATGGCAGTATTGTAGAGCAGAGGAATCTCGGAGTGCAGGTACATAGTTTCTTGGAAGTGGCGTCACAGGTAGATAAGGCGGTCAAGAAGGCTTTCTTCACATTGGCCTTCATCAATCAGAGTGTTGAGCATAGAAGTTTGGAGGTTATGTTACCTTTGTGCAAGATATTGGTGAGGCCAAGTTTGGAGTATTGTGTTCAGTTTCGGTATAAGAAAGATGTTGCTTAGCTGAAAAGTGTGTCGAGAAGATTTAATCCATACCCTTCCATTCCCTGCATATCCATGTGCCTGTCTAAAAACCTCTTGAATACCACTGTCCTATTTGCCTCCACCATTACCCCCAGCAGTGCGTTCCTGGCATCCACACGCATCTCCTTTACATTTTGCTTCTTTCACCTGAAAAGTACGCCCTCTAATATTTGACATTTCCATCCTAATCAAAAGGTTCGGACTGCCTATCCTATCTAAGCCTCTTAAGATGTTATACACCTCTATCAGGTTTCCCCTCAACCTCCAGCAATCCTGAGAAAATAAATCCACATTTGTCCAACCTTATCCTGTAATGGGTCAACCAGAACTGTATGCAGAATTGAATGATTGCTTAGAATATTTCCGAGAGGATAAAGATCAATTACATTGGCCTGAGTCTGCAGTTACAGAATGGTCCAGAGCAGTGAGGTTGGCAGATATCCTTTGCTGAAGAACATTTTTGAAGAAAAATAACTTGTATAATAGTTTGGCATGACTAGTCCATTTATTTTTCATTCCAGATTATTCAATTAATTCAAGTTAAAATTTCCAACTGCTTTCTGCAGATCAGTCCAGAAATAAGACAGTTTGATCATCGTAATGTTTAGAAAAAGCAGAAACCCCTTGGCAAATCTACTTTCTTTTTAAGATATAATGGAATTAATTGATAAGGAAAGTTATTACTGGCCACACCTAATCAAGCACTGTAAGTTTAGCTGAAGCTCAATAAATAAAATGCAGGTTTAATCAGCCTTCAAAGGTAATGGGGAGAAGGCAGGAGAATGGGGTTGAGAGGGAAAGATACTGTGGATGAGTCATGATTGAATGGTGGTGTAGACTCAATGGCCTGAATGGCCTAACTCTGCTCTTGTGACTTATGAGGTTTTCAAACTTGTTACTATTAAAACTCTAGTTTATTCAGAAGAGTAGGAAATTCAGAACAGATTTCAGAACGAGATCAATCCTTCATCCCCTGGGTGATCTTTTACATGCAAGCCACGCTTTCAAGATTCTCGGTCAAAGCACAAAGTGCTGGAGGAACTCAGTAGGCCAGGCAGAATCTGTAGAGGGAATGGACAGTCAATGTTTTGGGTCAAGACCCTTCATCAGACTTCTTCATGGTCTAAATGTGAGCATTGCCCACAATTATTCTCATTTACCAGACTGATTCCTGGGATGTCAGGACTGTCTTATGAACAAAGACTGGATAGACTCGGTTTATACTCTCTAGAATTTAGGAGATTGAGAGGGGATCTTATAGAAACTTACAAAATTCTTAAGGGGTAACCTTATTTTATGAGGAGTTACGATGAGGGAATTCGTGAAGACCCCGCCAGCACGCATGTGCGACATTCTTCAAAGCAGCGGTGTGAAATCACAGATAGTAGAGTTGACTGAAGATAGTAAGATAGTAAGATAAGAGAACTAACATTCCAGTTGACCTTATAATAGAGGGTTGGGAGCGGAGGGCACGAAATCCCTCATCGTAACTCCTCATAAAATAAGGATCAAACATCGAACCGGTAAGTTCTCGTTTAATCTTACTATTTTACTTCGGAGTCACGTGAGTGACTTCATGAAGATTTCAAAGCTGGAAACAAGTCCATGCTCACACACTGCCATAATGACTAATGGAGGAAGTATGTTAACGTATTTCAGACTTGAAACAGAGCTGAAAAACAATAATGTATTTATTAGGAACAAATAATAAACCCCTAACTTCGGGGAAATTAAGAAACAGAACTTAAAATAGTATCTGCAAAAGTTGCAGTTGTGGTCACAGGTTTGTTATAAAACCGTTGAAAAGTTGACTCATTGGACCAACCCGCCGTTGCGAGGATGTGGTTCATGGGAACTTCCATCATCCTCGTCGCTGATGTAGACTCAGCCCTGGTAGAATGAGAACGTCAGTGTCTACCCCTGCTGCACCAACCTGAGCCACCTTGAAATGGTCTGAACAGTTACCCTATGGATTGGGCGTTTAAAACTGATTAAAAGGCCCCTGAGATTTTTAGTAACCTCTAAGTAGTGTCGAAGGTGGGTAGTTATACAAAGGCGTCTATCTAATGGATAGTCCAGGAACTCCAATTTTAGGCCAGATGACCCTGGTCTGTTATGTTTTAGTAACTCGTTTACATAAAAGGTCACCTTGTTAGGAGTTGATACCATGGTATTCAATTTGAATTTATGCAGGGTCTGGACCCGCTGTGCAGTAACAGTCAGTAGTGATCAGCATCACTACTTTGTAGGTGAGCTTGGTCAATGAGAGTGACGTGACTGGTGCCCAACCCCTGAGCAGGGACAAGACCAGTCCGATATCCCAGGTTTGAGAATATCGAGGCTTGGGAGGATTAGAATAAAAAATACCCCTCATAGGTTTAGACACCAGGGGATGGGATCCCACTCCAAGCCCGAGGTAGGACGACAAAGCACTCCTAGCACAGTTGATGGCACTATAACTGAGGCCCTCATTGTAGTGAAGGCTAGCCAGGAATTCCAGTACGTCCGTAACGGTGGCAGAGTTGTATGTGGTACCAGTCCTGGAACAAAATGCCTCCCATTTTTTAACATGGGTGAGGTATTGTCTCCTGGTGGACTCCCTGCACGACGCCGTGATGATGTTCATGGTCCTGTCCATCAGCCCGAACTCCAGGAGCGGTCTATTCAGAACCTGCAAGCCAACAGGTTCATGTAATCATGGCACGGATGATTTTCCCCTGTCACGGGATGTACCAGGAGATTTGGGCATTTGGGAATCAGGAGACATGGTTCTTTCACCATGTCGAGGACCACAGGGAACCATGGCTACATAGGCCAGTCGGGTACTATCGGAGTCCCTGATGCGGAGTCTAATTGAATTTTCCGCAATACCCAACTGATGAGGCAGAAAGGGGGAAATGCATAGAAAAACAAATTCCCCCAATGTAGCGGGAAAGTGTCCATCGCTACTGCCCCAGGGTCTCGCTCCCATGCGACACATGTTGGTATCTGATGGTTAAGTCTAGATCCAAAAAGGTCGATATCTGGCGTTCCATACCAAGCTATAATGTTGATAAATACCTGGTGGTTCAACATCCATTCGGCGTTGTCATTGAATATGCGTGACCTGGTGTCCGCCGCTGTGTTGAGCTTGCCCGGAAGGTAGGTAGATGATATCCAAATGTTGTCCAAATATATTTGATTGCTGAAATTTTGGCTCTTTGTAAATTTTGATAATGTAACGGTCCATATTGTGTGGATTTGGGAAATGTAGCCACAAGTTTCCCAATTACTCTGGCAGCATGCCGAATGGTTGGTTTACTGGCGCAAACAAGGCTATTGCATGCCTCTATTAAGTCTGTCGCCTTGCTTTTTGGTAATGTGACAGTCATGTGAACAGAGTCGATCGTGAACCCCAGATAATCCATTATTACAAAAGGCATTAACTTGGATTTGTCTGGATGGATGATAAATCCCAGTTTTTGAAATAGAAGCTTGGTGGCTGTCACAGCCAATTTAGCCAGTTCCAAGGTTTTCCCCACAATTAGGATGTCATCAAGATACACCATGACAATATGCTTTTGTTTTCGTAGAGACGCCAATGCTGGTTTCAATATTTTGGTAAATAGTCTGGGGGCTGTTGTTTGTCCATTAGGCAGTGCTTTATACTGCCATAGCTGCCCCATCCAGATAAGTTTCAAACATCTGCGGTGATCTTTATGTATGCGTACTGAATTGTATGCATCTTTTAGGTATGCAAGCCATGAAGTACCTTTTGGAAACTAGTTGTTTAGCAGTTACAAATGTTTCCATTTTGAAGTAGGTATATTGCACGAAAGTATTCAGTTGTGTCAAGTCAATGATAATACGGCATCCACCATCTTTTTTGGTTTTGGTGAAGATGTTTGATACAAACTCAAGAGGTTCATGTTTAGTTTTCTCTATTACTCCCTAAGAATGAAATCTAAGTAGTTCCGCATGACCTTCTACTTTCTCTTTTTGTGAAAGCACAAATTTCTGGCTAGTTACATGTTGAACTGGTAGGAGGAGTTTGTCAATGAATTCAATTTTGTATCCCTGAATACTGTGCAATATAAAAAGATCAGAAGTTACAGAACTCCATGCATCCCGAAACAAGTGTAATCTACCCCCTATTTGTGAAGTTAAACATGCGATACTCCCAAGGCAACCAGACCCACCTACCTCCATGGTTACCGGTGGCGTTGGGTTGGCTTCTTCCGTCCTTGGCTCTTGGGAGGTGGAGGCGCTGTGGTGTGGGGTTGGCGCATCTTCCACGAAGGCCGCTCTGGGGCATGGCCTAAAAAAGACCTTTGTGTGAATGGTGTGGCCTTCGGTGTTTCACCCGCTGTCCGGTCGGTACGGTAGCGGGGCCTGTTGGTGGTTGCATGGGGGTGCTGCCGCCGGCTTACTGTTGACCTGATAGTCCCTTGATCATGCCCACTGCTTTTGCTTCTTCATCAAGGTCTTTAACCTGCTTCGGCAGAGTAGGCAGTGGTGTGCTGCTAGTTTTGCACAACCCTGCGAATGTAGGGTTTAGCGTAGGACGGATCGCGCTTTTTCTGAAGCAGTTAATTTTGAACGGGACATTGCAGAGTAGTGCTAAAGCGGCCTGTTGCCCATCCGTCATATGGGTGCCATCCACAGATCTGGCAAATGCAGTGATTCCCGCAGCTAGCAGTTTCAATATCTTCTTTTCACACTTCAGCAGTGTTTTGGAAACACTGACTGGAAGGCGTTTGCAGCCCAGGCCACCCTTGACTCCCACACGGACATTGACTCCTACACATCCTCTGTTCTGGACTTTATAAACTCCACCATCAATAGTGTCACCTCCCTCAAACAGGTGACCATATTCCCGAATCAGAAGCCATGGATGAACAGCGAGGTCAGGCTACTGCTGAAAGCACGGGACACCGCTTTCAGGTCAGGCGATGCTCGAGCCTACAGTTCAGCCAGGGCTAACCTGAAGAGGGGCATCAAGAAGGCCAAGCACTGCCATAAGCTCAGGATTGAGGAGCACTTCAACAACAACTCCGACCCCCGACGCATGTGGCAAGGCATCCAGGCCATCACGGACTACAGACCCGCCAACACCACCCCCACATCCAGCGACGCCTCCTGCCTTGAGGAGCTCAATCACTTCTATGGCCGCTTCGACAGGGACAATCTAGAGACAGCCATCAAGGCTGTGCTACCTGCCGATCACACTCACCCCCTACGACGTATACGTGGCACTGAGTAGGACTAATGCACGTAAAGCTGCCGGCCCTGATGGCATCCCCGGGCGCGTGCTCAGGGTCTGTGCGGCGCAGCTGGCAGACGTCTGGACTGATATCTTCAACCTGTCACTTGCCCAGGCAGTTGTCCCCACGTGCCTTAAAACCACCTCCATCGTGCCAATGCCAAAACACTCCACTGCGGCAAGCCTCAACGACTTCCGCCCAGTTGCACTTACCCCCATCATCACCAAGTGCTTCGAGAGGCTGGTCCTGGCACACCTCAAAAGCTGCCTACCCCCCACACTGGATCCTTATCAGTTTGCCTACCGCAAGATCAGGAGTACGGAGGATGCCATCTCAACGGCACTTCACTCCGCCCTCTCCCACCTCGACAACAGAGACACTTACGTAAGAATGCTGTTCATCGATTACAGCTCAGCATTCAACACCATTATACCATCAAAATTGATCGCCAAACTCGGTAATCTGTGCATCGCTCCTTCCCTCTGCAACTGGATACTGGACTTTCTAACCAACAGACCCCAGTCTGTTAGGTTAGACAAGCACACCTCTTCAACCCTCACCCTGAACACCGGCGTTCCACAGGGCTGTGTGCTGAGCCCCCTCCTCTACTCCCTCTTCACCTATGACTGCACACCTGTACATGGTACTAACACCATCATCAAGTATGCAGATGATACAACGGTGATTGGCCTCATCAGCAACAACGATGAGTCGGCCTACAGGGAGGAGGTCCAGCACTTAGCAGCATGGTGCGCTGACAACAACCTGGCCCTTAACTCCAAGAAGACCAAGGAGCTCATTGTAGACTTCAGGAAGTCCAGGGGCGGCACGCACACCCCATCCACATTAACGGTACGGAGGTGGAACGTGTTTCTAGCTTCAGGTTCCTGGGAGTCAACCTCTCCGACGACCTCTCTTGGACCCACAATACCTCAACTCTGATCAAGAAGGCTCACCAGCGTCTCTTCTTCCTGAGGAGACTGAAGAAGGTCCATCTGTCTCCTCAGATCCTGGTGAACTTCTACCGCTGCACCATCGAGAGCATCCTTACCAACTGCATCACAGTTTGGTATGGCAACTGCTCTGTCTCCGACCGGAAGGCATTGCAGAGGGTGGTGAAAATTGCCCAACGCATCACCGGTTCCTCGCTCCCCTCCATTGAGTCTGTCCAAAGCAAGCGTTGTCTGCGGAGGGCGCTCAGCATCGCCAAGGACCTCTCTCACCCCAACCATGGACTGTTTACCCTCCTACCATCCGGGAGGCGCTACAGGTCTCTCCGTTGCCGAACCAGCAGGTCCAGGAACAGCTTCTTTCCGGCGGCTGTCACGCTACTCAACAACGTACCTCGGTGACTGCCAATCACCCCCCACCAGACACTTATTGTTATTTATTCAAATCATTTGCTGTGTCGCTCTTCCAGGGAGATGCTAAATGCATTTCGTTGTCTCTGTCCTGTACACTGACAATGACAATTAAAATTGAACCTGAATCTGAATCTGAATCTGAATCTTCTGCATTGATTTCTTGAGCCCTGATGCTGGGACTAATGTTCCCCCAGATGGGGTTGTTGACTGCTGGTACATTGAGAGACACACAGTTCTCTGGAGCAAGGTATTTGGCTGTGGTATAATTGATAACTTGCTCCTGCAGCTGGTGCATTGTTAGATAATTAATGCTCGCCGCCAGCTGTGGTTGTAATGGCTGTCCCTTCTGGGATGGTATTGCGAATTTCAATACCATACCCAGGAGCTCGTCTTCTTGCACCCCTAGCAAGTTGGGTTCTTCAGCCAACCCCTCTTCAGAGTCAGCCCAACCCTGACTCCTAATGCTCCCCTGCGAAGAGGGTGAGACATTGGGCAGCCCTGAAAAGGGTACTGCTGTGGGTCTGCGAAGAGACCCACGGTGACCAGACTCCTGCTGGAGTAGGTCACGTTGAAGCAACTGCTACCATCCGCTCCATGCGGGATAAACGACCGCCGTCGCTGTCTGCGAATGGCAGGTCGTCAGGCCCGGACTCAGCTGAGTCAACGGAGCTGCCCGACTTCCGGGTGGCCTTACCGCCAGTCCGCGGTGGTCTTCCGGACTGTAGCGGTAGGAAGTCGGGGGCTGCTGTATGCCCAAAGGCCAGCTCAGGCGTTGTTGGCCGCTGTTTCCTGCTCGTGGTCCCGCGGTCCTCCGCAGTCCGTCGGGAAGCGGCCCTTTTCTTTCCTCAAGCTTTTTCCATATTCGAGGTAGTGGGTACTCTGGAATACAAATATGAAAACAGAGTGCCCTAACCACTCTAGGTTAGCGGTACTTACCTGAGGGTTCCTTTTTAAGCTTGCCGGTAGAGGAGCAGCGCTCCTCCCAGCCTGTCGCTGTGCAATGCGTTCGACGATATGTCGCGCATGCGTGCTGGCGGGGTCTTCATGAAGTCACTCACGTGACTCCGAAGTAAAATAGACACAAGGTGCTGGAGTAACCCAGTGGGTCAGGCAGCATCTCTGGAGAAAATGGATAGGTGGCTTTTCGGGTCAGGATCGTACTTCAGATTTGACCCAAAACGTCACCAAATTCATTTTCTACAGAGATGCTGCCTGACCCACTGAGTTACTCCAGTACTTTGTGCCTATCTTTGGTATAAACCAGCATCTGCAGTTCGTTTTTATCACATTCAGGGTGAACAGGCCAGAAGAGATAAAAATAAATTGGACCTGCTTGTGCATTTCATCATGTATTAGATTAGATCACCTGGATTAGATCCCAGAGAGGTAAAATCACGCACATTAGGAATCAGGCCCATCTTTACTGTACATGATTCATTTTATCATGATGGTGCTCTCCTGACCTTGGTTGGGCACTGAATGAGATCACGGCTCACACTGCACATAGTTCCTGCAACATCGGCAGAAATCTAACAGAAGCCAGTTTCCACTAGAGCATCGTGGTTGCTTAGCTGATGATTAAATAGTTTGTCTCTTAAGGTATTGACTATCCAATTATTATTGTTGGGGTATATGGCTTGGACTAATGACATTGAAGCTACGGCCAAGAAAGCTCACCAATGCCTCTACTTCCTCAGAAGACTGCGGATGTCCGGCATGTCTCCAACATCTCTTACCATCTTCTACAGATGCAGCGTAGTAAGCTTCCTATTGAGATGCATTGGTTTGGCAACAACTCTGCCCAAGACCACAAGAAATTGCAGAGAGTTATGGATGGAGCCCAGACCATAACACAGATCAGACTTCTCACTATTGACTCCATTTACATTTTACAGTGCCGACATAATCAAGTACCCTGGTCATTCCCTCTTCTCCCCGCTCCCTTTGAGCAGTAGGTACAAAAGCTTGAAAGCACATACCACCTAATCGAGGGACAACTTCTTCCCCTCTGTTATCAGACTACTGAACGGTCCTCCCAGAAGCTAGGGTGTACCAATCTTCCAACCAACCTCATTGCGGACCTGGGACTTTTTCTCTGTAACTGTAATGCTGTAACACTATATTCTGTACACTGGTATTTTTCTCTTCACACTGGATAGCATGCAAACAAAGCTTTTCACTATATTTTGGTACACGTGGCAAAAGTTAACCAACAGTAGGACTGTTATATTTCTGGTCATGCCTATTTCCTTTCAACCCTGTGTCATGCAACCACTTACTTCCACCTTCAACCTCTACAAACCACCATTCAACCATAAATCACCTTAGTGGATGAGACGGTGGGATAACAGAGCACTAGTGTGAATGTGTGATCAATCGTCAGCATGGACTTGGTGTTCCTGTTTTCATGCAGTATCTCAAAAAATAATACTAAAACTGACTGGAAAAAAACTTCAAGGGCTTCAGCTGAGATCTCAGCACTTCCATCAGAAAATAGTGCGAACATCTGCTTTCCTTCTGCAAATAACAAATGAGTAAAACAAAATAAGGCAAAGAAACCAGTTGCCTGGTTGACCTGGAGACACAAGGAACCGAAGATGCTGGAATCTTAAGCGAAACACTGTGGAGTAACTCAGGCAGCATCTGTGAAGGAAAATGGATGTTTCGGATCAGGACCCTTCTTCAGAGGGTCTCGATCCAATACATCGTCTTTCCATTCCCTCCAAAGAAGCTGCCCGACTGACTGAGATGATCCAGAACTTTGTTTTTTTGCCAGTTGACTTGCTCTCTTTATTACATTTGCCCTAATACTGTAATGTATGTGGCCATTTGTTAAATTTCTCTTTCAGGCTGGGGGGAACTGACCAGGTTGGTGGATTTCTGTTGGAAGTGATGGTGGAATCATCAAGTCATAAAGCCAATGGATTGAGAAATCAAAATGAGTTGCCGGGCTGCTGGCTCCACAGACGAGGTAGAGTCAATGTTTCTAACCAAGGTTTGTCCTGACCCCACCTCTCTTTTCCAGCTCTCTCCCCTCTACTTCATCAGTTTGCAGAAGGGTGCCAACCTGCAACATCATCTGTCTATTCCCTCCACAGGTGCTGCCTGACCCGCTCAGTTCCTACAGCACCTTGTGTTTTGCTCAAGATTCCGGGTTCTGCAGTTCCTTGTATCTCCCTGCTGGACTGCTGATGTGGTCTTTCGCACAGGCCTCTGCATCCAATCATTAGAACACAACGAAAATGTAACATTTTTCATCCACTGCCAGTGGATGAATCGTCAGGGTGCTCCCAATCCTTTTATCTTTTCTTCTAAATCGCATATATCCAGAATTTGGGGGCGGATACCAAACTAGTCTCTTCTCACCTGAACTGTCAGGTAGTGCGATACACATTTAATCTCGCTAGCCTAAATTTCGTTTAGATTTGTTATTGTCATGAGTACTGAGGTAGAGTGAAAATCATCATTTTGCATGCTATCCAGTCGGATCAGATAATACTATACATAAGTCAAAGTCAAAGTCCAATTTATTCGTCACATGCACCAACTAAGGTACAGTGAAATGAATTTACCGTGCAGCGATACAACTGAAAAAGGAACGCACAATACACAATAGAATTTAACTTAGGCATCCACCACAGCATTCTTCACTGTGGTGGAAGGCAACAAAGTTCTGTCAGTCCTCCTCCTTTTAATACCATTAATCCAAACTCAAATACAATAGATAGACCAAAGGAGAAGGTATGGATTGCAGAATATAGTTCTCAGCATTGTAGCACAACAGTGCCAGAAACATGTCCAATATCTGCAATAGGGTAGAGGTGAATTGGACAGTACCCAGGCTTATGAAAGGAGCATTCAGATGCCTGACAACTGAAGGGAAGAAGCTGTTCCTTAGTCTGGTGGTGTACATTTTCAAGCTTCTGTACCTCTGCCCAATAAGGAGCAGAGAGAAGCAGGAATGACCGGGGTGTGACAAGTCTTTGATTATGTTGGCTGTTTTTCCGAGGCAGCGTGGTGTGGATGGAGTCAATGGTGGGTAGTCTGGTCTGCGTGATGGAATTGACAGAATTTCTGGAATAAGTTTTTAAAAGGATCTTTCAATTCAGGAAATCAATTTGCTGAATTCAACTTGGCTGCACTAAACCCTCAGGAAGTGTAAACGGAAATGTTTATTGATCCACTGGACCCAGTCAGAGAGTATTATGTTCATTGAAACACGCATATTTTTTACAAGTAGAACTTTCACCAAGGTTTATGAATTCAACACAAGCTTCGGATTTCCCTGCAAACTGAGCAACAACAAGATCACTGAAGTCTGCAGCAAGTTTGCTGATGTGGTCTATCGCACAGGCCTCTGCATCAAATCATTAGAACACAACGAAAATGTAACATTTTTCATTCCCAAGGCATGACTTTTTATGGACAACAGCCTTAAAAGGAGATTCAAATCCAAGCAACAACCGCAAGGCAGTGCCAAATAAGTGATTTCAGCGTTCTCTGATCAACAGTGAATCTCTGACATTTCACGGAACATTATTTAAAGTTGCTTCACTGCAACCCAATAAACTTTACCCAATTAACCTCCCTCTATTTTGCAGTTCTGGAGAGTTTTCAGTATTGTGCAGAAAGTGCAGGAATGTGATGGAGTAATCAACGAGCTGAGATCCTCCAGCTGGTGACAGCACAACTTGTGGGTGACAATTTAAGGCGAGAGGGGAAGATTGATTTAATAGGGACTTGAGGGGCAGCTTTTTTCATTCAGAGGGTGGTGGGTATATGGTACGAGCTGCCAGCGGAGGTAGTTGAGTGAGGTGTAATAACAACATTTCAGACATTCGGACAGGTACATAGATAAGAAAGACGGATACCTCTAGAGGGATATGGGGACCAAAAACAGGCAAAGCTTGGATGGGGCATTCTGGTCGGCATGGATGAGTTGGGCTAAAGGGCCTGTTTCCATGGGTATGAATACATGTCAAGAGTTAAGAGTGTTAACCTTTCTATGTTCATTTATGTCATTTGTCTAAGTGGGAGAAGCAAGTCAGCAGTAGCTTTGCATGGCTACTTTTTCTCTCAGCCAAAATATCTTACAGCCTTGACATAAAAAACCTTCTCCACACCTAAATTATCAGTTAATATAAGAGCACAGTGAATATTATCAGTGGGACCATGGAGGGAGCTCCAATGTGTATTTTGTCAAGGTCTTAGTTCAAAGTCATGACATAATCCAGTAATCTTCCATAAATCTGCTGAACATGAGTTAATATGATCTCTCCTCTAGGACCACAGTCTTAAATTAAGTGCTGAGAGGATGAATTAGGTGTCTGGGGTTGAGGATTTCCTTCTCGCTGTGTTGGCTGATCCAACATAACGACCCTGGATGGCAAAGAGTTAAGAAGAGGTGTCTGCTTGGACAACTGCCTTGCCACATTACTGTTACAGGATTGTTACAGAGATCGCTTAATGCAACTACTTTACACTCGTTCATCAGTCACTCGTTGATATGAATGAATGGCATCGAGATCATAAGAGTTATCCTTCATCCAAAGATACTCTGTCCAACAGAATGTAATGCGAATCTGATGCAATTTATTCAAAGAACGTTTCTTACAGCCCTTCGAGAGACATCGCTCATTGACCAAGTAAAGCAAACACACTGGCTAAGGCTAAGACAGCAGGTTAAAAATGAAAGGTAATCAGCATTGAGTTACACCAAATATTAATCACTTTAAAACCATCCACACCACTCCACATCAGGAAATAATTTTGTTCTGAGGAGTATAGGATCTTGCCACTCAAAACAATCATCTTGGCAGGAGAACCAAGCAGCAATTTTCTGGTCATTTTTCACTTCTTGACTGACCCTACTAATATGTTTTTAAAAAAAACCCTCCTTTTCCAACTGTTTTTCATTTGCGGCTGATGAATTTGATCAGTTTTGAGTAGCTGTCAACTAAGATTTTGAAAATTTGAGTTCTGTAGGCAGAGCAGCCGAATGCTGAAACACGGGCCCTTTCAAATGTTGACAAATGGATCACAGAAAACCTGGGTCAGCATTAAAGAAAGGATTAATTTAGACTAGAAATGCATTATCCGTGTTTATAAAAGGCCTGATCTGGATAATATACATCCACAGTCGAAATGCCCAGCAACATCCCTGTGATTATCTGCAGCTAGCATTTGAAGATAATTGAAATGCAGATGAGTGGAGGCAAATAAGATTAATTAATTTGTTACACTATTTTTCAGATCCCCAAGTTCACCCAGATAGAACACAGAATGGTACTGCACAGGACCGGGCCCTTTAGTCCACAATGTCTGTGCCAAACATGATGCCAAGTTAAACGGATCTCATTTGCCTAACATGATCCATATCCCTCCATTCCTTGCACATCCATGTGCCTATCTGAAAGCTTCTTAAATATCACTATGGTATCCACCACCATCCCCAACAATGCATTCCAGGCCCCCAGATACAGCGTGGAAACAGGCCCTTCGGCCCACCAAGTCCCAGCCGACCATTGATCAGCCATACACTAGTTCTATTGTAGACACTGCGGGCAATTTGCGGGTAGAAACCAATTAATCTACAAACCTGCATGTCCTTGGAAAACCAGGGCACCAAGAGAAACCAACGCAGTTACAGGAAGAACGTACAAACTCCGTAGAGACAGCACCCATAGTCAGATCGAATCCAGGTCTCTGGCGCTGGAAGGCAACAACTATACTGATGCGCTACTGTGCTGACGTTTTGTTCAAAACTTGCCCAGTATATCTCCATTAAAAGTTCCCCCCTCTCACCACGTAGCTATACCCTCTAGTCTTGGACATTTCCACCCAAAGAGAAAGGTTCTGACTGTCTGCACTATCTGTGCCTGTCATAATTTTATAAACTCTTTTACGAGAGGAATAGGAGATAGGCTGGCTAACAGGAAACACGTGAGCACTAGATGTGACGAGTGGCGAGCCAACCCAACTTTTAACAATTTACATAAATGCTTGGATAGTCACTAATGGTGTGGCTGCTAAATTTGCTGATGGCGCAACATTAGGTGGGGAAGTAAAATGTGAAGAGAACCCAAGGAGGTTACAACAGATACAGTTAGCTAGTGGCTAATGGAGAACAACGCGGCTAATGTGAATTTCTCCATTTTGGTAGGAAAAGTGAAATAGGAAAGGACAGTGGGTATATGGAACGCACTGCCAGAGGAGGTAGTTGAGGCAGAAACTATAACAGCATTTAAAAGACATTTGGACAGGTACACGGATAAGAAAGGTTTAGAAGGATTTCAATGGTTCAATAGTGCTTTAATGTCATGTGCGCACTGCACAATGAAATTCTTTTTGCAAAGATCACACATGTACGAGTCCCCATATTTTGGTGTAATTTACAAAAAAGTCCAAAGTCTGGCCCATGCGCCCAATGTACTGGAGCGGCTCCTGATCCAGGTAGGCCCCAGGCTGCTGCTGGTCCTCCTCCATCTCCCTCGACAGACTCGGCCCTCCAACTGACATCCTTCTCCTCGCCCGACCGCTTTTGTGTCCCGGGGATGCCTCCTGCGTCGTCAGCGGCTCCCTCATCCTCGGCTCTCCAGTCTTCAGTGCCCAGCTCGGCTTCCCCCCTGCAGCTTGTGGCCCGCCAGATCTTCCCTCCTTCATGGCGGCGAGCCTTGCCCGTGTCCGTGGAGAGCTCAGCGGCACCCCCTACTGGCCACGGCCTGCTGGGTTTTCCTTCGTCCGGCCACCAACTTCTCCTGGACGGGTTCCAGGAGCCTTTTGCCATCGCGGGGCATCCCAGGAGCTCTGTGATTCTATGACTGTACCATGTCAAAAACAGTTGATGAACAGTGTCTTAAGTCAGGATGTCACTCAGGTGAAGAAGCATTTAGACAGACACATGAACCGGCAGGGAATGGAGGAATATAGACTACGTGCAGGCAGACCTACAGTTTAACTTATCTACATGGTCGAGCGTAAAGAGTGCTGTTTGTGTGCTGTTCTGTCTTACGTTCTATCAATCTCCAGACTAAGAACATATCATAAACAACATCAAAGACCCAAACATAGTTAATAAGATCCAGGCATCTGAAAGCATGCTAACAGACCGAACCTGGAATTGCTCTGGATATGTGTCGAGTGTAGCAAATATTTATGTAAGAATGTAAGTAAGCCATTTGATTACAGCAATATCATCCTGCACATGACACAAGCATGTGTGTTATTTTTCATTAGTCCGCAAAACAGTGTTCTCTATCTCTTGGCGTCTCCTGGACATTATTATCATTGGAACTTTCCAGAAATGACGTCCTGATTGCGGAACACCTCCAAACTTCTTTTCATTTAATTTACTGTTTACAGATTACTATGTATACATTATTCTGTTGTGCTGCTGCAAGTAAGAATTTCATTGTTCTATTTGGGACATATGACAATAAAACACTCTTGACATGAAAATACCTTCCATCCACCCAGTGTCCAAACCCTTCGCTGCACTGGGTTCCTGTGGAGGAGAGATGTTGTCTCGGTGAACTGTTGAAATATTTATTTCAGTAAATGTTCCCCAAATACGATAAATAGCACCTCATCACATCAGGGGTTCCTTGCAGAACTGTTGTAGGCTATTTGTGACCTTGTGTTCCTATGAGCAAATGTGGGAATCGAGTATGTTGATAGCAGATATCTGTTATTTATGTTCTGTGAGAGGATATTTGTGAACTGCCTGAACAGCAATCTTTAATTCTGGACAGGCCCATGGTTGGAATTGATCCAACGATTCAAAGTATTCTCTCTGAAATGTGGCAATCCAATTGCAATTCAACTTACATAATAACAAGAAACTACAGATTTCACCTTCCCCCCCCCCCCCCTTCCTGAACAGTTCAAATAGGCATCACGGTCAGCACAAACATTGTGGCTTGATGAGCCCCTTCTTGGCCGCTACTCTTCTATGTTCGATATTCTATTCAGACTAATGTTAGCTCCTGATCATAAATAGTTTTCTGCACCCTGCAGCAACTGCTCCTTGCATCTAGAGCAGAAGTAGCTTCATTAGGAAATTTCAGTAAGTTATTCAAATATGTTTTCCCTTTCACAAAGCTATGTTGAAATTGTGTTAGTTAGTTTACAGCTGTACAAAATGTTGGCGAGAGTGCACTTGGATTGTTGTGTTCAGATTTGATCAACTTGCTGAGGGAAAGATACCATTCAGATGGAAAGAGTGCAGGGAAGATTTACGAGGATTTGCCAGGACCTGCTAGCTATTATTAAAGAGCGTTTGTCAGCACTGGGCCTGTACTCACTGGAGTTTTAAAGAATGAAGGGGGACCTCATTGAAATGTCAAGAATAGCGAAAGGCTTGGATAGAGTAGACGTGGAGAAGATATTTCCACTAGTGGGAGAGTCCAGGACTAGAGGTCATAGCCTCAGAATTAAAGGACGCTCTTTTAGAAAGGAGATGAGGACGAATTTCGGCTTTGATTTAATACAAACCTGAGGGGCAACTTTTTTCACACAGATGGTGGCGGATATATAGAATGAGCTGCCAGAGAAGAGAGTTGAGGCAGGTACAATAACAATATTTAAACGTCTCTTGGCCAGGTACATGGATAGGAAAGGTTTGGAGGGATATGGACTAAGTGCGGGCACAAGGGACTAGCTTAGATGGAGCATCTAGGTCGACATGGACGAATTGGAGCAAAGGGCCTGTTTCTGTGCTGTATGACTCGGTGATTCTGTGACTTGAGGGAATTAAACTTGAAGGGTTACAGACATAGAGGGGGGGAAAGGGACTATTGGAATGCGGCACTATTGGAATATATGAATAATGATAGGGTGAAAAGAGTATTTTACCAAGGTTAGGGAAATCAAGAATTAGAGCACGCCAGTTTAAAGTGAGAGGGGGCAACCTTTTTACACAGAGGGTGGTGGGCATATAGAACACGTTGCCTGAGGAAATGGTTGAGACAGGAATGATAAGATTTAAAAGACATTTGGGTTGGTACATGGATAGGGAAGCTTTAGAGAGATTTGGGCCAAGCGCGGGCAAATGGGACTACATTGGATGGGGCATCTTGTTCAGCATGGATGAGTTGAGCTGAAGGATATGTATCCATTTTGTATGGTCCTATGCATTTGCCTGGTTACCTTGACTATGCTTGAGTGTCCTGCTATAACATATTCCGTAATAGATTCTCACGATTCCCTCGGACAGATGTTATTCTCAGTCCACTAATTTAGATATTCAAACTCTCCTCGTGACACCACAAGTGTCAACACCAAAATAACCAGCTATGTTTATAAATAATTAGAAGTGTTATGAATGGACATTGACATCAGCAGGGTTATTCTGACACTATAGTTCTAAAATCGACTTTGTTACTTACTGGATGGTCGATTGACACGATTTCGTGGCAACCTGCTGGTTAGTCTCAGTGCTTTCCATCTTGCTGCTATTCTCTTCACAAGCTACAGTACCAACATCAATCAGAAAAGTAACATTTGAAATTCACCATTAACAAACTGAATAACAAAATACATTTAAAAGTGGCATACAAGACCAGAAAACTCCTTTTTGAAAATTACAGGGTTATGAGAAAAATGTATTATCAGCTTTGAGAATAAGGATAGGATAGGTTCAGAGGGATATGGGCCAAACGCAGGCAGGTGGGACAAGTGTAGATGGGCATGTTGGTCGACATGGACGAGTTGGGCCTATGAGCCTGTTTCCACACTGTATTATTCTATGACTTTAATGTCAATGTATCCAGATGGTTAATTGCTCGAAGGAAACTTTGGAGTAACTCAACAGGTCAGGCAGTCCAGTGGAGGGAACAGCTAGATGAAGTTTGGGCAGAACTCTTCTTAAGAAGAGTCCTGACCTGAAAAAATGTGTTTGCCCATTCCTTCCACAGATACTGTATTGCCTGTTTTTGCTCAAGATTCCAGCATCTGCAGTTTCTTGCGTCTCAACAAGTAACCTTTAACAGTTTGGCTGAATTTGAGACTAGATCCTAGAGTTCAGCTGGTTTGAAATGGTGGACAAAGTGCTCAGTGCAAAGTGTTGCTCTTCTGTGGCCACGGATCTCAACTGACCTTTCTCCATTGCATGTGTTTGGTTTGTTCCATCGTCTCCTTGGACTGCTGTTGCTTTAGTATACGTGCAGACGTTAACAGCTGTGAAGAGGGCTGCAGCTGTTGCTGCTGAAATCTCCCACCCATTGCTGGACCTTCCTGTGACCGTCAACAGCACTCAGCTGGCTCCACGCAAAGAATCATCACAACAACTCGCTGGAAAGATCTTGTCATCTTGCCACAAACTAATGCATTCTTGGTGAACAGCCAATAAATTGATTTCTTCTTTCGCTATATTCCAGTAATTGGGAACAGAAACTGCCAAACTGGAATCTCATTCTAGCTCAATGGATTTTCTCATCTATCACAATTAACCTTCCTAATCCACACCTCTCACCACCTAAGAGACTGAAGAAGGATCCTGAACCAAAACATCATCTGTCCATTCCTTCCATAGCTGTTGCCTGACCTGCTGAGTTCCTCCAGCACTTCGCTTGAGGTTCCAGCATCTGTGTCCCTATTTTACTGCTCCACTGTGATAATCCTTCAAAGAAGGGAGGGAGAAGCTTGAAGAAGTTCACCCTCCTCTCTCCAAGGGGAGTTCAATGAGAGCCTCTCTTTGCTCCCCCTCGGTGATTGCTGTCATTGTTTCACCTTTGCTCCCATGAAACTGAACCATTTCTTGAACTTGGAGCACCTATTATCCATTCCAGGAATTAACCCGAGATATTTCTCAATCACACCTGGTTTGATGTAGTCAATTGAGCCTTTATTGATGAACCCTAATTGATGTAACAGGTCAAGAGGACTGCTGGTCTCCGACCATGTTCTGCCCTAGTCTCATAGTCTAAAGAAATGTCACCTGTCCATTCCCTCCCCAGATGCTAGACACAAAAAGCTGGAGTAACTCAGCGGCACAGGCAGCATCTCTGGAGAGAAGGAATCATTGACGTTGCTACCTGACCCGCTGAGTTCTTCCAGTACTTTGTGCTTTGCTTAAGATTCCAGCATCTGTAGATTCTTATGCCTCCCTTCCCTTTGTCTTTCGATAAACTAAATTTCCAAATATTTCATTATTTCCTTTTGACCTGTTGCATCAATAAGGACATGCATTGGATACCATGCACAGACAAACTTTTTACTGTACCTCAGTGCATATGACAATAATAAACTTAACTCGACATTGACTTTGCTGTACTTCATCACTATAAAAGAAGAAATTGCACCTCCGATCAGTGGTGCTGAAGAGGTGGATAATGTTTGTGATCAATGAAGTCCGCTTTCGGCTTATTGATGTTATTGCGCTGTAATGTGGGAAGGTACGTCTGGCACCTAATGAGCTGGAGGCTCCTGTGATAGCTCTAAATGTTCTGTGCATCGCTACACAGTTGAATTTGAGCTGCCTGCCTGATTCACAAACATCCAACACATTCCCCTTGCTCGATAGTAACAACGTCAATCATCCAAAGAATCCGCGTGACCCCACTCTGTAGCGTCACCAATGACGCCAGGAGGCGCAGGTCTGCATTTAATACTGCTGTGATATCTGGTCTGTGATCACCAGCCCTCTTCATTGATAACGGTATCTCCGTCAGTCAGCTCCACTCCTTACGCAACAAAGCCAAAGAACAGTCTTGTTTTACAGGGTCTGAGCTGAAAGATGAGATTTACGTGGCAGCTGTTGTTCTAAAGGGGGCTTGCTGTTAGAATAAATGCATCAGCTGTAATAGTTGGCACTTAGGTTTCAAGAGTGTTTAATTGTCATACGTGCCGACAATGGAACAATACTATTCTTACTTGCTGCAGATCCACACGCCTGTAAATAGTGTAACACAGATAATATATACAAATCAAAAGTGCATCAAATTAATAACAGTAATATTAGGTTATGGTAATAGTGAAAAAAATTACTTGGTGCGACTAAAGACAAAATCCATAGAAGATCTATGTTCTCCAGAGAAGCTGCAAGACCTGCTGAGTTACTCCAGCACTTTGTGTCTTTTTTGTAAACCAGCATCTGCAGTTCCTTGTATCCATGATACAGCAAGGACACTACCGATACACGGTCAAAGTGAACTTCTTCTCCAGTCAGAGCTGGAGAAGAATTAACTCGATAGAGAAAATAATCTAGAGTATAACTGTGCTGGTTGGATCAAATCTTGGTGTTTGGATTGTGTAATACAGAACAAGAAGAAGCTACTTGACCCTCCGAGTCCATGCCGACCATACATTCCAATAGTCTCTTTCCACCCCTCCATGTATGTAGCCCTTAACCTGTAATTCCCTCATGTCACAGAATTATAGAATTAATCAGCACGGAAACAGGCCCTTCAGCCTAACTCATCCATGTCGATCAAGATGTTCCATCTAAGCTAAGTCCATTTGCCCGTATTTGGTCCATATCCTTCTAAACCTTTCCTATCCATGTAGCTGTCCAAGAATTTTTCAAACGCTGTTGTACCTGAATTCTGAGTGAAAATCATGCCCCTTAGATTCTTATTAAATCTACTCTACCCTGAGTAAAATACTTTGTCCATTCACCCAAAGAATTACCCTCATGATTTGATACACCGTTTTAAGAGGAATTAATATTATCTTAAACATACAAAAGGAAAAAATATAAATCAAATTACAAATAATGTCCAGTTGGATTATACAATTAAATTGGCGTGAGCAAATTAGGCTGAAGGGCCTCTTTCCAAGATGTACAACTCCATGACTAGATTATCTTAGATTATTTTAAAAAACTCATTGCAAAGTAATTTTTCTAATTTTGTCCAATTATGCTCTAATAGAAATCTAGAAGAACCATGGGTTAATGGATTAATACAATGGTTGTGGCGCAAGACCCTACTATTTAGCAAAAGATGTTCTCCAAACTCTTGAGCTAAAGCCAGATTCTGAGCAATGTGCTTCCACAGACATCCAGTTCAATAAGATCCTTTTTATTTGGCAGTAGCAAAGAAAATGACAACATATTTAATTACGAAAATGTCTGGGGAAGGATGATCGAAATGCAAGGTTGAGACCTGTCTGCAAGTTTAGTACATTTTGTATCAGATTATGTGCGTGCTTCCACACTGCTGCGTAGCCAAGACACATGCAAGTCATCTGAAATGGGTCATAATTGACCCCAGCATCCCAGTGTGAGCCTGTTACACTCTGTTCGCTCTTCAAGATATACATTTTCAGCCACCCAGATATATATTCAGGATAATGAGAAGCAGAGGCAAGTGCAGTCTACTTGCCCTGTGAAATGCATAGATAAAGCACATTATTATGGTGTACATTATTTAGAAGATGACGGGGGGACCTCATTGAAACTTAGTGAAAAGTGAGAGGCCTGGATAGAGTAAATATGGAGAGGATGTTTCCACTGGTGGGAGAGTCTAGGACCAGAATCCATAGACTCAGAATAAAAGGATGTAACTTTTGAAAGGAGATGAGGAATTTATTTAATCAGGGGGTAGTGATTCTGTGGAATTCATTGCCACAGACAGCTGTAGAGGCCAAGTCAATGGTTATTTTTCAGGCAGAGATTGACACATTTTTGATTAGTAAGGATGTCAGGGGTTATGGGGAAAAGGCAGGGGAATGGGGTTGAGAGGGAAAGATAAATGAACCATGATTGAATGATGGAGTAAACTTGATGGCCGAATGGCCAAAATCCTATAACATTTGAAGATCAGGAAGTTATAGCTCATTTAAATGTTATTTATCGGGAGACACAATAGACTGCAGATGCTGGAATCTGGAGGAACTCAGAGGGTCAGTCAGTATCTGTAGAAGGAAAGTAATGATTCTGTTTCAGGTCGTAACCCTGCAACAGAAACCAAAATATCGACTATCTCTATACACTATCTCTCGACGTATTGTTTGGGTAGGTTTTTGCATCATCTGAATTCAGAACTCTAGCCAAATCAAGATGATGTCTTAGACGACCAAGCAGATTAAAAAGCAAAATAATGCAGATGCTAGATATCCGAAATAAAGCTGAAAATGCTGGAAATATTCAGACAGCATCTATTACATTATTCAGGTCATTGAAAGTAGCCTCTGGTTCTTTTTCTGTGGACACTTCCTGCAATCCTGATTTACAAATACTATAGCCACAATTTATGGAATAATTTTACAAGAGTCCAAGATAATCTACACAATACGTAGGTAGCAGCAAGACTACTGCATGTGATCCATGTGGTTTAGTTTGGTTTGAGAGAAGTTTTGTTCCACCATTGACACCGATGGATAAAAGGGATGGGAGGATTTCATTTCTCCTTCTCAGATTTTTATCCACATTAAATATCTTAAATCTCAAAATATTTGTAGAAATTATTAGCTTGTTTTTCATTTTTCTTTTTCAACTTAGATCTTTAGCCATGTAAAACATCCTGAAGCTAAAAATATTTTCAGATATTATTAGCTTGTTTCCAGTGAGAAAATAATCTGAAAATACGTCAAATAGTCAGGATAAACTTATGTATCAATTATTAAATTAAGATCCACACTTACTCGTGTTATATTTTTATAGCAAACCAACTTTTATCAAACAGCAGGGATCTAAAAGAAAGTTGCAAGGTAATTTTGGTTGCAACGTAACATTTGCAGTCTTCAGTTATGAGCACAAACATCACCTCTCTACTGAAGGTATAGCAGAGAAGCAAGATGATAATTATTAAACCAAATTGTTTTCCTTTCTAATGAGGAAAAAACAAAAAAAAAAAAAAAAATCCAATTGCTCATGAATGGAATCAGTGGAAAATTGGACTCCTAATCCAAGTAATCTATTCCTGAAGATCACTGTGAAGTGGTGCTTGGGAACTTTTGTTTGTCATTTCATTTTCTTCCCTGCTTCAACCTCTCAGACCCAGAGGTCAAGCGGACCAAATTTGCGTATTGCAGCATCTGCATTCAACAATTTTAGCATGATGTTCCCATTTACACCTCCTCTGCACCCATTTTATGTTTCTTTGCTTGTCCCTTTGCTACTTTAACTTGCTCCATCATCCCTTTCATCAATTGGACTATTTGGCATTCCACCAAATGACAGAACTAATCATTCCTCCCATTCTCCCTTTTCCTGCAACTTATTTCTAACTTTCCCCATTTTGGGTAAAAAGTCATTGACTGGAAACATCACCTATGAATTTCATACTCCATTGTTATTACCCGACCTGTTGAAAATTATAGCTTTTGGTTTTATCATTGTGAAATGTCCCCATCAGGATTTTATAACAGAGTCATTTTTTGGGGGTCATTATACCAGTGGCAGCTCCTTTGAATTAGAATCTTGCTATGCTATCTATTGTCGAACAGGTCACATTGGTGGTAAATTGCTTCTGTAAGACATGACATGCTTGGGAAACATTGGAATCCAAATGGTAAGGAGTTTTAGTTTAGAAATACAGCAAGTAAACAAGCCCTTCAGTCCACCAAATCCATGCCACATTAGTTCTACATTATCCCAATTTCGTATCCACGCCCTACACACTAGGCGCAATTTATAGAGACCAATTGACCTGCAAACCCGCAAGTCTTTGGAATGTGGGAGGAAACCGGAGCACCCAGAGAAAACCCAAGAGGACCCAGGGAGAACATGTAAACTCCACATAAACAACACCCAACCTCAGGATCGAACCTGGATCTATGACATTGTGAGGCAGCAGCTCTACCCACTGCACCACTGTCCTGCCCTTTTTAATGAGATAAGTTATGCTAGCAAATGCATTTAAACCACTCTCTATCTTACTGCATATCAGGTAGCATTAGCAAACCCAGAGTGTATGTGACCTTTTACAACCTTTGTTTACAGTTGAAAGCCTGGCACTTAGGACTTCCATCAATCCCAGTTTTTTTTTTAATAATTTTTTTAATTAGAAGTAAATACATAATAAAAAGCATTTTGTTTGTTGTAGTCATACATTATTAATATTGTTTGTATTAACAATTGTATAATAATAGTACTTCTATATATATTTTTATATAAACTTTAATTTTTATATAGATAGAAAATAATAGAGGGAAAGAAAAGAAACCAAAAAAGTTAAAAGAGAATGGAGTAATCAGCTAATTATGCATCATGGAGATATGTCCGTGGGTTATAAAATGTAATTCTTCATCTAATCCTTGATTCGGGTTTCAGTCAGGTTCTCGTGCCAAACCGGTTTGCCCCTTCAAATATTCAATGAATGGGGACCATATTCTAGTAAATCATCAATCCCAGTTCTCACATACAGAATTTTCAGCCCAGTCCAAAGACAGAACTAAAAAAAAGCTTTACAAGCCAAACCATGATGAACTTCATTTTACTACAATGCAAAATAGCAAAGTGCACGTTTTTGAAAAATCCCAAATGGAATGTCACACAGTCCTTATTAAGTAAATCACTTCTGAATTGTTTCCTTGGCTCGAGCAGCTTGCTTATATCAGTGCCATTGTAGACGCAGAAAGCTGCAGACTAAAGAGTCCCCTGACAATCGTGAAATCCAACTGACACCTGTGGTCTGAATTAATTGAAGTAAAATGTCCGGTTTATAAGGAGAGGAAAAGACCCGATTTGAAGCATCTGCTAACATTCCTGCATTCCAACTCAGTCAATTTGAGTAAAAAATATGTTCCCTTGCTATTAAATGTCAAAAACTCTGCACGGCCTGGCCTATCTATTTAAATGCTAGCATATGGCAGTAAACACACATTCTTCGCTGGCCATATTTTATACTTGCACTATGTAAAACAAGATCCAATAGTCTAATTTAAAAAATCATGACCATTTTTCTCTCCTCAGACCGAGCTACGTAGAATTTATATGCTGTTTTTTTTGGTTCATTTTTGGAATGTCAACATCGCTTGAAAGACCATCGTTCATGGTCTATCCCTTATTGCTCCTGGACCGAGGTGGGCCACTGTCAAGGCAAGTCGGGTTTATTGTCAGAGACACAGGTATGGTGAGGGACAGGTATAATGAAAATTTTACTTGCAGCAGCATCACAGGAACTCAGTCTCAGACAACACACAAAAACTGAAATTGTGTTTCCCAGAGGAATTTGGTATTAGTATTTAATGAAAAACACATTTAGAAACCCCCAAGTAGGGGAAGACATCGTCTGTAGCATTCCATTGTCATGGTAGGATTAGGGTTGTGCAGGTCAGTTCAACAACCTCATGATTGCAGGATAATAGTTGTTCCCGAATCTGATGTGGTGGGACTTCAGGCTTCTGTACCCCTGGCTGATGATAGCAGTGAGAAGAGGGCATGGCTCAGATGGTGGGAATGCCTGATGATAGAAGCTACCTTCATGAGGAAGTGCCTCATATAGATGCTTTAGATGGTGGGGAGGGCTGTGCCCATGATGGGCCAGGCTGAGTCCACCACTGTCTCACAGGTCTGGGAGCTGAAATTTCCATGCCAGGTCATGATGCAAGCATTCCTGATACTTTCGACAAGTTCACTGGAGTATCCAGTGACAGATCGAATCACTGATAGGATTCTGAGGCGGTGATATGTCATTGGGTAAAGGAGTTCGACAGGACACAGGCTAATCAGACAGGATAAGGAAGGAACGTTCTTCAGTTCATTTAGACCATGCTTCATCAACCCTTCTTGGTCTATAACATTCAGTAACGTGGTCTAAGAAAAGTATGTATCTGCATTAGGTTTAAAATGAATACGCAGCTCTACAGCTGTCAAGTGCTCTAAATTTCTAGTACTCTTTGTATAAATGTTAACATTACCCCAGATGTCCCTGTGCTAGTTCTGACCACTTTATCTGAACTCCCCCAACATGATAAATATTTTTATAAAGGGCATGAATGAACTATGTCTTTCCCTTTTTTTAAACAACTTTGATAAACTTCATGACCAATATTTTACTAGTTCTGGTTTTATTTTATCTGTTGAATTTTAAATCAATTTGAAATTCACAAAATGCCATGCTGGGATATGAACTCACATTCCCAGGTCTATTAGTGCTGGCCTCTGGATTATTCATTTAGTAACATTAGCACTGCACTCCCCTACACTAGTGTGCAGATTCAAACCGCAAGAGTGTTGGCTTTCTTAATGTTTGTAGAGCCAGTAGTCTCATATTTTTTTGTTTCCTTTGGGAGACATTAAAGAGTGTATAACATTACAGAAATATGCTTTTCACTTTTCCTGTGTGTATAAAATGCTTCCCTCTCATGTCCAGTTATAATACAATTGACGTATGTGAAATTAATGTGTACATATACGGTTGCACAAGAGAAAAGGCTAAACAGATTGCCAAACTTTCAAATTTGTGCTAAAACTTTTACTTTTCAATTGGTTATGGAAAGGACAGTATTGTGGGCAAATTTCTGGAGAGTTACAACAGTAAAAATTGTTCAGAGGGAAGAAATTTTACATATATTTACACGCTAATGAGGATGTATAGAATAACTTCATAGTAATTTAAAAAAAGCGTAACAATTTAGTTGGCAGCAATGAGTAACCTGAATTGATGTTTAAATATTATTTATCACACCGACGTAAACAATTATTTTTCTGTGTTCTCTGAGAACATTCTTTGACTCTCTCCATTGGCATTACATCCTGCAGGTGCTGTTGAGATATGACTTTGCAATATAATTTGCCTCAATCCAATACATCTACTTGGAGACACAAGAAACTGTAGATGCTGGTTTACTAAAAAGAAATAAAGTGCTGGAATAACTCAACGGGTCAGGCAGCATCTGTGGAGGGAATGGACAGGCGATATTTTGGGTTGGGATCCTTCTTCAGATTCCCATAGCAACTCTCTCCTCACCCGATCACAGATATTCTCCTTGCCATTTAAATTAAAAACTAACCTATTATTACTTTTTCTTCTACTTATAACTTGTTTCAGTTTCTGAAGAGGCTGCCAATCTCCCAAATGTTTGCAGCATGTTCTGTTACCATTGGATTAGCACCAGCATGCATGAAGCTTTTGATGGTGACCATAGGAAATTATTTTGAACAAATTTTAATTCTTCTGGCATTTGTAACTTTGCATTGCCCCTCTTTAGGTCCCGTGCATACATTCATCTGAAGATCTGTCCTGGACCTACCACATTGATGCATCATGAAGAAAGCCCATCAACGCTACCTCTTTCTTAGAAGCCTGAGGAGATTCAGGATGCCAACAGATATTGTCTTGAACATAAAAGGTGTACAGTAGGGAGCATATTGACTGGTTGCATCACGGTTCGGCAACTCGAATGCCCAGGAACGAAGGAGATTGCAAAAAGTGGTGAATACTGCCCAGTCCATCATGGGTACTGACATCACCACCATCAAAGGGACCTCTAGGAGGTGCAGCCTCTAAAATGTAGCCAGCATCATCAAGGACGTACAGCACCCTGACCATGCTCTCATTTCACTACTCGCATCGGAAAGAAGGTATAGGTTTCCATGGAGAACATGGATAGGTGATGATTCGGGTCAGGATCCTTCATTTCCCTGGAAGTTGTTTAGAAACATGAAGACATCTTCAGAGATGGACCATTTCTTTTGTCCAGAAACTCGTTCTGGTGTTGAGTCAGTGAAGCTGTTGGACAACGGTTGTGAATAAAATTGATCAGAGTATCTGACACTCATCTTCAAAGCTTTATTTATAGAACTTTAATGCACAATATACATCATAAACTATAACTCTATTACAAAATCTGACCACATTGTTCTCCATACAGCAATGCATTTTCAGGGTAAATCATGAAAGTACAGACGCATCTCAGCTGACCCTAACTGTTGCCATCTGCATGGTATCATCAGCAGTCGGGTAATCACCTGTGCAGCATTCTGCTCCATTTTCCTTTCAATTAACTTCATTGGGTAGAGTGTAAAATGTGTGAGTAACTTGCTGGTTCCCACGTTGGGGGAATAGTTAAAACTGGCTCCGTCACTCCAAGGTTAGTGGGAGACAATGTTTCATAGTTAACAAGTTCACAATTCTTAGAAGCAGCAGGCTTGAGTTTTACAACTGGGAACTGTGACTAGACACTGAACTTTTGAGACAATTAATAGTTATAATTGAACATGCTCAGCATATTTATGCAAACATACACCATATCCATGGTTACCAAATAATATCCTGATGCAAAACAGTAGCATCTAACTGAAGTGTCACTTTGGAAAAACAGAAATCTTAAAATAGCAGCTTGTGCATCTGCCAGTGTGGATTTCCATTATGTTCAACCTGCATCATGCCAATGGGTTCCACTGTAAAGCACTTCAACTTCTCATCAACTGCGATGAACTTCAGCATTAGTATCAAGCTTTTAAATTCTATTTAAAGCAACTTTGAAGCCTGGTCTATCTTCTTTTCAAGCACAAGTCTATTTCTTCCTCTTACTCCTTTACCCACAAAACTTCAATGTCCAAGCCTAGTGCATGGATTTCAATGTTCCACATATAAGATTAAATTGAGCATTCACTCTTCACTTTACAAACACAGTAACCCTTTACTTCAAGATGGTGGCAGCGGTGAACAGAGGAAGGGGGTGCTGTCGAAGAAAGGGCTGGGAGCGCACCTCCCCCGCCCTAGGGAGCGCTCTGGGTGTTCTGAGATCGGCTGCAGGAGACCCCGGGACACAAAGGCTGGCTGAATGAGACGAGGGACGGCATGCTTGCCGGTCGGCGTGTTCGGATCGTTGTGTTGGTGGAATGAGCCGTTGGAGACCCTGTAGTAACCTGGGGCTTGATTAAATTGAGTGCTGCTCCAAGTGGTCCAATGCATGAACTGGAAACGGCCTGCAAAGGCACGGAGTGGCGGTGGAGGACACCAACAAAATTGCCGGGCCAGGCCAGGTCGACCCTGCAGTGCCGCCACCAGGACATTGGGCCTTTATGGCCAAGGTAAGACTAACATTTGTAGCTACTTTGAACTTGAAGAGTACAAGATGGCTCTGAAAATGTGGTGACTCTTGTATAGTGCCTCAGCAAAATCTACTATTCTTACACTCTTGTACTTGAGCATAATTGTGCCGATGTATAATAATATTTTTACTGAATTGTATGCAAAAAAG
The DNA here is from genome assembly GCA_963514005.1 of Raja brachyura. Next base: position 28,878,344 of record OY740806.1, on the reverse strand, counting down.
GAATTTCACTGTACCCAGGTACATATGACAATAAAATACCATTGAACCATTGAATTAAGAATGGGAAAGAGAATGCCACAACCAATACAGATTATTTGGGCCAATCCTGCCTTGATCCAATTATGTCTGGCTCCTGCTGCTTTTCACATTAATCATATAAAGCTTATGATTAGCTGCACTGATATATGAAACTACTTCTTGTTGAGATCAGCCTTAGGGCCTACATATATAAGGAGTAACAACTCTTGTACCACCTAATAGCTAGAACAGGTTGTTCCCTGAAAGAGATTTAGACATTTAGTCTTTTATTAATAATTAATCCTCCAGCTCAGAAAATTTACGGCTGTATCTGACTCTACATGAGTGATGAAAAGGTCTGGAAAGGCTAAGAATTAGGAAAGGGAGCAGGTGAGAATCTGGGGGAGACAGGGTCAACTTGAATTTCCTGAGTTTGGGTACGTGGATTTATTGTGCATGGGAGTCTCAGTTGTGTCTATTGGGGTATTAGTGTGAAAGAGACCAACATTTCCACAATTTGGAATGTGTGTTTCTTTACAAGCATGAATCCCCTGGATATAGCACAAGTGCTTAAGATCCCAGAAGAAGCTTACAGGAATTGGTAGTCTAGCTCCATAACTGTTTGATTATTCAACATAACACTTAAATTAAGCAAAACACTCAAAGTCTGCTCTGTTTCTAAAGAAAATGGCAGGCACAGTTAGGTAGAGGGAAATGATTAACAGAGATTTTAATGGAAGGTGCAACTTTGTATTTGTGCTTTGATTCTGTTCCTTATTTCCGTCTATGTCCGCGGAAGACAGACTTTCATACAAGCTCAAAAGACAATGTTTAACATCTAATACAGAATGAGTTGAGGCACCTTTTCTATTTTAAAGATAATTCAGTTTGCATTAAGCAACACCCAACAATTCACCACCACAGCAGATGGACATAGCAGCAGATGGAAGAGGGACAAGATCAAATAGTTACAGCACTGTGCTTTATCCTGACAGGAAGCATATCTTGCTCTGTATTAGTTATTATTTACAAATGTCAACCTTGGAATGAGGAAACTGCAGCACAGGTTGATAAATAATTATCCTGCATCAGAATTATAATTGAGACTGAAAATACAATTTTTCGTACATACTTTTAAAAGCCGCTAATTAAATATCAAATTCACAGAAACATTGCAAATGGTCAAAACATATTATAAAAATGTTAACTGATGTAGACACTCAGCAGTCAGACTGTGGAGAAAGGACATTGAATGGAAACATTAGTGCTGAGTATTTCCAGCATTGCTGTTTCACATCAGTTACACACCTGCAAGCAGTGGTTCTCATACTACAGCTTCTCTCAATGGCCAAACATGCGCGTCCCTCAAGCGATTCAACAAATTAAAAAATGTGGCAATTAAATAGGTCGCCTCTGAACAACTATATCTTGTTTAAAACAAAGCTAAGATTGGTGACTTCTGTTCTATCCAAGGACAAACTGTGACAGACAACAAGGAATAGCTCTCAGCCACCATGTTGTACTAAGTATGAATGCAGCTTCACATTTTTTTTCTTTTCTCTTGGGTCGTAATTTAAAAAATCCTTCAATGATTTCCACAGCTAAAGGTGCAGCGGAAACCCATTTAACATGAAAAGAGAATGTCTTCCACATTTGTGTAATCTAAATAAAATAATTCTGAAGAATTTCATGGACTTGGTACCCCAACAAGTGCTAAACAGTAAGTGCACACTGTGCTAGTATTTCTGTTTTAGGCAGTGCTTTTTGTAGATAAAAAAGTTGCCAGAACGCACGATTAACAAACATGCGCGTCACGTGACTGGAAAACAAAATAATGACGTTTGACTTCTTAAGAGGTACTTTATACCAGCATGTACCATTGCAGAAAAAGCACTGGTTTTAGGAATGTTTGAATAAATATTTTAAATGAGTGCATTTATGGGGACTGGTCTTGGCAGCACAACCATAATAAAGCAGCTTAGTCATTTACGTGGATGAAATGTGAGATGGAATGATTGAGAAGGCTGCTGTATACACCTACCTCCGAGGTGTTGGCAACTGCTGAATGTAAAGCCATTTAAAACTCACCTTTTTCAGTCGGATTAGTTTTAACAGTATTGCACGTTAAACGTTACAATTATCTTGATTTCTCTGTACACATTCTATCCATGAAGAAGGCCAATACAGTGTAAAATAACCCATCCAGATCTTCTCTGATGAACAAAGCTGACACAGTGCCAGATAATTTCTAACATGCATTACATTTTCAATAAATAGCTAATTATTTAGTGCATTCATTTTACTATGAAACTAATGTTGAAATGTAAAGAATTTGACTCAAAATTGATCTTGCATCCACTTGTGCAAAACGACCTTCATCTGATCTCTTTTCACAACATCCCAGCAATATTCTTGAGATACACTTCCCTTGTATTCAGTTGATGGGTGGAGATGGTTCTTGGCTCTATTAGAGAGAAAAAGATATAAGTAAATCCAGAAAAAAAAAATGTTATTCCGTTGTTGATAAATAAATACCACTTTACAATTCTGGACAAATTTCACAGGTTTTGAACTTAAATAGCCTTTAAACTGGAGATGTTGGCCAAGAAATGTATTTCAATGATATGCAAGAAAAGAATGATCTGATTACAAATTGGAATGTAACCATAACATAGCTTGCAGGTACAACTGTTTTTTCTACTAATGGGTTCATGACTGAAAAATTGTTGATGCGCCTCTTCCAAACTGCTAATGTGAAGTAAAACTAGAATAGACATTTGGAATTTATTATACAATAGACCTGAAACGTCGTCTGTCCATTCCATCCACAGATGCTAACTAACCCGCGAGTTCCCCCAGCTATTTTGTGTTTTGCTGAAGATTTTAGCATTTGCACATTTAGTTTATTCATGATAGTCAAAATAGGCAGATGACGGGCATTGACACTAGAACATCAGAGAAGCAAAATGCCAATGAGAATATTCGCTAGATCGGCCACTTACCTCATCCCAGCATTTTCTCTGAGCTTCCTGAAGCAGAGGTCAATAGAGACTTTTGGAACTCCTCGTTGGAAGCTTCAGGGATTAGGAAGTCAAGCAGCAGGTCCCACATGCAGTAGACCAGATGTCTATTAATGGAGAATGTGCAATGATTGCAGAGTTACAACAAGAATTAGGCAACATGATCACAAAGGAATAGAGATATTCTCAAAACAGCTTTCAGGATAAGCATTGTGAAGTTATGCTGCAAATACAGAGCTGCAGGTAACATGACCTTGGGTGTGAAGGCAAGAATGTGGGAAGAAACCAGAGTACCTGGGGTAACCCACATGGCCAGAGGAAAAAAGTGCAAATGCCGAACAGCTACTACCCGGTCAGAACTGACATTCTGGTTTTCTCCCAAATTCCAAAGATGTGCCATGTGGCAACAGCGCCAACCATTGTGCCACTGTGCCCCTTTGTGTCCCTTCACCTTAGATCTAGAGTCCAGGTTGTGGTTACACATGACATCTAGAAGATGCAAAAAACAATCAAACCCACTGTGGTACATTTTAGTTTCGCAGAATTTGAGACGTCCCTCAGGCACTGAGTTGAAATGTTAAAAATCCAGCAATACCCACAGAGAGTCTCGAAATGTGTTCGTCTTTGAGGACTCTCAAAAAAATAGAAAGAAACAATCATTATTTCTGAACGCTGTACACAATGCCCTCAAAGGCTTAGGAACAAAAGGCAGCTTTACACCATATGGTAGTTAGACTGAAGGCAGAGGTGTGTTTGAAATCTTGACAGTTCTTTGAATGTAGCTGAATTTAAATTTTAGTCCAAATAAAAGCTTTAGGTATTTTTGATTAAAATGCAATACGGTGACTGGAATCGTGTGCCAAATACTTGCTGTAAATGACGTCCAACTCCAATTTAATTGGCATTTGGATCGCCTTCCTGGAGGCAGTGGATGCAATCCAATAAAAATGTTAAATGACTTTAAACATGAACGCAATCTAAATACACATATACCATTTATTTATGTGGAAAAACCACTACATCTTCTACTGATTTATTTATACATTGATATCTACCCAGCAATGTGGAACATTGCCCAGGTACATCCTGTTCACAAACATCGAGACACATCCAATCTGGTTAATGTCTACCCAATCAATTTACTTTCAGAGTAAAATGATGGATGATGTTTTCAACCTTCTTTCAGGTAGCACGTATTCACACCAGGCTTCCAAACCTTATGGCCTATTCCAAACCCTGTTATGGAATACCAGACAGACAAATGAAAAGATTCAAGGATGTGTTCAAAAATTCCTTGAGAAAATGACCTCTGTGATTCCCCTGTGCTTCACCACTCAACATGGAGAAGGATCATTTGTGATGGCATTGGGAACCCTGACACCACAGAGGCCCTACATAAATGACAGAAGTGCACCACCTCATAAACCACTCATCCAGCCCAAAGCAGTTTCTTCATCATATGTGCCAGCTCAATTCAGGAATAGCTTCTTCCCCACAGCCATCAGGCTATTAAATTCAACTCAAACAAAACTCTAATTGTTAAATAGCCCATTGCACTTTATCTGTTCATTTATGTGTGTGTGTATATATATATATATATATATATTCATTGGTATATGGTCACACTGATCTGTTCTGTTCTGTATTTATTTATGCCTACTATATTCTGTTGTGCTGAAGCAAAGCAAGAATTTAATTGTCCTATCTGGGACACATGACAATAAACTCTCTTGAATCTTGAAACCAGAGTGGAAGCATTATCAATTACACCAGCACATTGTGCACCATGTATAAAACACAACATACGTGCTTTGGCCACACTGAAAGCACCAAACTGACTAACTCTACTACCAATGGTAGTGGGCACCTTAAAACACGACCATCTGTAGCTCATAAACTCTCCAAGCAGCACACCAACCTGACCTGGAAATATATTGTTGTTCCTTCATCATTGCTGGAACTTCCTATCTGATAGCATTATTAAAATATAGTCACTAGAAGACAGCTGAGTACTCATCTTCACAAGACAATGAATGATAACCACAAAAACGATATTAATTCTTTAAAAAGGGCATTCTATCCAGCAAAATATCCTGAGGCACATCACAGGACCATTATAAATGAATTTGAAACAAACTACAAAGTTTGATCGTGATGCTTTCATAATAAGTGAGGGAGGGAATACCAGAATGTAAGACCTGGTAACTGAAGACATAATCATCAATGGCAATCACATTTGGAAATGATAACAGACTATTACAAGGGTTACACAAAAAGCTGGAGAAACTCAGCGGGTGCAGCAGCATCTAAGGAGCGAAGGAGATAGGCGACGTTTCGGGTCGAGACCCTTCTTCAGACTGAAGAAGGGTCTCGACCCGAAACATCGCCTATCTCCTTCGCTCCTTAGATGCTGCTGCACCCGCTGAGTTTCTCCAGCTTTTTGTGTAACCCTCGATTCTCCAGCATCTGCAGTTCCTTCTTTAACACAGACTATTACAAAATGAGTGAGAGGTAAGAATATATAAAGAGACTTTAAAGCGAACATGCAAATTTTAACATTAACATGTTGTTTAACATTGAGTCAAATAAGGTCAGCAAGCACATGGATGGTGGTTGAATTGGAGCAGGGCAGAGGCAGCAGTGTCTTAGATTATCTTAAGTTTACAAAAAGTGGAACAGGGCATTGGAACAGTCAAACCTTGGCAGGAAAAGCATGGATCAATCGCAGCTGACCTTTGGTTGAGGCAAAGTCAGGCAGTATTATATTAGTGTCTTTGTGATGGCAAAGATAAATAGTTGAGGCTCAAGCTAGGGTCAAATATGACACCGAGGATTCAATCGATCTGGTTCAATGAATGGGAGAGAATCAGCGAGGGAGCAGAGCTTGAAAATATGAAATTAATTAGAAGTAAAGCTAGTGTGTCAACATCAGTTATAGTGAAGGCATAACAATCAAAGACTATTTATCTTGCAGTAGATTATCGTTACTGCAGATTTAAAAAGAAGCATCTTTGATCCTTGGCATCAATATTTATGGAATAACACAATTTGGCTTTATTCTCAATGTCAACTAGGCTGTGGTGGATGAGAAACCAATGCACCCACACACAATTTGCTTATGGTCTCTGATAGATCAAAACTTCCCTGTCAGAAATCAGACATTAATTTTAAAAATAAAAGGTTGTACGAAGGAATGGAGGTAGACAATTTGACTTGCTGAGTATTAATACATCTGTAAGAAGAATTTCCATAACACACAGTAATGTCTCCTCTTTAGCTTTCAAAGTACAAAAAATGCATTGCAAAGGTTTCATACCAAACTTTTATGATTAACTTGAAATAATGAACTGTTGAAATCAATTTGCTGCACACAAAGAAGATGAAGGACTAAACTGAATCATAAAGACACTTGGTCCTTTCAAAATAATGTTTTAAACTGCAAGTGTATTCAATATTTTGCCCAGAGCAGGTTTCATTGATTGCCACAATGAGTTTCTATCTGGAATATATTTTATGTTCTTTACGCTCAATAGTATTTTATCCATTACTTACTCTGTAATACAAGTTGAATAAGTGATAAAAACATGCACCACAGGAGAATACTCAAAATTATTTCCATTCACTAGTCGTGGCCAGTGTACTATTATAGCTTTCGGAAACCAACTTTACTACTTCCCAGCAAGAAACACTAAAACAACTAATATTTCTATTATTAACACTATAGAACAGCAGAGGAATAGACCCTTCAGTACATCAGTCATGTTTGTTTCAACCATGATGCTAAACTAAACTAATCGAATCCACCTGCACATAATCAGTATCCCTCCTTCCCATGCCTGTTCATGCGCCTTTCCAAATGTCTCTTAAATGTCACTTTCGTATCTGCTTTCACTACCCCCCCCCCCCCCCACCACCCTGTTCCAGCGCCTACTGTTTGTGTAAATAAAAATTTACCACGCACAGTCATAAAGCTGTATTGGTCCATTACAGGAAGGATATAGAAGCTTTGGTGAGGGTGCAGAACAGTACCAGAATAGTGTCTGGATTAGAGAGTATTGGCTATAAGGAAAGGTTGGGCAAACTTAGCTTGTTTTCTCTGGAGCTTCGGAGCCTATGTGGAAATCTGATAGAAGTACATAAAATTATGAGGTATAAATAGGGTAGACAGTCAGATCCTTTATGCCCAGCGTGGAAATGTCAAAGACTAGAGGCATAGATTTAAGATGAGAGGACCAAGGTTTAAAGGTGCTGTGGGTTTCATTTACACAGTGAGTGGTGGATGCCTGGAACACATTTTCAGGGGTGGTGGTGGAGGCAGATATACAATTGGCTTTGAAGAGGTTTATTACAGGCACATGGGTATGCAGGGAATGGATGGATATGGATCACATGCAAGCTGAGGAGATAGGATTAACCTGGTATTCTGTTTGGCACGGACTACTGCTCCGAATAGCTTTTTCCTGTGCTGTATATTCTTTGTTCTAAACAGCAGAGAACCAGGTCCTTTGGTCCATCTTTGTTATGCCAACAAAACCCTTCCTATCTATATACCTATCATGCATGTTATTTACATGTACCCCCCCCCCCCCCCCCTTAAACCTACGCTCTCTAATATTTGTCATTCCCATCCCTGGAAAAAGGCTCTATCTACCCTATCAGTGCCTTCAGAGAAAACAATCTGTCTATCCAACATTTCCTCATAACCAAAATCTTCTAATCCCAGTAAATTCCTGGCGAACTTCTTCAACACCCTCGCGAAAGCCCCCACCATTCATCTTGTAATGCGCCAACCGTAACTACACACTATACTCCAAATGTAGCCTTAACAAAGTCTTACACAGCTGGAACACGATTTGCTGACTATTATACTCAATGCTGATACAAAAGTGTTTAGTGATCATATGTACAGAAACGGAACAATGACATTCTTGCAGCAGCACAACAGTTGTAAACACAATACTTTATAGAAAGTACAATCAAACAAATAAAAATAAGTTCAATAAATGAGCAAAAAACAATATAGTTCAGAACAAAACAACGTCCGAGGTCCCTGGTGCAACCAGAACAGTTCGTAGTTCAGAGATCAATTGCAGTATGTATTGTTCAATAGTCTGGTGGTTACAGGGAAGCTGGTCCATTTTTAGTAAGCTATGGACCTAAACCACAAAATCTCTCCTGTTGACACTCCATCTGCCAATTTTCTTGTCTTATATCCAAATGATCAATATCCTGCTAAACTCTTTGGCAACCTTCTTCACTATCCACCATTTTAATATGTCTTACTAATCAGCCCATCTACTTCATCCAAGTTTCCATAAATATCGCAAACAGTAGAGGTCCCAGCACTGATCTTTGTGGAACACTAACTCCAATCCTCCAGTCAGACAAACACTCCTCCACTACTAACCTCGGCCATTATGATCAAGGAAACTTTGAACATGATTTTCAACACTTTTAGTGAAAACATGTGGTAACTGGCTCACATTGTCTGGGAGCATGAGTCAAACATCAAAAGTTGAGTGAACAACCATTATACTGTTACTGATCAGTTATATATTTATACTTTTGAAATCAACATTGGTATAAATCAATGTTGAACATCTTAAAATGTAATACGGTAGCTAAGTCCCTGAGACCTGATCAAGTGTGTCCAAGTACATTGTGAGAAGTTAGGGAAGTAATTGTGGGCACAATTTGAGAAAGGCACAGGCAAGATGCCAGAAGATTGAAGGGTGGCGAATGGTGTGCCTTTATTTAGAAAGGCTGTAAGGAAAAGCCTGGGCAATGACCCTTATAACTGGTGGGTGAGTTACTGGAGGGGATTCTCAGAGACAGGAACAAGATGCACTTGGGAAGGAAAGGACTGATTAGGGATGGTCAGCATCGCATTGTGAGTGGGAAATTGTCTCATCTATTGAGTTTTTTGACGAGGCGACAAAAATAAGATTGTCTACAGATTGACTTTAGCAAGACTTCCAACAAGGTACCTGGTCTGGAAGGTTAGGAAGGATCCAGGACAAACCAAGCAACTGAATAGAAAATTGGTTTGAAGGCAGAACACAGAAGATGGTGGAAGAGGATTGTTTTTAAGGCTAAATTTGTATAAGATAATTTTAAGCAGTTGAATAAGGGGTGGGAATTAATAAACTTTGGCTTCTTCCTGCTCCTTTTCGGACATACGATTTCATTTATTTATAGATACTGTTTATGACACTTTATAAATATTCTTGTTTTGTTTTGTGTATGGTGTTTCACACTTGCTTTTTATTGTTTTATTCTGTTCGAAATAAAGAATTAAATAAAAAAATTAAAAAAATGAAGGCAGGAAACCTGTAACAAATGGTGTGCCACAAAGATCAGAACTGGGTCCACTGTTGTCTGTTAGTTATATTAACAATTTGGATATTATGATGGCATAGTTAGTAAGTTTATGGATGACACAAAAATTATAAAATCAGAAGGTGTGGTGAAAACAAAGTACCTGGAACATGCTCCCAGGGTTGGTGGTGGAGGCAGATACGATAGTGGTGTTTAAGAGACTTAGATAGGCAAATGAATATTCAGGATATGGATAATGCGCAGGCTGAGGAGTTTAGTTAAATTGGCCTGTTCCTGTCCTGTGCTGTTTTGTTTTCTATGGCAGGTCCTGGTGGGAGACATGTAGTCAATGGAATACCCTCCATTGCCAGGATGTAGAGAAAGGTAAAGGGAGATAGAAGGTCTGGAGAAGTGCTAGAATTCAAGATTGTTGGAATCCGCAACCTTTGAGGTCCGAAAGGAAAAGAAAATATAGTCAAGACTAAAGTGCAACTGCAAACCACACTAGATTTATGAGAGACTGAGTCAGGATTTATCCTGGGACCTTGTTACCAACAAAGACCAAATTCCTAGACTTAATACTTGTTAATGCTGTTGGGTATGCATAAAGTGGGGATCTTGGGATTTCGACTCACAATATTAGACCAAATTTTGGCAATGAAAGTGTACATTTGGTATGCATTTCCTACCAATTTTTTGACGGAACCCTAAAAATCTGTTGCCTGCAGCCAGAGTCTCCCCAAGAAATGCACTATTTAAAGCAACATAAAATCATTCATGGTTTAGTTGGCTTGCTTAAATGCAATCCAGCATGTGGAAAATGTGTCCACTATACCAAAAACGATTTCTAATCATTTTTTATAACATAATATATACAAAGGTTTTCCAATAAAAAGGTGGCAAGTAAATGGCTCCAGATCTTTTCATTTGTTTGAAATTTAAAAAAAGATGTTTTATGAGCTATGGGTCACTTGAAAAATATATCCTGCACTGCTTTCCAAGACTGAGCTACAAAGCAAGGCTTTTTCTCCCTCATTTTCTAATCCCGTGAGATGCCACCATTGTGCTGATAGTACCGACTGGGAGCCAAAAAGGCTTCAAAAAAATTAAATGCAGATTTCATTTGGTCTCATAAAGATTGGCAAAGTAGACAACATTGCTACCAAACATTTGGTTCAAGTTATGTACAGTAATTTTCATTCAATTTGATATTGACTGAATTCTAATTACAGCTGAGACTGAGTTTTCTCAAGACTTCTGTACTGAGAGATTCTGCAGTCAATTTTCACCTTAAATTTTCAGTATAAGAAGCAATATGAACATCCTCCCAATATCGCCAGTAGACATGTGAAGCATTTTATCTGTCATGCCTCAGTACATTCTATTAGGAATGGATTGTGCAGTTCCAAAGCTGTTGGGCAGCTTTGTTGCCTTAGATAGGTGGAAAATCTGACACTTGCTCAGTTCATATGCTTGAAGTCAACTGAGCAAATCTGAAGAAGTCAAGAGCACTTGTTAAAATATGAGGATTACAAGAAAGCAGTAAGAAGTTGATAATCAAACATATAAAACCATAAAGCAGCAAACACGGTTTTAAATCTTTGATTAATTGATTGATTGGAAGATACAGTGTGGAAACAGGTCCTTCAACCCACTAAGTCCACACTGACCATCGATTACCTTTTCCCACTTGTTCCATGTTATCCCACTTTCATATTCACTTCCGACACACTCAGGGCTTGCCACACAAATCTCTGTTAAACTTTCTAAACTAATCTTATAGCTATGCCCTCCAGTGTTGGACATTTCCACCCTGGGAAAAAGGTTCTGACTGTCAATCCTATCCATGCCCTTCATAATTTTATAAACTTTTATCGTTTGCCCTCAATCTCCGATGTTCAAGAGAAAACATTCCAAGTCTATCCAACCTTTCCCTGTAGCTGAAGCCCTCTATTCCAGACATCATTATGGTCAATCTCCTCTGCACCCTCTTTAAAGTGTTCACATGTTTGTATGCAATCTTTCCTGCAATCGGGTGACCAGAACTGCATGCAAAAATCCAAAGGCAGAAAGTCTTTGATTAAGTTGCATTCAGAGCATTGTGTGCAGTTCAGGTTGCCCCATTGCAGCATGCATGTGGTTTTAGAGATACAGATCACATTTTAGAGATACAGCATTGAAACCAGCAATTTGGCCAACTGAGTTCACGCCTACTGAGTTTGTATCACTACCGTTTCCACACTGATAACCTGGGTGATAGAGAAATTGAGAAGCTTTTATTATGTCATACGTTATTAAATGGATGATAAATAAATTATGTGTGTTTAGTGATCATCACATCTGGAATGCACTTTAAATCTCAGTAGGATTGGAGCATACAGTAAGTGGACAACATTATTTTCTAATTTCTCATTATTCACACATATAAAAATACAGTAAAAGTGATCTATAAGGATATTGCCAAAAACAAATCTTAACTATTTCTGATAGATAAGTATTAGAGCAAGATTGAATGCATTTCTTTTGTTCAGCAATAGTTTTCATTAAACATACTAATCTAATAATTTTCTTCTAACGAAGATGAACACTACAGGGCATTTCAATTCAGAGTGAATTCTCAGCCTGGCAACTCAACCGAAGTACAAAACTGAACTTGGCAAATCTAAAGGTCTGTAGTGGACCAACCTGTTTATCACAGGATCCTGCAGAGATTCCAGCACTAGCTGCCAACTTTTCTCATAACCTTCTTCACCAAGAACCTCAGGAATCAGAGCTGTCAAAATAGAAGAAAAAGTGTTTAATCAAAAGGTATAGGTCATTAGTTAAGGTAACTTGGCTTATGGTAAAAAATGTTCTCAGATACTGTATAGAATAGAATAGAATAGAATGCCCTTTATTGTCATTCAACCAGCTTGGTTTGAACGAAATTGCATTTTCTACAGTTCTACAAAAAAAAACAAGACCCACACTTAACACTGTTTACCTTTCCTCCAATTTGTAAGACTTGGAGATCATTCAGGATTGCCCGCCCCGCAAGTAACATGCGATATCAAGTCCAATCACAGTTATCCAGTAAAAATCAAATTGCCTGCTCGACCATTCAACACAGTCCTTCAGTCCATCATATTCATACCAACCACTTGATTGTAGTTTTCTATACCTTGGCTATTCTTACCACAAATTCCCCAGCATCGCATTTATATTTTATTACAATAGAAGAGGCCGTTCTTTGCCCATAGATGACAGCTCTCAAAGTAATCCCATCAATCCTATTTATTCACTTATCACACATGCCCATTGATTTCCCACACACTTCACCTGGGGGGGTCATTTACATTGACCAAATAACCTATCAACCAGCATGTCTGTGGGACATGGAAGGAAACCACGTCCTGAGGGAAAACCACATAGCCATAGGAAGAATGTGCAATGATGGGAGGTCAGGACTAAATCTGGGTCACTGGAGTTGAAAGCCAGCAGTACCACTTGCTGCAGTAGAATCATAGAGTTATACAGCGTTGAAACAGGCCCTTCGGCCAAATTTGCCCACACCGCCCAACACGCCCCATCTACACTCCTCCCACCTGCTTCATTTGGCCCATGTTAGTACACCTATGGGTTATCCTTCGGGTCACGTTAAATAGTCTAGCTGTATAATTGTATTATCACCAAAAATATGTGAAGCTGGGTACTCTGTGGCACAAAATACATCTCCTGCCTTCCAAAATTCTTCTGACATGTCAAGAATATAATGGAATACCCTCCATTGCCAACATGAGTGCAGTTCCAACAACACTCAAGAGGTTCACATCCAAGACTGTGGTCACTTGGTTGGGATCCAAAGACTACCATTTTCCAAATCCATTGCTACAACTCAGCAAGGCATTGTTGACAACTTCAAAACCATGACCTCAGATACCCAGAAGGTTAAGGGAGCACTGCAGAGGAAAGCAATTACTTGCAAGCTCTCCATCAAGTTACACATCTTGACCTGCCAATTTATCACTTCTGGGTCAAGATCCTGGGAAGTCCATCCAACAGCACTGTGAGGGCACCTCACTGACTCTCTACAGTAGTTTGAGGTGCACCACCTCCGTTCAACGGGAAAATGATGATGGGTAATAAACACTGACCTCACCGCTGGGGTGACCCCACCACCCAAATTGCATAAAAAGTAAATTGCACAAACTACATCAATCTAAAATTCAAGTCTATGCATCAATAATTCAAGGATCATGGCTGGAGTAAGGGAATACATTTCTTCATCTTCCCAGCCATCAATCCCAATCCTCGTGGCATAAATGAGTATCCTTCTCTTTCCAAGGTGATGCAGAAACATTTTATTATTATAGAATCATAGTCACACGGAACAGAAGGAGACCCTTCAGCCTAACTTGTCCACGTCAATCAAGACTGGTATTTAAACTACAATATTCAATAAAATAAATCAAGGTAGGCACAGAATGCTGGAGTAACTCAGCGGGACAGGCATCATCTCTGGTGAGAAGGAATGGGTGACGTTTTGGGTCGAGACCCTTCTTCAGACTGATGTCAGGGGAGTGGGTGGGACAGAGATAGAATGTGGTCGGAGACAGTAAGACTGGTGAAAGAACTGGGATGAGGGAAGGGATGGAGAGAGAGGGAAAGCAAGAGCTACTGGAAGTTAGAGAATTCAATGCTCATACTGCTGGGATGTAAGCTAACCAAGCAAAATATGAGGTGCTGTTCCTCCAATTTGCACTGGGACTCACTTTGACAATGGAGGAGGCCCAGGACTGAAAGGCCAGATTGGGAATGGGAAGGGGAATTAAAGTTCTGAGTAACCGGGAGATCAGGTAGGTTAAGGCGGACTGAGCGGAGGTGTTCAGCGAAACGATCGCCGAGCCTGCACTTGCTCTTGCCGATATACAAAACAAATAAATCAAGGAGCAGTTGTAATAATTAAAATAAAATTCCTTTGAGAAACAGGAAATAAAAGCTGTGAGCATTTGTCACACATCTGATAAGCCACACTAATCAACAATGAGAATTTCCTTGCGAAGCCAATGTCATCCTAATCAGCAAGGTTCTGCCGAACGTCGGGATTAGAGTCATAGAGTGCTACAGTGTGGAAACAAGTCCTTCGGCCCAACTTGCCCACACCGGCCAACATGTCCCAGCTACACTCGTCCCACCTGCCTGTGTTTGGTCCATATCCTTCCAAACCTGACCTATCCATGTTCCTGTCCAACTGTTTCTTAAATGTTGGGATAGTCCCTGTCTCAATTACCTCCTCTGGCAGCTTGTTCCATTTACCCACCACCCTTTTTGTGAAAAAGTTACCCCTCAGAATACCATTACATTTTTTCCCCTTCACCTTAAACCTGTGTCCTCTGGTCCTCAATTCACCTAGTCTGGACAAGAGACTCTGTGCATCTACGTGATCTATTCCTCTCATGATTTCTGACATAGATTCTAAAACGTGGCAGAGCCACAACCAACACTAACCACAGAAAGGCCACAGAACAGTAAGTCTCTTTTATGGGAAGTGGCAAGTGCTGTGATATAGGAAATCGATTTTTTCCTCTTCAGATATAAAATACATATCTTAAACTGACAATTTTAAAAGGACGCTGAAGATTTTATTTTATTTAAGAATTTAGGAAGTGAAAAAATTATTACAGAAAGATGATGACCCCAGGTTTTATGCTGGGCAATATTCAATTAACTTTTATTACACAGGATGCCATTGCATACAATTATGCCCCAGTGCTAATATTCCCTATCGTCAATGAAATTGATTAAGTTTTGTAGAAATGAATTTAGAGCATGTGTTGCACAAAACAACCAACCCCTATATTATTTAAAGCAAATATTTACAATTGGTTAGCAAATGTGTGAGACCCAATCAGTTTAAAATATAGTAATAGAAAAGGAGGGCAAAGGAAGCTACTAAATGCAATTATGAAATTTTGTTTTAGTTCAGTTTTAGAGATGTTTATTGCAATTTTTTGTTCGTTTGCCTAAATGTTTTCAAAGATTTTTGACTAGAATAGCTCCTATTGCAGAAAATAACTGCTGTTAAGAAGGATATGGAATCTATTTTGCAACCGTTGCCACAGGTGCTCAATGTTATTGCTCCATCTGTCACCTAGAGTCACTTCAGATTGAACGAGAACTCTGACCTCCCTCGAAGTTCCCTGAATTATTCTCTAAAAGCTATGAATGTAATTCTTACATTTACAATGCAACAACTTTGATGGGACTTCAAAATAACAATTGCTCTGACACTCCACGAGACATGCGAAGAATGGGACATCAAAATAGCAAAACACAAAGGAGAATGGAGTGAAGGAAAAAGGAAATGAATAATGTGCACTTCCATGTTGTCTTACAACCAAACAATACTTAGCAGTCATTATTGCTGAAAAACGTGACCACTAATCAGCACACAGAGTTCCCGAAATGAACAGTAAAAAAAGCAGCCAAGTAACGTTCTAGAGTTATTGGTGAGATTAAAATCACAAGGAAATTACTCTCACTCTTCTTCAAATTGCAGGAGGATCATTATTTTCATGTGGGACAGGACTTTTTGTTAAACATCACTGGGTTTGGTGCTCAGATCTCTGGAGTGCAACATGGACCCATAATTCAGACCCTGAGACTTTACAATTGAGCCAAGACTGCCACCTAAAGGCACTACGCTTGTACACATTTACTGTCTATTGCTTTAGCAAACAGAAATGCATAATTTAAGAGCCAAATTACATTGATAAGTTTGGATAATGTGGCATTGTTGGATAACAAAGAGTAAGCTTTATTATTAACAAGTGAATGCTGGAAGGCTAATACTTACAAGTTCAATCATTTAAGCCCTTCATATCTTGAAAAAACAAAACAATATCTTAAAAGTGTTACAAAAAGCAGGCACTTTATAAAGTGATTTATAATGTGATTTATTGTATAAGATTAAGAAAAGCAGGCCTTCCAAAACAAATGATAAGCAGTGCTTGGAACTCAAGATATGTTTTGTCTAATTGTAAAAGTTTCTCCACGGCTAAATGAGGCAAATCATATTGCTGATGCTAAAGTATAAATGGTTTACATAACTGGAAACCAACAGAGAGATATGAACTTAACCATAAAAGTGCATTTTGGCAGTTGTTTTAATAGATGGGATGCAAAATTGATGAAGCAGCCAAAAGTGGAACACTGGGTCAAATATTAATAGAATTTATAACCAAACGACATTTTGAAGATCACAGTACAACTTCTTTACACTGCCTCAACAAGACAGAATTAATATATTTATTTGACCTGATTTATATTGTGCACAACATGCTTTAGAAAGGAAGTCTAACAACTAAGGCTAACAACTAAGCCAATGTCAGCTTAGACAGTTTTCTGTACATGGAGACATGGTTGCAATGTTCTATTAACAGTGGCAATTGCGTTTCAAGCAACATCTTTTAATACCATTCGTAAATAGATTTTATTTTTTATTTTAAAAAGTGCTGATTGCATTGTTTTCTCCATACTTTTGCAAATATTTTGTTAAGATGATGAAATTTTGTCATAATGAAAAGCTCAAATGTATTAAGGAGTTAAGTGAGGGAGTATCATTAATTAGCTCCCACCCCATAATTGACCCAAACGTCTCCCATGCCAATTATGAAGATAAAGTTATCAATCTGAACATGTATTCAAACATACCCAAGTTATAAAAGCAAAGGATAATAAAAACAAAGCAAAAGATAAACAGAAATGCATCACAGTTAAACCTACACTTTATTACCGAATTCAAAGATGAGCTCCAGAGTAAAAAGGTTTACAACTGAAAAATAATTTCAAGGTTCATAAATTCCTGGAGTTATACAGCACAGAAACAGGCATTTCAACCCAACTAGAAGGGTCTCGACCCAAAACGTCGCCTATCTCCTTCGCTCCTTAGATGCTGCTGCACCCGCTGAGTTTCTCCAGCCTTTTGTGTACCCTCGTCCATATGCTGCCCCATTTGCCCATATCCCTTGAAACCTTTCCTATCCTCGTACCTGTCTAACTGTCTTTCAGATGTTGTCATTGTGTCCTTCTCTACCCCTTCATCTGGCAGCTCTCTCCACGTCTGTGAAAACTATCCCTTCAGGTCTCTTTTAAAATCTTTCTCTTATCTCCTTCAACCCATGTCCTCTAGATTTAAACACCTCTACCATGGGAAAAAGTTTATGAATATTTACCATACCTACAATCCTCATGACTGCTTCTACCTCCATAAGGTACTTATAGAACTTTTATGTACTTATAGAATAATAAACTTACAAACTTCAGTGGCAGCACTGAACAGGTGGTGTGGGGTGACTTTGGGCGTCTGTACCACCCGCTCGACGGTAGCAGCAAGAAGGGAGCAGGGCCCGGATGTTGGGATCCTTTTATGTTAGATGTCGCCTTCTTGAGATAGCACCTCATATAGTGAAGGAATAGAATGATGTCTGAAAATTAATTTTAGTTTCTAATTCTGTTTTAGCTGCCTCAAATGTTTGAAGTTGTTGTTTTAATTTCAAGAAGAATGGTTATTCAAGAAGAAAAAAAAACCTTTATCATTGCCACTCATTAGGAAGCTCAAGTGGTTTTAAACGTGGAAGATGTTGAAAATGTAAATACTGCAGATGTTAGAAACATGAAGCAAGACAGTTATCTGATCTGATTGGAGGACATGCCAAATAAAGGTTTTCACTTTACCTAATTAAACATGACAATGATAAGCTTAAACCTAAACGTTGCCTGAACTAATTTTTTGCAAAACATTTTCTTTGAGAGAGATGTTGAGATCATTGACAAGGTGAGAAGCAGCAACAGAGGTCTGGTGAATGGGGCAGCGGAGGGAGCTGCAAGATGGTAGCGGGATTCAGTGAAGGGGCACTGAGGAAGCAGCAGGTAGCTGCAGAGTGGTTGTGAGTGGAATAGTAAGCACATATTCCATGGAACAGTGAGGAGACAGTGAGTGGAGTAATGAGAACCACAGCACTTGAGTGATCAAACATGTCTAAAGGTACCAGTGTCTAGCTATGTGCAATTAAAACCTGTTCCTCTTGAGTGGTCTCTGGATGGGGCTTTGTTTGCAAATCTGGCCTTCATGAAAAAGATAAGCATCATTGATCTTGAAAAGACTACATCTTTGTCCTGTTATTTGGTTAGGGAGAGTGGAGTCACATGTTTGTGGCTCTTAAGATGAAGCATTATTTTCAAAATTCAATACACACCTCGTTATTTGGGCTGCTGACTCCTGTAGTAAGCATTTCATTCACAATGAACATATTTAATTTGCCTTCAATTTGTACATTTATTCTCTTTTATAAGCCACATAGCAAGTATAGAAAAATCATTCTTTAGCAGAAGGCAAATCTGATTAATTCTTGTATTTATTAAAAATAAAAATATATTAACCTGGTAGCATCTTCATGAGACATTGTAAGGCCAGCTCCTGGGTCTGCATTTTCTGCTCTTGAGTTCGAGCAGGTTTTGGACATTTAGGTAAAGCTCCTCCAGGCCAGATAGCCTCTTGTAAAAGCTTGAGGTATACAACCCAGTATTGAGTGCTCGTCAGGTTAATAATCTGAACTTCAAGCCACCTGTAATGAGGAAATAGATAGATTTGTGCATAATCATCACAAATAATATTTGATCAATCATACCAATCATAAAGAAAACTAAACAATAAGTTTTTTGGCCAATACAGAAATATTACGAATTGTAGGTTATACAACTCAATACTACATAATGAAGCAAGTTCTATCAGTGTGAAGTGCATCCTTTTCTTAGCTAGGCAAGCAAGGAAATATGTCGATCTTCAAAGAGAACATATATTAGGCATATAGCAGAGAGTCTGCACCAAGAGAGTGTCTTCGATGGGTTGCTGATGACCATACAACAAGTGCACAAGATTGGAATACAATTTGTTGGAATGAAGGCAACAAGTTTTGCTCATGAAAATATCTGGTAATAAAATAGTTGACTCAGGGGAACCCTACAACCTTCAAGGATCTAAAAGCTGTATCCTCTGTTTTTTAGTTATCTCCAAGGAAGGTGATGAAGGTTTTTTAGGAAAAGATGGCAACAGTTATCAATTAACTAAAGTAATTGAAAAACAAAAAAAAAGTGAAATTGGTAGAAATCTAAAACAAATACAGACAATTCTGGCAATACATAGCAGGTCAAGCAGGATCTACGAAGAGAGTGATAAAGAGTTATTTTAGATCAAATGATTTAGGTCAAAAACTTTTATCAGAAATTGTGGAGCTGGTGGACTGGAGAAGGAAGGCAAGGGAAACGCTATTGAACTCAAGAGTGGAATGATGGGTCAGATGAGAACAGCAGTGCATAAAATGAAACAGATACGGCTGAGCGTCCTATCAATGCTGTTGGTGAGGAAACCATTGTTAAGAAAATAAGGAATACATCTCGAAAACAGTGTATAGAAAACCACATCAGAGGTGTAGTCAACCTGTAGGTATCTAATGGAATTTTGTCTCTGACCAAAGATGGAGATAAAGAGTCAGAGATCGGCTGAGAAAGTGAGAACAGGCTTTGAGAAAACACAGTAACAGAACAGCCTGCAACTCTGGGACTATCATATTTTTTTAAATGTAATTTTAACATGTCTAGGGATTCAGATTAAAGACCAACCTGATTTTGAAAGGTTACAGCAAGATATTTCAGACAACCCCACACGTGATAACTATTACTCACGCAGAATGTTTTCCAATTAATTTTAATTGACAAAATCTAAACTCGGTATTCAATATTTGTCTTTACACTGTAGAATTCTGTAACTAAGCGGTGCATATTTAAATTTATGGCTGAATGAATGTTGAAGCTTGCTATTAATCCTAAATATTTCAAATAATCCTTAACATAATTACACATTTAATTTTGTGACAATAGTGTAGAAAACCCCTATGAACTATACAGTGAAATGTAGATTCCCATGGCAATAGTTGTGGGCAATTGCCTTGCAATGTGCTCATTTTTCAGGAAAAAAAGTAACTCAATACCACTACAGCAATATATATATATATATATATATTGTTAAACATTCTGCTGCTAAAGCAGCGGCACCAAATATAATTAGATTTGGCCAGCGTGGACAAGTTGGGTCTGTTCCGTGCTGGATAACTCGGATGGATCTACATTATTTAGATCTGTAAGCATGTTACTAAAGAGAACAAAATGACAGTAAAGGGACAAGGAAATCAGCATCATCTTTTTCTAAAGGTGCGACATCCACAGCAGAGTTGCAGTGATTTCCAGTCATATTTGCACATTTGTAACATTCCTTCTCCTTCATCTGATGTCTATGCATGCCATCTGATAGCAAATGTTCATGATTAGTAATCAGGAACATAAACTGACCATGTTTTCAATGAACAGCAGGGTAACGATTAGATCGATTTTCATAATTTGTATTGAATATCTATTGTAGTTTCACTAAGTTATCAGCAAGTCCAGGACATGGCCTATTAATAGACTGCCTGCATACAACATGAGAACACCCGTTGTTCTTGTCTGTTTTCATTCCATTTGAGAGACCTAATAAGTTGTTATATCAATGCCAAGTTCTGCCTTTCTTTTCTGCAAATGGATTTCTCACATTGTTATCACACCCATGCGCTATAATTTTACTTTGAAGGCGGCTAGACGGAAAATGATCACCAAACCTCTGCCATGTAATGGCATTATCATTATGAATGTGGCATTGGATAAGGCTTTTGTTATTTCAATAAACTATTCATTCTGGAAACAAAAGCATTTACTAAGAAAGAAAACAAGAATTGAAAATGTGATCTAAAGTTCAGATATCAATGTTCACACAAAAACCCGATCTCATGTAATTTATATTGGACTAGCACCTGAATGATCAAAGGAGCCTTTGGAAAATAATGTATTGTTTTTACAACAATGGCTCTCAAAAGCAACTGCATACATTTTGTTTAATTCAAAATTATCTTAAAGTTTAACAATATCAGGATTAAAATCCAAACTCATTTTATTTCAATGATGGGAAAATTACGATGGTGGCCTGCAGGCATCCACTGACCCACAAAAATTATCCAAATAAACTGATTAAAAAGTCAATGTGTACCCAATGACTTAGTGCAGAGATATCAACGTTCATTAATTGAGTCTTCATGTTTAAATTCTGACAGCAAAATTAACTTATTACTTACTACTTTTGATTGAAGGCTTCCTCTTTAAACTGGTAAGTGCACAACGCCAAAAGGTCTAACTGTTCTCACCACAAATATTTTTGTAGCCGGATGAAAACGTTTCAGCACTTGGCGCTTGCTGCAACTATTGACACTATGGATTCCTAATGTACCTGCATTGCCAACTCATTTAACGTGTGTGCACGCTACATTAATATAATTGTATTAACAGCAGAGTTCTATTATAATATACTAAAAACTCTTCATATTATGGAATTGAATGGCTTTACACGAGGAGGATGCTGGCTGGATTTAAGAAAAAAGTTACTGAATGCAATGTTACATAACAAAAATAAAATTGTTGAAAGAAATATTCAAATAAAAAACGAAGCTTTAGAAATTCATTGTCATTCTGTGAATGGTATTTTTACTCCCTTTCTGAATTTGTCCAGTCACCTGAAATGTCTGCAAAAAGCCAGCAGAATCATCAGCTTTTATCTGTGTAACAGTAAAGAAGACTTTTCTATACATGTAGGAAGATGTTCAGAATAACTTGAAGGCATAAGTTGGAGCTGGAAACGTGGCGACTCTTTGTGTATTGCCTCAGTGAAGTCTACCATTCTTACACTATAATCTTTGCACTTTTGTACTTATTTACGATTGTGCTTACGTATAGAATGATTTTACTGAATTTTATGCAAAACAACTTTTTCACTATTTCTGGGTGCGCATGACAATAATATACCATTGAACGATTGAATTTCCAAAGCGCTGACTACCAATACCCACTGGGTTCCAATACTAAAGACCACTCATTGATTTCAGTGTCGTATCAGAAACCTCTGCTATTTCCTGGTTCCAAGCTTCTCAGCCCCACAATCCACTACTGGAGGGGGAGAAGAAAAGTCCTTGTGTATATAAGGCTGCTTCCGTAGCACTCCCACACCTTGAACATCCTGCACCTATGAATTTCTCAGGAAGATACTCATTCATATGGCAAAAACCAAGAGCTGAAGCTGTCTTTACGGACACAATCAACTCCAGTATGCTATTGCACAGCTGTAATTTATTCAGAGCTTCAAACAAATTTACAAGATGAGAGAATTGCCATGTTAAATTAAACTTTTGCACTAATTAAAATCAGTGATAAGTCCAAATATTTCAAAAACAACCTGTTTGTCAAAAAGACAGTTATGCGATGGTGTAGAGGCCTCTAGCATTTCTGAAATGACATGAATTCTGCAAGTATTCGTTAAATGACACTTCCATTCTGAAAACAGAAATCTCCATTATTTATCACGACTTTCTCTGAGACAGTATTAAAATCCATGTTCACCATCATTCACCCTGGTGTTCCAGTGGTTACGATTCAGCGCAAAACAAAGGGCGGCATGGTGGTGCAGTGGTAGAGAGCAAGTGCGGTAGGGTGCTGTCTGTACGGAGTTTGTTCCTTCTCCGTGTGACCACGTGGGTTTTCTCCGAGATCATCGGTTTCCTCCCACACTCCAAAGATGTACAGGTTTGTAGGTTAATTGTCTTAGTATAAATGTAAATTGTCCGTAGTGTGTGTAGGATAGTTAATATGGGGGGGCTCGCTGGTGGTCACACATTCGGTGGGCCAAAGGGCCTGCTTCCACGCTGTATCTTCAAAATAAACTAAACTAAATCATACAAAGGTTTCACCTGTTCTGAAAGTTGTATTCGGTATGAAATTTATGGAGGTCACATTCTTTCCCTTTCCCTTCCTCTCTGCTGCATTGTTTTCAGACATGTCATCAATTAGATTAAGTGCATGTGGCAGAGAAACACAACCACACAATGCCTGAACCACTGAAAGCAACATGCTGATAACTGTAGTAATGCCTTATTGCATTCATGCAACCATGATAATAAATAACATTAATCTGCACTGCACCTAATCAGCTCTACCGGATCTTCCCCTGAATAGCTTTTCCAACTAAAACTTCAGTGTGATGTTATTAAAAAAATGAAAAACTTACATTGCTTAGACATCTATATGGTCTGGTACGACAATTCCAACACCGAGGACGCATGAGGCTGCAGAGTGGTGTACTCCGCCCAGTCCACCATGGGCATAGACAGCCTTTCTATCAAAAGCACTTACATGAGACAATGCCTCAAGAAGGCGACATCTATCATGGATCTCCACGATCTGGGTCATGCCCTCTTCACACTACCAGGCAGGAGGTGCAGAAGATTGGTCCCACACCATCAGATTCAGGAACAGCTGATTACTATCAGATTCTTGAACCAACCTGCACCAATATTACTTCAACAACGGAACACTATGCCTCACCTCTTGCACTATAATGGACTTTTCTAATTATTTTTCTAATTATATTTTTCTAATTATATTTCTGCACTAATGTCTTATTTTTTTTGAATGGTCCTTTTTGTTGTTTGACATTTATGTATAATTTGGTTTGTTTTGTTTTGTGATGCTGCTGCAAGCAAGATTTTTATTTGTACCGGCACCTCACTGTACTCGTGCACATGACAATAAACTTGAATTTAAACCTGAACTTGTAAGTAACATCACAAAGCACTTGGCTTTTTGGGAAAACTTGAACAGATGTTACTGATGTTCTGCATGGGGAAAAATCAAAGACCTGTCACAAAGCTGCTTTAGGCAGTGGGAGGGATCAATGAAGCTGACTGACAACCAAGGGTGAACAAGAGGATGTGAACTGGAAGGGATAAATAATAATCCGACTGGAAGGTTCTGAGGGAGGAGATGGGTTTGGGGATTGCAGGTTTTGAGGTATCCATCAATGTGACGGAGGTTGGATCAACCAGCACATTGACAACGGTATTCAGTACAGGGGTAGTTAGCAGGTCAGGAAGATCAACAGTCAAAGGACTGAAAATCTGGTGTTCAGTAGTCACTGGGCAGGGAGAACACCAACATAGAACTGAATGCAAGGAAACCCAGCTGATCTTGACTCGGTGAACCTAGTTTACCTTGGCCAGATGCCATTTAAGTAAACATGACATTCCCTCTGTCGAGTAGATGGAGATCACAACCACATTTCTTCTATTTCCCCCATGTCTGTTCTCACCCATCTCCACCATGACAGAACAAGAGTCCTCGGGTAATCACCTTCCACCCAGCAAGCTTATGCACACAACATATCATCTTTTGACATTTCCGCCAGCTGCAGCATAATCCCACCACCAGTCACATCTTATTTTCTCCTCCCCTATCCGCATTTTGCAGAAATCACTCACTTGGTGACTCCCTTGACCACTGTTCCATCCCCACTAACTTGTGAAAACTACAAGGCAACTTTGTGGCAGCTGCTTTCATTAATGGTGCACAGTTCAAATATTTTCCATCAACAAACATCCCAAGTTCCACCAAGTGTTGTAAACTTAAAATGCATCAGATGTATAACATTAGGTTTTTACTTTTGTGTGTGGTCGAGGTATGATTAAGGTATGAATGTCCACTGTGCTTGTTGTCTGTAAGAATCCTAACGGAAATATGCTTTGAACGTTTAAATCAATTTCTTGTACTCAATTGGACTCAAGCACCAGACTACAAATATTGTTGGCCTGCTACCACTTGATGATAGGGACGGAAATGGATAATAAGTAGGCGGATGGAGAAACACTTTTTCAGACAGATGTGGAGAGAAGTTTGATGTTATCACAGCTGCCCAACATAAAAAATGTCTCGATCTTCAATGCAATCATCCCTCCGACCATGCACAAGACAAATGAGTAAAGTTAAAAATGTGCACGCTAGCAGTCATTCAAATTTCTATGTTGCATGACTTAATGTTGAGAGTTGTTTTTGGATAGTTTCAATTAATTTTCCTCGCAAGTTAAGTGTGGCTAACATGCACATTTGTTCCTTGATCACCTACTACCAATGTATGATCTCATTAAAAATGCATTAGTTTGGATGTTACATTGTCCAAAGAAGACATTACGATTGTGAGTAATAGTACACTTGTTAATTTGTGTTATTCTTCCATTTTGCTGTAAGACTTTAGTACTGAATTGAACTCTTCTGGTCATACTAAATTGTAGACAAAAAAACGGAAGAAATCAGTCTGAAGAAGGGTTTCGGCTTGAAACGTTGCCTCTTCCTTCGCTCCATAGATGCTGCCGCACCCACTGAGTTTCTCCAGCAATTTTGTCTACCTTCGATTCTCCAGCATCTGCAGTTCCTTCTTGAACATACTAAATTGTACAACAACCTCCAGCTTGAGCTTTGAAAATACATCACAGGAACCAAGCCTACGTTACCTCATATTCCACTCAGGTAGCCTACAACCCAGTAGCAAGAATACTGAACTTTTCATGTTTATGGAATTCCACACCCTGTGTATTCCTTTCCATTCCAACCTGGATCTCTTTCCTTTTGTTCACCTTTCCCATGCACCTAACCTTTTTTCTCTTCCGCTCTTTCATCTAGTCCCATTTGCCTATCATATCTGGTTCCATTTATATATTTCCAGCCTGTCTCTACCTTCTCCCTCCTCTCATCCATCGGCCCATTATCCCATATGTCAACTATTTCCACCTATCACCCATCACCCCCTATCTCACCCCTCCTTCTCAACTCTCTACTGCTTATTTTTCATTTATACTGTTAGTCCTTATGCAGGGTCTTAGTCTGAAACATCAACCACCCACTTCCCTCCACAGATGCTGCTTGGCCCGTTAAGTGCCTCCAAAAGTTGACTTTGCTCCAGATGCCAGCATCTGCAGTCTCTGGCATCTCCTAAACCAAAGCATACTTTCTAAAACATAAACATACTTAAGATTTCAGATATACAGCAGCTCCACAGTGAAGTCATCAACTATTATTCCAAGCCTCTTCAATAAAATAATGTACTTTAATAGCTTAAATGGCTGTATTTACTCTACAAACACATTTATTGCTTGCGTAGAAACAAACTGTTCTTCAGCCAAGACTTTTATTGAACACACAAAACACATTTATTACTTTGAAAGTTTGGCAGGATCATTTGCTTAATCATTTGAAAAGTCCAACATGAGACCCTGGATAGAAATTGAAAGGCAAGTAGAATAGTTTTAAAATTAGTTAAAGCATACTACTTTCAAACATTTTACCTGGTTAATCACATGTTTAGGAGTTTAACTTGTAGCTTCTGGGGACCTAACACTTCTTGTTATTTTCAGGTGATGTACTCTAAAAGTAGACATTTAACAATGCTGTAAATTGAAACATATTGGTTTTATGGGACTTTATTGGGAATTTGACGATGATATAAATGAACACCACATTTAGAAATGAATTCCAGCAGTGAGATGACAGTGATTGGCATTTGTATCAAGGCAACAGCAGCAATGGAGAAGGCTAAGAACTGACTGGTCGGTGTGGGAGTGACGTGCCACTGGAAACTGAAGATGGCTATTGTGGACAGCCCTACATGCTATGCAAAATACACAACCTTCTACAAGATGGTGTTACGGCGGCACAGTGGCAGAGTTGCTACCTAAAAACGTCAGAGACTCAGGTTCGATCCTGACCACTGATATGGTGTTATTATATGTTATTATATGTTCTCCCTGTGACGATGCAGAATTTCTCCAGGTGCACCAGTTTCCTTGCAAATTCCAAAGATGTCTGCAGTTTAATTACGGGTTTGTATGGTAATTGGATTCTGTAAATTGTCCCTGGTGTGTAGGATAGAAATAGTGTACGGATGATCGTTGGTCGTTATGGACCCGTTGGGCTGAAGGGCCTGTTCCACGCTGTATCTCTAAATTCTAAAGCCTTTACGTGTTGGTCTCAGAAGAGGATCTACTATCATCCAGTACAATTGCTCCAATCTTAAACCTCTATTCCATTTGGAAATCTATCAGCATTTCTATCCGTACTCTGAAAGGTAATTCTGCCTCTAAGAATTTTCCTCTTTACTCTAACTGTTGTATTTGTGTATGTATTGACTGCATTCATTTATCATATTATCTGACATATTGATTGGATAGCAATCAAACAAAAGTTTTTTCCTGTATCTTGGTACATGTGACAATAATAAACCAATACCAATTTCATGACATCTCACATTCCACTTGGGTACTTGCAGCACAATGGTATGAACATTGCATTTTCCACTATCAGGTAATCCACACCCCTTGTATTCTCCTCCCACACACACACACTCTTGTTCATCTCACCTTCTTCTCCCTTTCTTCGTCTTTCCCATCCCCAACATCCACCTAGTTCCATTTGCCCATCATCACCCAATATCTAATGCATCTATCAGCTACCGGCCTCTATTCCGCTAGCCCCCCACTGCAGCCATCCTCCTCCCCTCCAAATACCAGACCGCTGCATACTGAGTATACTAGAAGCCTTTCCCCATCATTCTCAGTCCTCATGCAAGATCTAAACCCAAAACATTGACCCACACCTTTTGCTCCAACCTCCCTTGCATTCTAAATTTCAACGCCCTCTGGTTAAAATAATTCTTCCTCATGCCCTCTCTAAATTTCCATCTCTTAAAATCTATGCCCCGTGGTCATGGGCATTCCTACTAATTATTAGTTATTCATTATCTCGGGAAGAGTTATTCATTATCTTGTCTATGTTCATCAACATTTTGTATACCTCAAGCAAAACTCAAAGGTCTGAAGAAGGGTCCCGACCCAAAACATTGCCTATCTCTTCCCTCCACAGATATGCCAGATTCATCCCAAACACCAGCACTTTTGTGGTTTTCTCAAGGGTTCCAGCATCTGCCGTTCCTTTATCTCCATTTTGTTTACCTCAATCACGTTGCCCCTCGACCTTCTGCCAAGAAAACAATCCTAGCCTGTCCAGCCTCTCCTCTTGATGTCAGAAAAGAGCCATCTTTAAGAAACACTGCACAACTTGTCAAGGACTGACCATAAAAGAAACTCAAAACACCTATCTTTGGGTGGAAAGTTTGCTGTGTTGTTCTTTCACACTCACTGCTACATTGCCTTTCCAAACAGGCTCTTGTGTGACCATGGCTCCTTATCACTTTCATTTGATTATCCTTTCACTCCTGGAGTATCTGCTGGAGTATCCTGGAATGGGATGCATGCATGGCCTGTATATCAATTGTGATGGGCTAATCAATTGTAAGCTCACCTCAATCAGATTTGATATCACCACTATTCACAACTCACACACAGGCCGTGAGTAAGCATAAAGTATGGGAACCGTGTTTTTTTTCCCCACTTCTCCAGCCAAAAATGCTGAGACTGCTTATTGTATTCCCGTTGCCATCACAACCTGGACTTACAAACTCAGCAGAAGACAGCAATCAATAAAGTAACCTTCAAATCTAAATGTACGTCACACCATCACACCATGCAGTGTATTTAATTACATCAAAGAATTAATAAGGTCCTCTCTGCCAACATGCCTTCCTTGCCAAAAGAAATCAATTTAATAGCATTTGATTGTATACTAATAAAACACTCTTTAATTAGTCAATGCCCAAGAGGGGAAGGTGTGAAATGCTGATTTAATTGCTGCAGGATATATTACCGTACCAAAAAAAAACTGAAAATGCTGGAAGCACACAATAGGTCAGACAGCATCTATGGAAAGCAAAGTAAAGTTGACATTTCATGTTAAACTCCCTGTATCAGAACTGTGAGAGGGAAAAATCAAGTTAGTTATGAACTGTTTTCCCTTCTTTTTTACAACCAAACCTACTGGGTGTTTTCA
This sequence comes from Raja brachyura, assembly GCA_963514005.1. The sequence goes on along the minus strand of OY740806.1, from coordinate 28,849,107 downwards.
CCATTTTCTGTTTATATTCCAGACTTCCAGCATTTGCATTTGTCTTTACTTTTGTTATACAAACAGGGAACAATGAAAGTAATAACAGAGTACTTGGTTCTGGCTGGGAACTCCATATGAAGAAAGACTGGATAGACCCGGCTTGCACTCGCTGGAATTTAGAAGATTGAGGAGGGATCTCATAGAGACTTACAAAATTCTTAGGGGGTTGGACAGGCTAGATGCAGGAAGATTGTTCCCGATGTTGGGGAAGCCCAGGACAAGGGGTCACAGTGTAAGGATAAGGGGGAAGTCTTTTAGGACCGAAATGAGAAAATAATTTTTCACACAGAGCGTGGTGAATCTGTGGAATTCTCTGCCACAGAAGGTAGTTGAGGCCAGTTTGTTGGCTATATTTAAGAGGGAGTTAGATGTGGCCCTTGTGACTAAAGGGATCTGGGGGTATGGAGAGAAGGCAAGTACAGGAAACTGAGTTGGATGATCAGCCATGATCATATTGAATGGCGGTGCCGGCTTGAAGGGCCGATTGACCTACTCCTGCACCTATTTTCTATGTTTCTATGATGCCAAGTTAGACTGATCGCATCTGCCTGAACATGATCCATATACCTCTATTTCCTGCACTTCCATGTTCCTATCCAATAGCCTCTTACACATCACTATCTTATCTGCCTCCACCACCATCCCTGGCAATACATTACAGTTCCCCACCACTTTCTATGTAAAATAACTTGCCCCACACATATTCATTAAACTTTCCCCTCACCTTATAGCTATGCCCTCTAGTGTTGGAGATTTCCACACACAGAAAAATGTTCAGACTGTCTGCCTTATTCATGCCAAGAAAAGGATAAAGGCTCTTAGATTATTGAGGAATATCATCTCCAGATGGGTCACAGAGCAACAGTAGTTGGGGCATTTTCATGCATTTTGATTTATGAAGAAGAACGAATGAGTACCCCAAAGTTCTAAAAGTCAATGTAGGCAATGGGAGATACATGTTCTGTTCATCGCTAACACTATACCCACATAAGCATTAAACTCTGGATGTACACACCTCAATAGAAGAATTGTAGTTTAAGATATTATGCTGCAAATATTGTGCTTGAGTCGATAGATACATAAGAGTGTCCTGTATTGGTTTATTATTGTCACTTGCACCAAAATACAGTAAGCAACTCGATGCTATGTGCTGTCTAGGCACATTATACCTTACTTGAGCAGATCAGGTAGTGCAACAGGGAAAATGAACAGAGTGCAGAATATAGTGTTACAGCTACAGAGAATGTGCAGATTTATAAGAAGTGCAAGGGCCGCGACGAGGTATATTGCAAAATTGGGAAATTATCCTTGGCATAGATTATCCAATAGTCTGAATACAGCGTTCGTAAATCTGGTAGTATATGCTTTCAAGTTTTTGTATTATCTGCCCAACAGTAGAGTGGAGAAGAGATAATGACCAGGGTGTGAATGGTCCTTGATTATGTGGGCTGCTGCTTCCCCCAAGCCTGTATGAAGTGTAGATGGAGTCGATGGTTGGGACAGAGTGGGGGGGGGGGGGGCGGATGGGAGGAAAGCTTGTTTGCGGATGGACTGGGCTGTGTTCACGACTCTCTGCTGCAAATTCTTGCAGTCTTGGGAAGACTAGTTGCTGTACCCGAACCTGACTATGGGTATCGTCTGTGCGGAGTTTGTATGATCTCCATGTGACCACTTGGGTTTTCACCGGGTGCTCCGGTTTCGTCCCACATTCCAAAGATGGGTTTGTAGGTTAATTGGCTTTTGTAAATTGTTCCTTGTAAATAGGATAGAACTAGTGTCCGTTGGTCAGGGTGGATTCAGTGGGCTGAAGGGCCTGTTTCCATGCTTATCTCTAAACTAAACTGGTTATAGTAATTAGAGACGTGCTGATTTTCTATTGTCTTCAAAGGTGTTGATGAGCTTTTTTAGCCGCAGCATAAATGTGGTTGGATCAGGACAAATTGTTGGTGATATTTACATTATTCCCACTTTAGCACCAATGATACAGACTGAGACATGTATTTCACTCCCTAGAGTCACTGGCCAGTTCCTTGGTTTGATGCAAGCTTAAAATTTTCAATCTGCGTAGTGACATCCTTAGAGAGCACTAATAGTTGTTACAGGTCTCTGAAAGCAGTCTCCTCGAGGGGTCATTCTAGCCTTAGTTACCTGGAACTGTCTACATTTGCATGTTTTAGTTTGCTCACTGCATACAGAGATTATTACATGTAGAGATTGGCATAGTTTTGCTTACAAACAGTTGATTCTTGCTTGTAGTCACAACCTGTTATCATTTCCATGTAAAAGGATTAATGATTCTAGTAACTGCTCTAGTTCTATAATATTTTTTCTGCAGTTGATTACCAGAATACATTGTTTATAAATGTGACATGATTTAGCTTGCTTCAAACTTGTTATTGTGAAGATTATACTGATGTTCAATTAGTACACAAAGCTGACAAAGATTAAATTCAACAATATCGGTAATCCAACTGGTAATCCAATCGGTAATCACTCCTCTTCCCCACATTCTTAGTGCTACTTGACATATATTCCATTTTGTATTTAATAGCACTTCAGGAAATAGTACTACTGGAGAATAAAGAACAATTTGAATAGGGTTCACAAGAAACTGCAGATGCCAGAATCTTGGACAAAAAAAAAGGTACTGAAGGAACTCAGTGGGTCAGGCAGCATCTGTGGAATGGATAGGCACACTGAAGAAGGGTCTCAACCCAAAACGTATTCTGTTCATTTCCTCCGGAGATTCCTGACCTGCTAATGTCTTCCACAACTTTGAATTTGAATTGAAACTTTCTGTCTATAGAATGTATTCAATCATTATTGTACAAAACACCATCTTGTCACTGGATCTAGTTCAGCTGGATTTAATTTCAAATTGCAATGTGAATCATGAGAAATAGAATGCATTGGTCTTAATATCACTTGCAGTGATTGGAGAGGTCCCTGACTCTTGCCCAAGGACATCCAATAAAGAGTCTCCAATAATCATAATTCTCATTTTGGTTTAAGTCTCAATACAATTATCAACCGTGTATCACAAAACAGCTCAGACAAGTGAAGAAGACCAGAGTCCAGGCATTGCTGAATGATTTGCTCATTCATTAGAACAAGATTATCAGCACCACAAATGAAAACGAGACATTATGCACAAACTCATCCTACACCACACTTGAAAATTTCTCAGTACTAAAGTAGGTCTGATTAAGGTCTGCGAGTGTGCCAGGAAAAATATTTGTAAGTGCTTTACTGGCATTGTTAAAAAAAAACTATACACTCATAACAAAACCCAATGGGATAGGTACTCCTACAATATCCCTGCAAAATGTCAAGAAACTTGGGATATCTCACATTTTCGATAGAAGATGATTTAGGAATTGGCCCTAAAGGATTAGTAGGGTCAGTATTGCGCAATGAGCTTCTCCTGTATTTCCCTTTCCCAAGAAAAATAGGAAGATAAACCATAAGTTTCACTGAATCCGTCAGTTTTATCAGATGAACATTTTCAGCTCCTTTAAGCCAATATCTTTTATTTATACTACATACATAATTTATTGTGTTCTTCTATTTTCTGATTTTTTTTTCTCCTGCAAAAACTCAAATTACTGCAATTTATCACAAACCAAGGCTGTATTTACACAGACAGCAACAATCTGTCTCTTTCACCTTTGCCTTTTTCTTCTGGAATTCTGGCTGTAACTCCCATGAGGAATAACATGATTACTGCCAGTTACTACTGTTGCTATGTTATTACTTAAGACACGCAACAATGCAACATTAGGGCATGTTAGCGTTATTGGTGCAAATGAAGAGGGCACTTTTGACACTTTCTGGTCTTTACTAAAAATGTAAAAGAAGAACTTACTGGGAAGAGAAAGGATTCTAGTCATGTTGAGTAGGTGCTGCTGCTACCTTATTCAAGTTCTGTTTCCCCCTCAACCCTAATGAGCTCCATTTCCCATGATATTATTCCCTGATCCTATGCTTCCTTAAGGTATATTCTGTTCAGATGGATGTGGGTTGCACATTTCCCCATGTCAGTTATTGGTAAGGCTCCTTCAAATCTGAAAACAGATCTTCTTGCAGCACACAAATTCTTTATCCACAAACACTTCAGTGCTCAAGCTATGAACACGGGGGTTAACAGTGAAATCTGATATAGAATACTTAACTAGACATGAGTGTTGGCAATCAGACTTGTAACTGTAGGAGGATAAAGTAAGCATTCAAACAGACATGTGCTACCGGTGGTGAAATCTGTAACTGTAGGAGTGTGAAGTAAGAATGTAAGCTGTTACTCTGTCTATTCCTTTTCCATTTTCATGAGAAATGGCTTGAATGACTTTCTGGTCAAACGAGGTGGCAACCAAAGTGAACATAGGTATACATGAACTTGACCTCAGCTGAAATCTACTCCCTCAGGTAATTGGGATAACTGCAATGGCTGTATTGTGATACAGTGAAACCATTGTAAGACAGGCATGGTGTAAAATATCCAAAACTGTGAGATAAGGAGCTCATTAAATCCGTTAACAATTAGTCAATTTTATGAACTGCAGCCAGATGCAGCCCTTTCTATACCCAATATGCTTCTGCTAAAAGAAAGGATTTTTGAGTTCCCGGTTCCCTTTGCTTCTCAATATGTTATGCACATACAATCTGTGCTATTATATGTGGTTATGTAATTTCTGTGCTTGATTTTATTTATTACAGCTTAATTTATAATGATATTTTGGCAACTAAAACAATTTCTGTTACTCGATAGTGACTTGCGATTCCTTTTACCCAGTTAACAGAATTATTTCCTAATACTTGAAAAGTCAAAATCTTCAAGTGCTGAGATGAACATCAGCAAGATGGTAGCGATTTGAAAACATCTAAAATTGTCACGGCAATGAAAATATTAAAGATAAAAACATTAATGAGAAGAATTTTGAGCAAGCATTCTATATAACAATATATAAACAATTTAAAGGACAATTCTTTCTCAAACTATCGCCACACTGTACATGGAGGTGATGCAATCAATGCTTCTGATTAATTCAAAGGATTAAAGGATTAAATTATGAGGACAGGCAGCGTACATTTAGTTTGTATTGAGTTGAGAAGAATGCTGACTGATCTATTTGATTTTGATTAGTTTGGAGATACTGCATGGAAACTGGTCCTTTGGTTCACGCCAACCATTGATCAACCGTTTACATTAGTTCTGTTACTCCACTTTTTCCATCCATTCCCTACACACTAGGTGAACTTTAAACAGGCCAATTAAACCACATGTCTGAGAAAACTGGAGCACCGCAGGAAATATACGCCATGACAGGGTAAACATGAAAATTCCACCCAGGCAGCACCCGAGATCAATGATGATTAACTTCTCATAAATGAAGAAATTAAATTTTATTGGCACATGTACCTAGTTACGGTGAAGTGCTTTGCTTTGCATACAACCTAGGCAGTACACAAGTGTTGTCAGGTTTTGGCACTGACAAAGTTACAGAAGTATTGAACAATCCTATCTGAAGAAGGGTCTCGACACAAAATATCACCTATTTCGAATCTGAAGAAGAGTCTCGTCCTGAAACGTCGCCTATTTCCTTTGCTCCATAAATGATCCCTCACCCGTTGGGTTTCTCCAGCATTTTTGTCTACCTTCGATTTTCCAGCATCTGCAGTTCCTTCTTAAACGAACAATTCTATCATATCATCCACCCCCCCCCCCCCCCCCCCCACCAGTTCCCCCTTCCTTCTCAGCGGCCCATATTATTCTCAGCAGTCCATCTCAGTCTCAACATTTGCCTCGCTCTCAGTCCTTCCTTGTTCTCGGTGTTGTGATTCCCGTTGATACCGGTGGCTTGGGCCCGAATTAGAGTCTGCAGTGGGCAAACCAGGCCTAGCCATGGGTCCTCCATCGTCAGTCTGTGGCGGCCAAGTCTCAGTCTGCGGCGAGCGGGTCCTCCATTGCCGGTGCGCAGCGACAGGCCGGGACACCTCATTACACCAAGGTATTTCATAGACACCAGCGTTCAATATTCACATGAAGCTCATAAACAAATGAAGTATAACAATAGAAAATAGGTGCACGAGTAGGCCATTTGGCCCTTCGAGCCAGCCCCGCCATTCAATGTGATCATGGCTGATCATCCCAAATCAGTACCCCGTTCCTGCCTTCTCCCCATATCCCAACTGCGCTATTTTTAAGAGCCCTATCTAGCTCTCTCTTGAAAGCATCCAGAGAACCTGCCTCCACCGCCCGAGGCAGAGAATTCCACAGACTCACCACTCTCTGTGAGAAAAAGTGTTTCCTCATATCCGTTCTAAATGGCTTACTCCTTATTCTTAAACTGTGGCCCCTGGTTCAGGACTCCCCCAACATCTGGAACATGTTTTCTGCCTCTAGCGTGTCCAAGCCCTTAACAATCTTTTATGTTTCAATGAGATCCCCTCTCATCCTTCTAAACTCCAGAGTGTACAAGCCCAGCTGCTCCATTCTCTCAGCATAATAACCACAATGTGATGCGAAGAGTGTACTAGTACAAAGTAGTGCAACATCTACAGTGCATTAACAGAATAACAATAAGGTAATGAGCAAGATCATGTGACAGCACCTCCGACAAAGGAGTGTGATGGAGACGAACGATTCAGGAATTTGTTATCACGAGGGAGCAAGCTGTTCGTGTTTGGATGTACAAAATTTCAAGCTCCTGCATCTTCCCTTGAAAAGGGAATAGCCAGGGTAGCAGGCATCCTTGACAATATTTGCTGGTTTCCTGATGCACCAAGATGATGGACTGGATGAAAGGAAGTGACAAGCCTGTGATAGTCTGGGCTGTGTTCACCACTCTCGACATGTTCAGGTGGTCAAGAGCTTAGCAGTTGCCACAACAGGCTGAGATGCATCCCGTCAGAATGCTTTCCATAGAAGTTCAAGAAAATCCTCGTGGAATCCCAATTTTTTTCAGATGCTGAAGAAAGTAAATACACCTCAGCAGTGTGACGGGGCCTGATTATGAACTTGAAACTTTCCACCTTCTCTACAGCAAATCTGTAATGAAAACTGGGTTGTGTTCACCACCCCCATTCCATGCTTCCTTCAGTTAGCAATCAACTCTTTCATACTGATGGCGTTAAGGGCTAGATTGTTTTCCTGACACCATTAAATAAAACCAGAAGATGATGGAAATCCACAGCTAGCCAGGTAGTAACAGTGAACAGAAAAAAAACAGAATTTACAGAGTTAAATCTTCAGGTTGACGGCCTCCTATCAGGACAGTGTTCCGTTATTGTGTTTTTTTTTACCTATCCACTCATTGGATGTTTTGGCATTTATTGGCCATCCCTAACTTCTCCTGACCTTCTGAACCACGGCAGGAGGCATTTATGAGTCAACCAGTGTGCTAGAAGTCTGGAGTCACAAGTTGGCAAAGACGGCAAATTTCCTTCCCCGAGGAAGAGTAGTGAATCAGTCGGGTTTTTAATGACACTGTTCCATGGCCTCTATTCCTGGTTCTTTCCTTTTACTCTTCATGTATTCAATTATTTGAACTTGAATTCCCCAGCTGCCGTGGTGGAATTTAAATCTATGTGTTGACTCAACAGGTCTTAATTCATTCTACATATTCTCAGATTAGCAAAGATAATAATCATTGTATTTTTATCTCAATTCCCTCAAAATAAGAAATAAACAGGCTTTGAAGAAATATGTGAAACATCACTGAAATATCTGCATGTCGCACAGTGGAATTAATTGGGTCACTCATAACACACACATATATGCATTCAAGTTTTAAAACTTAAAGAAATTTTAAGATTATATTCTGTAATAATCCTTCTCAAGTTGCGACTCAAAAGCATTTTAATTATTCTGGCTTCTATTAAAAAAAATGAAACTGTCTCAATTAGTAGCCAAGTCCATTAAATACATTGTTTGGAAACTGACACTAATGCTTGGACACAGAGTTGAAGTCTTTAGTGGAAAAAATAGTAACTTGTCATTTTAGGGTATTTGGAAAAATGCTGAAATCGTTGATCTATGTGCTGTGCTTTTATCGTCCTTTTGTACTTTATTATGGCCAGAGGCTGCAGTATAACAGAGGCATATTAGAAACTGAATAGCTCAAGAGTGGATCTCAGCAATATTCTGTTTCACCCTGCACACAGCAGGAAGTAAATCACGTGTGGCTTACTCCCTGCAATTGACAATGTTGACAATGGTTCCCTGGACACCTGACAGGCATTAAATGGTGCAAGGTCCTTCTTAACTTGTTTTTTAATATTAATTTTTGACTGGAGTTACAGAGCTTTGGATTATGACCGGCCAGCAACGAACCATGTTAAAGCAAGGAGAATGCTGTATCACATTGCAGAATGTGATACAGCATTTTAATATTTTCACAGAGCTCTGTAAAGGGCCACAGTCCACCAAGTTCTTCAATGAAGAATGAAGAGTCAAGTCAAGAGTGTTTAATTATCATATGTACCGACAACAGAACAATGAAACTCTTTCAAGGAAATATTAGTTGAATGCATTTAAAAAAAATGCAAACTTACCCAGTTTTAATTTATGGAATCCGTGCTAAAGCAGCATTTATATAAAAATCTTCATGTTTTACCCTGTTTTGAAAGAGCTGGCTGGTAATGACACATGCACTCTTTATTAGTTATTAGTTTACTAATGTTTATTATGTGTTATTAATAAGTATTGTGTGCACAGGCCTGGTAAGCTGTTGCAAGTATGAATTTCATTGTTCCGTCATGGATTCATGACAATTAAACACTCTTGACTATATTGGAAGTTTTTCAGTACCTGATCTGAGCAGTCTGCTCTCATGGTGATCACGCAAAGCGATCACGAACACGAATGACTGCTAGTTATCTCTTCCTCATCTAGCTGAGTATCAAATTGAACCTAAAGGGCCTGTCCCACTTGGCCGTCATTCGCGCGCCATTTATGCGACCTGCTAGCGTCTGTGCAGCGCGGGACAGGCGCATGCAGTCGTGTGGATGAGTATGGACTTCGCCCTGCACAAAATCTTTGCGCGCCACCGGCCTGTCGCGTAACTGACGGCCAAAGTGGGACAGGCCCAAGACATTGGCGCGGCGCAACGTCTCACCTCCAACAGCAGCAGAAGCAGGCAAACGATCGCCGAGCTCGGCCTGAGGCTCACAACCATTGCGGATCCGGATCCGCCCCCACTCCTACTCCCAGAGCGGGGCCAAGACGAATGGAGATAGACACAAAATGCTGGAGTAACTCAGCGGGACCGGCAGCATCTCTGGAGAGAAGCAATGGGTGACGTTTCGGGTCGAGACCCTTCTTCAGACTGAAGAAGAGTCTCGACCCGAAACACCATCCATTCCTTCTGTCCAGAGATGCTGCCGGTCCCGCTGAGTTACTCCAGCATTTTGTGTCTATCTTCAAATGACGTCACACGCTCCAGGCGGCTGTGCGGTCGCACGTCAGTCACTATCGATCTGTTGTGTAAATGCCGGCCAAGTGGGACAGGCCCTTAACACAACTGTTCATACTTACTCTCACTGTACAGCTACTGCATAGCAAAAGAAACACAACCTACATTTACATTGAAAAGGTAAAGCACAATTGTGATGATCTACTGCCACCTAATGTATACTATCATTAAACACAAGTCATAAGTTTAATCATGTGTTCAGTCTTCCCAAAACATTTGAGTTATATCCAGCAACACTCCTTCACATTAATGGTGCTTAAATATTTAAACATTTAGCAAATTATCCAATGCTTACTCAGTTTATCCTATCACTTTCAATAATTGCAACATTGTGAAATCCAATTAGAGAAACATATTTTATGATGAATACGTGTTCTTATGAATTGTAACGTTGACAACCGTCCCACTCTTTCTCACTGATATGTGTACATGTTGAATTAAACAGAATATCAATGATCATGTCTTTGGAACACCTCGTGCACGAGAGTCATGATGATTAATGCAAATGGTACCCAGGGAACTGAAGCAAAAGAGAAATCTAAATCAGAGGAGGCCAGCCTGCCAATGGGTAAGTTGAATACTTTATTAGAAGGTCGAGGACCCACAATGGAGCACTGCCTCAGCCAGGGTTCTGCATGTAAAACATCAGTGATAAGTAATTTACCACATAAATGTTGCGTTTATTGTTAGCATTGGGAAAAGTATCTGTTTTTGATAATGATTTTATTTGCTTTAGCCAAAATTTCACAAAAACAAAGGTTTTAATGCATTACAAGCAATGAAGTTCCTTTAGGCCAAAGCATGACAAGTATCAGTTTGTTTGAAAGACAATGGGGAAAAAATCACAGCTAATCAAATGTAATTGACATAAATATGTGCTGTCATGCTGCAACCGGCCCACAGATTCGCATCAAAATGCTTTTGCCTTCCAAATACATTATTTTTGTCCAATAAACCATCTGTAGAATAGCACATGAATACATTCATCAGACCGTCATGTCTGTGCCGAGCATGATGCCTCAATAAACTAATCTCCCCTGCCTGCATGTGATCCATATCCTTCCATTCCCTGCATCACCAAGTGCCTATCTAAAAGCTTCTTTAAGGCCAATATCGCATCTACTTGCACCACCACCCATGGCAATGCTTTCTCGCATTTACTATTTGCTGTGTAAAAAAATCGCCTTGCTGATCTCATTAAACTTTTCTCCTCGGACCTTAAAACTATGATCTCTTGCCTTTCACATTTCCATCCTGGAATGAATCATTAGAAAAAAAGGCTACGCAAGTTATACAGAATTGGGTATCAATGGGTATGTCAGTCTCACACTACGGTTTCTTTGTCTAACAACCTCTCATATTACAACATTCACAATCCATTGATGCAAATCAGTGGCCTGGAGGATTCTACTTTCCATGTATCTGCCTCCACCACCAGGAATTACAAAGGTTGAAGAGAGAAGACAAACTAAGACAAACTAAAGTGTCCTTCATGACCAAAGAATTTTGCAGCCAGGGAAGTAACTGAAACAGTGCAAAGCTACAGTATTAAAGAGAAAATTTACATTTCGGTATGATTCCACAATGATCAATGATCTCCATTCTAATCTTGTGACTGAAGTATTTGTGATTTTGAGTATTCACTATATGGAGTCATCTGCATTGCTTGAGCTGTTATATGTTAGATTGTAGAAACAAGGAACTGCAGATGATGGTTTATAACAAAAGACACATGTGCTGCAGTAACTTAAATGGTTAGGCAACTTCTCTGGAGGACATAGATAGGCAATATTTCATGTCGGGGCCCTTCTTCAAACTGGATTTTTGTTGGATTGCTGGGATTACTAATTGTCTAATCATTTCCCTAGAATTCTTTTCCCGGCCATTTCAAGATTATGAACAAATACTGAAGAATTGAGCAAGAATACGTCATCCACAAGAATAAGTCTTAAATAAAACACATAGTTATAATAATCCACTAAAATTAAACAAGAATGACCTTTAATAAATGTTTATACTTGCAACATGAACAGAATAGTATCTCCAAGATCTGTAAAATCATTGATTGTGCTGTCTTCAACATACCAACATTTAAATGAAGCATTCTTCAGTTATCCAGCATAAAATGTCAATTTTTTCCCTTGTTGGGGGGTTATTCTTTACTAAGAAATAAAATTAATTATCAGCATTCTTAAATGATGCTGTAGCTTGGTGAAATTTTGATGTCATCTCATGACAGACATGACAAAATGTAAAATTCTGACAATTTAAGGTTAAGGGGGAAAGATTTAAAATGAACCTGTGGGGCAACGTTTTTTACACAAAAGGTGGTAGGTATGTGAAAAAAGCTGCAGGAGGAGGTAGCCAAGGCAGGTACTATCACAATGTTGAAAATACATTTGGACAGGTATATGGATAGGAAAGGTTTAGAAGAATACGAGCCAAATGGGGCACGTTGGCAGGCGTGGACAAGTTGGGCCGAAGGTCCTGTTTCAACGCTGTATGAGTCTAATCCGCTATCCAGCCATTTGGAAGTCTGGATGGTTTTGTTCACTGGTCGATGTTTGCTATTTCTACTTACCTAGCGTCCGGCACTCTCTTCTGCTCACCAAATCCCCGGTTCCCATGCTCCTTGTGCACTCACCAAGGTACAGGTTTCTCACTGCAATCTCTCACTAGGGCTCGGGTTCCTACGCAACGCAAACACTTGCCAGGACACTGGTTTCTGCGCTTTCCAACCACTCAAGGAAGCCGAGTTTCCACACTCCCTTTAAACTCAAGTTCTGCCGCCCTTGATGGTTCTGTTTCTTGCGTTTCCTTCAGATGGTCAGTGGCAAAACCAAAACCTTGACTGTTTCTCTTGCTACAGATGCTGCCTGACCTACTGAGTGTTTCCAGCATTTTCTGTTTTTGTTTCAAACGAATGCTGCTGCCACCTGCACCAGATGTGGATGGCACAAAGTTGTGGAGCTGAAGACAAGGTGCATACTGCCCCACTACTCAGTGCATCACAAAACATCTTTACTCTGTAGGAAGCTCAGATGCACCATCGCCTGACTTTTAGCACGTGCTGTGTTTCTGTACTGCAGTGTGCAAGTGCGGAGGGCAAGTATGACCAGTCACTTCCACCAGTCATCGGTGTGATCTGTGCTTTTGTAACAAGGTATTTTTGCATTTATACACGTTCCTACTAAGATATGCTGCAAATAAACGGCATCATTTTTTTGGTTTTACACCATTCTATTTTATATAGTGTCAATGCACATAATCTCAAACTAGAACTTCCACGAGGAAATGTGCAGGACTTCTGTCGGGAAACAAAACCATGCACATTTTGCACAAATCTTTCAATTTGCCTTCTAAACATAGTGAGACTAAAAATGGAAATAATGCTCCAGAGGATTTGATGCCAGTACACTCTAAAGATTATAGGACTAGCGATAATTTTCTATAAAAGTAAAGTCATGCGACAAATCTGATTACCTCATGAAGAAGAACTGCAAATACCAGTATGCCAAAGAGAAGCATTTCTGGGCATTACAATCTGTGTTGCAATTACACCACGAGAGATTTATAATTTCCCAATAGTTCTTCTTCGTCTTCTGTCGTATGTCTTTTAGACCTGCAGCTCCTTTGAGGCGAGCCAGGCCAACGTGTCATCGTCCAGGTCAATCTGACCTCATTCACCATTCGGTGGCCGGTGTTTGGGGCAACTGGTGACTATGTGCTCCACTGTCTGTGTTGGGTCCCCACACTTGCAGGAGGCGCTGTCCACGAGGCCCCACCTCTTCATCGCTACTCCATAGCGTCCGATTTCTGTCCTCATGCGGTTGAGGGTTGTCCACTGCTTTTGGGGCAGGTCCTGGCCAGGGACGTCCATGAGGTCATCGATGTAATGGTGTAGCCTAGATGGTTCAGCTGACTTCCACTGGTCTCTCCATCTCATCTTGATCCAGGCAGCCTTAGAAGCGTCAGCCGGTGTTGTGCAGAGCAGCTCTTGGGCTTGTGTGGCAAAGGGGTGCCGTGACTTGAGGCGCACTCGTCGTGGTGTCTCTGTGACGATCTGATGGAGGAGGTGGGATTCACTGGTCTGTGCCTTTCACGAGAGGGCCAGCGTGGCTGCTTCTCGTCTGATGTTGGCTGGGGCGATGCCAGCGGGGGGGGGGGGGGGGGGGCGGTTGGTTTACTGGGGTGGGTCGTAGGCATCCGGAGAGCCCTAGTGAGAGATTGCAGTGAGAAACCTGTACCTTGGTGAGTGCACAAGGAGCATGGGAACCGGGGATTTGGTGAGCAGAAGAGAGTGCCGGACGCTAGGTAAGTAGAAATAGCAAACATCGACCAATGAACAAAACCATCCAGGGGGAGACAAAGACAGCCTCTACGCGGCCTCCTCCACGAGTAGCTGACAGGCTTATAAGCCCACAAAGCAAAACCAATGTCTTTACTGCGTCTGATCTCAAACTGATATTATTGTACCTGTAGTATTTAACCAGTTGCATGTTAGATATCTATCTATCTATCAGAAATGCCAATATCTCAAATATACTAAGTTCAGTTCTCTTCGCGGCAGCGGCCTCTGCAGTCAGTCCGTATTTTTTTTTCTTTTGTCCTGTTAAGTGTATGTTTTGGTTTTAGTTTTTATATTATTTTTTGCAGTGTATATGTGGGGGGGGGGGGGCGGCGGTGGAAACTTTTTCATCTTTTCCCTGTACGGGACCAGACTTTTTACTTGTCGAGTCTCTGTTGTCGTTGGGGCTTAACACCGTACAGCCGGCGGCCTCCAACCGGAATCGACCTGGGGGCTCCAGTCGCAGAGCTTGTAGATTTACCATTGCGGAGCTGGCCGACTTCGGAGTGCGGAATGCTGTGGTGGTGCGCAGCTGCGACCCGTCTTCGGAGCTTCGCAGGCTTCGGCTGCAGGCCCTGTGGGCGATAACATCGGGAGCTCGCTGGTCCCTGGTGGGAGACCGCTTTTCAGAGCACCCGCAACAGCAAACATGGCCCGCCCGAATCGAGGGGGTTAAATCGACCTGGAGCGGGGGCCTTACATCGCCCAGCACGGCTTATAACGGCCGCGAGACTTACCATCGCCCACCGGGGGCTCTAACATCAAGAGCCTCGATCAGCTGCTTGGCTGCGGGGAGAAGAATAAGAACGGAGAGCAGGGAAGAGATAAGACTTTTGCCTTCCATCACAGTGAGGAGGTGTTTGGAGATTCACTGTGATGGATGTTTGTGTGGAATTGTGTTGATTGTGTGTTTTGTTTTTTTTGTTAGTGGGACTGCAGGAACATAATTTCATTTGAACCTATGTTTGAATGACAATAAACCTGCTTCTGATTCTTCTGATTCTGATTCTATTTAGTCAAAGTCAGGGGTTCCAAATGGGAAAAGAGGTGGGAAGTTCAGATTGAAATTATTTTTCATACATTAGGCCACCAGATGAATTCCTTTCCTGTTTCCTATCATATACTTCAGTTTAGAGAGGAAAATTCCATGCAGGACATGAAACACAAATGAACTCCAAACAGAAAGTAGTGAGTGCATGAATATAGACAGAGTAATGAAAGATGCGTCCACACAACAGGAAATTGCATCCATTGTGGAAGCTCACTTTCTAATTCAAGAGTGCACTGCAATATCAGTACTAATGCCAAGTAAAGGCATTGGTATTGATGTAACCAATCTAACCTACTTTCAACTGCCATAAGCAACATTGCTTGGTCACAGAAAATCAATGAATAGCAACTAATTAAACCAATTGAAATAAATGCTGGAACAATGTAGAACAAGTGTACGCAATTATATGCTGCTGTACAATTAGTAGCATCGATAGTCGAACAAATTCTCAGTATTAATACTTTGGGATAATGTACTTCCCTAGAAATCCTCTCCTTGTCAAAAGTGTTAATAGCTTTATGTGTGTATTTCACTCATCCTTCACATGAAATAATGTGAGGAATGAACAAAATACATACATAAATATTTTTTAAGCCAGAGAGATTGTCAGTCAGTAATTATAGTGCTTTTGGACGCTATTAGTTAAATATTGACCCCATAGCAGAAGCGTCCACGTCGCGGGGCTGGAAACTGGAAGTATCCTGAGCTAACTCTGCTACCACCATCATTTATTGCAACAAGTAATGACTCCCACTGATTGTCGCCGGAAGCTTGCGTCCTTTTCAGGACGGACGATGACAGCGATGTCAACATTTGAAACATGGAAGATGGACACGAAAGAAGAAGTTAAATATATGATTGGTTGGAGAAGGTCGTAAGCAGCAAAGTCTGCAACAATCTCAGAACTTACGTTAGCAATTTTTTGGCTTTCGGTATCAAATATGAACGTGGAAATTGCAAAATTGTGAGCAGTTTCTCAGGATAACAATACCAAACACTGGTAGTTTCACTGCCTTAGAGGAGAAGATGGAGTGACCAGGGTGAGACTGGTTCTTATGCTGGCGGCCTTGCTGAAGAAACATGAAGTGCAGATCAAGTTAATGGAAGGGAGATGGCTTATGTGATGGTCTGGGCTGCGTGCACAACTTTCTACAATTTCTTGCGGTCTTGGATGGAGCTGTTCCCAAACCAGACAAGATGCTTACTCCAGTGCATCTGTAGATGTTGGTGAGAGTTGGAGACATGCCAAACTTCCTAAGCATTCTAAGGAAGTAGATGCGTTGGCGTTGGTGTGCTTTCTTGGCCATAACTTTGATATGGCTGGTCCAGGAAAAATTGCTGATGATAGTTATTCAGCTTTGAATTGAAGCTTTCAACTATCTCCACTTCGGCACCATCAATGTAGAATCTGTGGTGTGTGTACTATTTCGCTTCGTGAAATCAATCACTATCTCCTTTGTCTTGCTCACATTAAGGGAGAGGTTGTTGTCTTGGCACCGTTACAAGGTTCTCAATCTCCTTTTGTACTCAGTCTTGCCATTATTCACTAACCGCTCCACTACGGTGGTGTCATCTGCATACCTGTGTCTCCAAAGTTTTCAATACAATTCACATGCTGCATTTTGTTTGTGGAAAGAAAGTGAGACTTTACAAAATGAACTTCCATTATTTCCATAGTTTCTGAATACTGTTGCTTTTCTTCCAGTTTATATGAGGACTTTTGAAGTATTTTGAAGATTTTAGAAGACAAAGCATCTGACATATAGACACATAGACGAGTAATATTTTCATAAGCATGTTTTGTCAAACTATTCAGGTTATTCTTGCTTGTAAATCAGTCTGCGGAGTTCACTGCCACTGCTCAGCAGGAGATGGGATTCATCTCAAACTTCAGGTGAATTAACGTGGCATCAATTTCAGATGAACTTCACTTTAAGAGTATCATGTTGCTATGAACTCTTAACGACCTTATAAAAATAACAAGGCTCTTGTCAAAACTAAAACACAGTATAATGCTACTTAGGAAGCACGTCATCCAAATCTAAATGCTTCTTTTGTGCCAGTCAAATGGATATAAGGGAGGCTAACGTAACTTCATCTGCCTGAAATTGGATTGGAGGTAAGAATTTTCTTTAACTACCATCCTTGCCAAATGTCAAATAAAAATTATAATCGTGAAATAAACTATTTTCCATTCCTTAAGAGGCTAGCAATGCCGAAATGTTGCTTCGTAACCATGATGACGTTTAGTTGCAGACTGGGTTGACCTTGTAGTGGTCAAGGCACATGCAAACTAAAGCAAAACAGTGCACTTCCAGTAAGTAAGAAGTCAGCTTTAAAGAGGAGAAAGTAAATCACAGCTGAATAAAACCCTTGGCCTTGAACCAAAAACACTTTTTCTATACTGAAAGAAATGCGAAGTATTCAAACGTTGAATGTTGCTTATATTGCCCCGCTGGCCGGGGTGCTTCCACTGTGCAACAAGTGACATCAAGTGCCTCTTTCCCAGAACAATACCATTTTCGGTCAACAGATTACTTGAGCAGCAACAAGACTAAAAATACACACAAGATTAATAGAAATAGCCTCATGGCAGAAATGTTCCCGCAGTAACTCTCCCTGGGAAATAACCGACAGTGGCGCGAATTATATGTTGAAAAAAGCATGCCCGATATGAAGGAACATGACTGTGCTGTATTAACTGATGACTTCATGTCAGCTAAAACTTGAGGCCAGTATATATTCAGTTGACTGCGCTAATATTATACATGCCAGATCATGTTGCCAATTGCAGACTCCAGATTGCAATAATATCCAATCTCAGAGTTCATCTTGCCTCACAACTATAAATCAAAACAGCCTTACTTTTCAATTAAGTAGATTTGACTAACACCACGACCGATATGTGTTGTTCTCGGTGAAACATGCCTTAATATACTAGGTTTTTTTTTAGTCTTGCATGTAAAACCATAAACTTTGCAACTCTACCATCTAACCAGAAGCAAGAGATTTATTTCAGGATGACGACTTGATTTAGGCATGCAATAAGTAAATATCCTGAGGTGAAGTTCATCCTAGATTCTATGCACCAAATTCCTGCACATGATGTTCTGAAGTTTAGTTCTTGAATTTCAGTACATGCATTACCACATCACATGCTTGTACAGACAACAGAGCAGACTTCGACCCTGCATTGTGAAGATCTTGTAAGTTTACATCCTTTCTAGATCTAGATCTAATCATTTGACGCTCTAGATCTAGATAAAACATTTTCAATATCACAAGAGCAAATCTTGTTCATATTTATCTGCACGTTATCTGTAGCAGTAACACGCTGTTCTGTATTCTGTTTATTTTCCCTTTTTGACCACCTGTTGTACCCATGTACAGTATTATCTGCCTGGGAAGTATGCAAAACAAAGTTTTTCTCCGTATCTCAATATACATGACAATATTAAACCAATACTGATACTAATAATAAAATTGCCTGTTTATGATACATAGATACATAGACAATAGGTGCAGGAGTAGGCCATTCGGCCTGTCAAGCCAGCGCCGCCATTCAATGTGATCATGGCTGATCATCCACAATCAGTACCCCGTTCCTGCCTTCTCCCCATATCCCAAGATTCTGATAGCCCTAAGAACTCTATCTAACTCTCCTTTGAATGCATCCAGTGAATCGGCATCCACTGCCTTCTTTGGCAGAGAATTCCACAAATTCACAATCTGTGTGAAAAAGTTTTTCCTCACCTCAGTTCTAAATAGCCTACCCCTTATTCCGAAACTGTGGCCCCTGGTTCTGGACTTCCCCAACATCAGGAACATGTTGTATCCAGCATGTCCAATCCCTTAATAATTGTATATGTGTCTATTTGATCCCTTCTCATCCTTCTAAATTCCAGTGAATACAAGCCCAGTCGCTCCATTCCTTCATTATATGACAGTCCCACCATCCCGGAAATTAACCTCGCTGCACTCCCTCAATAGCAAGAATGTCCTTCCTCAAATTTTGATGATAATTAATTTAACAAGTGAAAAATTAGAAGAACACCATACGTTATCCATTCATTAGAATTTAGGAAAAATTGCATCTATTAAAACGGCCCTTTTTACAGGTAGCTTATTAACAGACATAAAATGGTGCAATATACCTGTATATTACATTACCCGTAAATCCTATGTAAAACTTAAATTGTTTTTAAATTTAATCTTCAATAAAATTACAAGAATTATGAAGCAAACTAATGTCTTATCGTGGATGGTATGTTTAATCTCACAGTTTGCTTGGCTGAAAAATTGCTCAATATAATTTTTTCCACAAGTTTAGAGAGATCAAGATCTTGTGTTTCTCCAGTGGTGTGACTGCGCCATCTGCTGGTGTCAGAATGAGAGAAAATCTTTCCTCCATTTCAGATAATTTAATCATTTTCTGGCCATGCAAAACTGAACATCCTAATATTAACATTTGATTTTTTTTAAATTGTTGCGCAACACAGCAAGGTGGGAACGTAGTGCAGAAAAATCAACAAGACCATTGACTGAATTCACAATTTATGAATTCAAACTGCATAACACCGTTGTTATTAGTACCTGGAGCTGAGTTTGCTTGGCCTCTCGCGTTGCCTCAGCAATATCGGCATGTTTGGACACAGCGCCCTGGAACTGCCTGTCTCTAGCCTCACAGAAGAATACAAATGCACAAAAGTGAGGCTGGACATGACCCTGACCGAGTCTCAAGATGATGCGGTACGAGCGGCTGCTCCCAGACTGGCAACTGGGAGGATGCGGACCCCATCGGAGGATATACAGCAAGCAAAATCTGCTCTCAGGCATGGAGGCATTGTAGGACAGGTGCAGTAGAGAAGAGGTGGGATTGGACTCGGGACACATGGCACAGGGCAACATCCACCCAGAGAAGAAAGCTGGTAGTTGCTGAGGTCCGTCAGCAAGAGGAGGAAGAGAGATGTGCAAAGGCAGTCTCACAGTCCAAACAGGGCCAGTGGACTACCTGGGAAAACATGGAGCATCGTAAGCTTACCTGGAAGGATCTGTGGGAGATGGAAGGAAGCCGTCTTAGCTTCATCATCAGAGCCACCTACGATGATCTTCCCGCCACACCTGGAGGCACAATCAGGTCCTGCGACAACTGGCGATTACCTTGGAAAGAAGGAAAACTACCACCAATACCCTCCCTCCCCCAATGCCTGTTTTTTCCGAACACCACCTCTTTTGTATATGCAGGACAACTTCCAGAGAAGCCGCTTGCAAGAAAGGAACCGACCCTCCTGGACACTGCTCGGGACTGCAAAATGCAGGCTGATCTAGACCAGAAGCTCATCTTTCCACCAGAGATCATCACAACTAATCTCAAGCCGGACCAGATCTTGTGGTCAACCTCACAGATGTCCCTGTACATCGTGGAGTTAACTGTGCCTGGGAGGCTGCAGTTGGTGAAGCACATGAACGCAAATGTCTGAAGTATTCAGACTTAGCAGCCGAGGCAGAACAACGCAGCTGGCGTACTCAGGTGCTCCCTGTAGAGGTTGGTTGTAGAGGGTTTGTAGCCATGACAACAACCAGACTCCTGAGGGGAATAGGAGTTCGCGGACAGGTCTTCCGGCAAGCCATCAGGTCACTGTCAGAGGCTGCCGAGCGAAGCAGCAACTGGCTGTGGCTTAAGAGGAAGGACTCCAACTGGGCTGCAAAATGACCAGCAAGAGGGGTAAAACAGAGGGGAGCGCACCTGGGATGCCAGGTGTTGCTGTTGAGCCCTCTGGAGGTGTCGTGGGCCCATCAACGAAACACCAAGGAAGGAGGGTGCCCACCTGATGACCCCAATGAAGTCTTTACCCCTACCCCCACTCAAGATAGTAAGAAGGTGCCAATTATAGTAGGGATTGTAATATCGCGTTCTATAAGCCCAACTGATAAGCTGGAAAAATCCAATGACTGCTGTGAAAGTGCAGCTGACAACTAGGGAAAGACAGCTTGACAGGTGGAAAAGACCCCAACGGGGCTGTCATGGACTAGCTATCCATGACGGCAGGCTTCATCACTGCGAATTGTGAATAGGAGTCACCCCTCATGGCTACGAAAAATTCAAAGAGGCAAATACCCGGTGAGTCTGCAAGAGCGGTGGCGGAAGATGACTCATCGGATGATAACCCGGTAACTGACCCTGGCATGAACACGACGACGAAGAAAATAATTGGCACGACACGTACAACATCAGCTGCAGGACAAGAACTCCAAGTGTGTAGCTGCGGCTGGTCCAAGTTAACATCCACCAGAGGCCTAAATATACATCAAGGGCGGATTAAGTGCTTGAAGGAGGTGAGGCCGGGACCTTGCATTGATCAGTATTTCCTGAGAGAAAGATCAAATCAGTCGAGTAAAGCTCAGAGGCAGGATACAACCCACAGTCCAACAAGCATCAATACCCCAGTGGCTAAGGAGAGTAATTCAAGCACAACATCTGAGAACCCGGAATCCAGCCAGACGCAGCCTGTTTTGGAGAAGAAGATGCAAGGCTACAGACATCATGTGAAGTGGCCAAAATCCAGCAGCAACAAAGAGTGGGCAACAGTCGACGCAGACCCGAGTAAGAACCTAGACGACTTCAAGGAACAGTGGAGAAGAAACTGGAGAAAATGAGTGATCTGACCTACGTTGCAGAAAGATTCGGAACCAAAAAAAAGGAAACAATAACCCCTACCAAGTTCAGAAAGCAGCGAGAAATTGAGCGCTTAATCACAGAGAGACGGGACCTGAGGAAACGGTGGAGGAAATCCTCATTGGAGGAAAGAGTGGGCATCAACCTCCTGCAAGCAGATCTAAAGGAATGCCTGGGAAGACTGTGGAGAGCAGAAACCCTCAGAATTCGACGCAAGAAGGAGGAGAGGGCAAGAACATCCTTCTACAAGGATCCCGTCAGATTTGTGAAAAGACTCTTCACAAAGGAAAAGAGCGGGTCACTTAAGGTGTCAAAGAGGGAAATGGAGGACCACTTGCAATCAACATACACAGACAACCAAAGATTTGAGCAGAGGGGGGTACCTCCAGACATGCCACCCATTCCTCAACCAGAACACCAGTTGGACAACAGCCTCCCAAGATGGAATCAGAGGGCGGTGGAGGCAGGTTCTCTGGATGCTTTCAAGAGAGAGCAAGATAGGGCTCTTAAAAATAGTGGAGTCAGGGGATATGGGAAGAAGGCAGGAACGGGGTACTGATTGGGGATGATCAGCCATGATCACATTGAATGGTGGTGCTGGCTCGAACGGCCAAATGGCCTACTCCTGCACCTATTGTCTATTGAGAAAGCCGTAAGGAAGGCAAGGGCACCTTCAGCTCCAGGACCAAACGGAGTTCCATACCGGCTGTACAAAAATACTCCAAATGTTCTACGGTTCATATGGAGGCAAATGAAGATAGCATGGAGAAAACAAACCATCCCAAAAGCATGGCGAAGAGCAGGGGGAGTGGTGATCCCCAAGGAAAAAGATGCCTCAAACATCAACCAATTCCAGCAAATCATTCTCTTGAATGTTGAAGGGAAGATCTTCTTTAGCATTGTTCTCAAGGGATGATAATCTACCTGAAACAGAACAACCCAATTGATACGTCGGTGCAGAAATTGATACGTCGGTTTCTCTGGATGCTTAGAGCACACAAGGATGATATGGCATCAAATCCAGTCTGCAAAAAGAGAAGGAAGAGATCTGCACGTCTTATTCCTGGACCTAGCCAATACTTTTGGATCTGTTCCCCATTCTCTCCTCTGGACAGCCTTTGAGTTCTTCCATGTGCCAAAGACGGGATGTAAGATTGCAACCTTCACGTGGTCCGCCCTGTTTCGACTAATGCAATCAACTCAACGTGCACAAATGGAAGATCAAATAGAACAAGTTGTCCTACAACTTTAGGCTGTGCACGGCACACAAAAGGAGAAGAAGATGTGCCAAAGACCATTACAAACCTGGTCAGAAACTACTTCCAAGACTTGCAATTCTGTATTACAACAACAGAATACACATCATGGCAATCACTGGAAGTGTGAATAATGGCAGGTTGCACCATCTCCCCGCTAGCCTTCACCTTCATGGAATAATCATCCGAGCTTCCAAGTGGGTCGTAGGAGGAGAGCGGCTGCAGTCTGGGCAGCGGTACCTCCCATTCGCGCCTACATGGATGACCTCAACCATTGCATGTACCAAGCGCCTGCTGGAAAAGCTCCATGCGAACATAACATGGGCCCGGATGAAGTTGAAACCCAGCAAATCCAAGAGTATATCCATCATCAGAGGAAAAATCGTAGAGAAGCGTTTCCACATTGATGAAACACCCGTTCCGATAGTGTCAGAGCAGCCAGTCAAGAGTTTAGGACGGTGGTACAATGCAAGCCTCAAAGGCTCAGACCAGTGCGTCCAACTGAGGGAAAAAACATCAAAGGCCTTGCTAGCATAGACAAGACCTCGCTTTAATCACGCAGAAGCAAACAATGTACTTACAAGAAATAAAAGAAAATGAGAGAGAAAATGCTGCAGGAATCTCCCCCCTAAACCAATCTTAGTAAAAAATGTCCCCGGACTACTTGTCTTTCCTCTCGTAATAAAATTGTGGTGGGAAGCAGGTTTCTGTCAAACAAGGGTATTTCAGCTTTATAACACCTTGGGGCAATCAAAGAGGAAGCAGTGCATTGTGAGGCAGCAGAAAGCTATGCCAGTGATAGCAAATAGAGCTTCAACCAACAGCACTTCTCTTCACGTATTCATAATTACAGTTGACTAGCATCTGGTTCAGTAAAGAAGTTGCCTAAAATAATTAAAAACACATCTTCACCTTCAGCTCCATCAAAAACATCTCTTTCTCACCCCCTTCCTTCACCAGGCACAACCACCGGCTTGCATGCCACTGAATCTTTCTGGACAGAGAAAGGTGATTGGCACAGATCCCTCCAGGACACCACCCTGAATGTTTAATGAGGCAGACCAGAGGTGCCGCAGGGTTGTTTTGTGGTTGTTTTCCTTGTTCATATTACAAGCAATACTGCAATTCTTTCACTGCTGTTGAACATTTTGGTGTCCTTGATTATAAATACTGGTATATTTTAATACACCTATGACATATTAACTAAATTACCATATTTGCAGTGCTATGTGGTTGAATTCTTTCGTATTACGAAGTCTCGGGTGCACCGTCAGCCTCGGGTGCGCCTGAACCCACGGTTACTTTAGCAGATGTAAGAGTGGTTAGTGGCCTTCCTGAGAATGAATCCACGGATAGTAACTGGAGTCCATGGCCACGTTCTCAGCATCTGCGCAGATCAGCTGGCAGGCATATTCACAAACATCTTTACCCACTCACTGCTCCAATCTGAGGTCCTCACCTGCTTAAAGAAGGCCACCATCAAAGAAAAGCAAGGTAGCCTCCTAAATGATACTGCAGTGGCTCTGTTATCCACCATCATGAAGTGCTTCCAAGACTGGTGATGACGCACAGCCTCCCAGGCAACCTTGATCCACTACAGTTTGCTTACTGTTGCAACAGGTCCACAGCAATCGCCATCTCCCTGGACCTACACTCATTTCTGGAACACCTGGACAACAAGGGTTCCTACGTTAGACTCCTATTTATTGACCATAGCTCCATCTTTTGCACAACCCACAAATGGAGTTGCCATATTTTGGCGCCGTTTACAATACAAAAAAAAGTCCAAGTTCAGTCCACGTTGGAAATACTGGAGCTCCCCCGGTCCATGCAAGCCTAGGCTGCTGCAGACCCACGACCTTACGTTCCTCGTCCTGCCGAACCGCCTGTGTCCTGAGGGGTAACTGCAGCCGACCTTGATGGCGCGGAGACAATACCCCGGTCCACTCCACGCATCCATCGTCGCCAACTGCTCCCTCCTCGACTCTCGTGTCTTCGGGCCATCCGAGCTTCCCCCTGTAGGCAACGACCCGCTGAGTCTTTGTTCATGGTGGCCATCGGGCCAGTCCTCGTTCTCGGCCGGCTGCTGGGTCTTTGTTCTTGGTGGCCGGTGAGCCCGTCCGCTCTCTCAGCTGTCCGCCGGTTGTTTGTGCTGCCCACCAGGTCTGTTCTTGCATGGCTCTGAGCTGCCTCGCGGGAGTTTCCCTTCTGCACCGTCTCCAAACTCATCTCCAAACTCCAGGACCTAGTAGTCAGCAACCCCCTCTGCCACTGGATCCTCGCCTTTCTGATACATAGACCACTATCAGTGAGGATAGGTGATAAAACATCCACCACAATAATTCTCAACACCGGTGCCGTGCAAGGATACGTTCTCAGCTCCATACTACACTCCCTATACACTCATGAGTGTGCAGCCAGATTCTGTTCTAATGTTTTAAGTTTGCAGACGACACCAATGTAGTGGGCCTGATCTTGAACAATGATGAGTCAAGAGTATAGGAAGAAGATAAGAGTGTTTAGTAACATTGTGTCAAGACAACAACCTTTCCCTCAATGTCAGCAGACAAAGGAGCTAGTTAATGTCTTCAGGAAGCATGATGGAATACGTCCCAATCAACATCGATGTTGTCGAAGTGGAAATGACTGAGAGCTTCAAGTTGCTTGGCATAAATATCATCAACAATCTGTCCTGGATCAGCCACATTGAAGCTACAACCAGAAAAGCACATCAACACCTCTACTTCCTCAGAAGACAAAGGAAGTTCAGCATATCCAACGACTACCAACTTCTACAGATGGTGTCCTCTGAGAAAAGACTGGCTTATATTTAATAAAGAAATTACTGTGATCTCATTGAAGCAAACAAAATTCAAAAGGGGATTGGCAGGTGAGGGTCAGTTTCCTTCAGCTGGAGAATAAAACTTTGGGACTTAGTAGATAAGTGTTTGTTAAATCAAGCAATTTGACAGCTAAATGTTTCTTTAATCAGTTGTCCAATCTGAGCCATTAGATGTGATTGCCCATGGGGTTCACTGTCGAGGACTTCATAATGCAGAGAGCATTATAAACAGAATGATTAACCCTGGAAAGGGGGGGAGACTTCTCTCTGAGTTGAACCCAGGAAACTGAAGCAGACTCACGTAGACTTAATATTTTCTTGAGGTTATTAATGACAGATAAATGGATGGGAAGGGTTTATAGGGCTACCCCAAGATGCCAACTTGGACGGTACAGCCAAGCTGGGCCGAAGGACCTGTTTCCGTGTTGTACAGCACCATGACTAAGGCCTATCCAGTGGGATTGACATGTTTTGTATTTTTTGTTTCAAAAGATGCAGTGTATTTTGGTGACTATTGCACACTGCAGACCAGCAGCGCCTTCAATACCCAGATATACCAGATCCACACAAAATATTTTTTTGCGGCAACTGTTTATAATGGTCTCTGCATTATGAAGCCCTCGACAGTGAACCCCATTGGGCAATCACTACCAAAGTGTCTGTCCACACAGTCAGTACACCTCTCCTACACTTGTCTCCCTTACTATGTAACCCAACTCCCCCCCCAGCCTAACCCAAGAGCCTTGTCACCCCAGACAGATTAATGACGCCTGCGCATATCCCCCCCCCCCCCCCCTTAACCTCCACACGCCTGGGCACCAAAGCAGCTTAGGAGGCGAACCCTGAGCTCCGTCTCCCAACAAGCAACTGATGTGGAGGAACAGCGGCTGCGGCCGGCCGGCAGCCGGTATGGACTTCTCACACCCTCACACACGAAAAGTGTGTGCGAATAAACAAAAATAAGGAATAAAACCAAAGCATGGCTTGAAAGGCAACTAAAAATATATTCCGCTTAGAACAAACAGGCGCGGAGAAATCCGTCCACATTCAAAGATTTAATCTCCCGTCTCCCCGCAGTGTGTAGACCTGGCAGTAAATTCAATTAAAATATAGCAAACCTCCGCCCACTGGGGTTCTAAGAATGTGATACGTGTTTCAAACAAATCATAAGTATACAGTGGCTTGCAAAAGTTTTCGTACCCCTTAAACCTTTCCACATTTTGTCACGTTACAACCACAAACGTAAATGTATTTTATTAGGATTTTATGTGATAGACCAACACAAAGTGGAGCATAATTGTGAAGTGGAAGGAAAATGATACTTGGTTTTCACATTTTTTTACAAATAAAAAACTGAAAAGTGTGGTGTGCAAAAGTATTCAGTCCCTTTTACTCTGATGCCCCTAAATAAAATCCAGTGCAACCAATTGCCTTCAGAAGTCACCTAATTAGTAAATAGAATCCACTTGTGTGTAATCTAATCTCAGTATAAATACAGCTGTTCTGTGAAGGCCTCAGAGGTTTGTTAGAGAACATTAGTGAACAAACAGCATCATGAAGCCCAAGGAACACACCAGACAGGTCAAGGATAAAGTTGTGGAGAAGTTTAAAGCAGGGTTAGGTTATAAAAAAAATCCCAAACTTTGAACATCTCACTGAGCACTGTTCAATCCATCATCCGAAAATGGAAAGAGTATGGCACAACTGCAAACCTACCAAGACATGGCCGTCCACCTAAACTGACAGGCTGGGCAAGGAGAGCATTGATCAGAGAAGCAGCCAAGCGGCCCATGGTAACTCTGGAGCAGCTGCAGAGATCCACAGCTCAGGTGGGAGAATCTGTCCACAGGACAACTATTGGTCGTGCACTCCACAAATCGGGCCTTTATGGAAGAGTGGCAAGAAGAAAGCCATTGTTGAAACAAAGCCATAAAAAGTCCCGTTTGCAGTTTGCCACAAGCCATGTGGGGGACAGAGCAAACATGTGGAGGAAGATGCTCTGGTCTGATGAGACCAAAATTGACGTTTTTGGCCTAAATGCAAAACGCTACGTGTGGCGGAAATCTAACACTGCCCATCACCCTGAACACACCATCCCCACTGTGAAACATGGTGGTGGCAGCATCATGCTGTGGGGATGCTTTTCTTCAGCAGGGACAGGGAAGCTGGTCAGAGTTGATGGGGAGATGGATGGAGCCAAATACAGGGCAATCTTGGAAGAAAACCTGTTAAGAGTCTGCAAAAGACTTGAGACTGGGGCGGAGGTTCACCTTCCAGCAGGACAACGACCCTAAACATACAGCCAGAGCTACAATGGAATGGTTTAGATCAAAGTATATTCATGTGTTAGAATAGCCCAGTCAAAGGTGGTTCTACAAAGTATTGACTCAGGGGGGCTGAATACTTTTGCATGCCACACTTTTCAGTTTTTTTATTTGTAATAAAATTTGGAAATCATGTATCATCTTCCTTCCGCTTCACAATTATGCACCACTTTGTGTTGGTCTGTCACATAAAATCCCAATAAAATACATTTACGTTTGTGGTTGTAATGTGACAAAATGTGGAAAAGTTCAAGGGGTATGAATACTTTTGCAAGCCGCTGTAACTGCTCTGGCACTGGACGGTGCGCATTTTCCCTTTGTAGGTCATATCAATAGATGCGGCCGCGCTGAATTCTATCTTTAACTCAAAGCCGCTGGATGGAGCTGTCTTATTTAAACACTGTTGCTTCACCGCCACCGCCTCCTTGCTGCACAATGGCAGCGAGTGGGGGGCCGAGATCCTGCCTAGTTTTTTTAAGTTCTGAAATTGAATAACTTTCAATACTGAATCAGAATATACTTACTGTGTGAGATGCTCCTCGATTTGATACTTAAAACAGACCTTCATTCACGGTTGGCTCAAGAGTAACTCGGGAGAGGAACTTGGTACATCGCAGAAATTAGAAGTAAACGCCAAACCTAGACATACACGTGGGCACTCGTTTAAACTCGTGAACATAAACTTGGAATCTCGTAGACAACCACGAGTGTGATTTTTTCTTTCACTCGGGATCAATCGTGGGTGGACTCGCACCGTGAGACAGGGCCATTATCTCATGCAATAGTTTTTCTCCATGTTTCCACACTGTTACCTCCAAGAGTCCTCCACGTTTTTGGAAACATATTGTTCTACCTACAAAATCTCCCTTAGCAGCATCATCCAAAAACCTAGCATCAACTCTGTCAGTACAATGGCAACATCCAGCTATATTTCAAGCCATCTCCCATCCAACGCCTATGTTGTCAGACATCCAGTACAGCTCATTACAGGCAAAATATTTGTCTGGACAAGTTTGAAAATAAAAAGTATTACAAGATGAAAATCATCAATATGGTGTTATTTGCCGAATTGCTGTGTTTAGCAATTTGGCAAACAACTCTATATCCACTTTTATGTTTATTGTTCTATAGATTTTTTTTCTGGCATCAGACATTTAGGTTTATTATTGTCACATGTGCCAATATACAATAAAAAGCTTTGTTTTGCATGCTAGTCAAGTCAAGCTATCTAAACAGATCAGATACACCATGCATGAATGCAATCGAGTCAAACCCAAGTACAATTGATAGAGCAAAGGGGAAGATACAGAGTGCAGAATATAGTTCGCAGCATTGTAGCGCATCAGTTCCATAGCTAAAATCCAATGTCCGAGCGAATCGGAATGTATCCTAGCTTATGGAAGGACTGTTCAAAAGCCTGGTAACAAGAGGGGAAGTGGCTATTCCTGAGTCCAGTCGTGTGTGCTCTCAGGCTTCTCTACCATCTGGTGGATGGGAGAAGACGTCTTTGATCATGTTGACTGCTTTTTCCGAGACAGCATGAAGTGTAGATGGATTCAAGGGTGGGAAATCTGGTCTGTGTGATGGACTGGGCTACGTTTACAGACGTTCAATTTCTAGTGGTCTTGGCTGTACTGTTCCAAAACCAGGCTGTGATATAACCCGACAGTATGCTTTCTGTGGCGCATCTGGTGAACGTTCTAAGAGTCATTAGAAACAGGTCAAATTTCATTAGTCTCCTCAGGAAGTAGAGGTGTTGGTGTGCCTTCTTAACTGTCAAGTCAATGCGGTTGGTCCACGACAGTTTATCTATGGAATGTGTTCCACTATGCTTCCTGAAGTCGATAACTAGCTCCTTCATCATGCTTACATTGAAGGAGAGATTACTGACACCATGTTAATTAGTTCGCTATTCCTTCCTATACTCCATCTCATCATTGTTCGTGATTCCGTCCATCACAGTGGTCATCAGCACCCTACAGAAGGGTCCCGACCTGAAATATCCTTTTTCTCCAGAGATGCTGCCTGACCCGCTGAGTTACTCCAGCACTTTGTATCCAGCATCTGAGTGCAGAATCAGGTGCTGTGAAAACTGCCAGATGTGTTTGAACTGCATCATTGGTGATCCTAGTGTGTGCGCTGCATCCTCCCTACCTTTGAAGAGAGGTCAACCCTCCTGTGTGGGACAAAATCCACCAGCCTCTCACGATCTGTTAGGAAGCTTAGGAGCATGTTCCACGTTCTCAGCAATCAATAGTAAACAGTCGTCTCCACCGGTCGGATGAATGTTACTGGGGTTACATGAAGCACAGACAAAAAAGAGAGCACACAACGCTACCCTCTACCTCAACACTATATTCTCGCTCTCCCCACAAAATATTTGATGGCCTTTATATCTGAATATATTCAGCAATTTGGCCCTTACCATTCTCTGTGAGAGACCATTCTGCAGGTTGACCACCTTCTATTGAAGACATTTCTCTGCATCTAAATCTGTTATCCCGTCTCCTCTTTCTAGGCTCCCTCAGCCAGAGCAAACATACTCCCTGCATGTAGTTCATCATCCCTGCATCTAGCCTTGCCAAAGTTTTGTGTTTCAATCAGATTCCCTTCCACTTAAACAAACTCCAGTGCACACAGTGCTTGCTGCCCGAATCTGCAGACCATTTTTCAAAAAATATAAGAATAACTCATTTGAATGGAAGCCTGAAATTATATTCATGAACAGTTTAAAAATGCCACTGTCCTCAATCTGATCTCCCGGCCTCTGATTGTGGTCAATTAAAGTAAATCAGGAAAGACGCAAGAAAATGCTTTAATCTAATCATGCCATTTCTCATTATACTGAGCTTTCATACTACAATTCACAAACAAATGGAATGAACTTTACATGATTTATTTTCTGATAGATACATTTCTAATTCTTAAAAACTGTGCCAGTTAAAGCAATTACAAGTACAAATATATGTAGTTGCCCGAGCATAATTTCTTATAAATTTTAAATATCAACCTTAGGAAATAAACTAAAAAAGGCGTGTGGAGAAGGTACCTTCTCATCATTCTGCTGAAACACCAACCCATTTCAAGACTCTTGTGAAGGGAATTTGGAATGACTGTAATAAAATAATCCTGGTCCGTATCCAAATTAAGAACAGCATTAACATTTGAAAATGAGGGACTTGCGGATCTAGACTTGTCTTTCAGCAAGATATCTCTTTCACAATGTAACAAAAGCAATAATCTTTCTAAGAAATACAGCCATTTTATAATACATGACCACGTTGAGTTCCAATAAAATGTCCAATGCTGCAAGCACTATATCCCCATTTGTTTAATAACTTGCAAATTGAATTAAAAAAATTATATTCAATGATGTAGTTAATGCCCAAATTTCACCCTGTACCCTGCCCTTGGGGTAGTTTGTCTCGCCAATGTGAAAACCAAAGCCTTAAGAAATCTATGTAAATGCTGGAATAATGTAACTGTTGAATCGTATAAGCAATTAAATACCTTCAGCATTAGTTAAGCAATTTCCATTCATTTGCAACTTCAACAAGAGCGGCCAATTTGTCTGGGACTCACAGTGAAAGCTAGTTATCACTCAACTATTCAGACTGGATTACATTTGTTAGACTTTTTATGGCTGCATAATTCAATAAAGGGATGCAGATGATCAAAAGAGTTGAAATTACTGTTAGTGATTTCATAAGATTAGCATTTATCACAATCATGTAACATTCTGGTATTTTAACAAGCGAAAATCTGTTCATTCGAAATGGGTTGGGACCGCTGATGAAATAGTACAGCAAGTTACAGATGGCAGCTTAAATTCCAGATAACATATACAATTTAGGCTTGCCAGTGAATATGAGATGAAAAAAATAACTGAGGGTCCACTATGCCCGACTTTTAGAGCAGAATCACTTAAGCAAGATACTACATGCATAACCTAAAAAAAAAAAACTGTATTTACTCAACAGGTTGACAGGATTTCTGTTTGCTTTTACCTACATTTGACACCTTTTGTAACTCTGTCAAATGGATTTCAAAGCACTAAAGATGCCTGCCCAGTCATCCCCCAGGCCGTAAGGAGGTTGAAAAGCTGTCTGCATCTGCACTGGGTAGGTGAAGTAATCCTGGCAGGCATTACCTGGCACTGTGTTTGCTGTTTATAAGCAAGTCAGCCAAGGTTTGTCTAAGATACAGATAATAGCACTGTTTGTGTTATGGAAAACAAGACAGTCAAAGACAGATGGGTCTGGTATGCTTGAGGTCAAAGTTAACAGCACAAGCTCGATCTACTAGGGCATTAAATCCAAGCAGTTTAATTTTGAATCAACTTTATAAACCCATTAGTTTTAAAGGACTGTTTTTCAATTTTGTTAAAGGCAGGCATAATTTTGAGAAAATACTATTTGTCATGTCTGATAATTCACAGAGTTAATGATTTTTTTTAAATTCACTCGTGAGCTTTGCATCAAGCTCAGCATTTAATGTCCACTGCTTTTGAGAAGGTGCTGGTGAATCACCTCTTGGAATCATTCCAGTCTGTGAGACACAAGTCGTCTTCAGTTGAAGTAAGCTCCAGGATTGACTCAACAATAATGAAAGAACAATCTGAAGAAGGGTCTCGACCCGAAACATCACTAATTCCTTCTATCCAGAGAAGCTTGTTCCGCTGAGTTACTCCATCATTTTCGGTATATCTTCATTGAAAGAACAGTGATACATTCCCAAGTCAAAATGGCATGTGACTATTTTTTTAATTCTTCAGGTCTCAAGGATTGTGAGGATAGACAGGGAAGGCAATCCCAGTAAAGCTTGCACCTTATCCTGAGTCTAAAAGTGAAATGTGAAAATGACACATATTGAAATTGGAACTGTGCCTTCTCAAAAACGTAACAGGCATATTCGTGTAACCGTATCAGGACAATAACCTCTCCCTCAATGTCAGCAAGACTAGGAGTTAGTTATTGACATCAGGAAAAGAGGTGGGAGTATATGCCCTAATCAGCATCAATGGTTGTCAAGTCTTCTAATGTTTTTGCATTTTCCCCGCTTGAAAGGGATTTGATTTATCTACCCCGAAATGTTGAACTGGATTCACTCAGACCAAACACTTCTTTTCCACCTTTTATTTTGGCAGATTAGTCTTTAGCAGTTTTAGCAGTTTTAGTCTTCAGCAGTTTTAGTCTTTAGCAGTTTTAGTCTTTAGTCTTTATCAGGTGAAAAACCGGCTGCCAATCGGGTCTGTAGAAAATCAGTCCTGCTTGCCTCTTCTGGCTATCGCGGCAGTCTTTTCGGACAGTCCTTTTCTTACTGTTCAAGTTTTGCCGCCCGCAAGTCTCTTCCGTCTTCTTTCCTGGCTTCTGGTGCTGTGTGCCCCTTTAAAAAGCCCCGGGCAGAGCCCGGCAGGCTGGGGTTCCGCCCACTTTAATCACTGACTTGTGATTTCAATTTAGCATTTCTCTGCACCTGTCCTTTCATTTCAGTTTGACTTGACAATGGTGCCAAAGTGGAGATGGTTGAGAGGTTCACATTTTTTGGCATTAATATTACCAATGACCTGTCATAGACCAGCCACGTTGATGCAACTATCAAGAAGCACACCTTGCCTCTACTCCCTGAGGAGACTGAGGAAGTTTGGCATGTCTCCAATGACTCTTACAAACTTCTATAGATACACTATAGAAATCATATTGTCGGGTTACTTCACAGCTTGATTTGGGAAAAGCTTTACCTAAGACCACAAGAAATTGCAGAGAGTTGTAGATGTAGCCCAGTACATCACACAAACCGGTCTTCCCACAACAGATTCCATCTAAACTTCACGCTACCTCAGAAAAGTAGCCAACATAATCAAAGGCCTGTTGAACCCTGGTCATTCCATCTTTCTCTGCTCCCCTTCAACAGAAGGCACAGAAGCGTGCACTGCAAGACTTAAGAACGGCTTCTTCCCCTCTGTTATCAGGTTTCTGAACAGTCTTTCCATAAGCTAAGGTAATGTGTAATTCACATCTACCCCATTGCAGACATTGTCTTTGTCTATAGAACTAATACATTGCAATGTTGAGAACTATGTTCTGCAATTTCTATCTTCCCCATTGCTCGATCTACCGTACTTGAGTTTGATATTTGCATTTATGTATTGTACTATCTGATCTGTTTGGATAGCATGCAACACAAAGCTAGTCACTGTATATTGGTGCCAATATTATTCTGACAATAATAAACCTAAATCTAAGAAATGAATTAAGTTTGATATACAGTGCCCTCCATAATGTTTGGGACAATGACCCACATTTCTTTATTTGCTTCTGTACTCCACAATTTGGGATTTGTAATAGAAACAATCACATGTGGTTAAAGTGCACTTTGTCAGGTTTTAATAAAAGCCATGTTTACACATTTCACCATGTAGAAATTACAGCAGTGTACATAGTCCCCCCATTTCAGGGCACCATAATGTTTGGGACACAGCAATGTCATGTAAATGAAAGTAGTCATGTTTATATTTTGCTGCATATCCTTAGCATGCAATGACTGCTTGAATTCTGTGATTCATGGACATCACCAGTTGCTGGGTGTCTTCTCTGGAGATGCTCTGCCAGGTCTGTATTGCAGCCATCTTTAGCTTATGCTTGTTTTGTGGGATAGTCCTCTTCCGTTTTCTCTATATGGCATGCTTAAATGGATTCAGATCAGGTGATTGAATTGGCCATTCAAGAATTGACCATTCTTTAGCTTTGAAAAACTCCTTTGTTGTTTCAGCAGTAAGTTTAGGATCATGGTCTTGCTGTAAAATGAACCGCTGGTCAATGAGTTTTGAGGCATTTGTTTGAACTTGAGCAGATAGGATGTGTCTATACACTTCAGAATTCATTACACTATTTTGTGTCTATCTTCGTGGTAAACCAAGCATCTGCAGTTGTATCATCAATGAAGATAAGTGAGCCAGTACCTTCAGCAGCCATACATGCCCAGGCATGTTTCCCAAAGATAAATATGCTGTTCAAGAAAAAAGTCAAAAGACACACAGTGAAGACCTGCCAGGAGACCTGAAGAGTTCTGCAAAGTGACCTGTCTTAGAAGCTGACCAAATATGTTAAGGTTCCAGCAGGATTAACCTTGCTAAATACTGTAATTGGTGAGTTTGTTCTTCCAGATAAAGATAGAATCGTGTCTTAAAGGAGGAAACAGGTAGACCATTTCGTGAGCAGGGAATATCTGCAGGTGGAGAGCCTTGTGGAGATCTTTGCTGATGAATTGGTGTTAGAAACATAGAAACATAGAAAATAGGTGCAGGAGTAGGCCATTCGGCCCTTCGAGCCTGCACCGCCATTCAATGTGATCATGGCTGATCATCCAACTCAGTATCCCGTACCTGCCTTCTCTCCATACCCCCTGATCCCTTTAGCCACAAGTGCCACATCTAACGCCCTCTTAAATATAGCCAATGAACTGGCCTCAACTACCTTCTGTGGCAGAGAATTCCAGAGACTCACCACTCTCTGTGTAAAGAATGTTTTCCTCATTTCGGTCCTAAAGGAATTCCCCCTTATCCTTAGACTGTGACCCCTTGTTCTGGACTCCCCCAACATCGGGAACAATCTTCCAGCATCTAGCTTGTCCAACCCCTTAAGAATTTTGTAGGTTTCTATAAGATCCCCCCTCAATCTTCTAAATTCCATCGAGTACAAACCGAGTCTATCCAATCTTTCCTCATATGAAAGTCCTGACATCCCAGGAATCAGTCTGGTGAATCTTCTCTGTACCCCCTCTATGGCAAGGATGTCTTTCCTCAGATTTGGAGACCAAAACTGTACGCAGTACTCCAGGTGTGGCCTCACCAAAACCCTGTACAACTGCAGTAGAACCTCCCTGCTCCTATACTCAAATCCTTTCGCTATGAATGCTAACATACCATTTGCTTTCTTCACTGCCTGCTGCACCTGCATGCCTACTTTCAATGACTGGTGTACCATGACACCCAGGTCTCGTTGCATCTCCCCCTTACCTAATCTGCCACCATTCAGATAATAGTCTACCCTCATGT
The DNA here is from genome assembly GCA_963514005.1 of Raja brachyura. The sequence goes on along the minus strand of OY740806.1, from coordinate 28,813,042 downwards.
TTTTGCCACCAAAGTGGATAACCTCACATTTATCCACATTGTACTGCATCTGCCATGCATCTGCCCATTCACTCAGCCTATCCAAATCACCCTGCAGCCTCCAAGCATCCTCCTCACACCTAACTATACCCCCCAGCTTGGTATCATCTGCAAATTTGGAGATGTTGCATTGAATTCCCTCGTCCAAATCATTAATATATATTGTAAATAGCTGGGGTCCCAGCACTGAGCCTTGCGGCACCCCACTAGTCACTGCCTGCCATTCTGAAAAGGACCCGTTTACTCCTACCCTTTGCCTCCTGTCTGCTAGCCAGTTCTCTATCCACATCAATACTGAACCCCCAATACCGTGTGCTTTAAGTTTGTATGCTAATCTCTTATGCGGGACCTTGTCGAAAGCCTTCTGAAAGTCTAGATATAACACATCCACTGGTTCTCCCTTATCCACTCTATTAGTTACATCCTCGAAAAATTCTATCAGATTTGTCAGACATGATTTACCTTTCGTAAATCCATGCTGACTTTGTCCAATGATTTCACCACTTTCCAAATGCGCTGCTATCCCATCTTTAATAACTGACTCTAGCAGTTTCCCCACTACCGATGTTAGACTAACTGGTCTGTAATTCCCCGCTTTCTCTCTCCCTCCTTTTTTAAAAAGTGGGGTTACATTAGCTACCCTCCAATCCTCAGGAACTACTCCAGAATCTAAGGAATTTTGAAAAATTATCACTAATGCATCCACTATTTCTGTGGCTACCTCCTTGAGTACTCTGGGATGCAGACTATCTGGCCCTGGGGATTTATGTTGACGCATGTTGACGCATGAGAGGAAGTAAAATCAATTCCAACAAAGATCTCAATAAGTGAAGATCAACCTCATCTACTGTATCCATTGTTCTCGGTGTGGACTCTCATATATTGGAGAGACTTCACTGAACACCTATGCTCAGTCTGCCTTGGCGTATGCGATCTCCCGGTTGCCAAACATTTTAACTCCCCTTCCCATACTGATCTTTCTTTCCTGGCCCTCCTCCACTCTCTGAGTGAGGCCGCACACAAATCGGAGGAACAGCACCTCATATTTCACTAGGGTAGCTTACATCCCAGTGGTATGAATATTGATTTCTCCAAATTCTCTCACCGTCCCTCCCCCACCCTAGACGTACTGCTACTTTCACTGTTCGTATCCCTTAGTTATTACCAACTATGGACCATTGTGGGCTCCACTTTTCCTTAGTCATTGGTGCCCTGTCTGTTTTGTTCGGTACCTTTCATACCTCTAGTTACCCTCTCCCAACTTTCAGTCTGAAGAAGGATTTCGACCCAAAACGTCACCTATTCCTTTTCTCCAGAGATGCTGCCTGACCCGCTGAGCTACTCCAGCATTTTGTGTCTATCTTCGTGGTAAACCAAGCATCTGCAGTTCCTTCCTTAACAAAATGACAATGTATTTAAAAATATACATGGCAATGCCATCCATGGCATGACCTGTTTGTGAACAATGAGATAGCTGAAATGATAAACCAATCGCGCAGGAGAGAAAAGTCCCACGAATAAAACGGTTACTCCAGTATAAGAAGTGACTGAACAGAAGAAAATCTCTCCTAAATATTTTCATTAGTTTAATTGTGGGTGTGTGAGAAAATGGTTCAAGAAGCTGGATCATGAAGCTTCGGTGTAATTGTGCAATCAATGAATCAGTAATGGTTACAAGAGCTGTAAACAGCACACAACCTTGCCCTGTGGCGCAACCCATCCATCCTGACCGTGATACCTATCTACACAAATCCCATTTATCTTGCATTATTAATGACAATATTTATATTTTTTATAAAGGAGCAACTGTAATATGCAACGTTTTTGCAGAAGGTATTTGTTCTGTTATGATTGACAATACATTCAAACTTTTGCTCCCCACATTCCCGTTAAAGTTGAGTTTAAATGGACCAGGCAATTCCAAGAATTATACAGCAAGTTATAATACTGGAAAACATTGCCTGTAACTCTTGCATTAATCAACACCACATGTAACCTCATGCGGCTAAATATAACATGCAATAATCAACAAATGCAGTGGTCAAATGGATAACTGAGCTACAGATCAAGACCAGAGGTGATTTGAAACATTCTTTCCAGACTTAACATAAGCTGAGCTGTATTACTGGCTTCACAGAACCATGTTGTGAGAAGGACTACTTCTATTTCGTATCTTATACTCTAACTGCAGTACACATCTAAATTCAAGTGCAAGATTACAAAAAATGGTGGACACTGTCCGGTCCATCACGGTTACTGAACTCCCCATTATCGAAGGAATCTATAGGAGGCACTGCCTCAAAAAGGCAGCCAGCATCATCAGGGACACACACCATCCCGGCCACGCTCTCACTTCGCTCTTGCCACTTGGGAGATGGTATAGGAGTCTGAAAACTGCCCTCCAGGTTCAGAAACAGTTTCTTCCCAACAACCATCAGGCTATTGAATGCTATAAGTAAGAATTTCATTGTTCCGTTTCGGTACAGATGATGATTAACTCTTTTGACTCTTGAAATTAATTTCTGGGATTCATTATTTTAACATAGTAAACAAATCTAGCTAAATTCTGAACTAATCAACTTCTTAAAACCTGTAGGCAAATTGCAGTGCCAAATATTTAAATTGCTGTGCATTAAACAGCACGATACTCAAATCCAAGCTCAATGGAACATACTCTTCCCATCTTAACATAATGACAGGAAGTGTTTAGACATTTACCTTCTACTCATAACATTTCCTCATTAAAAAACATGCAAAAAAGACTGACCATATATTATTTAAAGATTACAAAGATTCTCAGAATTTTCCTTGGTTTTACACAGTATTACCTTTAACTATATGGAAGTTCAGGATAATTCCTATCTGGCTAAAATTAAAGCCCAATCAACAACAAACTAATACGAGGTATAATTGACAGAGTAATCAAGCAACATTTACTCACCTACTGATCAATGCCTAGATTGGGCTAAAGACCCAGCTCATGGCTCGGATCTAATCAGTCTTTATACTAATATGGACCAAAGAGTTGAATTCTAGAAGTGAAATGAGAGTAAATGTCTTTAACAATAAGGCAATATTTGATCAACCATAGCTAAGGAACCTTGGTAAAATTGGCAATGCAGTAAACACACTCTGAGGATAAAGTTATTACCTCACAGAAAGGTAAATGGCAGTGGTTGGTGAAAGTTATTCATCCTCATCACTGCAGGAGTTCAATGACACTTATTGGTAAGCATGAGCAAAGTGCTGGAGGAACTCAAAGGATCAGGCAGCATCTGACTCTCTGGGAGGAAATGAGCAGATATTTCAAGTTAGGACCCTTCAACGGATCAGAAAAGGGTTCTGACCCGAAACAGCCACTGTCCATTCTCTCCACTGATGCTGCCTGACCCACTGGGTTCCTCCAGTACTTTGTGTTTTGCTCAGGATTCCAACATCAGTGGTTTCTTGTGTCATCATCTTCAATGATCTTCATTTCAACAAAAGATGGGAAGTGGAGATGTTCATTGATGATTTCACCAATTCAGTTCCACTTACAACTTCTCAAAAATTGAAAGGCCGTACCTCCATGCAGAAAACTCATGCAGACCAATGATGGTGATAAGTGACACATTTGTGCCATCAAAGTGTCGGGCAGAGATCATCTCCAACAAGGGAGAGTGACATTCAATAGCATTACCAGCAGAAAGACTTCCATTATCAACATCTTGGAAATCACCATTGACCAGAAACTCAACCACAGCAGGCACATAAAGACTGGCTGCAAGAGATGTCAGAGGCTGCATATCCGGGGGTGAGTGACTCATCTCCTGACACCCCAAAGCCTTGCTATCATCTACAAGCAGGTCAGGAATGTGACGGAGTACTCTTAGCTTGTGGAGGAGGGCAGGAGGGGAATTTTGAGACAGAAGCTGGTAGGTGAGAGGTAGAGACATAAGATATAAAAATTAGCTGCCGCCAAGTGGGGGAGTGGAAGGCTAGAGACGGAGGATGACCTGTGATAGGTAGAAACAGAAAAGGGAAGGAAGATGTGCAGATGGAAGCTGGTGGGGAAGGAGATAAAAACGGTGATCGAAAGAAAAGGAATCCTAAGTAGGTAGGTATATGGATGATGGGCTGGTGCGGGTGGTCATGAATTTAGGTAATGAGGCAGGGAAGAGTACAAAGGGTAGAAACCCTGATGGACTGGTGGGAGTGGGAAAGGAGCACAGGGGGAGTTAGTTACCTGAAAATGGAAAATTCTACATTCACATTATTCCAAGCAGAATAAAAGGTACTGCTCTTCTGAGTTTGTCTTTGGCCTCACCAAGACAGAGTAATCCGTCTGGGAATGGTATGGGGAATTCAAATGACATGCAACAAGAAGCTCTATTTGGCCATAGCAGACAAAGCACAGGTGCTCTACACAGTGATTGTCTAGTCTATATTTGTTCTCACCAATGTATAGAAGGCACATTGAAGTGCAGTTAATAGAGGAAAAATAGATCATGTAGGGGCAGATGAGATCAGTTTAACTATGCATCATATTCGACACAAATATTGTGGACCAAAGTGCCCATTCCTGTACTGTACTATGTTATGATCTAAGGCCACAACTTCAGCACCAAGTGCAATAGACTAAGTTGGAGGAGCTGCAGGTAAATCTCCATCTCAGCTGCAAGGGCTGTTTAGGTCCCTGTTTAGGTGGCAAGGAAGGAGATATAGGGGTAAATGTTCCACCTCCTACCGTCGTGGGGGAAAGTGCCTGGGAAAGAGGAGGGATGGGTTGGAAGGGTGAGTGGACTGGGAAGTCACGGAGAGAGTGATCCCTATGGAAAGCGATAGGTGGAATCCTGTTGGAACTGGTCGAAGTGAAGAAGGATGATACATTGGATGCGGAGCCGAGTAGGGTAAAACATGTGGACCAAGGGAACTCGATCTCTATTCCACCTGGGCAGAGGATGTAAGAAGAGAGAGGAATCAAACAAGATGTTGTTGGCATGTTCTTGAGGAAACATAACTTCCCCTCTGATGTGCTCACCAGAGCCCACACTTGCACAACTGTTCTCAACATCCCCCACTCCACTGCTTCCCTTTGCTTCCATGGTTCTGATTGACCTGCTGAGTTTTTCCAGCAATTTATTTTTTGCTCCAGATTCAAACATTTGCAGAATATTGTCTTCATTTTACAGCATATTTGTCACTGGTGAGTTTATTTAGGTCATTCAACTGTACATGATCCTTTGGATTATGAAACTCTTATACCAAGCTACATAAGAAGGTGATTAAATCGACCTGCAAATAAATGTATATCAATAATATATTTGATTATATTTTATTCCTTCAAATCAGTCTCTTGCTGGGGACTTGGAAGAGCACTGAGTTCTCTGTATTGGCCAACAGCTATTGCTCAAATAACACTTCCAAAAGAGATTAACTGGCCATTTCTTATTTCATGTTGATGTTGTGTTTGGTCATTTTTTTCACTTGGTAAATAACAGTGTCTAGACTCTTGAAGTCAGTCACTGGCTATGAAGTGTTTTAGGAAGTCCCAAGTACATGTACAGAAAGTCAAGCTTTTTCTTCCTTTACATCTGGGCTTCCAGTTGCAATGGAGCCAGGTTCTAGCTTGAAGGATGATGGAGCAACTTCAAAAGCTATCCTCGTTAAAATTTTCACCAAACTAATAGTGGTGAACCCAGGACAGATCTTCAGAGATAATGCTCAATGACCTCATTGACTCTCTCCAACGCCGTTCTGTAGATGAAGACAGGCTCATGGATCCCCAGTTTAACCCCCACCCCTATCCACCCTAAAATCAACAATAAGCTCCTTGTTAAGATTGAGAGTTAAGTTTTTGTTCTGACACCGTTCAATGAGATTAAGAATCTCCCTCCTGTACCCTGACCTGTTTTTTGGTCAACAATGGAGGTATCATCTGCGAATTAAAAGGTTTCATTGGAATTGGCTATTGTTCCTTGTACTTACATTAGGCTTTGTTGGAAGTGTATAAGTGCAAACCTCCTTTATTTGTTATATTGTGTCTGGAAATCCATTTACTGAAATCATGACACATTTGATCTTTTTAATTCCTCGTTCTGGGGTAGAACGGTCTTAGTGAAGCCAATCAATTCTATCAAGTAGTAGTTGGTGAAAAAGTATTGATTAATGCTTTTGATCCTATTTAGACCAATGTGAACCCTGTTTATATCACATTGTACCAGTGGAGCACTTTAAATTGGAATTTAAAGTCTCGGGAAGAGACTTGTGAGCTGGCAAGACAACTTGTCTAGGAACATGTATGGGTAAATTAACACCTCTAACCAGATTTAATGGACAGGGGATACTTAAAAACATCTGTATTTTTCTAAAGAAGTGCTGTACATTTTATCTAAGGTAAAGTTTGTATCAAAAAAATTTAAATATATAAAAGTTTGGTTCTAATTTAATAAAGTTTTGAATTTGAATAGTAAACACAATACTAATACGTCCAGGGTTTCACATACACAAAGTGGAACTGTCTGGTGTATTATAAATTCTTACTGAACTTGACAAAGAGTGATTATCCACGTAAAACCATAAAACTGCTCAACCAAAATCATGGAACTCCAGTTTTCCAATGATTCTCATCAGAAGCAGTCTCTTCCGCAGAAAGATGACACCAGGGCACAATAGGCATTTTGTATACCATGGTACTGGTTTAATGTTCAAGTGAGAACATTGCACCAGGTTTGAGACATTTTTCTCCTTGGTATTTGACTAATCACCAGGCTTATTCCTGGGATGAGGGGGTTGCCCTACCAAGAGACTTTAGACAACTTGGGTGCGTATTCCTCGGAGTTTATAAGGATGATGGGTGACCTTATTCAACCATATAAGATCCTAAGCGGGCTTGACAGCTAGATGTTAAGATGTTTCCACATGTGGGAGAGTCACGAACAAGAGAATAAAATACAAGACCACTCTTTTAAACTGAGGTATATAGAGACTCTTTCTCCCAGAGGGGACGGAATCTCTGGAATTCTCTGTCGCATGGGGTGATGGAGGCTGGATCATTAAAATTTTTTAAGGTGGAAATAAATAAATATTAGAAAGATCAAGAAATTAAGGGATATGGGGACCTGGCACAAAAATTGAGTTGAGGCCAGAGGTCAGCCATGATCATACTGAATGGTGGAACAGTCTTGATAGGCCAGTTACCCACTTCTGCTCTTATTTCATTGTGTTTTTGTGTTCTTGTAATCCATCCAATACAACATTTTAATTACAAAGAACTGTAACCTCTCATTTTGATATGGATCTATTAACTATAATGCCACATGCCAAATGATGAGACATAACATAAATATGCAATCTACAGCTTCTTTATATTGAGCATTATTTTGTCAAGAACAGAATCCCCATAACACACGGTTTTTCCATCATCATGTGAACCACAGAAACTGTAGGCTTGTGCTTTAATAATAACTTCCATGGTCTCAAAACACCCTAAAGCGGCACTGCAACAAATTACAAGGCAACAGAGAAAGAGCAGGAGAATAACTTATTAATTGTTTGAGATTTCGGCATCATTGGCACAGCCAGCATTTAATACCTAAGGGAGGCAATGGAAAACTATCATTAACTGGCAGATGGTATTTAAAGTCCAACACATGGAGTGTGTCTGAAGTATGTACAGGTCAGATGGTGTAGATTATCCCCCTGAAGGGCAGCGATGAACCAGATGTTCTGTCAAACTAATAGTTATTTTTGGTGATCATTACTAGTGACTAGTTGTTGTTCTTTTTCCAAATTTCAAACTATAAGCTGAATTTAAGGTACACAACTGCCGTAGCAGGATTTGAATTTGGGGTTCTGGATTTTTGAGGGCCAGACTTGTGGATTCCGAATCCATTCATTTGAGCAATGTGTCCATGGGAGTTACTGCATTGTTCGATGAAGAGCTGGCACAGACTTTATTAGCTAACTGATCTGTTTTTCTGTGCTGCAATGACAGTAAAATGCTTTTGAAATATAGTCATATAAATGAAATAGACAATTTACAAAACAAAGCACCATTAAATATAGAAGGTGCAGCACATAAACAAGCCCTTCAGCCCACCTTGTCCATGCTGACCAAGTTGGCATACCCAGCTAGTCCCATTTGCCTGCATTTGGCCAACATCCCTCTAAATCCTTCCGATCCATATATCTGTCCAATGTCTTTTAAAATATGCACTTGTATCACCTTCTATAGCTTCCTCTGCCACATCAGCCCAGATACGGATTACCCTCTGAGAGAAAAAGTCTGAAATCTCCCCAGTTTCACCTTAAGCGTATGTCTAGAATTTTCCACCCTTGGACATAGATTGTGGACGTTCATTTTACCCATGTTCCTCATGATCTCGTACATCTCAATAAGATCACCCCTCAGCCTCCTATACTTCTAATAGAGAAATTCCCAGCCTATCCAACCTCTCTCTGTGAATTAAGCCATTAAGCCCAGATAACACCCTGGTGAATCTCTTCTGCATCCTTTCCAAGTTAACTACATTCTTCCTGTAGCTGGGTAACCAGAACCACAACGCACTCCAAGTGTAGTCCAAAGGTAATGTTAAAAATGATCAAATTCACCTTTTTCCCCTTAAAATGCCAACTGACTCACCATATGAGGGAAATAAGACATCCCAGAAAAATTTCAGGAACCTGTCAGTGAGTAAGTGTTTCCAACTCATACCATCCCAAGCCAAGATGGCACTGGATGAATTATAGTACAAAGAGCATAGAAATAGACCACTGAGATTGCCTGCAAGAGCTACCAGGTTTTAGCGCCATTTTTAAAGTCCAGTCAGGTCTGCGCATTCAGTCTTCAGGAGCAGTGGCCGATACAGTAAAGCCCCTAATGCTCCAGGGCTTCCAGTCGGCGACTTTATCCAGATCGTCCACTGAACCATCGTCCCACTCCTTGCCTGGCCATCTTCAGCCTTTGTACCGCGGGGACACCTCCCACCGCCAACTTTGAGGGTGCGGAGGATAAGACCATGGTTCATTCTCTTACCAGCCCTTTCGCTTGCTTCCACCGGCTTCCTCCGTCCTCCTCTCCGGTTCTCTGGTGGGCGGGGCAAAAGCAGGGGTCGGCTATGCGGCCCACTGTCTCCAGCCTTCCAGGTACCTCCCGCAGCCTTGCCCATTGATGCGCTACGAAAAGTATTCTAATAGGATGAAATTCAGCCTGGTATACAACTGTCTATTCTTGACCCCCGAACATGCAAAGAGTGGTGTACACAACCCAGTCCATCCAGTCCTTTTTCATGCTGCATTGCACCTAGAAGGCTGAAAGTATCTTCAAGGATGTCTGGAACCCTTGCATACCTTCTCTTCTATCTTCGGCGAGAAAATACAGGAGCTTGAATCAGCTTCTTCCCCACTGCTAATTATTTAAAGACCACAAAAAAGTAACTGCTGTAAATGTTATGTTTAACATATTGATATGTCAATTGATGGAAGGACCTTTAAAGTTTAAAGAGTCTGTAGAATTACCTCTGCATCCCAATGGGAGTTATAGAGTCGTAGTGATACAGTGTTGAAACAGGCCCTTCGGTCCAACTCGCCCACACGAGCCAACAACGTCCCAGCTACACTAGTCCCACTTGTCTGCTTGGTCCATATCGCTCCAAACCTGTCCTATCTATGTACCTGTTTAACTGTTTCTTAAACAATGGGATAGTCCCAGCCTCAACTACCTCCTCTGGTAGTTTGTTCCATACACCCACCACCCTTTGTGTGAAGCAGTTACCCTTCGGATTCCTATTAAATCTTTTTCCCTTCATGTTGAACTTATGTCCTCTGGTTCACGATTCCCCTACTCTGGGCAAAATACTCCGTGCATCTACCCGATTTAATACTCCCATACAATTGGGAGTAGGGGACAAGCTTCTGCAAGATTGCTCAAAGACTGGCTTCCCAACAGAATGTGGTCCAAGTTTTTCAGTAATGTTACATAAAAAGTGTTGTGGCCCGAATGTGGAAACAGTGCTTGGGGTGGGAGGGTGACTGACACCAGGAAACACCTGTCAAATTTCCAATGTGGTACAAAATGATTCAGAAATGTTCTTTATTACATTTCACTCTGAGAAAAAAGAGATCAGTTTCAGTTGAATAAGAAATAAGTCATTATACTATTGAATTTCCAATCAACAATTTCCTAACTGTAAACAATCTGTCACAAGAGAAAAAGAAAATTAAACATGGAAACTAAATCCCAAGGTTTAAGTATAGAATCTAGAGCTTATTAAAGCTTTTATTAAATTATATGGATTTATAGCAATGTTGAAAATGGCTCTTTCCTCAAAGCATTTATTATATATATGGAACCAATATTAAGATATTTATTTTGCATGTCAATGTAATAATCTTCAGTTAATATTTAATTTTAACATTTCTGCACCACAATGTGGAATACAAATGCTGGATCCATACTCCACCATGGCTGCAGGTTTTACCCACACAATAAGCCAGCGTCCCACCAGCGTCGTGTAAACTGTCAGGGCTTACAAACATTTTCTATACTTTTTTTTGTCCAATTTCACATTGATCAGCCAACCTTGCACAGTGCATACACTTTCACAGAGGGCTTTGTGGAGGGATGAGGCACTATAACATTTATTTAGCAGTAGGTCCATCCAGAACGACTGGAATGTACAGGTACATAAAAATAAGAAAACATTCTCTGCATTACTTCAGAGAATGTTCTCAAATACTCTCCATACCTCATAAACCACGTGTAACTGAGGCCCACAAATTCTTACATTCAGTTATAGTATGTGTACACAATACATGACAAAGGTTTTTTACAATGAACATGAATATTTGTGGTGCACTTGTTATAAATAAAGCACTTTATTTATCTACAATTTCTAAAGACCAAATTAGTTTGTCAAAAGACACTCTGGTTAGCCTTTACAGATTTTTTTTGTCTGTTATTGAATTAAAACCATAAAAAGTCTGTTAAAATATGATTTGGAACAGGTTTCGACAATAAACACACACATTTTTTAAAACAAGCATTGGTTCTGCTAACGACCGCATTTTGAGCTTCATTCTTGGAGGAAAGTATACTCACTGCCTCAATCTTTTTTCTCTCCACTTGTTAATTAAATCTGTATCTTATTTAGAATACAATGGAAAATATCATATAACCTCATTTTTCCCTCAATTTCTATTGCAGTTTGAATAATTATGGCACGATTTGCTTGGACCAAATATCAATTCCTGCAAACTTTGTAGAAGTTGTATTTACCATAAATAATTTATGAAATAATTTATGAGCTAATTACAAAATAATTTTTGAAATTATCTTCAGCAAAATACCTAATTTTCAAATTCAATACACTTATACTCGCTGGTAGTACTTTGAGAGAACACCCGGGTACGAGGGAATTACATGAGATTTGTGTTGTCACGCCTCTATTTTGCATTCACGATCATTTCAGCTCTAGATTTCTTTTCAAAATTCAATGTTTGCTTTAATATATTTAATCACACGTATTTTGGTGTGGATGGATGAAAGCATCTTACCTGTGAGCTAAGGGCCAATATCCTTGATTAATGTCAGGTCATCATGTTTTGGTGTGTAACCTCTGATGTAGGTGCAACATAAATCACAAAGTAAACCTGATAATAATGCACATTTCTGTGGTCGTAAATAACCATCGTATGTGCACGAACTAATTATCAGCAACCCACTAACCTTTCTATCAGGGTCCCGCACAGCAGTCGGATAAACTTTTGCATGTTCTCACTACACATCCAGCTCCAGTGATCTTTCATCAATAAGCACAGAAGATCCAGTGCTATATCTGCCAAGACTGTTTCAGAATCCTCTGTCCAAAATTGAAATGAAAATAAATGCACTTTACAAGATCATAATAAATAAACAAGATCACAATAAACGTAATTTCGTTTGAACTTAGGTTCAAATGACAATAAACGTTATTCTATTCTATAAATACATCTTTAATAAAAAAAAGATTTTTATCATAATGTGAGTGTTAAGAAACTTTTCAGAGCTTACTTCTAATACGCACATTTAATACATTTGTAGTCTGCTTACAAGTGTTGAATTTATTTGCTAAGAATTTAACATAAAATGACTGACAGTCAAGACCACAGATAACGTGTTAATATGTTCTAGGAAGTGTAATAAATTCAGGCCTCTGACCAGAGATACACAAATTACATGTGTTTGCATATAATATACTATGTATAAACATAGCTGTAATTTCTACATAGTGAAACCAAAATGTATAAAAAATACTTTAATAAAATCTGACAATATGCACTTTAACCACATGTGATTTTTTCAAATTACAAATCACAAATTGTGGAGTACAGAGGCAAATAAATAAACAATGGGTCTTTGTCCCAAACATTATGGACTGCACTGTACTTTCCTTCCGATAAATTTTAAAAGCAGCCCTCTAGGGGGTTCATAATCCCAAGAAATAAATCACCAAAAACTGAAAATGGGAACAAATTTCAAACAGATTTTGTCAAGCAAGCTCCTTTTACTAAATGCTGTTGCAGGGAATAACATTCTAAGGATAAATGGAATCTAATTTACATTTTTTGAGGGAGAGACAAAGATGTGTTAAAATAATCCAAAATTGTAAAAATTCAATGAGCAATATTTAATCTTTTTCTATGTTTGAAAAAATATGTATATATTAAACTTACTATATAATAAATAACATTTGGACAAAATAGGAGGAACTATTTATTTGAGGACATGGTTTAGAAACATAGAAAATAGGTGCAGGAGTAGGCCATTCGGCCCTTCGAGCCTGCACCGCCATTCAATGTGATCATGGCTGATCATCCAAATGTGATGAAAAAATATGTATTTATTAAACTTCCTATATAATAAATAACATTTGGACAAAATAGGAGGAACTATTTATTTGAGGACATGGTTTAGAAACATAGAAAATAAGTGCAGGAGTAGGCCATTCGGCCCTTCGAGCCTGCACCGCCATCCAATGTGATCATGGCTGATCGTTTGTGTCGTTCATTATGTTGAATGCCTAGTTTGGTAAGAATAGTGTTATACTTCCACCTAATGGAGATTTGTGTATTTGGGAGATTCTGTAAAGCACAAACAAAAAAACTTACAAAGGTGTTTATTATGTGCAGGGAAGAACTGCAGATGCTGGTTTAAATCGAAGGTATACGCAAAATGTTGGAGTAACTCAGCGGGCAGGCAGCATCTCTGGAGTGAAGGAATGGGTGATGTTTCGGTTCGAGACCCATCTTCAGACGGATGTCAGGGGAGTGAGCGGGACAGAGATAGAATGCAGTCGGAGACAGTAAGACTGGTGGGAGAACTGGGAAGGGGATGGAGAAAGAGGGAAAGAAAGGGCTATTTGAAGTTAGGGAAGTCAATGTTCATACCGCTGGGTTGAATAGATCTCTATTCAAATCTAGAAGTCACAGCCCCTTCTAATATCTAACCTAATATCTAAATCTAGAAGTGACATGGCTACCAACAAATAGCAACGTGGCAATTGGCATATAAATGCATTACAATAGATAGGTTAATAAAACAGCAAAAGCACTTGCTCTTCTTTGACATGTTGCCAGAAGTTCAACATTCATCTACTGCAACTTTAAACCAAGTTTCATTTGAAAGTTCACACCTCAACCAGCACATTCCTCACTTCCACACACAAGACCAGTTCCTTAGCACATCACCAGAATGTTAGTCGATATGTTGATGCTTAATCCAGAGCCTAGCCCAGAGGCAAGAATGCTACGCCCAGAATCACTGGTCACAGTATAAATCAGTGTCATCATTTCTGATCTTTCATGTCCCTAAAATATATCAGGCCAATACAAATTGTGAGTTAACTAAAATAAAATGTCATTAAAGGCTTTGCTACAGTTCAAAACAATATGGAAGGACAATATCAGAGCTAGTTCGCACACACAAGATTCAAGAAATTGCATGTTGGAACAATTAGTTGCAGAACAGAGCAGCTGCTGAAAATCTAAACTAGATCTAAAATCTAAATCTGAGCTGAAAATCAAGTAATATCTGCAAAGTGAAAAAATATTGAGTTGTTTCAGGTGGTAAACTATGTCTGAACTTTTCAGTTCTGATACCAACAGGAAAGAATAGCTTTTTGAAAATGTTGTATTCTACAGTGCATCCCAAGGCAACAACATTCGTAAATCAAAGATGAGGAATTATCTTTGAACTCATGTTGATATTTGTTGGAACAGAGTAGGAAACCAGACTAGACAGGCCAAAAGATTGAATTAAGACAAAACGTAAAACTCTCCACCTCTACACTTCCCTTATCACAGTCACTATACTTCTTAAAGCCCATCTCTTTGTCTAACTTTTGACTAACACAAAGTTATTGATTTTTGACTTACACTTATGTAAAAAGAAAGTGCTGGACGAAATCAGTGGGGCAGGCAGCATATGGAGAGAATGGGCCTTTCGACATTTCGGGTTGGAACCCCTCCAGACCTGCAGAAGGGTCCCAACCCAAAATGCCGCATGGCCATTCCCTTCACCGATGCTACCTGACCCACGCTAAACTGCTTCACCACATTGTGTTTTGCTCAAGATTCCAGCATCTACAGTTCTTTGCGTCTCCATTTATTTATGTAAGTGTCACAATGCTTGTGCAAATGATCTTTGAATGCCTTGCTACATTAAAGGTCCTATTTAACAGCTGCTATGTTGAGCCAATGCAAAACAATACTAGCGAGTAGTTATAGTCAAATGCTTACCACAATTAAATTGCTGGTTGGAAGATGGCTCACTGCTTTTCGGCTTCTTGTCTGAGTAATTATGTTCTTTAAATGCATCCCCTTTGGACACTCTTCCCTTCACATTCAGGTGCGTTCTTCCCAGTAGCTTTCCCTGTTCCAAGATGAAGTCCTCCATACCTGCTGCGCAAAGACCTTCGGATAACTGAGGTATATAAAACCACAGTTACATAATAACAAGATCATATTCTGGCAAAATTATTCAACAACATATTTCTCCCAAAAGTTAATTTAATATATATCATTTAAAAATATGTAATGTGACCAATAATGTTAGCAGTATGCGAGCATGTCTATGTGTACAATAAGAGTGAAATACTAGATAAAGGGCAATATAAATTTACGGAGTGGCAATGCAAATACAGTTTTAACAAAGCTAATTATACTCCGCTCATTCAAAAATCTTATGCAACCATTTGAGTACATGGTAGAAGCTGAATATTCCCTTCCAGAAAGAATTTTGGTTCCACTGAAAAATATTTGGTACTCTCCTTGCTAAATTACAGATTGTAATTCCTTGCATTTCCACGTGCCTATCTAAACGCCTCTTAAGTGCCACTATCGCGTGTGAAGGTCATCTGCCTCCACATGTTCCATTTCCTTCATTCCCTGCATATCCATGTGCCTAAAAGCATCTTATATGCTACTGTTGTCTCTACCTCCACCACTATCCCTGGCAGCACGTTCCAGGCACCCACCAAAGGCTTCTCAATGCCATAATCAGTCAAATGCTACCTTGGAGTCAACAACAATCACTTTGACTCCAGGATTCAGTTATAATCTAAGCACACATATCAAACCTAGTTTTAACATTGTATTCAAAAGAGGGCACACCAGACCACACATCCTAAAATACTGTATTATCCCAAATTCTATGTACAAGTTCTGAAATGGAACTTGGTTTCCGTGCCTTCCAATTCAGCGATAAAGGTGTTATTCTGAATTAACCTATACAATTCCAATCAATTTGCAGCCACATTCAATTCTCAGCATAAAGCATTGGAATGCAGCAGCAATTTAATTTAATAGTCTGAGTTTATCCATGAAAAATACATGTACACTTGCAGCTCATTTACTTTTTTAAAAAAAGCTCAGTTGACAAGGATGGGGTTGAGTTCATTGTCCTTTCTCCTTGCTAACTGATGTGGGGACAATGAAATGAATCAGAATGGTCTACAAAGGCTGAAGGTTCACAGACAGATTTTCAAATGGATGAACTTTCCCTGACTGTATCCAGCGGCCATTGTGACATCATTGTTGACGCCAACAAGCTGGATTCTTCTCCTCCAGTTTATAGTTGCCTTTTGATCTTTATTGACTGTTAAAATGATTTATTTCACGTATTCCAAATGTCTTATTACATATGGCAATGCTCAATGCCTTTCAGACAGCGCTTGGATGCTGAAATAATCAGGAAACAATTTTGTTAATTCCCCACATTATTCTGAAACGTTTAAATTGGGACCAGAGAGGACAACAACTATGCAATGCTTTGACATAATATCCTAGGTGTTTAATCAGTGCAGTAACCAAGCAAAAATTGACACTGAGCCTGAAGGAGCTACCAGACTCATGGCTAAAGTTTTGCTCTGAGTTCTGTTCAGAACATAGTTTTTGAACTCCATTACAGCTGGCATAACATATTTGGCTGAATGGCGTAATAAGCTACAGGCAAAAATTAGAGAGGTAGAGAGATGGAGTACTATATTAAAGGTATGCTTTGACCAATTGGGGCAACAATATCATCCAAAAATCGCATGGTGCTCAGCCCTACTAAATTTCTCAAATGTTTCCTTACGGCTGGAGATGAGCTCTGGGCAAAAATAATTTCCAATCCAATCAACTGAATGTTTTGCCCACCATGTATTATTTGTATTACGTTAGATGTAAATTTTGAGTTGTAAATTTACCAGGCAACCCTTTTTTACTGGGCCCAAGATTCTTTCACATTGCACTTTTTTTCCATCTCAAGCCAATCTTAATATTTAAATTTTAAGCCAAAAGATCCATTCCTCTTTCTAACATTTTTATGAACATAAGGAACAATAAGGAACTGAGGGGTCACAAACTTTACCCTCGTGTTGGTCAATAAATCTTATTTATTGTGAACTAAATTATATAAACACACAGTTCCACGCTAAATATTTACTACTGAACAAGCAACAAATAGTTCTTTGTAATGTTCCCTATCAACCAGGGTGCCTGCCGTTTTACTATGTTATGTAATGCCACAAACAGATCAATCTGACCAACTGGTTTTGTAGTCTCTTTGTTGCGCTGTTTAATTGATCATGTTTCCAGTAACAATTAATTACAGTTACAAATCTATAACTCATTGTTATTAAGCACAGCATGAAAACTTATTTCCATTGTGTGCTGTGGTGACAAACACATTTTTGAAAGACCTGAACTTAACCTTAGTTGCAGCAATTGACCACACATTGCAATGCACTGCTGCTGGCATTGCGTAAGTAATTGAATAGAGTGCCCACCTTCATTACCCAATGTATGAACACGTTATAAGGCACTTATAAAGTATAACATGTGTTTCAGATCAAAAATCACTCAAAACAAACAAGCCCATCCAGTAATTTATATCACCAAGTGTTCAATACTAGTGGCATATGGAATATTCATTAGGCATGTTGTAGATAAATACGCTATATTAATAGCATCCCCGGTACAGGCAATAAACACGGGAAGGCTTTTCCAGTACCAAATAAAACTTTATTTGTTCTGAATGCAAACCATCAGATTTTGCCACTTGAGCCAGCTCATGAAAATGAGATACTTAATACCACGAGAAATGAAAGCAAGAGAAATTGTCGGAATACAGATGGAATAAAATATCCAAAGTCAGTGCCACCTGCAACCCAGACGGCCCAATGATCCATTCAGGAAACATTGGATTATTCAAAATAGTGCTGCAATATCTAAAAAAATGCATCAAACTATTTATCCTCAGCAACATAACCTCTACAGTTCTTTCTGATTGTTTTCTTTTTGCATTTTGCAAATACAATGTTGTAGAACATTGGGTTTATGCCTGAATTTTGACTGTATATTGTATGTATAATATCTATTCATACATCACAAAATCCTACAAGGCTATGGAGTGAGAGCTGGGATTGGAAGGAATCTAAATCACACCACTTTAGCTGACATGACACATTGTGCTGAAGAATCTCATATTGTGCCATAAATTTGTACAATACTATTACACATAAATTAACACAAATACACAGCCAATTTGTTAATTATCATCTCATTGAAATATGGAGCATAACACCTACTTTGGCATTCGTAACAAGCTCAAAAATCTAACTCAGTAGAACATCCTGTGTGTAAGTGATAGTCTTGAAGAACAGTTTATATTTGAAGAGGAGTCCTGACCTGAAACATCGACTGTCCATTCCCCCCACAGATATTGCCTGACCGCCTGAGTTTCTCCAGCACTTTGTGTTTTGCAAAAGTTTATATTTACTGCCCCTTGGTAACGTGCTGCTTATTAAGTTGCATTTTTCATCCTCTGTAATTCAAGAGAGAAAATGCTTTCTGGAAATGTGGTATTTAATTTATAGTTCATTTTATGCAAATAACATTAGGTGAAAATGTCTCTTTTAAGTTAACTCATCAAAGCCAGAAGCTAAGTGTACCATTGATACCCTCAGAGCAGACACTTCTCCCAGGGCAATGGCAATGTCATTTTACCAGTGGAGAGGAGTGAAAGGAGAATGCACATGACCTCAACTATAAATGTTGCCTCCCTTTTTTAAGGAAAGTTGAGTTGGTCATTTTGGGGATTTAAAATTGGGTTTTATTGTATTTGCTATTTGATAATTCAAAACTCCCAATGTTTTGGCATCTGGTTCAATAGAAGATGTAAACCTTTCAGGGTTAGTTCTGACTCCACAATGGACAACACAAGTCTCTCTAGCTATAATAAGTCTGGTATACTTTTCACTAAACTGCCCGGCCAGCGTTCAAGCCAAAGGGTAATCAAAACAAAAATATACATCATGTGTTTTATGTATACTCAGAACCCAAGTGAGCAACATTATCTGGAAATGAAATAAATACCAGAAACGACTGATAATATTATTTTTGGTCAGATCTTACATGGACTGTACATGGAAATAATGAATAACTTTCAATGTTCAGTTTTATTGCAGAAATAAAAAAGAAAACCGGAGACTTACACCATTTTCATTGTAGCAGTATGTGATTTTTGCTTGAATGTCTCCAACACTTAGTACCGGAGCAATCTTACTGGAGGCAAACCTTAGACGTGATCTGAAAGAAATAAATGTAACAGTTCTTCAATTGGTAGAAAAGTATCAATTTATGTGGAGACAGGAAAAATCTGCAGATGCTGGAATATTGAGCAAAAAAACAAAGTGCAAGGGGAACTCAGCAGGGCAGGCAACATCTATGGAGGGAAAAGACAGATAACGTTTGTCTGAAGAAATATTAATTTCTATCACCAGCATTTTCCTTTCTGAAGACAGACACAAAATGCTGGAGTAACTCAGTGGGATAGGCAACATCTCGGGATAGAAGGAATGGCTGACATTTTGGATTGAGACCCTTCGGGTCGAGACCTTTCTTTAGACTGGTCTCGAGCCAAAACGTCGCCATTCCTTCTTTGCAGAGATGCTGCCTCTCCCGCTGAGTTACTCCAGTAATTTGTGTCTATCTTCGGTGTAATCCAGCATCTGCAGTTCCTTCATACACATTTCTCTTTACGATGTCTGTTGACAGCAGCCTCAAATTGGACAGGAAGTGAATCTCACTGCTAAAAACTCACAACTAACCAGGAAGTAACATGCACGATTTGTAATTCATTAAAAAAATATTTTAGAGCACAAAATAAAGTCTGGAATATGCACACATGATTAACACAGAAAACTTTATGGCTTGAAATATTTCATCAGAGATTACAATCAGATAACATATTTTGTTTGGTGCATCGAGGTTGTTAAGTGACAAATGAAAATGTACTTTTGCCTCATGCAATAAAGCAGAACATTCTCCTGTTTGTTTTTGTAGGAACAATGAGAAAAACGGACAATCACTTGAGTGATACAAAAATCTGCAAATATTAAAAAGTTATTTGTAGAAACAAGGAAAAGCAGACGATGGTTTACAAAGGATGACACAAAGTGCTGGAGTAAAGCAGCGGGTCAGGCAGCATCTCCGGAGAACATGGACCCTTCTTCAGTCTCCAGATTAAGGATCTTTAATGTGTTTTACAGATACCCACTTATTGGCTTTCTTTCCATCTCCTTGGAACTTGCAATCTGCTTCGCACTCTCCCAATTCCTCAGTAGGACTCTGAGGGTCTGTTCGGGGGAATGCTGTCTTCAATGTATCCACAATTGCACTAACGACAATCTGCAAGAAAGACAGACCATGCTAATACAATCCCCTGGCAAATGATCTCATCAACACAATTAAAAGTCATCACTAGCATGAACCCCTAATGCTGAGAATGGCCCAATCAGACAATCAGCAACTATTTTGGATTTCTCCATAGCCACATTTAGTCAAAGTCAAAGTCAAAAGAGTTTATTGTCATGTGTCCCTGACAGGACAATGAAAATCTTTCTTTGCATAGCACAACAGGACATAGAAGGCATTGACTACAATTCTATACATAAATACACCCATGACTTAATAAATTAATAAAGTGCAAATAACAGATGGAGGGATATTAATGATTAGAGTTCCGAGCCAGGTTTAATAGCCTGATGGCTGTGGGGAAGTAGATATTCTTAAACCGGGTTGTTGCAGTCTTCAGGCTCCTGTACCTTCTACCCGAAGGTAGCAGGGAGATGAGTGTGTGGCTAGGGTGGTGTGGGTCCTTGATGATGCTGCCAGCCTTTTTGAGGCAGCGACTGCGATAAATCCCCTCGATGGAAGGAAGGTCAGAGCCGATGATGGACTGGGCAGTGTTTACTACTTTTTGGAGTCTTTTCCTCTCCAGGGCGCTCAAGTTGCCGAACCAAGCCATGATGCAACCAGTCAGCAAGCTCTCTACTGTACACCTGTAGAAGTTAGAGAGAGTCCTCCTTGACAGACAAACTCTCCGTAATCTTCTCAGGAAGTAGAGGCGCTGATGAGCTTTCTTAATAATTGCATCTGTGTTCTCGGACCAGGAAAGATCTTCACAGATGTGCACGCCCAGGAATAGTAAGATTGAACGAGAACTTACCAGTTCGAAGGTTGATCTTTATTTCATGAGGAGTCGAAGTGAGGGATTTCGTGAAGAGCCCGCCGGCGCGCATGCTCGACATACTTCAAAGTAGCGGCGTGGAATCACAGAAACCAATCAAAAGAAATGACTTCACATAGTAAGAATGAAACGACTAAGATTACCAGATGAAGGTGATTGAGGGTTGGGCGAGGAGGGCACGAAATCCCTCACTTCGACTCCTCATGAAATAAAGATCAACCTTCGAACTGGTAAGTTCTCGTTCAATCTTACTATTTCATTTCGGAGTCACGTGAGTGACTTCGTGAAGACTTCAAAGCTTCTGTGATGACACGCCCTGGACCACGTCCATGCTGTCACACCACTACCAGGGATGGATGGGAGGAATAACTGGCTGACTAGTCCATACTGCAAAACAAAGCATATTTATTAACAAACAAATCAAAAAACCCCTCATTCGGGGACATCTCCACGTTATTGCCCCGCATTTAGCACGACTTCTGCGAACTGTAGAGGCGCAGCAACGGGCCGGTTGTAGAACCGCTGGAACACAGCTTCATTAGCCCATCCTGCTGTGGCGAGAATATGGTCCATGGGCACCTCCATGACCCTCGCCGCCGACGTCGATGCAGCCCTGGTGGAATGAGATTTGAACACATTAGTGTCGATACCTGACTTACCCAAGACGACTCAAAGCCACCTGGATATCGTCTGTGTTGTCACTCGATGGTGAGGTCTCTTATGAGTGACAAGCAGGTATCTCTCCATTCCTCTGATGCTTGCCGTCACCTTGACGTAGTAACGGATATGGGAGGCTAAGCATAGCCTAGCATCGGCGGGGTATGCCGGGAACTTCAGCTGCAGCCCTGTGCACCCAGGTCTGTGCTGCTTTAGTAGCTCGTCAACAAAGAAAACTACTTCTGTGGGGGTAGACATCATTCTGTCGACACGTAGTTTGTGGAGTGTCTGTACCCTCTGTGCTGAAGTCAGCGCTAGTAACATCACCAGCTTCATGGTGAGTTTGTCCAGCTGGAGCCCTTCCATGGGGGACCACGTCCTGAGCAGAGTTAAAACGTCCCTGACATCCCAGGTGATATTGTAACGTGGTGTAGGCGGATTCGTATTGAAAATACCCCGCATGAGCCTGGACACTAGCCTGTTGGATCCCACCTCAATATTGAGGTAGAATGATAGAGCGCTCCTGGCGCTGTTGATGGCACTGTAGCTTAAGTGTTCATCATGGTGCAACCCCGCGAGGAATTCCAGGACGTCGGTTATAGTCACGGCATCGTACGTGATGCGAGAGCGGCTGCAGAAGGCTTCCCACTTCCTGATGTGAGAGCGGTATCTTCGCCTTGTAGACTCTCGGCACGACGCCGCAATGGTATCCATGGTCCGGGTAGAAAGGCCGTATTGAACTAAAGGCCGATTCAGAATCTGCAAGCCAACAAATTTAAATAGCCATGGCAGGGATGTGGCTCCCCTGAAACAGGGTGAGTAACTAATTCTGGGCTACCCTGCAAACAGACCCAAGGTTCACTGAGCGTGTCAAAGACCATCGGATACCACGGCTGTGTAGGCCAGTCGGGTATGATAAGGATGCCCTTGGCACCATCCATCTGAATTTTACGTAATACCCGACTGATGAGGCAAAACGGGGGGAATGCATAGAAAAAGCAATTCCCCCAGTCTAGCGAGAATGCATCTAACGCTATAGCCCCAGGATCTGGTTCCCACGAGACGTAGGTTGGTACCTGATGGTTCAACCGGGACGCAAAAAGGTCAATGTCCGGTTTCCCAAATTTGGCTGTGATTTTTGGAAAAATTTCAGGATGTAACATCCATTCAATATTATCATTGAACTTGCGTGACCTGGCGTCCGCCACAATATTAAGCTCACCTGGCAAATAGGTAGCTGAAATCCAAATGTCTCTCTTGACACACCAGAGCCAAATTGAATTAGCCAATTTATCACATGAAACTGACCTGGTACCGCCCATGTGGTTTAAATACGCCACCGCTGTGGTATTGTCTATTTGGAGCCGGACATGTGCTCCAATGATCTTGGAACAATATGCACGAAGTCCGTGAAACACTGCAAGCAGCTCCAAATAGTTGATCCCTTGTGATACCAACATCGTATTCTCAAGGGTATCCCATCGGCCCCCACAACTAGAACATTGATTCGTAGCTCCCCAGCCATCAGAGCTCGCATCAGTTTGTAAGTATATCATCGGTTTCGCCTCAATAATAGTTTTAAACGAGTTACTAATGTGGCAAACCCACCATCGTAACTCATCCAATGCTGCAGGCGGCAGCTGCATTGATCGATCATAATGACCAGCATGCCGTCACAACGCAGCGATCTTGGCTCTCTGCAGGTTTTGATAATGCAGAGGTCCATACCGGGCTGCCGGAAACAAAGCCACAATCTTGCCAATGACAGTAGCTGTGTGACGAATCGATGGTATACGAGTATTGATTAAATCTGTACACACCTGTGTTACCTCCTCAATTTTGTTAATTGGTATGGTGACTCTCATGCTAATGGAATTCACCTGGAACCCCAGATAATTAATTACCTGGGTGGGGCAGAACTTAGATTTTTCTGGATGAATAATGAACCCAAGCTGTTGGAACAAATTGACCGCAGCTGCAACCCCTTGTTGAGCTAATTCCAAGGTGTGGCCGACAATTAAAATATCATCTAAATAGGCCATAACGATATGATGTCGTTGTCTTAAATAAGCCATAATTGGCTTCACCAATTTAGTAAATAATCGAGGGGCTGTGGTGAGCCCATTAGGCAACGCCCTATATTGCCACAGCTGATCCATCCAGATAAATTTTAAGAACCTTCTGTAATATTTTTTCATGGGTACGGTATAGTACGCATCCTGTAAATCAAGGCATGCCATAAAGCACCCTTGTGAGATCAATGATTTGGCCGTTTCAAACGTGTCCATTTTAAAATGAGTATATGTTACAAAGTTATTCAGAGTGGTTAGATCAATAATGACTCTACAGCCTCCATCCTTCTTAGGTCGAGTAAAAATATTGGAAACAAATTCAACGGGCTCATGAACCGTTCTCTCTATGACCCCTTTCTGTTCCAACCTTAACATTTCCTTATAGCCTACGGACTGTTCCGCAGCCGTTAGTTTAAAAGTACGACCCGGTCTATGCTGAGACGGAGGGATGTCCCCATTAATAAACTCAATGCTATGGCCCTGAATATTCCGTAACACATACTCATCACTGGTAATGTCACCCCATGCACCCGCAAACAACCGCAGACGCCCACCAACATGTGAAGTTAAACAAAGAGAAAAAAGAGAACCAGACCGCCTCACCTCTGTGGTTACCGGCGGTCCCTGACACGAGTGGGTGGACGTAGAGGTGCTGGGTTGGTTTGAGGTCGTGGCGTCCTCATTTTCCACTTCGGCTTCTGCCGAGCCTGTCCTAAAAAAGACCCCTGGTGTTGGGGTGGTTGATATCGGTTTGGAGCTGGAGGGTAATTTCTGGTAGAAGTGCTGACAGACCCTCGTGAGCGGCCAAGCGGAGCTTTCGAGCTCGATGGCGTGGGGGCACTATGAGAGCGCATGAGCCCCACGGTCTTGGCTTGTTCATCAAGCTCTCTGACCCTTTTGGAAAGGTCTTCGCCAAAGAGCTGACGGGGCGGCGGCGGTGGTTTGCACAACCCTGCAAACTTAGGGTTGAGCGCTGGGCGGATGCTATTTTTGCGAAAGCCATTTATTTCATTTTGAGTAGCGCACAGAAGCGCCAGAGCATCCTCCTGGTCCAAATTAAGCTCCTCTCCGTCGACCGACCGCACAAAGGCAGTAATCCCGGCCGTGAGGAGTTTCAGGATCCGCTGAATTTTCAGCTCCTGCTGACGGATAGCCGCACTGATGTTGCCCCATATTGGCGTATTGACCACAGGCACGTTGAGGGAGTTGCAGTTTGATGGAGCCTTGTGACGGCTCATGGCTTGCAGTAGAACTTCCTCCTGAAGCTGGTGATTATTTAGGAAGTCCACAGTGGCTGCCAATTTCGTATTGATGGGAAGCCCCGAGGAATGAGGGGCTGCAAACTTGGTGGCCACATCGAGGAGGTCCTCCGCCGGTAATTCAGGCGGGGGTGGGATGGGGTCGACCACTGCCTCCTCGTCCTGCTGCTCCAGGCTGGTGTACGAAGCTGGTGATGAAGCCCTGTGCCTGTCGCTGCTGGATGCCTGTTGTTGTTGACCTTGTATGAGAAGGTCCAGCAGCCGCTCCATACGGTCAATACGCCCTTCACCCTGAACACGGGTGGTCGGAGTCCTCCGGCTCTGAAAATTGGCCGGGGCTCCTGTCATCGGCCCGCACCTCGTCGAGGCCCTGCCGGTGCCGGTAGTTGTCGTCGACAGCCGCCGAGGCGAAACTGCGCGATTCCTGCACGGGCGTGTTCAACCGCCTCCGTTTAGCGGGAGCGGAAGCCGTTGCCTCTACGGACAGATGCGGCATGGTGTCGGCACTAGCCGAAGCCTGGATACCTTGAGCCCGTGCAGGCTTGCCAGCTGCCCACATCGTGGACCTTGCCGACGCATGGTCTCGCCCACCCATCCATGGGGGGCTCGGCGACCGTGACGGGACCCCCAACTGACTCGTCCCGGCGTCGAAAGTTGGGGGGCGACGGCTGGACCTCACAGCTGCCCCGGGTCCCGTCCTGGAACCTGACCGCTCCTTGGCGGCAGGCAGAGCCTTAGCCCCGACAGGGTTAGGCTTCTGGGCTCCTGCCCTTCCCCTCCTCAGAGGGCTGCGTGAAACGGGCCGTGCAGCCGCACGGACCCTTCTGCTCGAGGCCGTCTGCAAGCCTGCTGACGACCTGACTGCCATGGCAGGGTCGTCCTGCTCTGGCGGCACACCACACTCCTCCTCGTCGAACTCCTCCGAGCTGTGGTGTGCGGGCGGGTCCAGACCTGAAAAGACAGAGCTCACCGACATCTCCGCCCTCGTTCCGGTCTGTGTTGCAGGTACCCCCGACAACTCTCGCTCCGGAACCGCTGGCCGGCGACTTTTCCCCGATCTCCGGCCTCTCAAACTCCCATCCATGTTCTTGCTGTGAAGCAAATACAACAAGAACCACCAACTTAAGGTAGCATACTTACCTGCGTGGTTCCCTTATGAAGGGCTGGCGAGGAGCGCGCTCCTCCGTCAGCCGTCGCAGCAACGCGATACGACGATATGTCGAGCATGCGCGCCGGCGGGCTCTTCACGAAGTCACTCACGTGACTCCGAAATGAAATTTAAAGCTCTTGACCCTTTCAACCATCGACCCGTTGATATAAACAGGACTGTGGGTCCCCATCCTACTCCTTCCAAAGTCCACAATCAGTTCCTTGGTTTTGCTGGTGTTGAGGGCCAGGTTGTTGTGCTGGCACCATATGGACAGTCGCTCGATCTCTCTTCTATACTCGGACTCATCCCCATCAGTGATACGTCCCACAACAGTGGTGTCGTCAGCGAACTTGATGATGGAGTTCGCGCTATGACCGGCTACGCAGTCATGAGTATAGAGTGAGTACAGCAGGGGGCTGAGCACGCAGCCCTGAGGTGCTCCCGTGCTGATTGTTATCGAGTCTGACACATTTCCACCAATACGAACAGACTGTGGTCTGTGGGTGAGGAAGTCGAGGATCCAATTGCAGAGGGATGTGCAAAGACCCAGTTCTGCGAGTTTGGTAACCAGCTTGGAGGGGATGATTGTGTTAAATGCCGAGCTGTGGTCAATAAATAGCAGCCTGACATATGAGTTTTTGTTGTCCAAGTGGTCCAGAGCGGAGTGGAGGGCCAGCGAGATCGCGTCCACCGTTGATCTGTTGTGGCGGTAAGCGAACTGCAGTGGGTCCAGGTTTTTGTCGAGGTAGGAGTTGATTTGCGCCATGATCAACCTCTCGAAGCACTTCATCACCACAGGCGTTAGTGCCACAGGTCGATAGTCATTGAGGCATGTCACCTTGCTCTTCTTGGGCACCGGTATTATTGATGCCCTTTTGAAGCAGGTGGGAACCTCAGACCTCAGAAGTGACAGGTTGAAAATGTCCGTAAAAACTCCAGCCAGTTGGTCCGCACAGGTTTTTAGGACACGACCAGGTATACCATCAGGTCCAGACGCTTTTCGAGGGTTCACCCCCCTGAAGGATTTCCTGACGTCGGCCTCTGTGACTGAGACGGAAATACCATCACAGCGAATAGGGGCTCGGGAAGGCACATTGGTGTTCTCCCTATCAAAGCGTGCGTAAAATGCATTGAGCTCATCAGGGAGTGATGTATCGCCGACATCCGCGCTGCCTCCTGGTTTCGCCTTGTAAGAGGTGATTGCATTCAGTCCCCGCCACAGCTGCCGAACATCTGTCTCATCCTCCAGCTTGGAGCAGAACTCCCTTTTGGCCTTTTTGATGGCCTTACCAAGGTCGTATCTGGACTTCTTATAGACCACTGTGTCATCAGACATGAATGCCCGGTGTCTGGCCTTCAGAAGAGTGCGGATCTCACAGTTCATCCAAGGTTTCTGATTGGGAAACACTCCGAAGGTTTTTATAGGGATGCAGTCCTCCACACATTTCTTTATGAAGTCTGTAACGACTGTGGCGTATTCATTTACTTTTCATTGTTCTGCAATAAAGCTGGATGTTGCCTGCAGCAGCCCACCCTTGTGATGCAGTTATACCCATGTCTGGACTGCCTCGATGGCCTTTGACAGTCTTTCAATGGCCTTTGGACTGTTCTTGGTTATCTGATAATGGGATATGTTCGCACACAAATCAAATAGATGTTTTTTTTAATTAAACAATAAACACATTAAAACATCTAAAAACAACCACATATTAAGTAATAAAATAAAATTATGATAAAACAAAGAAGACTATACAAACCAGTCAAGGTCAGTGATTGCATTCAAATGCGGTTGTCAAACATTTGTCTGCCATCCTCAGTGTAAATCCAAACCTCTGGACCTCAGGTCTGGTCTGCTACTTCAGACAGGTACATGGATAGGAACGGTTTAGAGGGATATGGGCCAAACGTGGGTAAATAAGACAATCTTAGATGCGGCGTCATGATTGGCATGTTGGGCTGAAGGACCTGTTTCCTTGCTGGATGACTCTATGATTTAGGTATGAAGTGCTCCATCCCCAGACTTGGTGATAAATCCACTGGTGGAGCTGCATCTGATTTCCAATATTCTCGGTATTTCCATCTATGCTGGCTCTAACACCAATCCCATTGCCTGACTTATTTCCCTGTAACCTATTCTTATTCACCTCTGCTTCTCTAACCATCTACCTATAATGGGAGAAATGGAATACAAACCAGCACATCTTTTGGATGTGGGAAGAAACAGTGGAACATCAGTGGAAACCAACATAATCACAGGGAAAACATATAAAATTGCTACCGAACACCAAAGATTTGGATCGCACTTAGTTTCACTGCAGCTCTGCCACCTTTAATCTTGTTTCTGAACTCTATACCACAACATTTACGAAGAACCGACCTGCTGGAAGGGCATCAGCAGTTCGATTTGGACCCAGCAAAAACATAAACAAGTACATGTTGACCTATAACTCACAGCTTTCCATTAAAAGCATATAAATAAAAGGGCTCTCGAAGAGAGGATGATCAATAAAAATGTTCCCAGATAGTAATAACCTTGTCAATCCTGGACACAAAGGACTTCTTCACAAAAGCAATCCTGGCATCGGTGTTGAGGGCCAGGAATTCTTGCATCTCTTCAGAGTACGCACTTTCAGGAATGGCACAAAGTTGCTGCATTGGAAGATGAAAACCTTATTTTCTTACATGCTCCATACATAATTTTAAAAAATGATAACACGTAAGCGACCGCAATTAGAAAATATAACCTTTCCCTAAGTTTCAGTTCCAAAAAATAGTTCACAAAAGTAAACTATGATAAGCAATCTGATACTCAAGGAAGCTGTAATTAAATACAAAAATAGAAGTAAATATTCCCCCTCCGTCTGCTCTTCAATGTAATTGTTCAATATTAACCAAACCCTATATAATTGCAGAAAGGTTTTATTTATACTTCAAGTCCCCTGTTGGCTCCAGGGAGACTATCTTTCTATGGATGGAGTCCAACATAAAAATTCCAAGAGAAACCATCTCTCACTATTACTCCTTGTGCAATGCAATGATGCAGGCCAGATTCCAGTAATATTTTTGTAAGCCACAGTTTACTCAGCCAAATTGTTAACGAGCTGATTAAAATGGCCATTCTAAAGTGTTCTGTGATCCGAATTTAGATGCTCTATGCAATTTCTTCGACACCATTAAACACATTCTGCATGAGAAATTCCTGTGGGAGAGTGGGTATAAGTCAGAAGAAGGGTCTCGACCTGAAACTTCACCCAGTCCTTCAATTGAGAGATGCTACCTGTCCCACTGAGTTACTCCAGCATTTTGGGTCTATCTTCTGGGTATATGCCTTAATGGGTGACCAGATGGAAACACCTCCCTCATTGAGGATAATACATGCATTAGTTTGTTCCTACCTTCAGAAATGTCTCAAGGAGACTTTTTCGAGCCTCAACTTTATCAGTGTCCATATTTCCAAATGGCAAATCTGGAAATAGTTTCTTTGGTCCTTTGATATCTGGAAACCAACAAAAATCTATTACTGGGAAAAACATAATTAATCCCCATTGAAAAGAATTTTAATAATTTTGTCAATAGTAATTGATGACATTTAGATCTATTATACGTGTGTTAAAATCAGAAAGCATCAAAATCTCATTGCTTAAAAGTATAAGCAACCACACAGACAAAATTAGAGACAAGAAAGTTAGATTTGCATTGGTTTCTTCGGATGTCCCAATTTAAAGGCATTAAAATATTTCTGCCACAAATTTAGTTTTATATTTAAAGATACGTCACAGAAACAGGCCCTTCGGCCCATCGAGTCCACACCGACCAGCGATTCCCACACATTAACACTACCCTACACACATTCGGGACGAACACACATTTTTACCAAGCCAATTAACCTGCTTTCTTCCCATATACCAAAGATGTATAGGTCTGTAGGTCAATTGGCCTCTACGAAATATAGCCCTCTAGGGAGTGGATGAGAAAATGGGATAACATACGCATAACCTCAACCTAGTGTGAAAGGGTAACTGATGGTCAGTGTGGACTCAGTGGGCCAAAAATCTCTAAACAAAGGTGTGTGGGTGTGTATGCATGTATGCTCCATTTAGCAAGTTAATTAAGCACTGTAAATTGCCCTGGTGTCAATGGATGGTCGAAACTCGCCTCCTTCTATGTTATAAGGAAATATGAAATATGGAAAATGATCCATTCCGCCACCAGCTCAATGAGACATCCTGTTTCATTGCTGTGCTCTTACTTTTGATGATCTTACGAAGTTCTGTCTTCTCCTCCAGCCTGGTTTGCAAATTCAGGAACTCGCTGTAGCGTCGATTAACTGTGTGATATGCCACCTGCTGGAGGGTTCCAGGATTGTCAGTATCCAGTGCAGTCTCATACTGTGAACCGACAGCAATGTATCCGTCAGTGCAAACCAAGTGACACACCCAGCCAAGCACTCACACACAAATGCAATTTATTCTCTGTAAATGCCACATTTAAGAAAATCAAGAACAAATATATATTTTTAATATTCTTAAACTATAATGAAACTTTAATAAATCGGCTAGTTTCAAAAACATATAGAAATATGTAGAAATGTTCTACATATTCCCCTCTTCCATTATAGATGAGGCTCTCATTAGGGTCCTCGATATCCTGCAGCTCCGCTCTTGCTCCCCCTCCCTCCTATCGTAACAAGGACAGAGTCCCCCTTGTCCTCACCTTCCACCTCATCAGCCGTTGCATACAGCACATAATTCTCCAACATTTTTGCCACCTCCAACGGGATCACACTACTGGCCGCATCTTCCCATCTCCACCCCTTTCTGCTTTCCGCAGAGACCGTTCCCTCCGTAACTACCTGGTCAACTCGTCCCTTCCCACATCCTCCCCAGGTACTTTCCCCTGCAAACACACAGGAGATGCAACACCTGTCCCTTTACCTCCCCCCTCGACTCCATCCAAGGGCATCAACAGTCTTTTCAGGTGAGGCAGAGGTTCACTTGATCCTCCTCCAACCTCACCTACTGTATCCGCTGTTCCAAGTGCCAACTCCAGTATATAAGCAAGACCAAGTGCAGGCTCAGCGAACACCTCCGCTCAATCCACTTAAACCTACCTGAATTCCCGGTTGCTCAGCACTTTAACTCCCCCTCCCACTCTGAATCTGACCTTTCTGTCCAGGGCCTCCTCCATTGTCAGAGTTAGACCCAGCGCAAATTGGAGGAACAGCACCTATTTCACTTGGGTAGCTTACACCCCACCAGTATGAACATTGACTTTCCTAACTTCAAGTAGCCCTTGCTTTCACTCTCCCTCCATCCCCTCCCCAGTTCTCCCACCAGTCTTACTGCCTCAAACTACATTTTATCTCTGTACTGACCACTCCCCTGACATCAGTCTGAAGGAGGGTCTCGACCTGAAACATCACCCATTCCTTCTCTCCAGAGATGCTGCCTGTCCTGCTGAGTTACTCCAGCATTTTGTGTCTACCTTCCTTTTCTACATAGATGTGGGGTTCAGTAATAGTCTCTTAAAATCATCTCTTTACCTAAAGTGCTGGAGTAACTCAGTGGATCAGACAGCATTTGTAGACAATGGGAGACTTTCTCTGCAGATGCTGCCTGATCTGCTGAGTTACTCTCGCACTTTGTGTTTTGCTTAAGATTCCAGCATCAGCCACTGTTACCCTAACATCACTCGTCCTTCCAACATTATTTATCAAAAAAATATTTATTGCTAGATAATTAAAGCCTCTAATCTTCCATTCTTTGTAAAATAACTTGTTTTTTTCTAAAGATATATAATTTAATATTTCACACATCATAACTTAGCTCTTGATTAAATCTCCTAAATGTCTTTTCTCGACCCAAAACGTCACCTATTCCTTTCTCCAGAGATGCTGGAGATACTCCAACTTTTTGTCTCTATCTTTGTGGCTTTTTACCAAACTAATTTAGATTTCCTAATTTTCTGGGAGGCAGGGGCTGGGAACCAAAGTTGTACGTCAGCAATTAGAAGTGGTGATGAGAAGGTAGAGGTTTGGACCAGTTAATTCAAAGGAAGCACAGGCAGGGAGGTGAAGAAAAATGGTGATGCTGATGGGCTGAAGTGTGTTTATTTCAATGCCAGGAGCATTGTGGAGAAAGCAGATTAACTTGGATCAGTGCTTAGGACTATAATGAGTTGGCCATTGCAGAAACATGGCTTCAAGGGGAACATAACTGGCAATTCAAGTAGATAAGCATGGTTAAGAAGGCATATGGTATGCTTGTTTGCATGTCAGAGCATTGAGTATAACAGTCAAGAAGTCATGATGTGACTTTATATAACTTTGGCTAGGCCACATTTGGAGCATTGCGTGCAGTTATGAATAAGTGGAAATTACAGTATAGTAACAGAACTACTTTGTGACCAATTAAGCTCAGAGACGTATCGCAGGAATCACAAACTCTCAACACAGAATTTGTTGACAGAATAACAACACAGTATTTGGTCGTGATTCGTTTTATCATCCAAAGGGACTTGCCTTGATAGTATATAATGTGTAAGGATGAAATCCCCCTCCTCTGTGTTCTTTTGCTGTGATTGTTCCACTGATCCGTAGATTGTGAATTACCACAGGTGTATCTGGACTGCAAATTGGTTCAAAGCTGTAACTGGGCAGACTCACTGATGTAGGAGATGATGTCTGTGTAGGTGCCGTAGACACAACCTCTAAGGAGTTGCAGGTTGAACCATCTGCTGGAACAAGTTCCTTTTCCTGAAATGAATGTTGTCTGGAAAGAATTCGGATAGTCTCATGAGCCAGAGCGGATGTGGAATTCTCTAATTTAGCTAAAGTCTCTTCTTTCACATCACTGTCATTGACAACACGCTCAAGCCCCGGAGAAATTGGATTTTGGTCAAACGTGGGCAAGATAGCATCTGCATCCAAAAGTGTGGATTCTCCAATGACTAGTTCATCACTGCTTGCATCTTCTGCTGCATCTGAAACATTAGCTAATTCTGTTGGAGACAACCTGTCCACAGCCAGTTCATCAGTCATCAACAATATTAAAGATTCAGTGGAATCTTTTGTCATAGCAGAAAGGGGAGATTCCGGTTCAAATTCCTCACATGAATAGAAAAGGTTTAATTTATCCGGTCTTTGGTAATCAGAGCGACTGCTTATATTTTCCGAAGATTTATCAACTTTATCATTTGATTTAATCACAATCCCATCTTCGGATGCACTAGTCTCCTCCATATTAGGTTCCAAACTATCAACAACATCATTACTGAGAGAATCGGTAACTTTCGGAGATGGTAATCTTTCATCAATTGTCTCTTTTTGGGGTTTCAAGAGTAGGGAAGTTGGTACCTCCAAAGGCAGAGGCTCCTCCATCACATCAACAGTCTTTTTGCTGGACTTTGTGAATATTTCTATTATTATACCATTTATCCAATCTGGGTCTGACATTTTTCTTATAAGGGGCAGAAGCACATTGCACATGATCAGCTCCCTCACGACAAACCTCCCAGTCCGTGTTTCTAGGTTGGGAAAGGGCACCAGTACATGCAGCAGCAAATCAACAATACCCCGTGCATAATTTGCTTCAGTTGCCGGGCTCTGCAAGGCAACGTGAGGCTGGCACAGTTTGCAATAGGTCTTCCACGTGCAGTGAGCATCTTGGCGGGCGGTCCTCTCACAGGTTGCCCTCTTTGCCCTCATGTACACCTCCAGGTGGCAGCCAAAGAGCAGGAGCACATTCTGTGCCAGCGCTTTCCTGTCCACTCCCTCCATCCTCTTCTGCAGTTCCAGTGCCATGGCACGCATGGCAGCCTGCACCTCCTCTACAAACTCTGGCTCCTGACTCACTGTCTGGTACCAGCAGCTGACAAAGTCCCTGATGATCTTGCTGATGGTGCCCTCCACCTCCAGGGCTAGGCGCTGCCGGGAGTTGGGTTGGATGGGCCAGGGCTCCAGGCTGAGGAACCTCTCCAGATGCACCAAGCTCGAGGGACTGAGCACCAGCTGGGACCCTAGCCAGCCCCCTAGCAACAGCAACAGCACCCAGGCGCATAGCAACCAGATGTTGAGCAGCAGTTGGAGCAAGAGGCAGGCCAGCAGTAGCAGCCCGAGGCCCAGCCACTTTCTCTGCAGCACCTGCGGCGCCTGGCTCTGCCGCCGGGCCTGGTCCGGGTCCGGCCCCAGCCCCGGCATCGCGCCCTCGCCGCGGTCCGCAGCTGCGGCCTTGCTGCCCGCCGACAGGAAAACACGGCCCGTCACGCCGAGCGTCGGCCGCCAACTGAACCACAGCCGTGTCGGGCAACCCGCGCCGCAGCGCCACCCACTGGCCTGGACGACCAGGACATGGTGCCGGAGGACCGCATCCGCAGCGCCGCACGCTGGCCTGGAGGACGAGGACATGGGATATGGTTGCTAGAGGACCGCATCCGCAGCGCCGCACACTGGCCCGGAGGACCTGGACATGGTGCAGGAGGACCGCATCCGCAGCGCGGTCCGCTGATGGAACAAGAACACACTGGTCCAAAGAAGGGTCTCGACCCGAAACGTCACCCATTCCTTCTCTCCAGAGATACTGCCTGTCCCGCTGAGTTACTCCAGCATTTTTGTAACAATCTGCAGCTCACTGTCCTTAGGGATCTCGTCTGCAGCGCCGCCGGCTGAGCTGGAGGGCAGGGTGCGTAGTGCAGGAGGACTTCCTCCCCTCGATAAGGCCATTGAGGGAACTGGTTCATCTACTGGAGGGGAACAAGGACTGGGAAGTTCTTGAGCTGGTGCTTGCCTTCCATCCCAGCTGGACCCTCAGGCCACAATCTCCTGGTCCACTACAGATCTCAACGCTTCAGCTCTCCCACCCACATCTATCTCCACCCCAAGAACAATCACAGGAATGCTGTTTAAATTTCACAAAACAAGTTAGTTTCAAGGTTTAGATGTTTGAATACTCTGCTGTTTTTCATTAAGAAATCAGACCTACATCTCATATCCATCTCCCTCGTGGAACCATTCCTAAGCAAGAGAGAATTTTGACATGATGTTTCTTCATATATATTGTTATTGGTCAACTTTATGTTTTCTAAAAGTGGAAGTTTTTGTGAAATGTAAACAAAACTTGAATCATAGAAAATAGGTGCAGGAGTAGGCCATTCGGCCCTTCGAGCCTGCACCACCATTCAATATGATCATGGCTGATCATCCAACTCAGTATCCTGTACCTGCCTTCTCTCCATACCCCCTGATCCCTTTAGCCACAAGGGCCACATCTAGCTCCCTCTTAAATATAGCCAATGAACTGGCCTCAACTATCTTGTGGCAGAGAATTCCACAGACTCACCACTCTCTGTGTTGAAGTTGGAGAACGTGAACAAATCCTCACCCCAAAATCCTAAAAGGAGCAATGATCTTAGACATTATGTCACCAGCTCCAATCCCTAGTCTCTTGCTCATGAGTCCCTCATATGTAACTTGATTTGACTGGATAGCACATTAATCTTTTTACTCTCTCTCGGTACCACGTGACAATAATAAATCTGTATCAATGAGTTACTCCTCTTTTCAACGAGAAAGGATAGAACATTTTTTCCTTTTGGCCATCGCCCTAAGACTTTGTGCCAAACCTCTCCCATTTCTGCCCCATTCCCCACAGAGCTGCCAACTATTGAACTAACTGGCTATGTTATGTGACCCACCTCCTCTTTGTAAGGTGAAATAATAAAATAAAGCTCTGAAAAGAGTTCCTTTGGAGGCAATTAATTACTTAATTTGCTTACAATTTATTTTTATTTCAGATCTGGAACATTTTTAATCCAAACAGGTAATTGTGCACAAGCAGTTATTTAATCGTGAACGAGTTGTAAAATTCTAGTTCGATCACACACACCTTGAACACAACAGTAAGAGAAATACCCAATGAGTTGTGTCTGGTATTTATTAATCTCACTGATATGTCTGGGGTTATCTTTTCACAGATTTAGAACAATCAGCTGTGCAATGCAGGAATGTGTCATCTTGGGAGTCCGAAAATCAATAGTCTGCCGCCACAATTATATTGTTTCTCAAATATCAGTAGCCAAAATGGTGTATCCTGGTGCATCACAACAATGCCATTAATTATGTCTTAAATCTTAATGATAAGATTGTGTTTGCAGCATTAAGCAGAATTTTCACACGATGGCTGAATGTGTAGGAATTTATATAGTACCATGAAGGGGCACGGAAGCAGGGATCTTATCTCTGATTTTAATTCATATTGGTGAATACCTTGAAGGTCTGGAGTTTTACTTGAAGTTTATATCTTCAACATTTGCAGTTGCCATTGCACCATAATGATTCTTATGTTGGAATGCTGGATAATTAAAACATTTTAGAACAGTTTGTAAAATGTCAGATGTGGAAATAAATATTTGGATTCATATGCAGTCGATAAACCAAAGTTACCCAAAATAAAGTTGATATTTTCCATCAGATCACCAGAATACTCCTGCGTCAGTGAGTTCTGATGAAAAGTCTTCAACCAGAAACATTAACTTTATTTATTTCTCTACAGATACTGCTTGACAGTTCCACATTCTGAGCTGCGGTAAATAAACCCAGTGTTTGGCTGTCCACAGGGAAATAGCAGCCTTGATTCCACCAAACCCTTTGGAAATGTACTTGCTCATATAGTTGCAGAGAAATCTGTTCATCTGTGTTTCAAAATGCTTACAACCCCAGATCTTTCGCCATTAAAACACTACCATAAAGCATCAAACATGATCTTCCCTTGAGAAGATGGTATGTTTGAGATGGAGTCATTTCTTGGATTTGCAGCAAGAAGAGATAAAAATGATGCAATCACTCTCCACCCCCTCCAATTGTATCAATCGCATTGCCATGTGTGTGGGAGCTGGACTGCAAGCAACTTGCAAAGACCCACAGGCAGAACCGATTTCCTGCACAAATGGGAACAGAATCCACCAGCTAACTATTGAAATTATATTCATAATGACAAAGAACCGTACACATTTAAACTTACAGGAAGCTGCATGCAAAATACAGACAAGGGTAGTAATTAGAGCTCCTTTGAGTGGTTGCCAGAGTGACTTGTAATGAGAGTTAGCCAGAAATAGTAGGTGGTTATATTTTGCAGCTCTTGCAAGTTGCTTTAATTTTATCTCAACTATCAAAAATGAAACAAAAATCACTGACCGTCTGATTAATCCACACCCACGACCCCACTTAACTAATAGCATCATCACTATCTTATGTGTTTGGCTGTAATCTGTGAAATGGTTCTTTCACATTCTATGAGGGCCAGCTTGCCCGGTGTTTCCCAGTGACGTGGCCTAACCCAGTTACTCCAGCATTTTGTCTTTAATATAAAATAGCATCAGCAGATCCTTGTTTCCACATTGCCCAATGATCATTATCTCACACATTAAAAAGTAGTTCTGGATTTTTTACCATTTTTAAAACATTGGGTAAGAACACATTGTTTACTGTATCTTAGCCCATGTGACAAAAATAAATCAATACCAAATCAAGGTTTGGTGGAACCAAGGATGTGACTTCTGTACAAACAGTCCACAGAACAGGCTTTACAGAAAGGAACGGTTCAATTATAACTCAGAGGAAATCAGGACCATGTTTGAGATCGAATCAACACTCTACTTTCACTTAATTCACAACATTATCTGAGTGCAGGTGGAAAAAGTCTGTCGTTTTTGCTTTGTTGCACTGATAATTTGAGCGATTAACATCACATGCTACCCAAAAAGTTACAACAATACACCTAGATTGTGAATTTGTTTCTTTGGTTTTACATTGCATCAAAACAGCCTTCCAATTCCAGTAAATCTCCGAGAGGCAACTCAAACCCTGAAGCAGATGCCTTCGCTGGAGCAAGGCCGCTGAACCCGTCCGGCAATGTTCGTGACTGGTCAGAATGCGGAGCGTGGTGACTGGGGAAGAAAGGATTTTCGTGACTCATGGGCGCGATTGATAATGGATCGATTCGAGATGCGTATGCCTGAAAGAAAGATAGACAAAATGCAAAAGTTAATTCTGTTGACAATTTAAAATGCATCCCAAAACAATGATGCTGGCCCAATTATGGCAGCTGCACAATGAAGGCATCAATTTATAGCAGTTTCATTTAAAGTTATTAACGGCAAGTTGTTAGAGTTTATGTTTATCGGTGATCTTTAGACAAGCGCTATAAAATAACTATGAATTTCTGTTTCGAATAAAATACATTTCAATTTAACTGCTCCTAGCAATTAAAGTGCAATAAACCAGCAATAAATCTGTAGTTTTAACTATCAAATAGTAGGTTGCTAATTTGTGTCATTGCCCTTCACAGATGCTGCCTGGCGTACTAAGTTCCTCCAAATGCTGCTGTTTTTTGCAGCAGATTCCAGCATCTGTCTCTTGTGCCTTCATTAGAATGTCAATCCCTCTTTGCTGCTGAGTGCAGTTTCAAAACTAACAGCTTTGTATTCATTGAATATGTATAAAAAACTGAAAATATGAATGCAATCTGACAGCCATAGAATTAATATCCACAAAATTACCCAGTTTAAAAAAATTCAAATCAAAATGTTAAATTATTACATAATGCCTGGGTCATAAAATTAAAGTAATTTTTATTCTACAAAATGGCATCTTAATATTTTAATATTACAACACTGCAAATCTGAGAAACACGATAGAGCAAGCATTATATTGGTGCTATAATTATCTCTAAATGAGTGGATCTGACACAAAATGCATCCGACATTGATCCAACCAGCATGGTAGCCTAATCACACCCAGGCTGTTTTAAATACTGTTTCTATTATTAATGATGAAAAACTATATTCTGCAGCAGAGGAGAAGTTCAAGAGACATCAATGTATAGTGTGGCTGTATTTACACATCAACTGCAGGTGAGATCAACAAGTCACAAGCAAGGGTGATTCAGTAGATTCACTAATCAATGAGCTCAAAGGGAAAAGGAATAGCTGCAACAAAAATAATTCAAACTATATTTTGCAACTATCTTGTTAGATGACAACTGTAATACATTATTATTTTCTTGCATTGTGCAGTGTTAGATTTTGCGATGTGATTAGGAATGCAGCTGAATCATACTCACCATTTCTGGATTGGTGCCCTGGTGAATATAATAAGAGACTCGTCCCACCAGCTCCTCCACAGATAAACCTGAGAGTGTGCCACCATTTTCCTCCTTCACTTTATTAATAAATAAGTGCAATCCCGCTCTGTAATATAGAATGGATAAAATTAGTCTAAATACAGCCAGGCAAAATGTAAGCAATAAAGACTTTAAAAGCATTAAAAAGTATTGAGCACCATGTATGGTGCATCCCAGTGCTTCCATATGTCATTGTATGGCGCACCGACCAGGCATACAATGTTAAAACTAGATTTTCAAATTTTAATATTACAAAAAGATTACAAAAGATAAAAAAATAAAATGTATTATTTAAATTAGCCAGTCAGGCCCCTAAACAGCTTAAGCAGCTTGAGGGACGACGATTTATCAGAAACATTAACAGCAAAGAAGGAGACGTGTACCGGCACATTTTGGTTCTCAAAACGAAAGCACTGGTATATCCCTAATCAATCAAAATATCCTGGAAAGGTATTGCACTTATAAGTTCATAAGGCATAGGAGTAAAATTCATCCCATTGTGTCTACTCTGCCATTCACTCATGGCTGATCTATCTTTTCTTCTCAAACTCATTCTCCTGCCTTCTCCCCATAACCCCCGACACCCATACTAATCAAAGACATGCCAATCCCCGCCTTAAAAATACCCAAAGAACCAAATGTGAATGTGAAGTTTTCTCAGTTTCTCAACAAGGCACCTTCTTCAGCCGACAGATACTCAAATTCTAAACTATCATAGTTGTTTCAAAGCCAGTTACTAGGACAATTGGACGGCAAGGTGGCGCAGCGGTGGAGTTGCTGCCTTACAGCGCCGGAGACCCGGGTTTGATCCCGACTATGGTGCTGTCTGAATGGAGTTTGTACTTTCTCCACATGACCTGCTTGGCCTCCCCTGCTCCAAAGACGTACAGGTGTGTAGGTTATTTGGCTTGGTGTAAATGCAAAATTGTGCCTAGTGTGTGCGGGGATCACTGGTCGGTGCAGACTTGGTGGGGCCCGAAGGGCCCGTTTCCGCGCTGTATCTCTAAACTAAATTAAACTGCTTCCATCCAAGCGGACAGGGCTGAAGCCGTGGGCATATGCCTTCAATTATATGGGATGAACCTGCTTGTTCCCACAAAATCTCACCTGTCAAACCTGTGACTACTGTGCAAGAGGTCACTGCTGCCTGCAGATTCCTCACCAGATCGCATCTTTGCTCCTTTATCCTCTATTTCCTGAGAAGATTACGGAGAGTCGGTATGTCAAGGAGGACTCTCTCTAACTTCTACAGGTGCACAGTAGAGAGCATGCTAACCGGTTGCATCGTGGCTTGGTTCGGCAACTTGAGCGCCCAGGAGCGGAAAGGACTACAGAAAGTAGTAAACACTGCCCAGTCCATCATCGGCTCTGACCTCCCTACCATCGAGGGGATTTATCGCAGTCGCTGCCTGAAAAGGGCTGGCAGCATCATCAAGCACCCACACCATCCTGGCCACACACTCATCTCCCTGCTACCTTCAGGTAGAAGGTACATGAGCCTGAGGACTGCAACATCCAGGGTCAGGAATAGCTACTTCCCCACAGCCATTAGGCTATTAAACTCAACTGAAACAAAACTCTGAACATTAATAGGCCATTATCTGTTTATTTGCACTTTATCTGTTTATTTATTCATGTGTGTATACATTTATATAATGGTATATGGACACAATGATCTGTTCTGTATTCATGACTACAATATTCTGTTGTGCT
Organism: Raja brachyura; assembly: GCA_963514005.1. The sequence continues at coordinate 28,771,946 of OY740806.1, read as the reverse complement.
GAAGCAAAGCAAGAATGTTATTGTCCTATCTGGGACACATGACAATAAACTCTCTTGCATCTTCATGGATTCTAAACCCTGTAAATCCCTACCCTATACCATGGTGGGAGTACTTTACTAGAATCACCTCTGCATTCAAAGTGCCAACTCCCCACCAACTTCCTAAAGGCAATTAGGGATGAGCAAGGAATGGAAAGAGGGCATCCTGAGAATGTATCTGTATTGTTCATTTTGATATCACTGGATTACAACTCCAAGATTCACATGGCATTTCTGCTAGGTGGAAGCTGAAAGGATCCAAGCAAAGTTTTTTCTTTCAACACGATGCAAGATATTGTTTTAATAGTTGTTAGCAAAATAACTTACTTGCTTATTGTAGGAAACTTGAAGAACAGTTGCTCCATTACAGCATGATAGGATGACCGAGGCTCATTGGACTGTGAACTGCTGGCACCGGATACACCACCAAATGCCTGGAAATCGTTATTGGCATATATAACTGGCTGTGCAGACTGCAAATGGTTAAAGTGTTTGTTGAAGGATTTAATTTGTGTACCATATGTCTCAAATACATTGTTATGTGGATTCCCATGAACCCGTGACGTATGTAACCCAGAGAGGGATGTATCTGGGATTTTTACTGGTTTTGCCTCCATTGAGGGATTTGGCATTTCCAAACCACTGGTAGTCAGCTGGAGAGTTCTGTCAGGAAACGGCTTCATCCCAAATTCCAGTTCAAGATCAAGCCGGCTGCAATCACTGGGTGGAACAGGCTGTGCTGCTTGAGGTTTGAAGTAACTGGGTGGCCAAGCAGATGGCATGTAGGCATCTTTTCCTGTCCTTGGTGACATTTCTGCCTCAACGCCATGAGTTCTGGATCTTGGTGAATACCAACCAGCCTCAGCAGAGGCAGAATTTCCAGCAAATCCAATTTTTTTTGCCATTTCAGCCCTTGTGGGAGGTGATGACAGTCCCTGCTGCTTGTTCACAGATCGGAATGGAGATGGCATCAATGTACAGGAGTCCATGTGAGGTACACTGTCACTATCTCCTCCTGTCTCCTGGGTCCAAGAGGCAGCCTGAGCAAAATACAGTCATTAAACTCCTGTAAAATCCACCACAATAGGCACATCTTTTAGATAATTTCAATTTCAGATATATTTGATGAGCTAACTCGTACATTATTATGCAGAGACTTAATATGAACAGGTCCGAAAGTGGATTTAGTAAAAACAGTCCAAAGGTAGTGTAACAGCGGGGTTGAAAAGAAGAGCGGTGACATTAGCACCGACTTGTGCCAAGCGTGAAGATAAAAGAATTTGTGACATTCAAAAAGAAATATTGATAGGAATCAATGTGTCTTTGGGAGAATTTCTGAGTGGTAAATGTTTCACATAAAGAGTAATTGTTATCTTGAATGAACTTCCAGAGGAGGTCATCGAGGCAAAACAGAAACACCATTCAAGAGGCATCTGGACAAGTACTTGAATGAATAAGGCATGGAAGAATATGCTATCGATGCAGGCAAATGGGATTAGTATAGATAGGCATGATGATCAGCATGAACGTAGTGGGCCAAAGGGCCTGTTACAATACTGACTCCACAACCACAGTGCTAAAGGGTTTGCAGACAATTCAAATCTGGGGTGCCAGCAGCGATAAGATTACAAAAGCAGAGGAGTAATAGCCAGAGTAAAGAATAAAATGAAACCGCCATGCAATTTATACTGTACGGACAAATCTGTCAATTATCTTTTATTGCTGAAAACTGAGAATTTTAAAATTGACCAAAAAAAGCAACTCACTTTGATTAGTGTCATTTGTCCTTGAATTCCTTTCAATCTTTTTTCCCACATGTCACAGCTAGTGACAACGTCTGGAGAATGTGTCCTCCTTTAAAGATATATTAAGGGACACTTTACAGTCGAGCAAGAATCAAGTATTCCATTCATCTTTATTTATAACTCATAATATTTTATATAAAGGAAGGGGCATTAGTCTTGCAAGTACTGGCCCATTGTTAGTTAATACAATCAAATGCTGTATGTCTACCACTTTTACACTGCATCATTCTGCTGTGGAAAAACATAGAAGCAGTACATGTCCATGTACAAGAAAACCAAAATAATAGTGTTCCACACTGTACTTTGCTGTCGCTGGTGATTCCATGGAGAACTGTCAGTTAGGTTCTGCGCATCTCTATTTTGAGTGTAGAGACTACTAATGATTGAAGTGTTTGTTAATGATTTAGTTTCCGTACCATAAGTCTCTAAATTCCACATAGCAAAGCACAGGCAGGAAAATAAAGGAGTGCTGACTTACTGAAGCGACGGCCCAGTTGCAAGTGCATTAGGCGCCTTAGCTTTATGTCAAGGATCATCGGCATAAGCAACATCACCCCTAATTAACTAATCCTGTTTTTTTCATTAATTGCTAGTTGTCTTAAGTATTTGTGATTACACTTATTTTCAGGTTTTAACAGTAACCTCCGGATCCATCCCAAGACAAGAGTCATAAAAATCGTACAGCATGAAAACTATGCCGCCTATGATGCCCCACTTAAGTGCTGCCTCAACTACCCCTCTGATCGCTTGTTCTATACACCCACCATCCATAGTAAAAGAAATTGCCCTTCAGGTTCTCATCAAATCTTGTCCCTCTCACCTTAATCCTATGTCCTCTTATTTTTGATTCCCAACCCCGAGTAAAAGACACTACATATTCATGCTAGATAGACAAAACTGCTGGAGAAACTCAGCGGGCGAGGCAGCATCTATGGAGCGATGGAAATAGGCAAAGTTTCGGGCCGAAACCCTTCTTCAGACTTTTGTCTACCTTCGATTTTCCAGCATCTGCATTTCCTTCTTAAACAAATATATTCATCCTATCTGTTCTCATGATTTTATACACTTCTACAAGATCACCCCTCAGTCTCCTGCGCTCCAAAGAAGTCTGGACATAGAAACATAGAAAATAGGTGCAGGAGTAGGCCATTCGGCCCTTCGAGCCTGCACCGCCATTCAATATGATCATGGCTGATGATCCAACTCAGTATCCTGTACCTGCCTTCTCTCCATACCCCCTGATCCCTTTAGCCACAAGGGCCACATCTAACTCCCTCTTAAATATAGCCAATGAACTGGCCTCAACTACCTTCTGTGGCAGAGAATTCCACAGATTCACCACTCTCTGTGTGAAAAATGATTTTTTCATCTCGGTCCTAAAAGACTTCCCCCTTATCCTTAAACTGTGACCCCTTGTTCTGGAGTTCCCCAACATCGGGAACAATCTTCCTGCATCTAGCCTGTCCAACCCCTTAAGAATTTTGTAAGTCTCTATAAGATCCCCCCTCAATCTTCTAAATTCCAGCGAGTACAAGCCGAGTCTATCCAGTCTTTCTTCATATGGAAGTCCTGCCATCCCAGTAATCAGTCTGGTGAACCTTCTCTGTACTCCCTCTATGGCAAGAATGTCTTTCCTCAGATTAGGAGACCAAAACTGTACGCAATACTCCAGGAATGGCCTCACCAAGACCCTGCACAACTGCAGTAGAACCTCCCTGCTCTTGTACTCAAATCCTTTTGCTATGAATGCCAACATACCATTCGCTTTCTTCACTGCCTGCTGCACTTGCATGCCTACATTCAATGACTGGTGTACCATGACACCCAGGTCTCGTTGCATCTCCGCTTTTCCTAATCGGCCACCGCTCAGATAATAGTCTACTTTCCTGTTTTTGCCACCAAAGTGGATAACCTCACATTTATCCACATTATACTGCATCTGCCATGCATTTGCCCACTCACCCAACCTATCCACGTCACCTTGCAGCCTCCTCACAGCTAACACTGCCCCCCAGCTTCCTGTCATCCGCAAACTTGGAGATGTTGCATTCAATTCCCTCATCCAGATCATTAATATATATTGTAAACAGCCTGGGTCCCAGCACTGAGCCTTGCGGTACCCCACTAGGCTGGCTTCCTGTCTGCCAGCCAGTTCTCTATCCACATCAACACTGAACCGCCAAGACCGTGTGCTTTAAGTTTGTATACTAATCTATTATGTGGGACCTTGTCGAAAGGCTTCTGAAAGTCCAGATATAACACATCCACAGGTTCTCCCTTATCAACTCTACTAGTTACATCCTCGAAAAATTCTATAAGATTCGTCAGACGTGATTTACCTTTCATAAATCCATGCTGACTTTGTCCAATGATTTCACCACTTTCCAAATGTGCTGCTATCCCATCTTTAATAACTGACTCTAGCATTTTCCCCACTACCGATGTTAGACTAACTGGTCTGTAATTCCCCGTTTTCTCTCTCCCTCCCTTTTTAAAAAGTGGGGTTACATTAACTACCCTCCAATCCTCAGGAACTACTCCAGAATCTAAAGAGTTTTGAAAAATTATCACTAATGCATCCACTATTTCTGGGGCTACTTCCTTAAGTAATCTGGGATGCAGCCTATCTGGCCCTGGGGATTTATCGGCCTTTAATCCATTCAATTTGCCTAACACCACTTCCTGGCTAACCTGGATTTCACTCAATTCCTCCATCTCATTTGACCCCCGGTCCCCTGCTATTTCCGGCAGATTCTTTATGTCTTCCTTAATGAAGACAGAACCAAAGTAGTTATTCAATTGGTCTGCCATGTCCTTGTTCCCCATGATCAATTCACCAGTTTCTGACTGCAAGGGACCTACATTTGTTTTAACTAACTTTTTTCTCTTCACATATCTATAAAACCTTTTGCAGTCAGTTTTTATGTTCACTGCCAGTTTTCTTTCATAATCTATTTTCCCTTTCCTAATTAAGCCCTTTGTCCTCCTCTGCTGGACTGAATTTCTCCCAGTCCTCTGGTAGGCTGCTTTTTCTGGCTAATTTGTCTGCTTCATCTGCTGACATAGAAACATAGAAACATAGAAAATAGGTGCAGGAGTAGGCCATTCGGCCCTTCGAGCCTGCACCGCCATTCAATGTGATCATGGCTGATCATCCAACTCAGTATCCCGTACCTGCCTTCTCTCCATACCCCCTGATCCCTTTAGCCACAAGTGCCACATCTAACGCCCTCTTAAATATAGCCAATGAACTGGCCTCAACTACCTTCTGTGGCAGAGAATTCCAGAGACTCACCACTCTCTGTGTAAAGAATGTTTTCCTCATTTCGGTCCTAAAGGAATTCCCCCTTATCCTTAGACTGTGACCCCTTGTTCTGGACTCCCCCAACATCGGGAACAATCTTCCAGCATCTAGCTTGTCCAACCCCTTAAGAATTTTGTAGGTTTCTATAAGATCCCCCCTCAATCTTCTAAATTCCATCGAGTACAAACCGAGTCTATCCAATCTTTCCTCATATGAAAGTCCTGACATCCCAGGAATCAGTCTGGTTCCTCTCCCAACCTCCCAACATGCCCAACCTCTCCTTCTAGCTCAGGCTGTCAAGTCCTGGCTACATCCTTGTAAATCTCTGCACTCTTTCCTGGTTTCTAGCTGCCGGTTTGCAGATCCTGAGGTCACATTGGTCTGCCCTCTGCATTCCTAACTGATTACTGGAGTTGCACAGGCACTGTGGGAGCAAGTTCAAACAAGCAGACACAGGATGGTCTAGCCCAATCAATTTGACAGATGCTTTTCACAATTACCATTAGAAAATAAAAAGTACACTGCAAACAGTGAAATGTGTACTGAAACTTACTGAGCTTTCTGTGCTGTATAAAACTTCACATTTTCAACAGCCTCTTGATGCAGGCGATTGAGATAATACAACTTTGTGTGTTTCTTCCATTCCAGAATCTTAGTCTGTAGCAAGAAATTAAAGTATATAGATGTCCATGTTACCACTTTTAAATATGTTAAACAATATAAGAGCAAAGGACTGATTTTACTGTCTTTTTGTAGTTATCCAGATGGACTTCGAATTTTGCATCAACATTGTTGATACTTCTAAGGCGAATGCCATGATTTGACAAGGACTGAGTTCAAAATGAAAGTTACAAATCCATTTTTTTTTAAAAACGAAATAATATAAATTCAACTGGATGGTCACCACAATTCCCCAATGTTTGCTGGGAATACAGGCTATGCTCCTACTTTATAAAGCATTGGTCAGAATTCAGCTGGAATGCTCCGTGCAGTTCTCAGGTCACTACACCACAGGGAAGACCAGACCTAATAAATCCAGACCCGGAGGACGTAGATTTAGGGTATAGGATAAAAGATTTAGAGTGCTTTTGAAGGTACATTTTTCCCTCCTAAAAGAGGACTACTTGGAAAACCCTGCCAACTGGAAGCAGAGGTCTACATGAGCAAAGCTTAGAAGGTTTTAAAGAGTCAGTGTAGAAACAAGCACTTCGGCCCATGTCGAAGCACTTTCCACACTAATTTTATGTTATCCCACTTAACCATTCACCGCCTGCACAATAAATGCAATTTACATAGGCCAATTAACCTACAAACCCGCACATCTTTGAGATATATATAACATATAACAAAGAGATGCGGGAGGAAACCCACATGGTTGCAGAGAGAACATGCAAACTCCACACAAAAAGCATTCAAGGTCAGGATAAAACTTGGCCACTCTGGCACAGTAAGGCAGTAGCTATAGCAGCTACGTCATTGTGCCACCCACTGTGTTGGAGTGAAAGTACAAATCTGATCTGATAGTACAACAGTCGCAACCTGTAAGTGCGCCATAAAAAGTGAGATACTGCTTTATTGCCCTTTCAGGACCAAAATCCAATGGAAAGACTCAATAAAGAAGTTAGTCATGTTTGCTACCAGGCCACTCCTTTAACTACCTTGATGAAGTACTTAAGAATAGGACCAGGGGATTCCAAGGAATAGCTGTGGAAATATCTGGGGTTTGAGAAATTAGAGAGATTAAGGATCACATAAAAAAAAAAATAAAGCTATATCGGGAGATGATTTGTTGAGCAAAGGAGAAAGAAAATAGATATTCCACACGATAATGCTGAGCATATTAGGGGTAAGCTATTCAGAACAGCACAACCATTCAAATATTATTGGTGTTGATTTATTAGTGTCACATGTACTGAGATACAGTGAAAAGCTTTTGTGTGCTATCCGGTCAAATCATACTATACATGAATACAATCAAGCCACACACAAGTACAACAGATAGTGCAAAGTGAAAAATACTAGACTGCAGAATATAGTGCAACAGCGTTATAGTGTTAGAGAAAGTGCAGATGTAAAAAAAGGGTAATATTTAAAATTAGGTTTAAACACAATTCATATTAAATGTTCAACACTCCATACGTACATGATATACACCATATTCTCTATGCAACATATTTCTCATTCTCAATAATAAATACCTGAACAGATAAGAGTCTGTTTGCTGACTCTTTGCCATTTTCTTTTGCTTTGTCACACAATTTCTGCAATTTTTTCTTGTCACTGGCCTGTTTTTCTCTGAAATCAATAAGCATTTTGATGAGGAAAATCGCACAAGGGTTGGCTGCAGCAGAGTATATGGTGCAACTAGGTTCAAAAAACTGGTCCATTATTTAATTTACAACAATTTTCAATATAAAAAACTTAAAACAATTATTGTGCAGCAAGAATACCTTCTTCCTCTTATTTTCTGAATTTCGGCATCAATTTCAGGTAGAGTTTTCTTATTTCTGAAAATAAAATTCACACTTAAATTTTCTAAATATTCTTCATTTTGCTTTAATCAAATTACATTAGAATATATTAATTAAAGGAAAATTAAATATTCTTTCATTTTGCTTTAATCAAATTATATTAGAATATATTGCAAGGTGCATTAAATTAAAAACATGGTCAGAGAGCTCAGTCCCACGTGTTGTGGGGTCTGCAGCATGTGTGATTTCCTTGGTGTGCCTTGGCGTCTTTCATTGCCACACTGGCTTGAACAAACGGACACACAGTGGTGGAGCAACTGAGCAGGTCAGGCAGCATTTCTGGAGAACATGGATAGGGGATGTTTTGGATCGAGACACTTCTTGATATTGGAGGTATGATTCACAAGTTTGCAAATAAGAAAATTGGTGGATCGTAAGGAAGATAGACGGGCTACAGAATGATATTGATGAGTTAGTAAAATGGAATTTAATCCCAAAAAATTAGAGGTGATACATTTGGGAGGACTAACAAGGCCAGGGTTATTCACTGCTATATACTGGAGCTCATCTGAACAAGCAATCTTAAATTTCAGCCTAACCTTGTAACAATTTAAGTGTAAGATCACTGCCATGATGGCAAGAACATTTATTGTCCAATTTGCAATTTGGAGAAAGGAACATAGGAATCATACCTTTCTAAATTATTCTTCAATGGTTTAAGTTCTTCTTGTAGCACACCAAGTTCTTGCGATTGAATTTCTCTCTTGTCACGTAATTTCTCTTTTGCAGACGCTAGCTGTGTCTTTACTATTGAAAGCTCATCCCTCAGTTTCTATTATAAAAATGTAGAATGCAATAAAACTTTACTTTGTATTTAGTATCTATCATCTAAAAACAATGCCAAACATTCATTCTCCAAAACATTAACATTACGTTAGAGATTGTTCCTGAGGACTTCAAGGTGAGGCATAGGCTTCACCTTGGTGTCCCCCTAGGCGCTCAGTTTCCTTCCACATTACAAAATCCTGCAGTTAATTAGAATTTAAAAACTGCAAATGCCAGATATTGAAAATAGTAACAGAAAGTATAGTGAAAACCCAGGTCAGGAAGCATCTGCTGAAAGAAAAACAGTTAACATTTCAGATCATGGACCCTTCATTAGACCTAAGAGGGAGATAAAAGGGACTGAAGAAGCTGGAATCTGGAGCAAAACAAACGGCTGGAGGAATCTAGTGGGTCAGGCAGCTACTGTGGAGGCAAAGGGATGGTTGACGTTTTGGGTCGAGATCCTGCATAGTGGCAGAGAGTGAAGAGGGAAGTACAGAAGAAGTAAGAGGGAAGTACAGAAGAAGTAAGAGGTAAGAATTTCATTGTGGTAAGAATTTCATTGTGCTATTTCAGTAGATATGACAATAAAACACTTTTGACTACACTTGAGGCAGGGGCTGGTAGGTGACAGGTGGAACAAGGTAAGGTGGGGGATGATGAATGGATCGAGCCAGGTGGATGTTTATGAAAGAGTTAATTACTATTAACGGTTGCTGTCATATTTAAGCTTTCCTGTTGTAAAAAGGCAATTGCTATGGCATTGTGGAACACTTGGCCAAATATCATGGCAAGAGTTTTTTAGCTGAGTTGAATAGTTTAATCAGATAAGAAGGGGCCAGTGGGGTACAGCTAAGGCCATTGGAATGTCTAGCTTTTGGCAAAGAGTGAAAAACAACTCCATATTTGGAGGTGGCTGATGTTTCCTGGGACATCACCTCATGCAATTGATACTGAGTATGGGGGTATATTAACCCCGGTTTTCTGGTATTTCTTTGTGTGTTGCTGGAGAACTCAAGACGTACACTGTTGCCTCTGGGTCTCTAAAACCACACCCGTCGGACATTAAAATTAAAGCTTTGAATGGTCTTAACTATGTGTCTTTGCCTGTTTCAAGTGAACTTTTTCATTTAGAGTCAGGCAGGTAGGAGATAAGTGAAAATAGTAAAGGAGAAAAAAAAAATAGGCAGGTGGAGTCATGTGGGGAGAGGACAGTGGGAAGATAGAGCCAGAGGATGAAGAGATACGTCAAACAAGATATAAAGTATAAAGTATACTTTATACGCCGCAGCGCCACCACAGCCCCGAAGTCCTGGCTCTGCCTCCGGAGCCTCAAGGTCAGTCCCAGTTGGAGGCCACCAGCTCCGCGATTAGGCCTCAGCGGAGAAGGACACATGGATACGATAAAAAATGGTCAAATCCCCCGAAGGAAGAGACTAAAACAAGTTTCCCTCACTTTCCACACAAACACAACTAAAAATAAACTAAAACGTACATTCAACAAGACAAAAGAATACACAAAAAAGGAAAAGATAGACGGACTGCAGGCGAGCCGCAGCTGTATGGCAGCGCCGCCACTTCCGGAATTAAGAGAGGGGGTAATATGTAGGAGGGACCTGCAGATGCTGGTTTAAACTGAAAATAAGACACAAAAAGCTGGAGTAACTCAGCGGGTCAGAGAGCATCTCTGGAGAAAAGGAATAGGTGACATTTCGTGTCTGGTGAAGGAACGGGGTAAGGAGGATAGACCCAATGGATACGATGGAGAGATGGAACCAGATTGTGGAGGGTACCTGGGGTTGGGGTGAAATGGAAAATATGAACAAAAGGAAGGTGAACCATGTTGGATTGGGAGGAGCAGAAATGGGCATCCCTTCCTGCTCCTACCAGTCCACCTAGGTTCTCTCTCCCTTTCTTCACCATTTTCCTCCCCAACCTAGATACCTTACCATCAGCCATCTGATCCCCCTGCCAAACACTCTTCCTTTATCTGGATCCACATCACCTTCCAGCCTCTGCCTGGGTCTACTTCCACCACCCCCTCTCTCCCAGCCACCAACTTGACTCTATCTGCCCACCCTCCCCTATTTCACCTGGTTCTACCCATCACCTACCAAGCCTTGACTCACCTTCCCTGTCACCTCTTTATGCCAGTTATTTACCAAGATTTATAATAACGATATCACTACCTTCTCGTTGAACAAAAGCTGCTCGTGCTTTTCTTTGAACGTTTTGATTTCATCCCGAGTACCAGAACAAAGTTGATCATACAAATTTTGTGATTTCTCATAGCTCTTCAAAAGTTGAGCCTTTTCATGGTATAGAATCATAAAGGTTCTCTGCAAATTAAACATCACCAAAATGTACAATTAATATAATTAGCATTTGTTCAGATGCTCACCACATTATTATGCAATTATGCAAATAGAAAAATATTACAGGTGCATTATTCAATACTTTTTCATGAAGATTCTGACTTAATCACAAAGATTACAAAGTTTTGGAAAACAATGACAAAACCTTAGAAATGTATTAAAACTCTGGCCAATCATTTCTGTTGGTTTTCTGGAAGTCCTTTCCATTTGGAACCAACCCACATTTTCATAAAACATTATTTTTCTTTTGTATTATCCTAAAATAATAAAATTATACAGAGAATGTGTCTTTGAGAGTAAACCAAAATAAAAACAAAAAATGCTCCAGGTACTCGTCAACGGATAGATTAACATTCATCAGAAGTCAATATAACCACAATTCTCTAATTTTACTTTGGATTTACAGTGCTTGCATATTTTCTTAATTTCAATTACAGAATATATGAAGGTTTAACTAGTGCACATTAACACTGTCACAATTCTAGACTAGATTCCATTCAAAAAAAAAGATACAGTTTGTCATGAAAGGAATCCTGGTAACATGCAGAATCTTTAATAAAAGATGTACCTAAAGTTTCTTATTTTACCTCTTTGCTTTCAAAGGGTTTTATTGGATCAGTAAGTACTGCTGCATCGCAGGTCTTTACGTTCTATGAAAGGAATAATGAAAATGAATCAATATATCATCCGCAAATCACACAGAAATGGATACAGAGCATACAAGCTGCACTGTAATGATCGAGGCAAATAGCACCGAAATATTGAAAATAAATGGCGATTTCTTTGAATCTGCTAGTTTCCCAAACAATAATTGAATGCCTGTATTTTAACTATGAATTTATCAACTTCTCACCAAAATGATTTTTTACAGTGCAAAAACAATCTTTGAACATCTAGAGAATACACGGATCACATGGGAACTGTTCAATTGGGCATGCGACTTGTGAAACACTTCTTGATTATTAACTGGAGGCGCTGCATAACTTAAGTCTGCCTTTTTTTGCTTATGAACATGGTATTTTCTCCTCTACATTAAAATAAATGATTTCACAGCTCTGGGGACGTTACATGGAGGAGGAGGCACAAAGCTCTGTTGCTTCGTATTGTTTCACAGCACTTTAGCTATTGCAGAATGAGAACCAAATGAGAACTTCTTAAAAGTCGATAAAAGATCCATGTATAATGAATCATTAAGCCAGGAAGGTCTCACATCTTCAAATGGATATCATACTTAAATTCAATTCAGATGGCTGCTGTAATTAGGGAGAAGCTATTCCTGAACCAAATGACACAAGGCCAAAATCAGCAGATTCAGTCATTGTTTTCAAGAAGGAAACATCAAACTCATCTTTTTGCCCTTCAGACAAAAATAAATCACTCAGTGAGCAGCTGTACAGAAAGCTAGATATTTTCAGCACTCATTTACGGTTTCGTTTTGGCACAACATAGTAAAGCGGCAAACAATCACACAATAGCTAAATAGGAACGACGATGCAGAACAATCATCAGCAAAGATCCTTGTATTTTGACCCTCTGATCAACATATTTTAAAATCTAATAAAATATATATAGCATCCAACAAGATCACTATTATAACACTTCACAATTCACAATTTGACATTACTTATAGCTGGAGAGGACCAAGTAGTAGAATCTAAGAGTTACATCAGGCCTAAACATGCAGGTGTGGTCAATATTTGAAGCTTTCTTCTCCAAATAAATAATGATGCTGAGTTCATTGTTAATGTTGCAGCTGACATGGGTGAATTACTAAACAATGTATTCAGGGACATGGAAGAGGAAAAAAAAGATGCAAGGAGTTAGATCACAAAATTACCAGTGAATGGTGAACCTGATTGAGGGGTAAATGGCCAACATAACAAGTTAAGGAAAAAAAAAATAGCAGCAAGTGAATTATATGGGGCATAATTAATTTCCTCATTGTCAGCACTGCGCATTGTACAGCTCTGCTGACTTTCACATTTGGATCAGAGCCATCTCGCTTTCTCTCATATCTGGAAATTAATTGGACTTCAATATATTTTTGTTACTGAGGAATTGGGTAATTAAGTATTTTGTGCCAATCCATTTAAATTATTCTTTGCATATTTTGCCAATGGAGAATGCAGTGAGGTTACGGCGGACTGTGATGTATCAGGCTCAGCAAACAACACAATATGTTCCTAGTTTTTCTGACATTTTCACTTTGTTTAGGTTTGCATTTAATCTTTCTATTGTAACTTGAACTCACATTAATTGAGGAGAGTTTATCCTGAAGAACATCACCGACATATGTGTTGGCATCCAAGTCTTCAATCTTTTCCTCTTTTGTTAGCCATTGACAATATTCTGTCATCTTAGAATCCAGGTTTTCATGCACTTTCGCTGCTGCCTCCTCCAAATACCTGAAAAATATATTTTATTGTTGTTTATCTGTTGACAACCATAACTTACATGAATAATCCAAAGTGCAGATAACCTAACAAAGAGTTGAGAACTCACCCTTCAACCAACAAATTAAAATATATCCATTTCGGACAAATATATTTCTATATTTACTATTCAATAGTATTACTATTGAAAATAACAACTGCTGTTACCTCCGCAGTCAGTTAGATTAAATATTACCATAGTTTATTCTAGACTACATGTAGAATGATGCTGGATACCAAATAAAAGCTCACTCTTTAATCTAGAAACTGCCTGCCGACTTGAAATTGCCAATTTCAACTATACTATTCTCACGTTTGTGAATTGGCTTTGGAATACATATACAACCTAACCATATAATTAAAAGAATGAGAGTTGAAAGTAAAATGTGGCAATATTTTCTTCTCTAATGCCATTGTTGCGTTTCTAACAGAATTGTATTGGAAATACAATTGTGTCAATGGGGAAAATTGGGTTCTTTCCCTGCAAAATGTACAAAAAAATAACAGTATTTGTAGTCGCTATGGTTTTTTTGTTACATCAAGCTAAAACTCCTAAAGGCTGCATGCTACATTATGTAATAGGTTGTCATTGCATGTGTCAATAGAAACTAATGCTTGTCAATTTCTATGACCATTTCTTGTTCTGCCAGATTGCTACAGGAAGGTTACCAGGAATTTATTTCCCCCCTTACACTTTTACTTCAGGACAGCTTTTTCTTTCCTGTTTGTCAATTTATCGCTTTCACGTAGTTCTGCAGTTCCCATTTTAACAGGCATAATTCATCTACTGTGTTACATCCAATTCCTGGTAAGGAAACACATTCCTGCAGAACTATCTGCAATAAGAGTTTAACAGGGCAGCAAGAGATGGCCAGCAGTCCCATTTAAACTCACAAATGCATGATGTGCTTCTGGTCAGTTGCAGGGTCACCAGCTAAGCACAAGCTGCAATCAACCATACCAGGTACGTGTAAGTGGGCACGAGAAATAGGCTGCGAGTTAGATTCATCTCAGTTCAGCTACTCATTAGCAGACAAGTGTCAGAACAGCACGTGAAGTTACCACTGCCAATTTATTACAACCATCAGCCACATAAATGCTCACTCACTAGCTTATTCTATAACTTCGCTGTTCATAGAGGAATTACTTAATACCTGTATATCCTTTAACAGACTTTAAATTCTTACCCGCTTTTATCATTTTTTATCAACTCATTTGGAGGACCTACATTTTTCTGACAGTGGGGAAAAAGACAAATAAAAATTAGAATGTTTTAATTAACAGATTATATCATGTAATAATTAAGATACTGAAGAGCTTTTCTGCAGAAAGATTTGCAAGACAATTATTATTTTTACACAGACAGTAGAAGGTGCCTGAAATGTAATGCCTGGGGAAACGGCGAAAACAATACGATAGCAATGTCCAAGGGAAATATATCCAGGCACTTGAAGAGACAGGTAATGGAGGGATTTAGACCAAGTGTACACAGATGCAGTTTAAATTGGTCAGAAGTCAGGTCCTATATTACTCTTTGCAGCTTTATTCCAAATATTTGAGACAACAGCACCCAAGTCTTTAATAATCAAAGATTCAAAGGTATTTTATCGTCATGTGTACCAATTAAGGTATACTAATGCTTAAAAAAGGCAACAAGTCACACAACTACATAAAAGTTAACAAACATCCACCACAGCGAATTCCACATCCCTCACTGTGATGGAAGACAATAAAGTCTAATCTTCTTCCCCTCTTTATTCTCCCGAGGTCAGGGCAGTCAAACCATCCGCAGTCGGAGCGGTCGAAATTCCCGCAGCCTGGAGCTCCCGAAATCATGAACTTCACGATGTTAAAGACCGCAGGCTCCCGTGGTTGGAGCCTCCAAGGTCAGTCCCCAGCAAGAGGCTGCCAACTGCACGATGTTAGGCCACAGTGCAGACGGAGATACGATACAGATAAAGTTGCATCTCCATCGAGGTAAGAGATTAAAAAAAGTTTCCCCAACCCCCCACATAAAACAAGCTAAAGAACACTAAAACATACATTTACACATACTATAAAACAACAAAGAAGCAAAAGGACGAGACAGACTGTTGGCAAGTCAGCCACTAATAATTTCTACCATTTTCACAATGCCAAGGGTAGGTGTTGAGACTCAATTAGTAACGGTCACCGTCTAGTACTTCTGTGGTGTGAATGTTACTTGCCACCTAATGCCCAATTTCCAAACGTTGTCAAGCATGCAGTTTTAAACTACTTGTTTGAGGAGTTGTGAAAGGAATTGAACATCTTCATTTGTGATCTTATGATGGAAGGGGAGTCAAACGCCTATGAATGAAGGAAACTATAAAAAGTGATAACACTGCCCAATCCACCACGGGTACTGACTTCCCCACAACTGAAGGGATCTATAGGAGGCGTCGTCTCAAAAAGGCAGCCAAGGACCAACAATCCATTCTTGGAGATGCACTCTGAAGATTCCAGCCAAAATAGATTCCTTGCCCTTGCGACCTTCAGTCTTCCTTCTTCAATGTATTTTCCGGCATGAAGAACTACTAGTTCATGAGGTGAGGCAGGCTGTTGGGTAGCATTTAGGAGGAATCTTTACCACATTTGACTTAATGTCACATGAGCTCATCGGATATGGAGCCACAGTTTAAGAGATACTCCCTTCCACTTGCATACCACAATGCTGATGCCCCAGCTGAGTCTGTCCTGTCGGTGGGCCAAGACTTTCCAGGGATTGTAATGGATTAGTCCGACACACTGCCTATTCGTTATGATTTTGTGACAATGGTAATGCTATATTGCTCCTCGACGGTTCTGAGGTAGAGGTCTTCCGATTTGGGCACTAGATGTTTATATGGACTTTGCACGATTGAGTGGATGTGGAGTGACTCTTGTGTCCGGGTTTGGTGCAGATATTCTGGCCAGTTTCGTTCTTTTGTTTATGGTGGTTACAGCTACGTGGCTTCTATGGCCAACTCAGAAGGCACTTGAGAGAAAACCTTGATGGTTACACAATTGGCAAGGCCACATAAAAATGTCCGACGGCCTTCCTTGATGGATATGAATGAACCAGATGTATTGATGTATCAATATGGTTGTTTGTGCAGTTATTCACAATTCAACTGAACAATAATTATACTATGAGGACATTGATCAATATATTTTATAATTAAGATTGAAGGATCAGATTAGTCTAACATTAAAGAAAACTTAAATTACCTTGTTTTTGACTTCCTTCTTTCTGGCTCCAAGTGTTTCATCCTGTTTGAAATTCACAAAAACAAAGTATATTCAGAAGACAACTGGATAAACAATATTGGTAGAGACGGGTCAAGACCCAAAACGTCACCTGCCCATTTCCCCCAGAGATGCAATCTGACCCACTGAGTTACTTCAGCACTGTGTGTTTCACTAAAGAATATTAATGATTGAACAAGACATTGACAGACTTCTTCTAAGAACATGTACTGTCATTGAAAATTATGCCAGCAAGAACCCCAGTTGTAGAGTAAAAGTGTGAATAATTGCAAGTGTTATTTCCATTTTTAGAATGTGGAGAGACAGAACAGAAGCCTTACATATTTACAACAAATTTATATTCAGTGCTTTAAATGACCAATCTAGTGCTTAAAAATTGGAGCCTCAAATATAACAATGGCTTTTCTCATTATGAACAGCCCTTTCTCTGATGCGTGTGGAAGGAACAACATTCCGCAAGGGAGAGAAATAGCATTCACCTTCCCTCCGTGTTTTATAATTGCACTTCAATCAACTGATACAATCCTGCTTTCACACATTAACCACATCTTCATTATAATGCTGTTTCCACAGTACTTACTATACCCTCAACTGCAGCCAACATCTACAGTTTCACTACATCTCAACATGAATTTTGAGGTTAGCACTACACTGATTTTTTTTTTCCTTCCAAAAATTAAAACTATCTGGCAGTGAACCATGGCTCGTATTAGCAAGGGAGATGCCACTAAATGGGATGGAAAGGATACGTACTGTTGCTAATTTAAGCTTTATGCTAACAAACACATTTCATACAGGATGCATAATACTCCCAAAACATTAAACATTGTTAGAGTGTTGTTTTAATAATTTCTACAGCTGTTTAAACTTGTACTCTGAAATAGGTGAAGGAAAAGGGGAGAAAAATACAGCTTTAATGCAATATTCTTACAATTAAATTAGAACAAGATATCCACTTTACCTTCACTTCACTCTGATCAGGCTTTTTGTTTGGGGCATCTATATTAAAAAGAAAAAAAATGTTCAGAAGTTATCAGGCTTTGCCCTTGTTCTTGGAGCCACAGTATTAAAGATCAAATCAACATTACTCTTTTTTGATCTTGCTTCATTTTAAACTTAGAAATGTGTGCTGAAAATGTTGACATTTTAAACAATTTTAATGATGCAGGATTCTCAAAACAAAACAGATTTGTTGATCAAGGTCATTCCAATTAAAGGTCCTGAAGA
The DNA here is from genome assembly GCA_963514005.1 of Raja brachyura. The sequence continues at coordinate 28,754,201 of OY740806.1, read as the reverse complement.
GCTTGTCCCCCCCCCCCCCCCAAGAATCTCAAGTTAATAAAAGACAAAAACACAAAAAATCTAAACAGTATAATGTAGCCCATCAGTATCAGGTGCTGCAGCTTAAGCGCGTCTTAAAGCGACCACTGACGGCCACTCAAAAAGCAACAGAGAAAATGTTTTATTCTCAAAACCAGCTGCGGTGCTCCAGTTACCTCCAATTGAAGAACTCTGGCTTGCTGTTGGCGTACTCAATGCCCTGTCCCAAGCTCTACTTCTCCTGGCCTGACTGAATGACAGAACCGACCTGTTTGGTGGGAATCAGCCAATTTCCTGCTCATTCGCATCAAACAAGATGCAAAGAATGCAGCCATCTGCCATTTGCATCTTACCATGGTTAAACGGCAACACCAAAGTGTAATTTCTCAATCCCAACAATGGACAGAAGTCAATGGATGGACCTATTATTTTTTAACCTTTCTTTTGGTGAATGTCTTAAAGCTGAGACCTTGATGACCAGTGAGAGAAAGTTTTGTTATAAAATTTATGGTTTTAATGTACCACATCACATATATACTGAACGCTCTCAGGAGCCACAAGGAATCAACTTCTCAAATCCCAACAAAGAGTCAACTCCACACTCCCTTGATCTTTTCCCCCAACTCACATGCTAATCTGGCTAAAGCATATAACCATCATGCTAAGAACCATCAAGTTCTCCATGTTAACAAAGAGTATATTGCATATGAATAGTCAAGATGATTGTTGACATACGTAACTGGTGTTAAATTACTCACCAGTTTGCTCCTGGTGGATGTTTGATGACGGTTTTCCTGGATGTTGATGCTTCTTTTCTTTTTTTCTCACAATCTTCTTCAAGTTTAAACTAAACATAGAAACACAGGCAGTATTGACCAAAGATTCTAAAAAAGCTTTAAAATAAACTATTTATTGAGGTTAAAACAATGCAATTACTTTCCTCCATAGAACAGATTCCCAATTCAATAAATATGCGATTTTACTTTGCAGCTGCATTGATTTTGGTTTTCTCATTCTGTGCTTCCTGACATGTGAATTTAGGCATAGGGACACATGAAACCTTTCACGAATGACGTTGAAAACCACTCTCTGGACCAGCCTGCAGAACAAGTCTTTGATACCAAGGCAAATGATACCAAGCCCAATGCTCACCACTGGCCTCCATTGGAAGTGTTGACTGGTCTTGCACTGATTCCATACTGCATCAATTGCACCAAGACTTTGCATCTGCAGTGGCCTCCAAAATGTAATGGTATCAGGTACATGGAGACCAGAGAAACCAATCCACAAATATGCAATAGAACTGGTCCATCTAAGCCCTAATGCAGAGAGCATTACATAGAGTATATTCCCCTGACCTGTCAATATGTTCTTTGAAGGTAATATTGGGGTGGGGGTGAGGTGGATGGGCAATTACAACATGGGACTCTCAATGGATTCTGTGAAGTCTGGGGTCAGAGTATAGACGGACTTCAAATTCCTCGGGGTACACATCTCTGAGGATCTGTCCTGGTCCCTCAACACCGCCAAACTGATTAAAAAGGCACAGCAGCGCCTCTACTTTCTGAGGAGGCTTAAGAAAGCTCACCTGTCCCCTCAGATCCTGTCCAACTTCTATCGCTGTACCATAGAAAGCATCCTGACCACCTGCTTCACGGTGTGGTACAGCGGCTGCACCACAGCTGACAGGAAGGCACTGCAACGGGTGGTGAAAACCGCCCATCACATCATCGGTGCCCCGCTCCCTGGCATGGCTGTCCTTCACCGCACACGGTGTCCGAAACGGGCTGGCAAAATTATTAAGGACCCCTCACACCCCAACCATGGACTGTTTGCACTCATCCCATCAGGGAGGCGGTACAGGAGCCTCAGGTCTCGCACCAGCAGGCTAAGGAACAGCTTCTTCCCCAACACCATTACCATGCTGAACTCACAGGCCCGGTGCTAGCCCCCACCCCCCCCTTCTCATCAGTATTATTTATAGTTTATATAATTTATAGTTAAGCTCTTATTCACCAGAATATAGCACATGTCAATCTTTTGCACCTTAACAACTATCTGTATATATGTATATGCCTATGTACAAACACCAATATATCCTAATTTGTATATATTGTCTTAGTCAGCACTTTACTACTTTGCACTGTGGTTAGATGCAAAACTGCATTTCGTTGTACTGTACTTGTACTATGTGCAATGACAATAAAGTTGAATCTAATCTAATCTAATCAATAATTTGGACAAAAAAAAACTACAAATGGGCCATTCCCACCCTCTGTTTCCGTTTTCAGTCATAGATAAATGCAAAAGTTGCTTTCAGTTATTCACTGCAGTAAGCCAAAGTTTCACCATCATTTCTCTGCAAAATGGAGGCCATGCTAACTATGAAATAGATTGCACTAATCCAGCTAAGCGACTAAAGTACAGATGACAAATTTGTGTATACTACATTAGAGGGAGAGGTTGGATTGCAAAGGATGAGCAGTTTTAGGTGGTGATATAAGCTATCAGGACCCAGGTCCCCATAGCCATGCCACTCTTGTACGTTTCACACAACATTCACAACAGTTTGAGGGGGGGAATAATCCTCCAATTTTCAACAATGAACCAGTACCAACAAGAACCAAAACGTAAAGTTTGGGGCCATGTTGATCAGCAAGCACCTGCAAAGTTGTACAACAATCAAGGCGGCGGCAGAAGAACAAGCCCACAAATATAGCGTCCCAGACCTTGCCCCGATTTTTCTGTCCACTATTTGTTTACAAATTTCAATAATTTCTGAATATTGTATTCTGTTTGTATATTTATAAAATTACTTAAATTAAAGTTAATAATTGAACTTACAAGTTACCAGTCTGTTTGTTTGCTGTATTCCTGCCACTTTTATTCTCTTTTGTTTTGGAACCTTCAATCTGCAACAGATATAGAATGTGTATCAATTGCTAACGTATTCCATAATAAAGTCACCATTCTAAGTCTGAAAACTTGTTGCTGAATTCAGCGATTTACTACAAAGGGAGTAATGTACTTCCTCTTTCCAAATTGTATAATGCAATCTCATTTTATAACGTGATTGCTACCTTTAAAATGTCATGGGTATTACAGGGATCTTTTTTTAATATGTAGAGATGAATGGCTAGATCAGTATCCCTAATTGCTCTCAAAATACTTGAACAGCTAAGTGACTTCAGTGGGTAGTTAGGAAATATGAAACCCAGACAATGTGGGATCAGTAAGGGCAAGATGAAGTGAGGAAGGCAGGTTTGATTTCTAATGAACATAAATCATTTTTTTCATGGAATTTTATTGTTTTATTGTAAATGTTCCATGATTTTCTTTCTCTAGTAAAAACACTTCCCACCATTCGATTACATCCTAATGGAATTATAAATTACAAATCCTTTCACAGTAACAGCTGAAAATAATCACTAGCTACGAGTTTAACTTAGCATAATGTCTGACAGACATTGTGGGCCAAAGGGCCTGTACACGTGTTGTACTGTTTGTTCTATGTTCCATGACACCCGAGGGCTTGGAAACTCACCGTCTTTTGCCGTGAATCCTGAAAAATGTCGACCTTCCAGATACATCCCATACAGTCAGGCGTAAGGCAGTCCAAACCCAGAATATCCTGCAACATTTTCAAGCAAAATCAGTTTTAGACGTGAAAGGTACACAAAATACATTTACTTTAATCTTGACACCAAGCAGGAAATAAGACTATTGATAATCTATGATAACTGCACAGACCTGCAATTTGGTCATACCCACAGATTCTCTGGCCTTTCAAAGCATTGCTTTCAGTCTCATATCTTTGTTAGAAAAATTATCTAATCTGACTGTAGCCAATAGATGATTTATCATTTGAGTCCTTTAATGCACTACTTCCAAACAGAGAAACATTGCAAGAGACAAGGAAAGGTTTAGAGGGATAAGGGTCAAATGAAGGCAAATGAGAGTAGCGTAGATAGGCATTTTGCTCAGCATGGATGTTAGGCCAAAGGGCCTATGTCCATGCTGTATAACTCTTATAAATACTTACTTTTTCAATTTTATCTTGGAACTCTTTAATTTTACAACGTTTCCAGCAGTATAAATGGTACTCGATACGGCAATCATAGCTGCAATGAACTCGGACAAAGCCCTGTAGAAAGAGAACGTGCATCTTTTAATAACTCTATACAGTGTAGTCAGCCATCTAGTAGCCCTTGGGTGTGGGGATAACTGATTAAATGAGAATTGCTAGAAAAGAAATTACTGTAAATCACAAGTACTGTATACTTAAACCTTTAAATAAAGTACTGGATTCTATCTCATCTGCCTACGTTTTTAAATAACAATTTTAATACTACAATAAAGCTGAACAGCATTAATGAACATTTAAAAAAAGACATCACGAAGCGCCTAGTTTCAAAATGGAATATTGTTGCTAATTAGCCTAGAACTGTACAAAAGGACACAAAGTTCTGGAGTGAATCAGCGGGACAGGCAGCATCTCTGCAGAACATGGATAGGTGATGTTTCGGTTCGAGACCCTTCTTCAGTCTGATTCTTGGGGAGGACGGGGTTGGGTGAAGAAAGCTGAAAAAGGTCTACAGCACCATTAACTTAACACGGCATTTCACAACTTTGACTTTATGACAATTAAAATGAACATCAACTTATCGGCACCTGACATTTACCGGCATATAAATTAAAAAAAACACTACCTTGAAATCAGGATCGGACCTATAAATGTCACATTTGTTGTTATGGGCGCTACAGAATCGATAAAGGCAAACAGCATCCGGTCTCGGTGGACACAAACAGTCTTTAAGAAGCGAGTTCAACAGGTCCTAGATCATAAAATACAACAAGGTAATTAGCACAATAATTACAATTAAAATTGCAAGCTATAAACAATAATTGTTTTGTTACAACAACAAAAAAATCTGCTCGGGGCTCTTCATTGCACATTTGTTTTTAACTTAGTTTTGAGAATACAGCATGGAAACAAGCCCTTCAACGCACCAAGTCCATACTGACCATCGATCACCCGTTCACACTAGTCTATGTTATCCCACTTTCACATCCATTCCTTACACACCAGGGGCAATTTACAGAAGCCAATTAACCTACAAATCTGAGCGTCTTTGGGATGTGGGAGGAAACTGAAGCACTCAGAGGAAATGCACGCAAACACGGAGAACGTGCAAACTTCATACAGACAGCATCCAAGGTCACAATCCAACCCAGGTCTCTGAGTCAGTGGCTACCAGTTGTGAGGCAGCAGCTCTACCAGCTGCAACACAGTAAATACGGTATATTTACCAGATTTCACAGGCACCAGCTGTGTAAACATTTAACTTAACATAATTACTTTAAAGGAAACACTTTTAACCCCCAGACAATGACAAATTGGTTTATCTCTGCTCAGTCACATTGCAATTTCAATGAAATAATTCAGAAATCAATTATGCCATCAGACAAGAATTGGAATTATTCCACCCAAGCAGGACAAACTGACAGCAACCAATGCATAACCTTGTTGGTTGTGACATCCTAGAACAACAGAATTCTGAAGCTAAAGCTGGTTATGACCTAACCAGTGTTGTACTCTGCACCAACCAGTTGGTCAGCAGAGATCGACAGGCCTCATCAACAATAATCGTGTCAGCCACTGATGCCCATTGTATCCCCTCAGGACCCATTGGCAAAGTCTCAACAAATTCTGGAAGGTGATGTAGCCAGTTTATACCATTTAATGGAAATAAATGTAACTTGAGATACAGCAATATTTTTCACATAATTAATAGCGATGGAATGGAAAAAATAACTCTGCTTCTCAAATGGTCCCACCCTATAAATGTCTGTCATGGAATTTATTTTAAATGTAGCTTGTGTAAACAAGCAATGAACAAGTCTATGTTGAGCATTTAATCTTGAACAAGGAATCTATTGCACAAAGGGTAGGATTGAGTAACTGCAAATTCCTAAGAGTCCTGTTCAAACGAGCCCCTCGAGTGGTAGACAACTGAAGAGAAATCCAGTCAATCTTTCTCCCCAGGGTTATGAATTACATGTAACGAGATGTTTGAACAAGTCCACCAGTAACTTTCCTGATCAACATCTGATTTCAGACACAAAGTGCTGGAATATCTCAGCAGGTCAGGCAGCAATTCTGGAGAACATACACTTTGTGTCAAAAATGCTGGAGAAACTCAGCGGGTGCAGCAGCATCTATGGAGCGAGGAAATAGGCAACGTTTCGACCCGAAACATTGCCTATTTCCTTCGCTCCATAGATGCTGCTGCACCCGCTGAGTTTCTCCAGCATTTTTGTCTACCTTCGATTTTCCAGCATCTGCAGTTTCTTCTTAAACATACACTTTGTGTCATCCATGTTCTCCGGAGATACTGCCTGACCTGTTGAGTTACTCCAGCACTTTACATCCTTTTTTGTAAACTAGCATCTGCAGTTCCTAGTTTCAACATCCAAATGCACTACTATCCACAGCACTCTGCCCATAAGTGTTTGAAATTCTAATGAGAATATTGGTCCAAAAAGCTATAACTGGAACAAGGGAAGGATAGTCGAAATGCTATCAGGGTCTAGAGTCCTGGTCACTTTCTACTGTTTCCCTTTTGATTGGTGCCTCTCTGAATAAACATACATCTAAAGTGAATATGTGGTGTAGTTTGTTTTGTATTCCATTGCATCATCGCCATTTTGTAAATATCCATGTTCTCCACCATCAAGCATTGAGCAAGTGTTAAACTCCGAAAAGTGTTAAATTGCCAAAACCAAAAGTCACTTGGAATAATTTGAATGTATTTTTTCTTGTTCACATCCAATCTGGATGAATTTAGCTCTCAAACGCACCCACTGAGTACTTTTCTTTCAAGATAAATTAGTGTTTCTGAATCCTGGATTGTCAGGTCAGCAAAAGTATTTCATTCCCAACTGCTTTTTAACCAGCTCATAAATACAGCATTCCTGAAAATCCCACGCTTTAAATATTTTCAAGATTTTTTTCCAAACGCAGCTTGTGCAAACATTACAGCAAATAGATGTAACCACTATGTTATATTAAATATCACTAACTTTATTTTTCTCAGGGATCCTTCTCAAATTATTGATTACCCAGTCATGCTCTCAGTACATTTATGCACAGGAACACTAAACTTGAAAGTAAAAAATATATCAAATAACAAAATTCAATTTTATTCAGCATGGATTCTAAGAATTTAACATTATTTAATAAAACAACTTTTCACTTACTAAATATACTCATTCAGCAGCTCAGATTGCAATGATTGTGCACCACAAAGGCAACAGCAAAAATAAAAAGGAACGTAATTATTTACATTCAGAAACGAAACAGAATATGCTGGAAAAATTCTACAGGTCAATCAGCATCTGTGGAGGGAGAAACATTTATGTTCCTTTGTTACTTGCAGACCCGAAAAATAAATAAACCACTGAGAAACCATTCCACAGATACTGCATTTTTTTGTTGAATCTTTCCAGCATTTTCTGTTTTGGTTCCAAATTTCCAGCTTCCGAAGTTTTTCTTTGAATCGAATAAAACTTTAAAATCCTACATAAATCTATCACGAATAAAAATTAATTGGACTAACACATGGGCATTCCTTACTTTCAATACACCATTCCTGGTTTCTTCAATCACAGTATCTGTGCCTGGCCACGTCTGAAGCCCTGGGACTAAATCACTCTCAACCAGCTTCAGAGACTCCTCCACAGATGATCTTGCTTCTTTATATCTAGAGGTAAATTATCGAGTTAAATGTAACAAGGCAGAAACATTCTTGTATTCCTGTTCCTTTGCGAGACAAAAATACAAAAACCTGCGCATCCCCCTGTATGCCTCCATTGAGTTCAAGATAGTCCTAAAATGTTGGAGCGATGCTCTGGTTTTTGTATTTTTGTCTCACAAAGGAACAGGACTGCACCCGAGGACACTGCAAAATTTTCCTCCTCTCACCTTATGCCCTCTAGTTTTCTACCACGGGGTAAAGACTGTGAGCATCGACTTTAACCAGGCCTATCATGATCTTGTATACTTCATTAAGTTGCTTCCACTATTCTGTGAGTTTTGGAAGAGGCTGATTAGGTCTATGCTGGATTCTCACACTCAGTCACATGAAGTAAGTATCTGATTGGGATCTGAGGGATGGTGGATTGCTTGGGACCTTGTGATTTGGTTCTATTCTTTGTGCTTAGCCTGAGCATACAAGGCAAGGTGCTCAGTGCCTTCTTGGATATTCATTTCCATCTTAGTGCCTGCTTCCAAAAGATTCATGAGCTCGTGGAGACATTACATGTTTTCAAATAGACCCTGTAAGTGTTTCCTCTGTCCCCCTAAGCAATTTTTGTAGTCAGATTGTTGTGGTAACTGTTCATAAATCTCACTATTTCTTCTGCTAATCTTTTTCCTTGGGTTGAGGATCACTTGCTTCCAATGTTCTATGGACTCTGGGGTGGCTGGTGAGGTCATGTGGGATTCACAAACTCAGCTACAGGTGAGATAAATGGTCTTTGATGGGAAGGTGAACTTAATGTCAGGTATGCAGTCAATATGGCACGCTCCTGAAATTGCTGGAGTGTCATTAGAGCCTCAATGCAGGGGATGCTAGCTGAGGAGAGAAATCAGACGTTGTAGAATAGGCAAACTCATGGACTTGGAGGATTTTGCAGCAAGGGCATTGGCAGTATTTTGAGCTGCTCATCATATGTTGTCTTGTTAACTGTAAAAGATGATGGGGATCAGTGCTGTCTATAAACATAATCAAACACTTCTCCTCAGCCAGCTCATGGTTGTGCTGGCATAATGAAGACAATAATGAATTTCATCACTGATGCATGCCTTAAACAAGTGTGAAATTTCTCCAATTAAAGTTACATGGGAAAGTAAGAGAAACCTTTATATTCCATCTGAAGTGACTATATTGCTAATTCCATGAAATGTAAAGATCGCATGATTAACAAGATTCTCCTATTAACATATCATAGTACCTAAAAGTAACACTAAATTGACCTTTACACGTGTATGATTTCCTCACCATGTATTTTAAAAAACCATTCTTGTTAAAATACCTAATTTCTCTGGTTTTGGAAAGGAATTTTTGAATAGATGACAGTTCAGTTAATTTGGTTCTTGTTCAAGATGGAAAGTCAACAGCAATAATATACGACTGTCTTTAAAATCTGACCCATTAGTATGCATTGCTCAGAGTGCTATGAATGGCTTTAATGATACAGCTATTCCATAAGCCATTTGGAAATTAAAATCACAATTTTCCATTAGTAAAGCACATACCTGTTCCATCGGATGTGGACACGGCTTAGACCATAATATGAGAGGCAGGTGAAGTGGCTGGAATCTTCATCACTGAACTCGTCAAAAATTTTCTTAAAGTGCCGTTCAGCCTCTAAAACATCCTAAAACCATCAATAAATTCAGGAGAAAAAAATAAATCATGTCTCACCCTCAACTTCATAACTTATTCTCTACTGTAAGAAGGTAATGTAGTTTAGCCTACAGCCGTTCACTTGAAGTACTGTAGTATATTTTATCGATGTTGCTTTAAAGTATCGTTCTTATCCAGTGACTTAAACCCATTACAAAAATTCTTTATCAATGCAGCAATATTATTTCCTTGCCATGTACGCAGGGGAAAATTTCCCTTCTAGTGGCTCCAGTAAAAATGGGAAATTAAATTAGCCTCCAATACCATCTAGCAATTCTACTGTAGAACAGTTTGTATTAATATATAGCATCTCCAACATCCTCAGGGTAATCCCCTGCAGAAATAGCAAATCAAGTTTTATACAACGCATATAAAGGAGATATTGGACTGGATGGCTTGATCAGTGATAGGCTTTAAGGAGTCTTAAAGGAGGAGAGTGGAATGCCAAGATAGGTTATGGGAAGTAATTATATTCACCAAATTATTATTTTGTTTAATAATGTTTTAATGATGGGCCATAGATTACTATTCAGAGGGAAACTTGGTGCTGTCATCAATGGAAATTATATAAAACTCATTTCATTATATAAGACCCATCTCATTATCAAAGAATAAAAGTTCATACCTGAATTAAATTATTTCCCAGAAAGGCCAAGCCACAGGCATACTCAATGAGTATGTACTCCATGGTAGTCAAGTTGTACACCTGTAATGGAAAATCAAATGCAATTAATAAATAGACTAACATCTAATATTCTGTTCAGAGACACAATAAACTTCAGATGCTCGAATTTGGAGCAATAACAAAAGTTGGAAAAAGTCAGCAGGTTGAGCAACATTTGCAGAGGCAAAAGAATGATTGACCTTTCTCGTTGAGTTATTGCATCAGCAGTGAGTGCAGAGGGAAGATAATGAAGACTGTACACTCATCATTCTCCCCCAAATCTAAGCATATGATCACCCCATCATGCTTCCACACAGGTCTTCAAGGATCCAACAAGAAAATAAATCCTAACCTTTTTAAAATGTACTTAAATTTAATTTGTTTGTCTTATCTATAAGTAATGTTTACAGACTTGTTACGCTGCTGCAAGTAAGAATTTAATTGTTCCGTTTTTGGTACATTTGCCAATTAAATACTCTTGACACGACTCTCTTGATAATCTATGGTTTGCTAACAATCTGAATGCCTCCCAAAATAAATCTAACTTCCTTCAACAAAAAACATTTTCTATGTATTCTAGCTGTAATATTGCCCTTGCAATGTTCTTTTTCAACTCTATCCAGTTCCTTTTCCCGCAAATAATTATTTTGTTAAATCGGTCTCAGTATCACTTTCATGCACAGCCTCTTTTACCAAATAATGAGACTTGGAAACAAATGTGCAAATTAATTAAATACTCAGGATCTTTAGCATAGTCACCTGTACATGGTGGAAAGAGCTGCAAAAAAAAAATTCTGCTGAAAAGCACAAGGAGAAAGCCAAAACTGAGCAGCAATCAAATTAGAGATGTAAGAGTACAACATGCATGTCTGAGTGGTATCCCACGATAAATTCATCTCCGTAAAATGGCAATACGTTTTTGAGACATTAACATATAATTTGTGGACACCAGACACTTCATTAGAAGCTATGTTCTTGACACATTTCATCGTTTTAAAATTAAATCAATTCCAGGGAGCATTTCATGGATAGCAAGTTTCAGACAATGTTTCAGATTTTTTCTGACCACAAAATACTTTATTTCCTTTCAACTATTGTCCGAAGGATATAACCCAGTCAATGCTGAGAAAAGAAAACAATTATTCTCTGTTGCAACAGTCTGGACTGACAACTTGACCTTTCACCATAAAAATGTAAAACCACAAAATAGCAAGGTTCAGATATTAGGAAAAAAATATAAATGAATGAACTTTCTATCAGCACCAAGTATAGCTTAGAGATTTTAAAGTACAGTCATCTGTAAGGAATCTGGAACTGTACACTGTCGTCTCTACGAAGAAATTTAAAGATAAACTAAATTTGGTGCCTAAATAAGAGCAATTGACTTCTATTATTCAAGGAGAACACTTCAATAGATTTGCTGCTTTGTCCAAAAAATGCAATGTAATATTACCGTGTTGTGCTATCTATAAGTAATGTTTTTGCAGACCTGTTACGCTGCTGCAAGTAAGAATTTAATCGTTCTGTTTTTGGTATTTCATATCAAAGCGTGCATTTGCAAAATAAAGAATATGTCAATAGTATTTAAAACGTCTCTGACAGTGAAACTTACTTTCTTTTCTTTTATTAATTTCAGGGCATGCAGATAGTTTTCCTGAGCATTTCTAAAATTAGATGCCATCAGGGCCTCAGAAGCTTCTTTCAGTTTGCATTTCAGCAACCTTTCTTCCACCTGCAACATAAAGAGATGAATCAATAACTTAAAAATGCTTAACAGTAGATAATGAGAGTATTCTTGTCTCACTGTCTAAGAAAATTGCTGTTTTATATTGTCATTAATGCCACAGAAAGCATGATTCCAATAAAACAGCACAATGCTATCTGAGCTAATATTATATACAAAATATTACTTAAATGGTAAGTTTTAAAAGCTAATGCATTTTGAATACTAAATCCACAACGTAAAAAGAAATAGTGTATTTTATAAAAAGGTGCATATTTATCATTTTCCAATGTTAACATCATGTTTCTAATCCTTACAAGCCTCTCGAAGTAAAGTGATCATGTTCCTGAGCCAAAAGACCAGTGAAATGTTGGTCACCTGAAAATACAACCATGAAAGCAGTTCACAGAACCAGACAGTTTTCTATGTAACACCGATTCCAGTGGATTAATTGAATTCAAAACTTCAATTTTTATACACGTGACATCTTCCAGAATATGGAGCCATTTAAGAAAATCTTGTAAGCCAAAAACAGAAGTTGGAGATCAACTATCCTGTTGTCATACCTACTGCAAGACAATGAAAAGGATGTTGAGAATTTCCCAGATATTCCACTGTAGAAATAATCAACAGCCCATTAAGTTATACTTTATTGTCACATGTACCTAGAAAGTACCTAGGTAAAGTGTGTAGCTTTATTTTTGCATACAACCTGGTAAAATCATAAAGCACACCTCACATAGGCAATACACAAGAGTCACCACGTTTCTGGCACCGACAAAGTTACATAAAGTCACTGATTGATAGTCACTCAGTGAAATTCAGAAACTCATGGTCCCAAAGGTCACTTAATTATTTTGTGCATTCAGTGTAAGGTAATATTCAACAACTGTAGCAACTTTTCTTTCCTGGATAGGAAGTTACAACACCTCTAAATTTAATCAGAATAATTTCTATAATAAAAAAAGACTGAAACATGAGAATGTCTGCTGGACAATGATTCCAAAATATTTTTTTTCGCCTCGGCAATTTTTCCAAGACTCTGAAAAGGAGAAGTCAGGCCCAACACTCATCAAGAAGAGGTTGTGCGATGTCAAGCATGTTCATATTCTCGTAAATATTCTCGTAAATCCATAAAATATTTCTGCTCTTGATGCAATTTTGCAACAAACTGATGTTCAAGTTAGTTCTCTACCCAGACATCAGACAATCCAATCTGAACAGGATCAGGAGGATGCGACCAACGCATGCATAAGCAGAAGACTAAACAAAAACCGCAATATTTGTATTGGGTTAAATTGAAGTCAACCGTCCTGAAATTCCAAACTATACATTAGATCAGAATGTCTGGAATACTACTTTGAAGCTGCCCTAACTGAATTCCATCAAGTTGTTGAGATATATAGCCAAATGATGGATAATTTAAAATGTTTGCCTTCGTTAAATTCTGTTCTTGCCCTTATTTCCCAAAGACCAAAATTAAAAAATGATTGAAGTCAAAGTCAAGGTCATTTTGTTTGACTTCTTCACATAGCTAATATCTGATCTAAATCTCACAATCCCAGCACAAAAGTGTGGTAAAGCATCTCCAATGGATGTTGTGTACGAATTTCAGGGTCTTTAAGAGGGTAAAGATCTAGTTAAGAAGTAATTATGAGGGTAAAGATCTTGTAAAATTTAAAAAGCTAAATTATAGCAGTTCAATTGCAGGCAAAATGCTGTCTTTTCATTGGAATAAAGTCTATTGGCAAACAACCAAAATTTAAAAAAAAATTAACATAAAGATTAAAACTGAGCATGATGAAAAGCTTCTTTTTGAAAGGTTAGTGCCCTACAAATATTATTTGAAACTTTGAGTTGAAAATACAGGAATATAAAGCTTCCCTCTCACGAAAGAGAAACATAATTGGCATCACTTCAAATTTTAATTCGTTTTCCAATTATGCATTTTTTTGAAGTTGCGTATTGCCTCAAGTATTGTCAGGGTGTAGGTGGAGTTCCATTATAAATATAGTCCACTCCAACATTCAAACAAATGAAATCAGAAGAATCTGCTCGACAGTGCAAGTAAGCCAAACTTTCTAATTTGTTTTGAGAATAGTAACATTTAATAATGCATTGTAAAATTTCCTCATTCATCAGGTTATTCAGAAGAGTAATGAAATTGGAATTAATGTCGTACATGATTTACAGCTGTTGTTGCTTTGAAATGCCTCCAAGATATCAGTAATAATTGCTAAATATTTTTTTTCCTAAGCATCATATTTGTAATTGTCTATAAGATCATTTAATTTTACAGCAACCAATCAGCCCGCTGAAGTTCATACTCGCCAAAAATTAACTTTTGGTCAATCCCGCTTCTTTATTCTTTTTAAACGCGGTGAGGGTCTCTACTTCAACTTTTTAGACAGTTACTTGCAGGCCACAGCCTCCATTCCCCTCCCTCAACCCACGCACACAACTTTCACTCATTGGGTTAGGATTAGCCTTGCCCTAGTCAGCAAAGTGCGTGATCAAAGCATTTTCTTCCATGACAGCCCAGATTCTATGATCTTCCTTATACCTCCTTAGATGCAATGGATAGTCCCTCAGCCCTTGCCCACCTAAATACATGAATATCTGATCCCATCGAATAGTCTCTAGTAACTTTCCTACCACAGATGTTAAGCTCACTGCTCTCTAGTTCATTTGCCACTCTCCAATTTCCCGGCACCTCACCCGTATTTAATCCAGTAGCTGAATCGAGAGAGAGAAATGCTGAGGTTGTAGCAAAGCCAACATTTGATTTAACTTGGATAGATTAATAAGCATCCAATCTGTCGTATGCTGGACATTCTATCTTTTAGTGTAAGTCGATTTTGAAAACGTATGCATTCTTTTTTTAGTGAACATCTTCATTGCTAAAACTAACAAGGGGCAGCCCAAGATTACAATAGTTTACAAGTATGTTGCACATATGAAGTCCTCTGAAGTAAATTTTAAATGTTGCTGATTATATATTCAGATCTCCGACCCTTCTATTTTATTGAATGCATTTCATATTACATTTCAATGTAGATTAGGAGCACAAATCCAAATATCACTCGGAACAAGAGCCTGCCCTCTTTTCTGTTGTGCGATAAATAATATTTCACGTGTCAACCCAAATATTATAGATTATTGGCTGCAAGCTCAGATTCACTATTTGCTCCTTCCACAACAGAAGGAAATTTGAGGTAGCTATACACTGTAAATGGGTCCATTATAATCAGGTGTGTCTTTTCACTGACTCGTTAGCATGCAACAAAAGCTTTTCACTGTATCTCGGTACACGTGACAATAAACTAAACTGAAACTTAACTGAGTTGTGTCTTGCAGGTATAAAATACAAATCAAACATTGACTTTCAGAATTTTGCACAAATTCTTGCAAAGCATTAGTTTCATTTTACTTTTCCTACCTTTGAACTCATTTCCAGTGTTGGTTCTTCGTGCTGTTCTATGGATGTGTTGTAAGCTACATGCTGCTTGCTCTCACTACTTACTTGTTCCACTTCCTTGAGCATTACCCGACTGTAATAAAAATAATTGCTTGTCACATTTGTTACAAATCAATGTTTTTAATAGTATATCATGATTCAAGGACATGCAACTTATTAAAAGAACATTTTAAAGAAACGCAAATGCTGGTAATAAGATAAATATACTTAAGGTCGGCGCAGTACAATGTGTGTTGGACAAACTACATAGCAATGTTACAAAATTCTGAGATTTCAAAAATCAAGTCTGCAATTTATCCCATCAGATAAAGCATAAAAAAATAAGTTTAATTTGACACCTAATTCACTTTCATATCTTCAGTATTAAAAAAGTTATGGCCATTTTCGTACTCGGAAATTAGCATCTTGTTCCCCATTGCCTTTCCATTGACTCAACTCAAAAGTTGTGATCGAGGACAATCAAAAGCCCATAACTTTCTTAAAAAATTAAGAGAACTCGATGAAATTTTCAGTTATTATAGATTGAAGCATTCTGAAAAAAATATGAACTGAAATGAAAGCATATAATTAGTTAGTTACCTCATTGTAGCTAATTACAAAATCTAAACATCTATCCATTTTCATGAATTTATAGGCCAAATGGAAGGAATTTAGCGTTTAATTCCCGTAAATTAATGGCCATTTAAATCAGCTTGCTAGTAAGTTTTAGGGGAACGCAGTAGATTGGAACGTTGTGGTTTGCAGTGAATTTAACCCAGCAGGTAAAACACTGCCGGTTCCTATATATTTTTTGTTCCCTTTTCGCAACATGAAAATTTGATGAAATGCTTCCTAAGAACCACGTTTTTACGTAAAAATAAACTGTGTACTTTCTTTTCTCCCCTACGTAAAATCCTTCCCGT
The DNA here is from genome assembly GCA_963514005.1 of Raja brachyura. Next base: position 28,737,946 of record OY740806.1, on the reverse strand, counting down.
TGTCGGCGCTCACGGCTTTAGAAGATGATTTTTAAATTACTCTAGCTAATAAATGATCTAGCGTAGTTTAAAAATACCTTCATAAATCAAATGTCGGAGCGATTTCTCTTTAGCGACGAAATCCCGAGATGGATCGACTTGAACTGTCTGGCGAAAAACGGCAGTTTAAACCCACCCCCCTCTGAAAGGCGCCAAATTTGCGCACACGGGGAGTGGCAGAACTGCAGCGCCGCTCAAGGTAAGTATTGTAACATACCTAAACTATGTACAAAAAGTGGTAGTTGTCAATTAGAACAATCAAAATTTAGATACCCACACTTCCAAAAGAATAATTTAGCAACCTAGATTAAAATCTGGAAGTCAGAGACGGCAGACAATTATAAAAAATACTTGATTTTAATAGAACACAAAGCGTGGAGTAACTCAGTGGGTCAGCTAGCTTTCTCCCCTTAGTACAATCGGTCTGAAGAAGGGTCCTGACCTAAAATGTCACCTATCTATTCCCTCCACAGATGCCTCCTAACCCGCTTGGTTACTCCAGCACTGTGTTCCAAACAAGATTACAGCATCCACAGTTCTTTGTCTAATTTGAATGCTTTACCTTTCATCAGGTGATGCCTGTGCTGCAGAAGATACAGGGGAGTTCATGTCCTTGCTAGGATCAGTAGGAGGTGATGATGCAGTTGTTCCAGTATCAGTAGGTGTCGAAGCATCTTTTCCAGAGTCTGTACCCAGGAACGATGGAGTTTTTGTACCAACGGCAAGTATACATTTTTCGTGGTTGTCCGATTCTACAGAATTACGTGGAACTGCAAAATCTCCTTGGTCTTCTTTCAAACTGGAGTCCGACTCGGAATCAGAAGTACATCCTCCAGATAACATCTTTGATCCATGACCTTGGTTCAATTGGTCAAAGTTATCATTTTCAGAATCAGAGCTGCTACCACTGAAGTTCATTGACAGGAAAGGAATCTGAAAAACAAAACATGTTATTTGAAAGAATCACTATAAAAATGAAACCATATATCACCAGTGAAGTGAATGCAAAATATTATCCAGACGTTTTGCTGTTTATAGAGCACATTGGGGGCCATTTAACCTACTCCTCCAGTATATCATAGCTAAAAAAAACTTGTTAAAATATCAAAGCCACTTAATGTAAACTTTTATTCTTTTGCATTTTCCCCAACTATTCTCTATGGAGTGCTGTATGATTCTGTAAGCATACATAGCTCATTAAACTAGGACCCTGTACAGCAAACAATGGCAAATATATCACCTTTTACTCAAGCCAAGGAACTGGCACTCAAAATAAGGTGAAAATTCATTACTCATCCCCAGCAGCTCATGGTAATGAAGGGGAGACTCTTTTCTTTTAACAATGGTGGAAGGTGCCATTAAGTAAAACGGTGAATGACGAAGTAGTTGCCATGGTAGTATTTTGCAGCATCTGTGGCCCTCTTCTTTCTCAATAGTGTTTTATGACGAATTAGGTTGCACCTCCTGATGAAACAGGTGGAAAATACAGCCATCCACAAATATACGAATGAGTTACTTTCCTTACACCCACTTGAAACCGGAAACATGTTTTTAATGTCAGTTTTTAAGCTTTACTGAGCCAGCGTCACTTATCTGTGACCTCAACCATATACCACTTGTCATTGCAAGGATTTCTCTCATTATTATAATTCATTTCCTCATACTTTACTTTGAACTTGCTAAATCTTGAAACCCCAATTGAATCCCCACTTACAAACTATTGAATCCCCACTTACAACTATCCCCACTATACAAACAATGTGACTCACTGTTTATATCAGCTTGTACATCGGGGTGTATTTTTAACCTACTTTTCAACTCAGTGGCCGATTTAAATGGCTTAGACCATTGCGTACTAATTTAAAACCACCCGTCAAATTTTGCACTGGTATTATGTAAAAAACTATTTTTCATTGCCATGAAAAAATTAATTATTCAGCACTTTGTTGGAAATTATATTAGCAAAAATTCTGCTTGAGTGTCAATGCTGCTTAGATAGGGGTTTATGCAATGAAGTGACTCCTATTACAGCAGCATGCACATAAGTGGTTACCAGCAGTGAAACAGACCGAGGTGGGGAAAAGAAGACACATGGAAAGATGAGATAGCAGCTGAATAATTCAGATAGGTCCTTGGAAAGTAAATGCTGTCATAAAGGGGTTTTCTTTGTATGAACAGACCTCGATTTGGTAGCATTTAACTTTACTGGACTAACTGACATGGATTAAGAAGATGGATATGCAACAGGGCACTGAAATATTGGACGAAGGGCAGCTATACCATGACTAAGATCTGCTAATTCAACAAAATATCGTGAATCTATGTCCTCCGCAGACAAAATCTTACCAGGATTGCATTTTGTATATTTATTTGGTAATTCATTAATTGGGATGTGAGTAAGATGGGGGTGGATGTCAAACTCCACTCCTCACCTGGACCTTGTATGTTCTCTTCAACAAAATGTATTGTTAACACAAGCTACTTCAGAAGATTGAGTTTGATCTAACTAATAGACATGGGAGTAGGACATTAGCCCCTCGTATCGTTGCACCATTCAGACAAACTGCGGCTAATATTTAACATCAGCATCACTTGCCTGCACTCTCCCCATATTCCTTAGATTGATAATATAAACAAATCTCTGTGACTGACTGTTCAGATTATTTCTGGGTAGGCCATTTCAAAGATTCACTATCCCCTTATGAAGCCAATTCTCATGTCTTGAATACATGAGCTTTTATTTTTGAACAGTCACAGCAAACATCAACTCAACTTCTAGCCTGTCAAGTCCTGCTAGACCGAATGAAGTGTACCTTGGTAGGACCTACCCTGTTGGGTTGGCTTATATCTCTCATATATAATGTCAGAGATCAGATAGCATCCCAGCCACTTCAAACAAGGCAGACATGGTTTAAGGATCTGAATTAAAAATATACTGGGTCATACAAAATGGAAACTGGCCCTTAGGCCTACCCAGTCCACGCCGACCATCGATCACCCGAACACTAGTTCTATGTCCTGCATACAAGTGGCAACTTATAAAAGCCAATTAACCTACAAACCTGCGTGCCTGTAATGTGGGATGAAAGCAGAGCACATGGAGAAACCAACGCAGTCACAGAGTGAATGTACAAACTGCACAGACAGCAACGAGATGAGGATCGAACCTGGATCTCTGGGGCTGAGGCAGCAGCTCTGTCGCTGTGCTGCCCGACAACTCAGATATAAGCAGCCCACTGGAATGCCCCCTTAAGATAGTCCATCATCATAGGAAGTTATATAAAGATTTTTTTTCCATCTTAATGTGTTAAGAGCTCCATATGTCTCAATGATAATAGGAATGACTCAAGAGCAGCCCTCAAGGCACTCACCATGGGAACCACAGGCAGATAGACAAAAATAGATAATAGCAATGCATTGGAAGGTGATGTTGTATACTTGTTGCCTTAAATACAGACAATGGGGAAATTAAATTGACAGGGTTGGGAATAAGAGCCAAAAAAATAAAATTGCAAATTTCTATTTGATGCAAGTATAAATCGAGAAAGCGTGGAGACACGTAAATGCTAATTCAATATTTTATCCGCAAAATAAATAGATGAATATTACTGTTAAAATTAACAGGTGGTTATCAATTAAACTAACAATATGATTTTATGTAGTAAAAATGAATTGCCAATGCCAAAGAAAGACACAAAATGCTGGAGTAACTCAGCGGGTCAGGCAGCATCTCAGGTGAAAATGGATGTTTCGCATTAGGACCCTACTTCAGATGATATGATTTCTGTTACAGCCCTGATGCATATTTTAGTTATTGAAGTAAATAACTCCTCTGTTGGAAACACCAATTTATGTTGAATAAAGCAGTAAAATCTCACATCTGCCACTTAACCTGACCAAAATAACTGCAAGATAAATTTTATGACGACAATTTTTTGGGGAGGAATGTAACCGGCTGAATTAAATTAAACAAGACCTCAGAGATATGTTGTGAACTTACATCAAAAGGCAGAGAATGCTCATTTTGCTCCTGCTCAGCCCGATCATTATCTTTAGTATTTTCCAGCCATGCATCCACACCATCAACTGAAGGGATCACATCATCTTCTCTAGATTCATCATCTCCATCTTCATCATCTCCATCCTCATCATCCTCTTCAGGTGTGGAACTCTCAGTATCAGTGCTTTCTTTCAAACTAGATATTAACACAGTTTCCAAACATTAGTATGGTTCAGCGATACAGCATGAAAACAGACCCTTCAAGCCACCAAGTCCACGATCTATCTTTCATACGTTCTATGTTAATCCATTTTCTTATCCACTCCTTACACACACTGGGAAAATTTAGAAAGGCCAATTAACCTACAAAACCACACCTATTTGGGACGTGCGACGAAACTGGAGCACCTGGAGGAAACACACAAAGTCACGTGGAAAATGTGCAAAATCCACACAGACAGCACCCACGGTCAGGATTGAACCCGGGTTTCTGGTGCTGAGAGGCAGCAACTATACCACTGCGCCACTGCGAGGCCCTTGATTTATGATTATAATAAATTACTTAGGAGATTTAGTCAATCAGAAATAAATCAATTTTCAAATTAAATCATTTAACTTCGGACAATAAAAAAACAGAAAAGAAAATGTAAAACATTCTACCTGTCAATCTCCGTTTTCCCAATTTGTTTCTCTGAACACAAGCAGAAAATATGTGGAATTAGGACACAATTATTCATTAAATCTCAGTTTCCAAAACAGGTGCTATTACTTTGTCGTTCGTAAGCATTTACACAAACTTAATCAGTTTGTGTATGACCGGATATAACATTACTCTGCCAATCACAATTTTTGCCTGAATAAACTAAAATATTTCAGGGCTATATATATAGACCAAGATACAAAGTGCTGGAGGAGGTCAGCGGGATAGGCAGCATCTCTGGAGAGCATGGATAGGCAAGAGGTTGGATTTGGGACTCTTCTTCAGGCTAATTGTGGTGGGGTGGGAGGGGTAAGGGGGAAGAGAGGTGGGGGCAGCACAAAGCCTGGCAAGTAATAGGTGGATACAGATGAGGAGAGTTTTGATAGGTGGACACAGATGAGGGGAGTTTTGATAGGTAGATGGTTGGACAAAAAGGCCAGAGAAGAAGAGACAAAGGGGATGAGGTAATGAATAAAGTACGAATTGTGCAGCCAGGAGAAGGAATATAGGTGGAAGAGGACATGGGGAAAGGGAGAACGGATGCAAATGCAGATGCGACATAGAGGGTGAAAAAGGAGATGGAGGTTGCTGGTGCAAATGTTCGACAAAACAGTCACCTAGTCTCTGCTTGGTCTTGCCGATGTACAGATACAAGTCTTTCAGCAGAATACAAATTAAGCATCAAAAACTAAGTTATGGAAGATAGGTTTTCACTGAATGCTATCAACTATTCCTTAACTTTTATTGTTGCTTGAATGGATGCTGATACAGCAATAATTGTTTTCTCAGATATATTTTGTTGCTGTCTATTAAACCGGAATACCGCTGCCTCATGCAAATACATCAAGTGTGGGAATTTTGACAAACCTTTCGATGAAAGTAATTGTTCCGTTTGAATCAGTTCTCGCTGTTCTGTCAAACCTTTTATGTTCAGTCCTTTCCTCTGACAGTCTCGAATACCCAACGAATTAGCCTTCAAAGCGCGTGTATGCCATCCTTTCCCACACTGCGCGCCGGCAAACAGATAATGGCCCTAAAAGATAAAAAAGAAACATTAAAAGGAACTGTTGTTACTGAGGCCTTTTTGGTGAGGAAACTGTGTTTGCAGAAGGTAAGTGGTCATTCTAAAACTTCATTCCACGCTTAACATAGTTTCAAATATTAAAGTTTGCAAATATTTGGAATCACATAGGTTGAAGAGCAGATGTATCAATGATACTTTGGACTTGCTTTGCCAGAAACGGAAACTGAGAAAAATGTACCAGGTTTACATACCTCAATGGAATGAGGTTTCAGGACAATGCACCGCTTTGCATCACTCCATGCTTTTCTGTGAAGCAACAAGCAATGCAATGTTAACGATATAAAATGCAATGTGGTGATATTCATAATGACATTAAATGAACAAAATATTCTCCAATTTGAGACAGAACTATGTATATTGTTACTCAAATAAATTAACAACAGAAAACTTTTAATTCTCAGAACAAAAAATCCTAAAACAAAACAAGAGGCCCAATAGTCTCCTAATTGTTTATAAATGAGAATACTTTGTTTCTTAGTAAAGAGAAATATACAGCCATTTGACAGTAGTTTTATGTAATTAACCAGTATCAAAACATGATTAACCAAATGTTCGAAAATAGTAAAATTACATAGCTAGATCTGAAATTACACTAGATCAAAACAAAAATGAAGTCATATAATTCCCTGGCAATCTTAGACCATATACCTTAAATCACGTTGCTTTAATTTTTTTATCAACAGACATAACCAACTTAACTTCAAAGGACACCCCAGTACATCCCATCCCCACAGATTAATAAAATACACAATCTGGAATTACATTTTATTAACGAATGAATGTCTAGAAAAGAGCAGAAACAACTTACTTGTATTGACATAATTGCAAATAGCAATATGATCTTTTCTCATACAACAAGTGATTGAAAGCACTGCAAAGAAAAATGTGCACAAATCAGTTTTTAGTACTGAAACATTTCACAAATTGCATCAACATCATAAGTCACATAGCATAAGAATTTCTATTAACAATAAAGCACCATAAAAATAATGAATGCAAGAAAACAAGCCAATTTTCATATGAACTATAAATATTCTAATAGATAACACAAGTTTTTAGTTGTCATTAAATTGTTTTTCACAAAATCACAAACATTTTGGAACTGGGGGAAATCGCACATAAAAGAAAAAATTCCAGGATTTTGTGATATCACGTTTTGTTCATTAATCAGACAAAACAGAAAAAAGATTAAAGTGCACTGTAATCAATCTCTCCATAAATACATCACTTTAATGAAATTACAACCACTTTGTCTAAATGAAATCTTTTCACATTTACTTCGGTACATTTTGCTATAGAAAACCCAACAAAGATTGAAAATGTTTATGCTGCATTTAAGTCAGATGTCTTTGGAGGAAAGATTGAGCAGCTCAGCTGCTGGTATTTAGAAGAGTGAGGGATTGATTGAAACATGAGATTTTGTGAGTCTTGACAAGCTAGATGTGGAGAGGATGTTTCTCTCATGTGAGAAAATGTATAACCAGGTGGCCACCGTTTAAAAACAAGGTCTAACCCATTTAGGCCACATATGAGGCGAGATTGATTCTCACTAGATATTCTTGATACGTAAAGGAGTCAGAGATTACTATCGGTAGGTGATAGTGTGGAGTTCGAGTTTGCAAAAAGATATATCATGATCGAATGTAGTAGCAGGGTAGGCTTGAAAGGTTTACTGCCCCACTCCTGCTCCTAATTCACAGGAAACCAAATATGTGTACAACCGCTGCAATTCATTAGTCTCATTCACAAGTATGACAACATTTTCTCCACCATGCATAATCTCAGCATGGAAATTCTTACCAAACTCTTATTGCTTCATTTAAAGACTTCACCGCTAATTCATAATGTTGTTTTTTCAAATCTGCTTCCCAAAGATCATGAAGTATTTTTGCTTGCTGAAAATTAAATAGATAATTTTCATGTCCAAATTTTAAAAAAATCAATTTCTATAAATCTACCCTACTTCATAAGTTTTTTCTACAAATTTAGTTCAATATCTTTACAGTCACATTGGAGAACCAGCACAGCACATTGCAACAAATCAGGATTCAACAGCAATGGTTCAAAAGGGATGAAACTCTTGGCAAGAACATCTTGTGTAACTTTGTAGACTTTTAGATTTCAGAGATACAGACGCTTTGGCCCACCGAGTTCACACTGACCAGCGATCACCTCATACAATGCACTATCCTACACACTAGGGACAATTTACATTTTATTACCGAAGCCAATTAACCTACCAACCTATACATCTTTGGATTGTGGGAAGAAACTAGAGCACCTGGAGAAAACCCATGTGGTCATAGCAGAACGTACAGACGCCATATAGACAGTACCTGTAGTCAGGGTGGAACCTCGGTCTCTGGCGATGCGATTAGCAACTCTACCTCGGCATCACTGTGCCGCCTTGTTTCACCATCCATGAGATAGATCTGATTCTCATGTAAATAAAATAGGATTGAACATGCAAGGGAGAAGTTTAACTTCAACACTGGCCCAAACCTTTTGGACTTGTTAATAATTTGGATGCAGTTCAAAGCAATTAATAAGTGAGTTCGGTATTCCAAAAAACGTAAGTAATCATCGGATTCGTCAAAGGACACCGGCCCGTTGCAGTGGCGGCCCAGGCTACAGCCAGTGCGGAGAAGCTCTAACTCCACTGCTCTGGGCCGGTGTCCCGTCTGTCCAGGGCAGTCGGTTAATCTAGCGGGACAGGCAGAGTTGAGCTGGAGTTAGCGCTTCTCCGTGCTGGCTGTATGCCTGGGTTGTCACTGCAACAGGCCGGTGTCCTGTCAGTCCAGGGCTGTCGGTTAACCCGGCGGGACAGGCAGAGTTGAGCTGGAGTTAGCGATTCTTCTCCGCGCTGGCTGTAAGCCTGGGCCGTCACTGCAACAGGCCGGTGTCCCATCACTCCAGGATCACCCCGGACATCTCCGGCCACCCCCGGACAGGGATGGGACAATCAGGAGGGGACGGTCCAGTAGCAATTCAACAGCGGTTGCAGCAGCAGGAGACCCGGGTTCAATCCTGACTACGGATGAAACGCAGGTCTGTATTCATGCAGCAGCACAGCTGCTGAAAATGTTTATCGTGAGTGACCTATGACCTGGGCATGCACAGTCGGAATACTGAACTTGCTTATTCAAATAGGTTTTCTTATTTCTTGGGCAAAATTTTTATAAAATCTATATTCTTTGTTGGCTAATGTTTGCGGAAGAACGAATAAATGATATGCATTTCTAAAATTACAACATTGTGAACTTTAAAAGGATAAATTACGCAGACCAGTTGAATCGCTTACCTGCTTTTCCTGAAGGCACTGATCTTCAAATTGCTCAAACAGATTCTGATCAATAGAATACTGCTTTATCAAATTAAAATCTGCAACAAAAAATTGTGAAAATATGTTTTCATATCAGGGGCTTTTAGCTTTCATGTTCCTCAGAGTATTTAACCATGTACAAGTGGTACGTAACATTTGATGTGGTTTCTGTGCTCAATTGCTTTTGTTGAGAGTATATTTAGCCCAAGATAATTTAACAAGCTCATGTGAACTAATTAAATTACAATCAATCAGGACAAAATCAGTAATTCCAAAAGTTGTATCGATCTTGTATTTCAGTCTTGATTAACTCATGCTTCGCTGAACAACTGGATGAAGCTGAACAATGAAGCTAGTGTCCATTCCTCATCAGCCTACAAGTTGCTATGTTTCACTACTCTCTAACTTCCCATTACACCAATTGCTTTATAATCAACTTACAGACCACTGTTTGTTATCTGTTTTCCCCATTCCCACCTTTCCAAATCAATGAATCATTTTTACTTGCCTCCAGAGACTAGCCAGCCTCAAGCCATATCCCAATAATTTGATTATTCCAACCAGTTTTCTGGCACATTTCACAATCTGGTCCTTTCCAGTGCCAATTATTTGTTGCTCTACCTTTTCCTGCTTTGACATGGCAGTTATCCCTACTAGCTTGTCGATATCCGTACCACCCATGAAACAGTAATCAAAAGGAATATAACAAATTTGAAAATGAAAAATTTCCTCGATTATTATATATATCCATGAACTTTATAAAACAATTACTTTCTCAACATTAACCATTCCAAATGTTCCTCTCCCAACTCTGCTATGCAGAGAACTAATGGCTGACAAAACCCAAGCCTCCTATACAAATTCAAAATATGCCACGAGCCACAAAATGTATATCACAGCTAAAGTGTTATACACAGTGGCAGGAGATGTAAATGTACCAATGTTTTCATGCTGATTATTTTGCCAACCAATATTTCATTTAACTTTTTTTCAGCAAAAATCCATCTGGATTTAAAAAGAAATCCACATGTGCAATCAGATGTTTCAGAGTTCAGAATTCTTAGTTTCAGTTTAGTTTATATCATGTGATAAGAGTAGAATTAGGCCATTCGGCACATCAAGTCTACTCCGCCATTCAATCATGGCTGATCTATCTCTCCCTCATAACCCCATTCTCTTGCTTTTTCCCCATAACCTCGGACAACTGCCTATTGTCATGTGTACCGAGGTACAATGAAAAGCTTTTTGTTGCGTGTTAACAAGTTAGCAGAAACACAATACATTATTACAATCGATCCATTTACAGTGTATTGATACATAAGGGATTAGGGAATAATGTTATGTAGCACCAGGCAGTACTCACAATGAAGGCTAGTAAGTGCAAGGATTGTAGCCACTTGCATTTTATTTCCAACAGCTATTTCACAGGCATCCCGAAAAATCTTCTGCTGCTTTACAACCTTTATTGCCTCTTCCAAAGTGGAACACTGAAAATAAGACCTTTAGCTTAAAAATGAATATGCTCCAGGAGATAATGACAGAAAAGAGAATCCGCTTTCATTTAAAATAGTAAGCACTTGTTGTTCCATTCAATACACTGTACACTACCAGTCAATTCTTTCAGAATGGATATACTGCTGCCGTAAAGCACTATTTTTAGTTACATTAGTCTTTGAATGAAAGAACCCTTTATATTCCACAACAGCCATGATTCTTCATTTTACAGGAGTGAAGAATCTTTTTCTTTAGCAAAACAAAGTGTGGGTAAACCAACATCCAACCTTTTTTTTAAGTTTAGTTCAGAGATGCAACACGGAAACAGATCGCTCGGCCCACCGAATCCGCACCGACCAGCGATCCCTGCACATTAACACTATCCTACACACACTAGGGACAATTAACACTTATAACAAGCCAATTAATATGCAAACCTGTACATCTATGGAGTGTGGGAAGATCTCGGCGAAAACATATGTGGTCATGGAGAGAAGGTACAAACTTCGTACAGACAGCACCCGTAGTCAGGATCGAACCCGCGTCTCTGGCGCTGCAAGGCAACAACTCTACAGCTGCGCTACCGTGCCGCACAAAGTGTGGAGAAATGAACAGGTGACGTTTCAGATCAAGAGAACTGCTATATTTGACTCTTTGTTGTTGTGCTGCTTGAAAAATGTCATCACAGAGCCATTTTAAAACACAAAAGTTGGGACCGATCATGTCTATTCTCTCCCTGTCTGAACTGCTGTGCTCCTCCCATACTTTGAGTTTCCCCTCAAGACACCAGTATCTCCTCGTCTCAAGCATTTTTTTATGTTTGTTGTGAATAGCCTGGGAAGTTACATGCTACAGAGGAAAAAGTGTTTCCCTTCTGAAAATGGACTTGGGTGTAATTAAAATAATGGCCTCTAGGACAATGCGTGGAGATTATGACCACACCCTGGTGGAGGATATTGTGGTTGTCCACCTGTTATACATTTTGATCCATTTTACTTCAGGAACTTCTTAATTATGTACTTTGTCTCATGGTTAAAAACAGCTCAACAAAACTAGAAAAATAACTTGGTTTTACCTGAACAAGGTTTTCATTAATAACACGAACAAACTGGATCAGCAGTGGTCGCCTCAACTACAAAATAATTTGAAAATAAATCAAAAGACACCAATTAGGATAACAGAATGAGACATTATACCACCAGGCCAAGTTTTAGATACTTACAGCATATACAAGCAGGGCTCTATGTGCAGATTCCAAAAGTTCTATGATCTTCAGTGTTTTGAGATCAAAGTCTTGAAGTTCACCACAACTACAAGAAAAATAGTAACGATAGTGACAAGAAACTTACAATACTGTATGCAGCACATTTAAACAGTTATCATAGAATCATAGTCAGAAAGCAAGGAAAATGGTCCACTGGCCCAATTCATCCTTTCCAACCAAGATGCCCAATCTTAGCTAATCCCATTTGCCCATATTTGGTCCATAACCTTCCATGTACCTATCCAAGTGTATTTTACATTTGATTACTGTACCTGCCTCAACTACCTGCTCTGGTAACTCAATCCAGATATTTTCTCCACCCTCTGAAGAAAAAAGGTGTCCTTCATTCCACAATGCATTACAATTCAGTTATGTCCAAACTCAAAGGCCTCAAACACAATAATTCAATATTTCACAAATGATTCTGCAATTCTCAACCTCCTTTCACCTCACCCGACCTGACAATTGGAGGTTCAACCTGGCCAGGCATGCAAGGAATGAAACAGGGCATCTGAGATGCTAGGAGAGGTATTTGTGATGCCAAAATGAAAACAATTCTCATTTTAAACCCAGTTCTTTGTTTAACCATTCATTTAGATTGTTCTGACTTCCAAATAAACCTTCCACTGAAAAATAACAATCATGTATTAAAATGCAAATACAGTAGCGTCTAGTAGATTGCTAACAATGAAATTAGGCTATTATAGATGTTTGCATGGCTTGATTCGTTGTACAGCACAGGAACAGGTGCTTCGGTCAACAATGCCGGCGCAGAAAATGATGCCAAATTAAACTAATCTCCTCTGCCTGCCTATGATCCATGTTTCTCCATTCCCTGCACATCCATGTGCCTATCTAATGATTTCTCAGATGCCACTATCATATCTGCCTCCACCACCATCCTTAAAAAACATTCTGGGTATTTATCCCATCAATGCCTCGCAAAATTTTATATACTTCTATCAGGTCTCCCCTCAACAACCGGTGTTCCAGAGAAAACAGTCCTATTAACTAATATCACCCAATACCATCTTTGTTACTAATACCACATATTGCAGGCAGCATTCTAGTAAACCTCTTCTGCGCCATCTCCAAAACCTCAACATCGTTCCTGTAATGAGGCGACCAGAACTGCTTGCAATACTCATAAGCAGCCTAACCAGTCTTATGGATGTTTGTCATAATTTCCTAACTCCTGTAATCAATGCCCTGACCAATGAAGGCGAGTATACTTCTTTACCACTCTATCACCACTGTTTACCAAGCTGCCAGATATACTGCATAACTTACTCCTCAGGTTGGATGAGCTTTGCTTCAACAGCCCAGTTCCTGTACAGTTCATCTGTGTAAGGCCGACCAAACAGAATAGGGCTCAGGAGCTGGACTTTTATAATGTGGCAATATCTCTTCACAACTGATGTCCTCAGGTAACTCCATTGCTTAGGGATCAGAACTGCAATTAAGAACATAAAATAATTTAGAAAAAGAACAGCAACTGTATATCCCAATCTAATTAATCGCCAAAACAAAGCTCAGTAGAATTGAGCTAAATAGCAATAATATAGCAGTGAATGTGAAAAGCTGTATTTTCCACCTCACTGCATTGTCAGTAGCTATTGCAGTGCATAGTTAGTTTCAAGACATTTTCCCACACAACTATTACATTTCTTATGGCAAACAGTTTTAAACTATCAAACATGAGAGATATGCAGAACCCATCAATTTCATGGCTAAATATAACAGAATTTAACTCCATATTTCAATGATGCTTCTCAGAATGGAGGCCTGTGACGAGTGGTGTCCCACAGGGTTTGGTGCTGGGCCCGTTACTGTTTGTCATCTACATCAATGATTTGGATGAGAACATACAGGGCAAGATTAGCATGTTTGCTGATGATACAAAAGTTAGTGATTTTGCAGATAGTGAAGATGGTTGTGAACGATTGCAGCAGGATCTGGATTTTAATACAGGATGATGGAATTTAATACAGAGAAGTGTAAGATGTTGCATTTTGGGACATCGAACAAGGGCAGGACCTACACACATCTCTGGGTAGTGTTGCAGAGCAGAGGGATCTAGGAGTACAAATCGTGGATGCATTGGTGATAATTTTCCATTGTTCTATAAACTCGGGATCAGTTCCTGTGGATTGGAGGGTAGCTAATGTTATCCCACTTTTTAAGAAAGGCGGGGAGAAAAAACATGTAATTATAGACCAGTTAGCCTGACATCGGTGGTGGGGAAGATGCTGGAGTCAATTATAAAAGATGAGATAGCAAACATTTGGATAGCAGTAACAGGATCGGTTCGAGTCAGCATGGATTTACGAAGGGGAAATCATTCTTGACTAATCTTCTGGGATTTTTTGAAGATGTAACTAGGAAAATGGACAAGGGAGAGCCAGTGGATGTAGTGTAACTGGACTTTCAGAAGGCATTTGATAAGGTCCCACATAGGAGATTAGTGGGCAAATTTAGGGCACATGGTATTGGGGGTAGAGTGCTGACATGGATAGAGAAGTGGTTGGCAGACAGAAAACAAAGAGTAGGGATTAACGGGTCCCTTTCAGAATGGCAGGCAGTGACTACTGGGGTACCGCAAGGCTTGGTGCTGGGACCGCAGCTATTTACAATATACATCAATGATTTGGATGAAGGGATTCATAGTAACATTAGCAAATTTGCAGATGACACAAAGCTGGGTGGCAGTGTGAACTGTGAGGAGGATGCTATGAGAATGCAGGGTGACTTGGACAGGTAGGGGGAGTCGGCAGATGCATGGCAAATGACGTTTAATGCGGATAAATGTGAGGTTATCCACTTTGGTAGCAAAAACAAGAAGGCAGATTACTATCTAAATGGCATCAAATTGGGAAAAGGGGAAATACAACGGGATCTGGGGGTCATTGTACATCAGTCTATGAGCCCTAGTGAGACCACACCTGGAGTATTGTGTGCAGTTTTGATTTGAGGAAGGACATTCTTGCTATTGAGGGAGTGCAGCGTAGGTTTACACGGTTAATTCCCGGGATGGTGGGATTGTCATATGCTGAGAGAATGGAGCAGCTGGGCTTGTACATTCTGGAGTTTCGAAGGATGAGAGGAGATCTCATTGAAACATATAAGATTGTTAAGGGTTTTGACATGCTAGAGGCAGGAAAAATGTTCCCGATGTCGGGAGAGTCCAGAACCAGGGGCAACAGTTTAAGAATAAGGAGTAAGCCATTTAGAACGGAGATGAGAAAACACTTTTTCTCACAGAGAGTGGTGAGTCTGTGGAATTCTCTGCCTTAGAGGGTGGTGGAGGCAGGTTCTCTGGATGATTTCAAGAGAGCTAGATAGGGTTCTTAAAAATAGCGGATATGGGGAGAAGGCAGGAACGGCGTACTTCAAGCGCATGGTTTCTTGAAGGTCGAGTTGCAGGTAGATAAGGTGGTCAAAAAGGCTTTTGTCACCTTGGCCTTCATCAGTCAGAGTACTGAGTAAAGAAGTTGGGAGGTCATGTTGCAGTTGAATAAGACGTTGGTGAGACCACATTTAGAATATTGTGTTCGGTTTTGGACACCATGTTATGGGAAAGATATTGTCAAGCTTGAAAGCATTCAGAAAAGATTTACGAGGATGTTGCCAGGACGAAAGGGTGTGAGCTATAGGGAAAGGTTGAGTCGGCTGGATCCCTATTCCATGGAGCTTAGGAGGATGAGGGGAGATCTTATAGAGGTATACAAAATCATGAGAGGAATAGATCGAGTAGATGCAGAGTCTTTTACCCAGAGTGGGGGAATCAAGGACATAGGTTCGAGGTGAAGGGGAAAAGATTTAATAGGAATCCGAGGGGTAACTTTTTCATACAGATGGTGGTGGGTGCATGGAACAAGCTGCCAGAGGAGGTAGTTGAGGCTGGGACTATCACATTGTTTAAGAACAGGTACATGGATAGGACAGGTTTGGAGGGTTATGGACCAAGCGCAGGCAAGTGGGACTAAGGTAGCTGCGACATTGTTGGCCGGTGTGGGCGAGTTGGGCTGAAGGGCCTGTTTCCACACTGTATCACTCTATGACTCAGCGCCTGACAAATAATAACACCAACATAAAAATCGTCATAACTATTATTTTATAAATATAAATCCCCCTCTTTACATATTTAGAATGTTAGTACAGTATTATGGTGTGCTAAGCTCACAATTTAGCTCAGTTCTTTCACCTCAGATAAAAATTCAACAGAGGAAAGAAGCTAACTTTAAATCAGCAGTTTTGTCCCGGTTGGTATTTTGGCACACCTCCTCAAACTGTCTTACCTTCAAGGCTTAATTTTGGTGGTTTAAAGGGAGGAAACCATAGTCTTGATTCCTGCAAAAACAATGTAATAGTTCCAGCAAATCTATTTGTGATTTATTAATTACATGTCAAATAATGATCAATTTACCCAGCAAGATAGGACTAAAATAAGCATTTACTTTGTAATTAGGAATTTAAAATAAAAAAAGTCTGCTTCAGTAACAAGAAAAACTGGTTTTGGAATAAGCAGTGACTCATTTAGGTTGGGCACAAGCAGAAATTCCAGAGTCAGAGCCTTGTTGAACTTTGGTATTCTCTACCCCAGTTGCTAATGAATGCTCGATAAGCAGATAGCTGATCTTTATGTTTTGTACATGCATTTAATTACAAACTGAATAATTATTTGATAATGAACAATAGACAAATTAAAATAATATGCCACTGGTGTTATGTTCCATAGTAGTCTATCAAGTGTGCATGTTAGCACAGGTCTCATCTGGATAATGAGCATTCATTTAACAAATCTTCACTACAACAAACGGTTTTATTTTATTTTATTGTCACTTTAAGTTTTTTGTCACTAAAATGAACGGTAGGCACATTTTGTCACTAAAATTTTAGTGACATTTTGTCACTAAAATGAATACATTCGGAATTTGCCTTTCAAATGAGATCCAGAAAAAATAGTAAATTTGAGTCTTTTTGATTAGGTTAATAATGGAAGAACAACGAAAAAAAGTTTTTTTTAATAGAAAAAAAGAGTATTCTGTTCAAAATGACAATGACAGCTTTTGGATGAAAGAACTATGTTTGTTTATCAAAATAAGCAGAGTTTGCTTTTGATTTATTGCAATCTTACTAAGAGATTGTCAAACCCAACTTTTCTCACCATGCAGAACACCTGGCATCCCCCATGAAAATGAGGGGTTTACTGGACCTATCGCTATCCGAATTTTTGCATTAAGAGATTCTTTATGAACCTAACCCTTTTTGTTAAACAGAGGAAAGATCCACCAATTTGAACTTAAGATCCAAATAACAGTAATTAAAGAATTTAAATGTTATCAATTTTCTTGGTCTGACTTTTTTTTTCGCAAACACTACCTAAAAATCAGTTTCCAAAATAGTCCTACTCTCCATGCATTTGGAGGAACACTAACATTTCAATCCTAAATAGCAAAGACGTTTTAATAAACTCATCTGAAACAGTTAATATAAAGCTGTTGTTCTATTCAATGGGATAACAAATCCAGTTTCCAACAATCTTGCGTTGTCTGCAGAATATTTAGAAAAGGATGGTAACCCACACAATCAGAGATTAGGGGATCTTTATAGTGGGATTGTTGTCATTAGGTAACAATACTATTTTTTAATATTGCAGTAAACATCACAGATTTAAGGTTCCAATAGTTAAATAAAAAGTGCTTTTATGAGAATAAAAATAGCCAGTTCTACTCTTCCATAATGACTTACCTCGTCAGAGGAAACTATATCAGGTAAATCACTTGAATCAGATGTAGAACCATCATCTCTGTCCCACATCTCTGGGTTCATAATTGCAATAAAGGAACTGGAGTCTTAAAATTCGACATTTAACATTTCCCAACACCTTCTGGCAACCAATTTTCTCCTGACAAAAGAAACATAGATAATCACCAATTTCAGCATGCAATATTATTAAAACTCCCACATGTTTTCACTGGGCTATGCACGCACTCATTTGAAAATTAACCTGCAGTTGAAATGTAAACAAAAATAAAATGCAAATAACAGCATGAAACAAAAAACTATCGCCCCTTGCTAAAATAAAGTTAACCCTGCGTGTGGCCACACGCACACACCCTGGCTCTTAATAACACAAAGCATTATGTGAATGCTGCTTTAAAAAAAAGCAACAAACTGCTTAAAGAACTCAGTAGATCAAGCAGCTTCTGTGGAAGCAGAGGGATAGGATAGTTGACCTGAAAAAATATCTTCTGTCCCATACCTATGGATGGATGGGGTGTTTGAGTGACTTGCAAAAAATAAAAATTCATAGATCACTACTTAAAAGCTACAAGGTATATTTGATGTATGGTCACTGTTTAAATATGCAAGGAGCAAGCTCTCTCTCCAACAGCAATGTGATGATAATAATAACAATGATTTACTCCCCTCTGTTATCTGGCTTCTCAACAGTCCTTCCATTAACTAGGGTACTGTCCGAATCACCTCTACTCCATTGTGCCACTGGAATGTCTATGGAACTGATGCACAACAATGCTGAGAACTATATTCTACATTTTGCATCATCCCCTTTGCTTTACCTTTTGTACTTGAGTTTGGCTTGTTTGTACATATGTATAGTATTATCGGATCTGATTGGATGGCGTGTTAACTGTGAACAATAATAAACCTCAGCCTAATTCTGGTTTATTGGTGAAAAAAGACAAAGTGCCAGAATAACTCAGCGGGTCAGGCGGTAACTCGGAAGAACACGGATAGATGACGTATCGAGTCAGGACCCTTGCTCAGGCTGATTAATTGATGCTGACTAAGATATTAATATTGACCAGGAAACCAAGGTGTTTTTCTCTTGTTCAAAATACACCATCCAAAAGTGGCATTCCCCCATTACTGACAGTACTCCTGATGATGCAGTTTGCTCAGCCCTGCCCCTCCATACACTAATTCCTCGTTGCTGTACTTTCAGATCAGTGTTTTGTGCTCAGGACAAGGGGTTAGGGATTTTGGGGGAGGTGAGCTCATGGGTTTTGGGGGAGGGCCACTGAGGAGGTTTATTGGGTAGGATTGCACAGGAAATGGTTATTGGGAAGGGGCACGCAGGGAGGGTTATTTTAGGAAGTGGGGGGGTGGGGTTCTGGTGGAGGAGTGCACAGGAGAGGGTTATTGGCTTAAGGGGTGGGTTATTGGGGAAAAGGGGAGATAGGGATGGGTGAAAGGGGAGGAGGGCACAGGGGAGGGTTATTGGGGAAAGGGGGGACAGGGGAAAGACAGGGGAAAGGGGGGGACAGGGGAAAGGGGGGGACAGGGGAAGGGGGGGGGGCAGGGGAAGGGGGGCAGGAGAGCTTTATTGGGGAGACAGGGGAGGGTTATTGGGGAAAGGGGAGATTGTAGAGGTCACGGGGGGAGGGGGTATAGGGTGGGATATTGGAGAAAGAAGTACAGGAGAGGATTGTAAGGGGAACAGAGCACAAAGGGTTACCGGAGGAAGGGAAGTGGGAGCAGGGGCCGTGCGAGAGGTTTGGACGGGGTGAGCGTCAGGGTTCGACGTCAGCGGCCGCTCTCCTGCTGTCCTCAACTAAACTTCAACCAGGCCGCAGGGACCTGTTGCAGGGCGACAACCCGGTGCGGCCGCGAACACCCACCTCACACGCGCAGCCGCCACCGCATCTCCCTTCGAGCACAAACCGTCCGCCGATAAAATGGCGGCCCCACCACCCATCTCGCGAGAATGGGCCGCGGGGCATGCTGGGGATTGTAGTCCGCACATCACAATGAGCCACCAAGGGCTTGGCAACCAATGACTCCAAATGGATGGAATATTAACCTTGGATAGACACAAAAAGCTGGAGTAACTCAGCGGGACAGGCAGCATCTATGGAGAGAAAGAATGGGTGACGTTTCGGGTTGAGAACAGGTTCAGGAACAGCATCTTCCCTGAATAGCCATTAGACTATTAAACACTACAACCTCAAATAAGCTCCTAACTACTTAGACTATTATTGCACTATTATCGTGTGTGCATACACCACGTATATTTATACATATATATGTCTGAAGAAGGATCTCGACCCAAAACTTCATCCATTCCTTCTCTCCAGAAATGCTGCCTGTCACGCTGAGTTACTCCAGCATTTTGTGTCTACCTTCTATATATACACACATATGTTTGTATACATATATGTGTAGACACAAACAGCTGGAATAATTCAGTGGGACAGGCAGCATTTCTGGAGAAAAATAATGTGTGACGTTTCGGATCATACAAACATAGATGCAGGAGTAGGCCATTCAGTCCTTCGAGCCAGCATTGCCATTCAATTTAATTGTGGCTAATCATCATCTAAAATCAGTGCCCCGTTCCTGCTTTTTCCCTATATCCCTTGATTCCTTTAGCCCTGAGAGCTAAATCGAATTCTCTCTTGAAATGTTCCCAAGTGTGAAGGATAGTGCTTGTATATGGGTGTCGGCGTGGACTCGGTGGACCAAAGGGCTTGTTTCCATGTTGCACCTCTAAACTAAACTAAATCTAAACTATCTGAAACTACTTTATTTTTATTTTCTTTTTTAATTTTCTTTATTAGAAGTAATGTACATTACAATGATATAAGCCAAAAATAACATAATACATTTCATGTACCACTTCTTATTTTATACTTTAAGAAGAAGAAGAATAGAGAGAGTTAGATAGGATAGTAAGTGCGTGAGAGAGTGATCCGGAAGAGCCCGTAGAAGTGTAAGACACAAGAAAGACAAAAATATAAAAACAAAGGAAAAGAAAGAAAAAAAAATAGAAGACAGAAAATATGAGAATGTAAAGTAAGCTAAGATAAGATAAAAGGGATGTACCTCCTTCGGGTTACACACCCCTCACCAGGTCCTGATACCATTTATTTTCAAAGTTGTGTTGCACCCTATGCTTGTAATAAGTCGATAAATGGGGCCCAAATCTTTTGGAAATGATCTGATTTGCCTGCTAGGAGGAATCTCATATCTTCTAGGTGTAACGTTTTGGCCATATTTGAAATCCACATTTTTATCGTTGGTGTGGGAGCGTTTTTCCAGAATTTAAGTATACGTTTTTTTGCCATAATTAAGGAAGCTCTTTTGGAACAAAGTCAGCTCAAAGCTGGCTTCCATTTGTAAAAATTTCAAAGATTCCATTCCAGAATATTTGGATTTTTATGCAAAAAACAAAGGAATATGCTATGGTTGCTTCTTGGGATGGACATTTATCACAAATTGGTGAGACATTTGGAAAAAAATGACATTTTCGTTTTTGAATAATATAGTCTATGTAAAGTTTTAAATTGATTAAAATATGTCTTACATTGATCGAGCATTTGTGCACATATAGCAAGTGTTTATCCCAACTCTCTTTCGAGATTTTTATAGCTAGTTCTTGTTCCCAATCTCTTCTAATTCTATCAGATGATGGTATTTCTATATTTAGGATAATATTATACAAATATGATATTAAATTAGTTGAATCTGCCTTTATATTTATTGCTTTGCCTAATAAGTGCATTGATGTGCTGGAGACAAATTTTGATATTCTTGTGTATATTTTTTCAAATAATCACAAATTTGAAAATATTTTAAACTACTTTTTTAATCTTTAGGATTTTCAACACAATGCACAGTTAATAGACACATTATAAATTTGGTAATTTACACAAATATAAATTAATGTACAAGATGCACAGTGGCTTGGTGTAAAATGCACAGGATTCACTTTGACTTGGGCATAGAAGACAGAGGGTTGTGGTGGAAGGAAGATATTCTGGCTGGAACATTCTTCTGAATATCTCTTCTGCGACATGTGGAGTTCTGCAGGGATCGCTCCAGTATGTGATATATATAAATGGCTTGAACATAAATGTAAATTGTTTGGTGAGTAAGTCTGCTGACGGCACCAAAATTAGGGGAATTGCAGACAGTGAGGAAGGCTGTCAGAAGATACAGTGAGATATAGATAAACTGCAGAAAAGGCAGAGAAATGGCAGATGGAGCTTAATCCAAGCAAGTGTGAGGCATTGTACTTTGGGAGGTTGAATTTCAGGGGGAGAGTATACAGTTACTGACAGGACCCAGATTGGCTGCCAGTGACTAGCGGAGTTACGCTGGGGCTATGGAATATCGTGTAGCAAAGTGTGGTGCATTTCGGTTGTAGGAATAAAGGCATAGATTATTTTCGAAATGGGGAGAGAATCCAGAAATTGGAGGTGCAAAGGGACTTGGGAGTGCTGGTGCAGGATTCCAAAAAAGTTAATCTGCAAGTTGAATTGGTAGTAAAGAAAGCAAACTCAAGAAGAACCCTTTCAATAGGGCTTGTACACACAAAACCCAAGATGTATTGCTGAGGCTCTATAGGGTGCTGGTAAAGGAATTATTAGGTTAACCTATGATGAGTGTTTGTAGGCACTGGGCCTCTACTCACTGGAGTTTAGAATAGTGAAAGGCATGGATAGAGTGATGTGGGTAGGATGTTTCCACAAGTGGGGGAGTCTAGAACTAGAGGCCATAGTCTCCGAATTAAAGAACACTCTTTTAGGAAGGGGATGAGGAGAATTTTATTTAGTCAGAGGATGGTGAATCTGTGGAATTCTTTGGCACAGAAGGCTGTGGAGGCCAAGTCAGTGGATATTATTAAGGCAGAGATAGTTAGATTCGTGATTAGTACAGGTATCAGAGGTTATGGGGAGAAGGCAGGAGAATGCAGTTAGGAGGGAGAGATAACTCAGCTATGATTGAATGACAGAGTAGACTTGATGGGCCGAAGGGCTTAATTCTACTCCTGTCACTGATGGTCCTTAACAGCATTGATGTGCTGAGAGATATGAAGAGTCCAAATTCATAGCTCACTGAAGGTACCAGCATAACTAGATATTGTGGTAAAGAAAGCAAATGGTATGCTTGCTCTCATTGCAAGGGACATTGAGCATAAGAGTCAGGAAGTCATGATGTAGCTCTATAAAACGTATGATATGTTCCATTTGGAGCATTGTGTTCAGTTCTGGTCATCCTATTTACAGGAAGGATGTGGAGGTAAGGAGAGGGTGCATAGGAGGTTTACCAGAATGCCAGAAAGGGTTTCAGCTACCAGGATGGGTTGGATAAACGTGCATTTTCCCCCTGAAACGTCAGAGGTTGAGGGGAAACTTTTTAGGAATATATAAAATGATAAGAGGCATGGATAGGGTAGTCAGAAACTTGTTCCCAGGGTGGAGATGTCCAACACTATAAGCTATAAGGTGGGGGTAGTTTAATGGATATTGATATGCAGGGCAGGTTTTTTGCATAGAGGGTGGTGGGGGCCTGGAACACATTGCCAGGGGTGGTGGTGGAGGCAGATATGACAATACCGTTTAAGATGTTTTTAGATGGCACATGAAGTGCAGGGAATAGAGGGATATAGATAATGTACCGGCAGATAAGATGAATTTAACTTTGTATCATGTTTGGCACAAACTCTGTGGTCTGAGGGGCCCATCCCTGTGCTGTACCGGTCAATGTTCTATGTGCCGTGACACTCCTTTTCAAACTGCAAAGGAGAACAGTTTCTGAGTTCAATCAGATTTTCTCGATACCAAGGTCAAGGTTAAATTGGAGTCATATTTAGCAACATTTATTATCCAATGGACCAATATACCATTTCAAAGTACTGACAGGCTGACTCATCATGCTTAAGATAAAGTAACCTTAATGTAACACTCCTTATACGGTATGTGTGAAGAACTGAACGTGAGTGATAATGTTTTTAAAGCCTTGATTGCTTCAATGAGTGCATGTTGTTACATTTGCTAAATACACATTTAATAAACTTCTTATTTTCCTTAACAGAGCAAAAAAAGTTCTGTCTTTGAGCTTCTATCCCTTTTTCTGCTGGCGAATAAAGCAAGCCATGCAACAAATACATTCATGCACAAATGAATAATACTCTCAAAGTGTCAATGCAGTGATTTTCTGGGCAAGTTGGGGCAAGGATAAAGCTCAGTCTTTTTCCCAGACTAGAAGATTCCAAAACTAGAGGGCATTGGCATACGGTGGTGACAGGGGAGATATTTAAGGACCTCATGTGCAATATTTTTACTCAAAGTGTAGCCTGTGTCTGGAATGAGATGCCCAAAGAACCCACAGAAATTTATACAATTATAGCATGCGAAAGATATTTGGGCAGATATATGGATAGGAAGGGTTAATAGGGCTGTGGCCCAAATTCAGGCAAATGGAACTAGACCAGAATGTCAGCTTAGTCGACTTGGACAACAACAACAACAAGTATCCTTTATTGTCATTCAGACCTTTTGGTCTGAACGAAATGTCATGCCTTGCAGTCATAACACAGAATAAAACAACAAAAACACAGATTTAACATCCACCACAGTGAGTCCACCAGGTCCTCCTCACTGTGAGGGAAGGCAAAAAGTCTTAAGTCCTTGTCTCTTCCCTCAAGAATGGCAAGAAAGGTCGCATCCCCCCCCCCCCCCCGAAGGAAGAGCCCAAAAACATGTTTCCCCCACCCTCCTCCACACATACACAACCCAATAAACTGAAATTAACTAAAACAGGACAAAATTAAAAATTTAAAAAAATAAACAGACGGACTGCAGGCGAGCCACTGCTGCTAGGGCAGCGCAGCCACTTCCGGAATGTGGGTCAAAGGGCCTATTTCCATGCTTCCTTATTAAAAACCCAACATCACAAAACTCTTATCGATAGCGCCTTCACTTGATACAGCCTCAAACTTGCAAACAGTAGTTAACAAAAGACTTCCCTGAACATGTTTGACCAATTTGACCCCATCTAAACCAATCACATTATTTCCAGTCAATATTAGGAAAGTTAAAATCCCCTACCACAACAACTTTATATGATCTGCAGCTATATAATCTCCTGGCATATTTGTTCTAATTCCTGTTGACTATTTGGGGGCCTGCAGCAAACCCCATCATTTTCTTATTCTTTAGCTCCACACATATAGCCTCACGAGATGAACCATCCGTAACGTCACATCTGACCACTGCCATGACATCCTCACCCCTATGTCACCTGAACCATGGAACATGAGCTGCCAGTCCCGCCTCTCTTAACCTTCTCAACTTCAGCACATTGATGTAGACTGGGGCATATACTTCATCTCTCTACTTAAGTCGATGACCAGCTCCTTCATTTTACTGACATTTTGGGGGAGATTGTTGACACCATGCAAGCTCCTTCTTCTACTGTTTCGTAATTATTTCCAGTCCATGACTGATTACAGACGGTATTGCATGCAGGCATTCTCTAACTCAATCGCTGAGATGTTTGATTGGGACTGGAGAGGAACTTGGAATGGGAGAAGATCCAATTGTTATGAATCCTTTTAGAACCAAGGCAAATAGAACAAAGGTGGAAGTATTTAAGAAGGAATGTAAACACCTTTGAGCATAGAAGTTGGGAGGTCATGTTGCAGTTGTATAAGACGTTGGTGAGACCGCATTTAGAATATTGTGTTCAGCTCTGGGCACCATGTTATAGGAAAGTTATTGTCAAGCTTGAAGGTTCAGAAAAGATTGATGAGGATGTTGCCAGGACTAGAGGGTGTGAGCTATAGGGAAAGGTTGAGTAGGCTGGGTCTCTATTCCATCGAGCATTGGAAGTACAAGATCTCCCCTCATCCTCCAATGCTAGACCAGGTATACAAAATCATGAGAGGAATAGATCGGGTAGATGCACAGAGTCTTTTACCCAGAGGAGGGGAATAGAGCACCAGAGGACATAGGTTTAAGGTGAAGGGAAAAAGATTTAATAGGAATCCGAGGGGTACCTTTTCCACACAGAGGGTGGTGGGTCAAACATTGATAAATGAAACTATCCTTTGTAATGAACTTCACTTGAATTGGGCTGGGTCCAAGCCCTTAAGATTGCTGTATTCTTCTTGCGAATGAAACATAAACCAAAGGAATAGTTAGATCGTACAAACTCCATAAGGACATGCACCTGCAGTCTGAATTGAACCTAGATCTCTGCCGCTGCGACACCATGCTGCCCAAAGTGCAAAGTTTAGCTTGAGATACAATATGGAAACTGGCCCATCAGTCCACGTCAACCGCCAATCACCTATTCACTCTTGGGATACTTCCACCTGGAGTCTCGGGACAAACTATTTACATGGACAAAGAAAACACCAGTGAGGGGTTCAACCCTGTTTACTAAAGGACATCTTGGATGTTCTAAAGTTGAACTTCTCAACCTTGGAACAGGTGTTGGAGGCAGGGCCATGGTAGTAGACACGTGTCCCCGGTGACGAGACAAATGAGAAATGGGAGGGTGGTATGAAAGATAGCCCAACAGTATAAGGCTGAAGGTTAGTGGTAAAGTTGATGAAATTAACATGTTCTGCACAAATGGTGCCCCAATTCAATTTTTGAAGAGACACACACATCAGGGGTTATAAACGGGAAGGGGGATTGGGAAATAAATGGTTACTTACACAAAATATCCTCAAGGGCAGAAAATCGTGCTTATTTCCACCTTCAGGCCATTATATTTATTAGACTGGATGTACAATAAAATAAAGCCAAGCATCATTAGTCATGATCTTAATGGGGCAAATCACTGGCACTATTTCTTTGTTTTTATGTCAATAAGGTAATGTATATTGCTAAATGCAGTTATTTCAGGAAATAGAAATCCAAGCAGCAAATTGCCAGAGTAAATAAATCCTGTAAAGACTTCAGATGAAATGTCAGTCATAAATTGGTTCTAATGCAGAAGTAGGTACATATAGCAAAGTCTACCAAATATAGGGGTGAGGCAAGATGTTCTACAACTGGATTATCCTTCACCCACTACCAGCTTGGATCTTGGGCAAGGATTTTCTTCAGCCACTAAGTATTTCTCTCTGAAGCACCAAAAAAATGTATTGTGCAACGCCAAGATGAGAGCCACTTATTTCCGTGACAAGCCACCAGATTAACCATTGTATCACTGAATTGAGCTTGCATAAACAATCAAGTAGCAATCATTTAGAAGAATTGCCAGCTCATCGTATATTTGATGCAGCTTGGGACCCAGGAGGGACCTAATGTACCATGCATCTAATTTGTTCCTGCAATACCTGCCCTCAGAAGGGGGAGATTCACACCAACCTTTGTTGTAAAGATTAACAGGACAATTGAGCCTCATAGTGAGCATGCCTAATGTGATGGAAATCAGTGGCATTAAGCAACAATCAAGAACTCTTACTTGTTTAAGATGGAACTGCAGATGCTGGAAAATCAAAGGTAGACAAAAGTGCAGCCAAAACCCTTCTTCAGACTGATGTGGGTGGGGAGAAGAAAGGAAGAGGCAGTGGGCTGAAAAAGGGAGCTCTCCGGCTTCCCCCCCCCCAGCAGAAAGGTTTCGGCCCAAAACGTTGCCCATTTCCTTTGCTCCATAGATGCTGCTGCACACACAGAAGAACTTACTTGAGTGACAAGTGATACCCACCCATTTAATGTACAGAATTAAAAAGACACAAGTTTAATACTCTGATCGTAGCCTTTATTCAGACCAAACACATTCATGTACAAGTGCATTGTTCAAATCTTGGCACTTAAAATCAAAGCTGGTTCTTTTTTAATATAGTAAGAGCACTTAACCAGAGTCAAGACACTCATGACCAGTAGACATGCTGTGCATTTTAATCGACCTCCTCAATTGTTGGGCCAGATGACGCACCTGCACCAGGAGGAGGACCACCAGCACCAGGAAAGCCTCCTGGTGGCCCACCAGCTCCCTGGTACAACTTTGTGATTATTGGATTGCAGATCTTCTCCAGCTCCTTCTGTTGATGTTCATATTCATCCTTTTCAGCAGTCTGGAAGGAACAAAAAAAAAGTTATTCATATTGCACCAAACAATGCAACTTTAAGGAAAAGGACAAAAACGCTCAGACATCCAAGGAAGATTGCTATCACAACCAGCACAGGGTTCCAGTGGAAACTACGAATGGTTAGTGGTTTTTACTTCATCATTGCGAATGAATTGAAATTAACTAGCTTGAACTGCTGGAAATTTTACCTGGTTCTTATCCAGCCAGCTGATGACTTCATTGCATTTATCCAAAATCTTCTGTTTGTCATCATCTCCAACTTTGCCCTTCAGCTTTTCATCCTCAATTGTAGCCTTCATGTTGAAAGCATAGGATTCCAGTGCATTCTTTGATGTTACTTTTTCACGCTGCTGATCATCCTCAGACTTGTACTTCTCAGCTTCCTGAACCATGCGTTCAATGTCTTCCTTGCTCAAGCGACCTATAAATAAAAATAACAAAAAATAATAGTATAGCTTCCCACTGAACAAATGGCAAACATCTTGTTAGCTTCAATTGCTCAGACATCCAAGGAAGGTACTAGGCCAACATCCATCTCTCGATTTCTGGTGGAAACTACGAATGATTTTGGAATCCTTCATCATGGCAAAGTTAAAGGCTACCCGACACTAAAAGCTCCTTACCTTTGTCATTTGTGATGGTGATCTTGTTTTCTTTTCCAGTGCTCTTGTCCACTGCAGACACATTCAGGATACCATTGGCATCAATATCAAAAGTCACCTCAATTTGAGGCACACCCCGGGGAGCAGGTGGAATTCCAGTTAGCTCAAACTTGCCCAGCAAGTTGTTATCTTTCGTCATGGCTCTCTCACCCTCATACACCTACAAAAAGATTCATTGTTATAGGAAAATGGTAGAAACAATAGAATATGCAATATATTGGTGATTAAGAACTTTCAGCAAGTGCTAGTCAACTAATTTAACAGACATTGAAAATTGAGACTTGCCTGAATCAGCACACCAGGCTGGTTATCAGAATAGGTAGTGAAGGTCTGCGTTTGTTTTGTTGGAATGGTGGTGTTGCGTTTAATTAATGTTGTCATGACACCACCAGCCGTCTCAATGCCCAGGGACAAAGGAGTAACATCCAACAACAGCAGATCCTGTACAGCCTCAGACTTGTCACCAGCTAAGATAGCTGCCTGGACAGCTATGGACACAAAAATATTAGATTAGTCACTAAAAATAATCAAGAAATTAGACTGTATTGTCAAATCACATTTTGTATAACATTACCTGCACCATATGCAACTGCCTCATCAGGATTGATACTCTTATTCAATTCCTTGCCATTGAAGAAATCTTGCAACAACTTCTGGATTTTGGGAATGCGGGTGGATCCACCAACCAGTACAATATCATGGATTTGAGCCTTGTCCATCTTAGCATCCCTCAAGGATTTCTCTACAGGGTCAAGTGTGCCACGGAAGAGGTCAGCATTGAGCTCTTCAAATCGTGCCCTGGTGATTGAGGTATAAAAATCAACACCCTCATACAGAGAGTCAATTTCAATGCTTGCTTGTGTACTGGATGACAACGTACGCTTTGCACGTTCACAGGCAGTGCGGAGACGGCGAACAGCTCTCTTGTTATCAGTAATGTCTTTCTTGTATTTTCTTTTGAATTCAGCAATAAAATGGTTGACCATACGACTATCAAAGTCTTCACCACCAAGATGGGTATCACCAGCTGTAGATTTGACTTCAAAAATTCCATCTTCAATGGTCAAGATGGAGACATCAAAAGTACCACCACCAAGGTCAAAAATCAGTACATTTCTTTCAGACCCAACCTATAGACAAAAGGCAACAACCAAAGGTTAACACCCAGACATACAATAAACTTGCACATGCATGGGTGGGGGAGTAGACAAAGTAGTGGCAGATGGAATATAGCATAGCAAGTGTGGTCATCTGCAGTGATAATAATAACGGGAATAAAGAAATACAGATTTTCTAAATAGGGAGAGGATTCAGAAATTGGATGCTGGTGCAGGATTACCAAAAGGTTGATTTGCAAGTTAAATCAGTAGAAAGGAAGACAAATGCAATGCGGGCATTGGAGAGGGTCCAGAGGTTTACGAGAATGATTGGTTTAATGTATGGAGTTTGCTGGAGTTCTAATTGAATCTTATTGATGGGGATCTCATTGAAAATCAACAAACGGTGAAAGGAGTGGATAAAATAGATGTGGAGTTGATGTTTCCACCAAGACAGAACTGCAGTATAGCAGTAGAGCTACTGCCTTAGTTTAAGAGACCCGGGTTCAATTCAGACTACGAGCACTTGTCTGAACAGTCTCCCCATGGGGTTTCTGAGATACAAGGCTTCTGGCTTTCTTGCACTTGTTATCAGGGTCATTGATTGGTGTTATATCATTTGAGCATTATGCTTAAGGATGTTATTTTTCAACTGTTGGCACATGACACTCTTGACCACTTCCAGGCTTCTCTTCAGCCAACTTGTAATTAAATAAGAATTCTCGATGTACTGTTTACAACCAGATGCTGTTTGCACTACGTACCTTCTTGTCCAAGCCATAAGCAATTGCAGCTGCAGTTGGTTCATTGATAATACGCAGCACATTAAGGCCAGAAATGGTACCAGCATCTTTTGTCGCTTGCCGTTGAGAATCATTGAAGTACGCTGGTACTGTAATCACTGCATTTGAGATGGTCTAAACAAAAGAATATGTTGTATAACTTAAGATGCACATTTGACTTCAGAAATTTGGTGTAGCATTTACAACACTTGCAACTGTACTACAAACAATACCTTTCCAAGGTAGGCCTCTGCAATCTCTTTCATTTTAGTCAGCACCATGGATGATACTTCCTCGGGGTAAAAGGATTTCTTTTCAGCCTTGTACTCAACCTCAACCTTGGGTCGGCCACTATCACTGATAACTCTGAATGGCCAGTGTTTCATGTCGGACTGAACAACAGCATCCTCAAACCTACGTCCAATGAGACGTTTGGCATCTGCGAATTGAAAATGAGTATAGTTGGAGATTATCAAGTCTTAATGAACATATACCTACATCTCCACTTCAAAGACTTGACTTCATACTAAAGTACCTTGAACTATGTAACTCACCAAAAACTGTGTTCGTTGGGTTCATGGCCACCTGGTTCTTGGCTGCATCACCGATAAGTCTCTCTGTATCAGTGAAGGCAACATAGCTTGGAGTGGTGCGGTTGCCCTGGTCGTTGGCAATAATTTCAACTTTTCCATGCTGGAAGACACCCACACAAGAGTAGGTTGTCCCGAGATCAATACCGATTGCTGGTCCCTTAGACATTGTGTCTGAAAAATAAAGTTGATTCAAACCCAAATTTATCCAAAATAATTTATTCAGTTCTACCCAGAAGGAAACCACCACCCAATTCTTTCATAAGGTCAGAAACAATGACTCATCACAACAAGCTGTTGTTCAACAGATTACACAATCACCTCAAAAACCAGCAACACCTGCCACTCCACATTCTTTTCAAAGAGAATAAATTGCAACTGTGCCAAAGGATGGTGGAAAGGGACTGATGGGACTGCGACATTAAGTTGAGGCTCATGCTCCCTCCTGGACCATACAATTATTTCCACAATCTACACGACTACTCATTCCCAATTTTTAACTCCTGAATTCTCATTCCTAAATATCAGTCTGTCTATATGGCCCATGATATACTACACTGGCCTGGAAGGTTAGATCACATGGGAATCAAAGCTAGCTGGTCAAATTGACACAAAATGGCCCTGAAGGTTGGACAGAGTGATGGTTGTAGGCTGTTCTTCAGACTAGACTTGTAACACATGGTGTCTTACAGGAATGATTCTTATCCAGACTCTTATTAAGTTTGGATAAGAATGTAGAATCCTATGGATTGCAAGCTAGTGAATTGGTTGAATGGTCAACAGTGGCTAACCAAAATTAAACAAGACAAATGATGGATGCAGGGAAGGTAAACCATAAGGGAAGACCACAGGTCTTTTTTGCCCTGGAATATGAATCAGGAGTCTTATCTTGTAACTTTACAAAATCGTGAATAAGGTGAAAAGGCAGTCTTTTCCCCGGGAAAAGAGAGTCTAACCCCGGAGGGCACAGTCTAAGGCGAAATGGGAGGGAAGGTTTAGAAAGGGCGAGGGGATTTTCCCCCAAAGTGGTAGATATCTGGAAACCTGACAAAGTAGCTGAGGTAGGCACGAATGGTGAAAATACTTGAAAAAGTCGCAAGGATGCCCCACAATTTGACCATGTGGCTAATCGGCGACCCCCCCCCCCACCCAATGGTGGTGTGGTGGGGAATAACGCGGGAGGACACCACGTGTTGAGCGGGAGCCCGCCCGCCGCCGCTCCGTGTCACTCCGGAGGGGGGCGGAAGGGAGCGGCCGCCCGCTCGCAGACTCTTCCAGAAGAGTAGGCGGAACAAAGCGGCAGAGGACGCCCGCCCACATGGTCTCTGCAGCGCCAGCGGGGGGGGGTAGTGAGGAGGAAGCGAAAAATATCGCAGTGGTCACATCAACCACGGGTCGTGGTAGAAACGATCTAAATAACGCGGATAAGACGCACACAATGTAGGGTCTCAGCGGGTCAGGCAGCGTAGCTGGATTTAAAACGAAATGGGCGACGTTTCGGGTCGAGACCCTTCCTCAGACTGGGGAGAGTTATGGATGGGTAAGGTGTGAAAACGAGACATAAAAGGAACGATGCGCAAGGGGAAACGTACAACGGTTCATTCTTGATCCTGCAAAATATTCCAAATGGAATATAAACTGGAGGGCAAGATGAGAGGCATGCGATCAGTAGAATGAATCAGGACAGTGAAACTAGGAGAACTAGGGCGGGTAGGACGGAAGTAAAGTAAATGCTACTTAAAGGAATCAATATCCATACCGATGGGTTGTACGCTACCCAGGCAAAATATCAGGCGCTGTTCCTCCAATTTCCGCTGGGTCTCACGCTGACTAATATTAGGCGGCCCCGGACAGAAAGGTCAGTGTGCGAGGGGTGTTAACCGGGGAGATTCAAGGCGCGTAGGCCAAGACGGATTGAGCGAGGTGAGCGGCGAAATGGCGGCCGGATGCGGAGGCCGCGGCCTGAACGAACAGGAACGAAGGCGATGAAAGAGATCATTAATTTAAGTAAAGGCGAGGGTGAGTGAAGGTGCAAGAGTGAGGCCGTACCTGTAGTTGCTGGCGGACGGGCGTGTGGTGATGGTGAAGACCGGGCTGCGGAAGAGAGCTGTTGGCCGTGTCCGACGCCGCAATGAGACCGCGCCGCTCCCGCCGCGCGCTTTTAAGGCTCAACCGAAGGTTCTAGAAAGCCGCGCGCGTCATCGCCGGGCCCGACCAATCAACGCCCGGTAGGTGATGTCACCGGGCGCGGCGGGAAGGCAGGCCGGCGTCTGATTGGCTGCGTGGTGGTGCCGCCCTTGGGACCCGGCCGGACGGGACGAGACTACCTGGGCGGAAAGATGGAAGCCGTGTGTTGGAACAAACGGCAAATGCCGGGTTATATCCGGAGATTGACACAAAAAGCAGCAGTAACTCAGCGGGTCAACCAGCATCTCGGCTTCGAGACCCTTCTTCAGACCCGAACCTGAGATGGCGCCGGACAGGAGCACGAAGGCGTGCGGATCGGTGTGTTTAACCAAGGGCCGGGGTACGGAGATACCCGCGGCCATCCCGTGGTTTACACCGGCTGTTCACACGATGTAACATTACTTGTGTAAGCGCTCAGTTACACGACTCATCTTAACAGCCAAAGATAGACACAAAAAGCTGGAATATCTCAGGGAGTACTCCAGCCGTTTGTGTCTTATCTTCGGTGAAAACCAACACCTACAGTTCCTTCCTACTCATCCCAACGGCCTCCCGACTGCGAAACGCGGTCTATTGTATGTTAATGGCGAGCCAGGGCTGGCTCAAAATAGTAGAATACCACCAGTGTTGTATTTATCACAAGGCAGATCTTCTGCGATGTATTATCTACATCTGGCAGTCCGGAACCATTATATGAGCCTATATTTTATGCTTATGTCTGGAGAGGAATTTCAATACAACTTGCTGTATTCATTATTAGCATAGCCACGGCTGGCACTGATGTAGGATCCAGGAAGTGTACGTAGAAACATAGAAAAATAGGTACAGGAGTAGGCCGTTCGAGCCATTGCGGTAACAAAAGAATCATTAATGCAGTTCAGGAACAAGGCCTTCGACCCATAATGCTCGTGCAAAACATACCAAGATAACGAAATACCAGCTGCCTGCACATGATCCAAATATCTCCATTCCTTGCATATCTATGAGCTTACGTAAAAGCCTCTTAAACGCCACCATGTTATCTGCCTCAACCACTACCCCTGCCAGCGTGTTCCAGTCATCCACCACATGTCAAAGAAAATGTTGCCTCTCATTAAAGGTTCCCCTCTCACTTTAAAGCCATGCCTTTGAGTCTGTGACATTTCAACCCCGTGGAAAAAAGGATCTGATTGTCTACCCTATCTGTGCCTCATTATTTTATATACTTTTGTCAGGTCTTCTCTTAACCTCTGGCATTCCACTCCAAGTTTCTCCAACCTCTCCTTATAGTTATGGGGAAAAAGCAGGAACGGGGTACTGATTTTGGATGATCAACCATGATCACATTGAACGGTGGTGCTGGGTCAAAGGGCCGAATGGCCTATTCCTGCACTTATTTTCTGCTTCTCATATCCACCAACCACTTTCCTTTTTATGTCACCTTCCCATGTAACTGCAGGAGCTGCTACACCAACACCTTTACCCTATTATTTTGAACCATCCAAGAACCAAAATTATCTTTACAATTGAAGTGGAAATTGACCTGCATTTTTTTTACAATCTCGAGGACTGCATTTGGTGCATCCAGTGTGGTCTCTTCTGCATCGGAGAAACAAAATAAAGATTATGTGACTGCTTTGCGGAGCACTTTCTTCCTGTCTGCATGGGTGACCCTGAACTTCTGGTTGCCTATCCCAAAGTAAACTTGAGGGCATATTTTTGACTACATCACAGCCTTCAGGACTCAATATTAAATCGAACACCTTGTAACTAGCTTTCTCTATTTCTATCAGAAGTGGGCACTTCCACGGTTAGCATCAACCTGTAATTTTGAATCAGTTTCTTTTTCCACTGACACTGCTTGATTTACTGGGCATTTCTAACATTGTCCTTTCAGTTTCATTTCCCTGCGATGGCTCTAATCTGTTTTACAGTCTTTGTTTATTGTTCCTTTGTTCATTGTCATTTATCAATCAGACACTTTGTAATCAGCGTATTATCATGCCAATCCTGGTCTCGCCCTTTACCATTGTTCTAAACAAATGTTTCCAGTACCTGCACCTCTATGATTTCAATTACATATATACATTTCTTATAATAGCATGAGACTTGGCATTGCAGCTGATCACTACAAAGTTTTAGAATGGATGAGAGACCATTTGTCCATTTTGCTTGTGTTAGTTCGTCAAAAGAATTATCAATGAAATTAGTATGCAGGATTAGGGGATGGGAAGAGGGGGAGCACAAGGGGTACTTTACATCTTTACTCAATCAAAACCATTTGTGATTTTGAAAATGTTTATCAAATTCCTTAACTTTTGCTTCCTCAAGCATTACCAGAGAATTCTATTACGTTAGATCTTCTATTTTGACAAAGTATTTGCTGTGGAAAACCAAGGCATGTTATAATATATTCTGAAGAGACACAAAAAGCTGGAGTAACTTAGTGGGACAGACAGCTTCTCTGGAGAGAAGGAATGGGTGCTGTTTTGGGTCGAGACCCTTCTTCAGACTAGTTGTGAATAAGGGAAACGAGAGATACGGACGGTGATGTGGAGAGATGGAGTACGATGAATGAAAGGTGCAAAAAAGTAATGGTGATAAAGGAACAGGCCATTGTAAGCTGTTTGTAGGGTGAAAATGAGAAGCTGGTGTGACATGGGTGGGGGAAGGATAGAGAGGGAATGCCGGGGCTACCTGAAGTAAAATAAATCAATATACCACCGGGCTGGAAGCTGTCCAAGCGAAATTAGATGCTGTTCCTCCAATTTGCGTTTAGCCTCTCTGACAATGGAGGATACTGAGGACAGAAAGGTCTATGTAGGAATTGGAAGGAGAATTAGTGTCCAGTAACCGGGAGCTCTAGATGTCAGCTGATCCACATTGGTGAGACCAAGCGTAGGCTTGGCGACCGTTTCACCGAACACCTCCATTCAGTCTGTATTAACCAACCTGATGTCCCTGTGGCTCAGCACTTCAACTACCCCTCCCATTCCGAATCTGACCTTTCTGTCCTGGGCCTTCTCCATGGCCAGAGTGAGCACCACCGGAAATTGGAGGAGCAGCACCTCATTTTCCGCTTGGGCAGTCTGCACCCCAGTGGCTTGAACATTAATTTCTCCAATTTCTGGTAGCACTTGCTGTCTCCTCCCCTTCTCAGCTCTCCGGCTCCTCCTCTTCCTTTCTTCTTCCTGCCCCCCCCCCCCCCCCCCACCACCCTACATTAGTCTGAAAAAGGGTTTTGGCCCAAAACGCTGCCTATTTCCTTCGCTCCATAGATGCTGCCTCACTCTCTGAGTTTCTCCAGCACTTTTGTCTAACCGGGAGATCAGGTTGCTTCACGCGGAACGATCGCCCAGTCTGCGTTTGGTCTCGCCGATCAATGATTCCACATCTCGAACAGATGCGTTTGGAGGAGGTGCAAGTGAACCTCTGCATAACTTGAAAACTGATCATTCAAAGAATCCAAAAAGTGAAAACATAAACTAGTCCATCGTACACAGGTGTTATCTGCTGCTAATGTCCTGTTTAAATACCTGTTACTATCCATCTCTGTAAAATCTTGGAAGAAGTAGAACATCCGAAAAGTAAACCCAGAGTCAAAAGAGATGATTAAAGTTGAAATATGGATAATTCCTAAAATTGGTTTAGACAATCCATTTGACTGAAAAGCACATCCTGTGCTTTTTAAAATCCACATATCTGCCAGATTTTGACCATGAAGTTAAATGGTCTGATGGGACAATCAGTTATTGTTCTCTTTGTGCATCAAACTCATCAATCCTCCTTTTGGTTTAGTCAGTGAATGGCAAAGGCAGGATTAGTAGTGAAAAACGCTCTCCTGGCCTAAATGTGGATGTTCTTCCTGCAGTTATGGGCATCATCCATCATCATTGTTACTAACGAAATAACTTTTTATTAAAGTGATTCTTAGTTTAGTTAATTATTGTTACATGTACCGAGGTAGTGAAAAGCTTTTTGTTGCGTTCAGAGAAAAAAACACACAGAATTACAATCAAGTCATCCACAGTGGACAGATAAAGGCTACAATATTTAGTGCAATAGACACTAAATATAATAGACACAAAGTGCTGGAGCAACTCAGCATCTCTGGAGAACAGGTGACGTTTTGGGTCAGAACCCTTCTTCAGAACTCATTTTTCCGTATCTTATTGCATACACACCTTTCTATTTGATAGCACTGTTTGTTTTTTCTGCTGCTTGTGGCCGAAGCATGACTTGTAGTTTAGTTTACAATTTGCAAGGAACAGTAGGGGGTGGAAGATTGCAACCTTCACGTGGTCCGCCCTGTTTCGACTAACGCAATCAACTCAACGTGCACAAACAGAAGATCAAATAGAACAAGTTGTCCTACAACTTTAGGCTGTGCAATCCACACGAAAGAAGAAGGAACAGTAAAAATAGGTGACGGTAAGATTAATTGGGCCAAGTTCATGCTTAGCTTCATGTACAATTGTCTTAATTTAACAAAATAATCCTTTCCTTTATCCATTATACATTTACAACATATTTCTAAATAGCTGGAGAAATTACTCAGTTACTTTGTTACGTATATGTAATGGTGGTCATGAAATTAATGGATTATTCCAAGACCCATCGTCTTGAACCAACATTTTTGAAGGAGATATGCTATACTCAATCTGCTTAACTGAAATGTGACTCCTGCAGGTTCAAAATACTTCAGGTAATTATTAATTTAGGGAAGGAAATGTTAGTCGTTAACCAGTCTGTCCTATATGTGACTCCTGTAGCAATTGTTTAATTCTCTGAAATGATATAGGAAGCATCTTCGCTGCAGAACACACAATAAGTCCCAGAGACCATAATTTTATTTATTTCTCTAATAGCTCAGTGGTGGATACTAGTAACCTTGTCAAAGACAGAGACAATTATTGAGAGTTCAGATTGCATCATGATATAACATTTGCACCTCTAAATATTTTTCTGGATTCCATGTTTGGAGACGTATAAAAAAACGTGCTAACATGAATCAGGGAAGCATTGAAGGTTTTCTTTAGAAATATAATTAAAACCTAGTAAAATGGCAAAAACACTTAAATGTGTGGATTAAAGGTAATGCATTTAGTTGCCAATTATGTAAGAGGGGTCTTAGCATACTACCATTGGTCACTAAAGGAGGTAGCACAAATTAGCAAGCTCATAACGAACCAAAGATTTGATTTATCGCTTGTTCAGAATATTACTAAAGATGGGGGGTATATCTTTGCAGCTTTAAGCAGCCAATAATTGTTTGTGATTCCGGTTAAGATTTTTTCATCTAACGCTGAGACATGTTGAGAAATGTTCAGATTATTTATTACGAACATTTGCCTTACTTTAATCGGGCAATGGGAAGGTCACACTTGGGTTGGTCAGATAAAGAGCAGCAAAGGCACAAATTGAAAAATTATTTCTGCAAACTGATTGAAACATGGTTTGGTGTGAAAAATAAATCACTGGCAAAACAGGCACCTGGCCTATCGGGCCACACAATAGTGCCAACTAAATGAATCATTTTGGGAAAATACTGAATTCTGCAAGAGAATAGTAGATATGTTTTGTATATGTTACTTTAACATTTCACCCTGAAATAGATCAGTCATTTAATGGCTAAACAGTAATTTGGCATTTTCATATGGAATCAATTTGTGCCATAGCATTTTTATTTTCATTGGGAAAGGACATCTTACTATAGTG
Source organism: Raja brachyura (assembly GCA_963514005.1). The sequence goes on along the minus strand of OY740806.1, from coordinate 28,699,169 downwards.
TAATCCTTCAAACCAACTAAGGATCAAAGCTGTCCTTTTTGGCAGAGAGGCACAACTTGCAAAACAGAGGATGATAAGAGGCTGGGTAGGGCTAACCCTTTGCTGGAAATACTATTAAAGAAGGTTTAAACTCAAAAGTAGTTACTCAATCCAAATTTTAACCACCCTCTTAAAACTTAAGGGACAAGATTAATGTAAAAGCACAAGAAAATTTAAAAATCTTGAAAATGATTTCAAATATCCAGAGATCTAAATTTAAAAATCTTGAAAATTATTTCAATGATCCAGAGGTCTAAATTTTCTAGTTTGCTACTTTTAAATTCAACCTTTAATTCAACTAATCAAATAACAGAACAATGGGTTATTGTGCAAAATGACTAGTAACATGAAAATACCACAAACATAAATGCTCAAATTAGAGAATTAGAACTAGAAAAGTTGAGACTAGGAAGCTGCAACGTGTCTAATCAGAAGACAATACTCAAGCTTCATTCAGAACTGTACAACATATTAGACCTCATTACCAAGTGGATAGATTTAAAATAGTATTTGCAATCTACCAAGAAAACAATGTAACATTCTGAACTAGAATTTATTTAGCCAGATGTTCACGTCTCTATAAACTTAACACATTTAACACCAATAATGGGGGTTGCATTATTACAGTAACAGCCGGATTAGCGATGCATATGTTTTAGTCAACTTCTTCAATAGTTGGTCCAGATGTTCCTCCAGGAGCAGCACCAGCTCCAGGAAAGCCTTCTGGCATACCACCAGGCATGCCACCAGCACCTTGATACAACTTGGCCATGATTGGATTGCAGACTTTCTCAATTTCTTTTAATTGATGTTCATATTCATCCTTTTCTGCAGTCTGAAAAGATAATTGACTAATTAGCTGCTTGACAATATACTTATATTTTGGAACAGATCAGTCAAGACTCTTGTGCCAAAATCAAGATCATTTGAAATATAAGTTATTTACCGCCATTCCACAATTCCACAGGGGGAGTCTAGAACCAGGGGCCACAGATTAAGAATACGGGGTAAGCCATTTAGAACGGAGATGAGGAAACACTTTTCTGCACAGAGAGTTGTGAGTCTGTGGAATTCTCTGCCTCAGAGGGCGGTGGAGGCCGGTTCTCTGGATACTTTCAAGAGAGATCTAAATAGGGGTCTTAAAGATAGCAGAGTCAGGGGATATGGGGAGAAAGCAGGAACGGGGGACTGATTGGTGACGATCAGCCATGATCACACTGAAACGCGGTACTGGCTCGAAATGCTGAATGACCTACTCCTGCACCTATTGTCTATTTCTGCACTTCCTTCAATGTTTTCCCCAGAAAAACAAAATATTGCTAATCACTTTTATTCCATCCTTGCTTTCTAACTGAAATTTTGGTGATCCTACATTGATCAAAAGGACATCATCCTTCTTGAAATCTGTTCTCAAACTCTCCTGTATAATAGGAATGCCACTTAAACCCATTGTACATTAGTTTGAACACTTGTAACTGGATACAACTAACCCTTAAATTCCTTATTTTTCATTTCCCATTTCAACCTGCACCATTTCCACTAACTAGGAACAGAAGTTCCAGAATTAAGCTCACGAGCTAATATTGGCACCACAAATTGGTCTTGGCACTTAAGAGGTAAAAACAACATTATCTACTGAGTAAACTCCTGCAAACAATGCTTAAATGCAATTGGTAAAACTGACCTATTACTTGCTTTGTAAAATATGCAATCAATGATCTAAAGTCATCCCACAAACTTACCTGGTTCTTATCCAACCAACTGATAACTTCATTACATTTGTCCAAAACCTTCTGTTTGTCGTCATCACTTATTTTACCCTTTAGCTTCTCATCTTCAATAGTAGCTTTCATGTTGAAAGCATAAGACTCAAGAGAGTTCTTTGATGAAACTTTGTCACGTTGTTGTTCATCCTCTGCTTTGTACTTCTCAGCCTCCTGGACCATACGTTCTATATCTTCTTTGCTCAAACGACCTGTTAATTTAATCAGAATGGTGTTCACTTTTGTTTTCAAAACTGGAACTTGATAATCAAGAGGAAGGGCAAAGAGAATACTTGCAAATTTGCATGTTTCTATTAATGTTATGCAACAAAGATGTAGCCTTTATAAGTAGTTTGCATTACACTGTAGAAACCCTGACACTGCCATACCATATCAGATTAATTTTCTCCACTTTCAGTAAATTTGCTGGTGGAAGGCAATCAACCAAGTAGCAAAGAGGTGTCCCATGAGGGAAAGTCATTGTCCGAAGGAAAGGAATGATATATTTTGCAGATAGTTTTTATATAGCAGGTCAAAGGGATTATGGAAGAGAGGCAATATAAGGTTCCAAAAGGCATTTAAACCTTCAAATATAAAAAATGTTTTATAGGAGAGATGGAAGAAGTTATGCCTTCCAAAATGGCAGATGCACAAGCAGCAATTCAGTTCCAGACTACTGTAGCTTATTCTTGGATTTCATAGTTTCAGTCAGACATAGCAAATTTGTAACCATTGAAGGTCATACGTGATAGGATGTTCAGACTGGGTTATGCAGGTTGCTAAGAATGAACATTTTTATAATGCCCAGAAGCAAGAAATATTAAGTGATTTTTAATGCATCTCTACTCTTCCCATAGTGCTGAGGTTTAATCAAAAGTTGAAAATCTATGCCATAAAAGTCTAAGGACTTCAGAACAAATTTATGAGGTATTAATGCCAGAGAAAGTTCAGATTCAGACTTTATTGTCATTGTGCAGTGTGCAAGTACAGAGACAACAAAATGCAGTTAGCATCTCATCCAGAAGTCGAACACAGAATAATGGAACAGTAAAATATACATATACAGTAGCAGCAGTGCAAATTTCAGGGTGGAGATCAGTCACTGAGGGAAGGAGTGTCCGGGGGGGGGGGGGGGGGGGGGGGGTGACTGGCATTTCTTCCCTGCGGGGGTAACAGCCGCAGAGAAGAAATTGTTCAGAACCTGCTGTTCCGGCAACGGAGAGATCTGTAGCGCCTCCCAGATGGGAGGAGGGTAAACAGTCTGTGGTTGAAGTGAGAGCAGTCCTTGACGATGCTGCGCGCCCTTCGCAGACATCGCTTGCTCTGGACAGACTCAATAGAGGGGAGTGAGGAACCAGTGATGCGTTGGGCAGTTTTCACCACCCTCTGCAGTGTTTTCCGGCCGGAGACAGAGCAGTTGCCATACCATACTGTGATATAGTTGGTAAGGATGTTCTCGACAGTGCAGCGGTAGAAGTTCACCAGAATCTGAGGAGACAGATGGACCTTCTTTAGTCTCCTCAGGAAGAAGAGGCGCTGGTGAGCCTTCTTGATCACTGTTGAGGTATTTTGGGTCCAAGAGAGATCATCAGAGATGTTGACCCCCAGAAACCTGAAGCTGGAAACACGCTCCACCTCCGTCCCATTAATATGGTGGTGTGCGTGCCACCCATAGACCTTCTGTAGTCCACAATAAGCTTCTTGGTGTTAAGGGCCAGGTTGTTGTCAGCGCACCATGCTGCTAGGAGCTGGACCTCCTCCCTATAGGCCGATTCATCGTTGTCGCTGGTGGGGCCAATCACCGTTGTATCATCTGCATACTTGATGATAGTGTTAGTACCAAGTACAGGTGTGCAGACGTAGGTGAAGAGGGAGTAGAGGAGAGGGCTCAGCACACAGCGTTCAGGGTGAGAGTTGAAGAGGTGTGGTTGTCTAACCTAACAGACTGGGGTCTGTTGGTTAGAAAGTCCAGTATCCAGTTGCAGAGGGAGGGGTCGATGCCCAGGTCGATGAGTTTGGTGATCAGTTTGGAAGATATAATGGTGTTAAATGCTGAGCTAAAGTCGATGAACAGCATTCTTACGTAGGTGTCTTTATTGTCGAGGTGGGAGAGGGCGGAGTGAAGTACCGTGGAGATGGCATCCTCCGTACTCCTGTTCTTGCGGTAGGCGAACTGATAGGGGTCCAGTGTGGGAGGTAGGCCGCCTTTGAGGTGTGCCAGGCCCAGCGTCTCGAAGCACTTAGTGATGATGGGAGTAAGTGCAACTGGGCGAACGTCGTTGAGGCTCTCCACAGTGGAGTGTTTTGGCACCAGCACGATGGGGACAGCTGCTTGGGCAAGTGACAGGTTCAAGATGTCAGTCCAGACATCTGTCAGCTGCGCAGTACAGGCCCTGAGGACGCTCCCGGGGATGCAATCAGGGTCAGCAGCCTTACGTGCATTAATCCTGCTCAGTGCCGCATACACATCGATGGGGGTGAGTGTGAGGAGCTGGTGATCAGCCTTCATGGCCATCTCTTGATTGTTCCTGTCAAAGCAGCCATAAAAGTGGTTAAGCTCCTCAAGGAAGGAGGCGTCACTGGATGTGGTGGTGGTGTTGGTGGGTTTATAGTCCGTGATGGCCTGGATGCCTTGCAACATGCGTTGGGGGTCGAAGTTGTTCTTAAAGTGCTCCTCGATCCTTAGCTTGTAGCCATGCTTGGCCTTCTTGATGCCCCTCTTCAGGTTAGCTCTGGATGAACTGTAGGCTCGAGCATCGCCTGACCTGAAAGCGGTGTCACATGCCTTCAGCAGTAGCCTGACCTCTCTGTTCATCCATGTTAATGGTGGAGTTGATAAAGTCCAAAACGGAGAAGGTATAAGAGTCAATGTCCGTGTGGGAGTCAAGGGTGGCCTGAGCTGCAAACACATTCCAGTCAGTGTTTCCAAAACGCTGCTGAAGTGTGGCGTCCGCTCCCTCTGGCCAAACTTTAACTGTCCTCACTGTGGGTTTAACACGTCTGATGAGTGGAGAGTACTTTGGGAGCAGGAATAAAGCATTGAAAACCAAGTGATAGCAATTTACCTTTGTCATTTGTGATGGTGATCTTGTTTTCCTTTCCCGTGCTCTTGTCTACTGCAGACACATTCAGGATACCATTGGCATCAATATCAAAAGTCACCTCAATTTGAGGCACACCCCTCGGAGCAGGTGGAATTCCAGTCAGTTCAAACTTGCCCAGCAAGTTGTTATCTTTTGTCATGGCTCTCTCACCCTCAAATACCTAAGAATACAATTTCCAGATAAGTTTAGCATTTGCATTTGCAAGAAAGTCAGTGAAAAACCTGCTTGTAGTTGATAATAGACATATTTAGTTATCCAAACACAATTAAACTAAAGGTCCATTGATATATTCGGTAAATAAATTATATTACATTTGGTTACTGAAAACTTGCCTCTCACATTTAAAAGTACAGCTGCATTTTAGGGACCATTTTAAAATAAGTTGTAATGCTGCTATTTATAGTAAATATAGGTTATTTTCAAACATTTGTGGCATGATTTTAACATTAACTGCACATAAACCACCTTCCACAGATAGATCTAATCATTAATTGAAGTCATCCATACTTTTCACACCTTCAGACAAAAAAAAATATTATTGGGGCTAATGTGCATTGTCTATTCTGGCTGCCACAAATTAAAATTCCTAACTATTCCTAAGTTTAAATTAAAACAATTCTGACCTGAATGAGCACACCAGGCTGGTTGTCAGAGTAGGTCGTAAATGTTTGTGTTTGCTTTGTTGGAATAGTAGTGTTCCGTTTGATCAAGACAGTCATCACACCACCAGCAGTCTCAATGCCCAAGGACAGCGGAGTGACGTCCAATAATAGTAGATCTTGTACATTTTCTGACTTGTCACCAGCCAAGATGGCTGCCTGAACAGCTGTGGTAACAGAACATAACCACAATATAGATTTGGCAGTGACTTAGATAAGCTACTTTTCATTATTGCAAGAATATGCTTGTAAAATGGACCTCTGCAGTTCCAAGTAGAGAGAATAAATGTTTCCCAACATTAGAGTATAAACTTGTAGTTTCTAGTTACTAGGTTCAATTTTATAATTTCAAGACAAATTTTGAATTTGCTTATAAGAACCAGATATTTCCCCTACTATTAATGAACTTTGTTACCTGCACCATATGCGACAGCCTCATCAGGATTGATGCTCTTATTCAATTCCTTGCCATTGAAGAAATCTTGCAACAACTTCTGGATTTTGGGAATGCGGGTGGATCCACCAACCAGTACAATATCATGGATTTGAGCCTTGTCCATCTTAGCATCCCTCAAGGATTTCTCTACAGGGTCAAGTGTGCCACGAAAGAGGTCAGCATTGAGCTCTTCAAATCGTGCCCTAGTGATTGAGGTGTAAAAATCAATACCCTCATATAGAGAGTCAATTTCAATGCTCGCTTGTGTACTGGATGATAGTGTACGCTTTGCACGTTCACAGGCAGTGCGGAGACGTCGAACAGCTCTCTTGTTATCAGTAATGTCTTTCTTGTATTTTCGTTTGAACTCAGTAATAAAATGATTGACCATACGATTGTCGAAGTCTTCACCACCAAGGTGGGTGTCGCCAGCTGTAGATTTGACTTCAAAAATTCCATCTTCAATGGTCAAGATGGAGACATCAAAGGTACCACCACCCAGGTCAAAAATCAGTACATTTCTTTCAGCACCAACCTATAACAAGAAAATACAAATTTTGCTAAAAAGTGCAGCTTTGTTTATGTGCAGCTTACCAAAGTTATATTAATGAGCTGAACTGATTACGCTTCAACTACCCTGCCATCTAGATCTCAGCCCTGTAACTATCCGCAACCCTGTGAGCGAACTTGCAGACTCCTTTACTGCAGCACCCTGCAATAACAACTGGGTCTCCCAAGGTTCCATCTTCATGGCTTTTAGTTTGGTTTAGAGATACAGCATGGAAACAGGTAATTCGGACCACCAAGTCTGCGCCGACCTGAGATCCCCGCACAATAACACTATCCTACACTCACTAGGGTCAATTTCCATTTATACCAAGCCAATTAACCTACAAACCTTTACGTCTTTGGAGTGTGGGAGCTTCCCGGAGAAAACCCATGCAGGTCATGGGGAGAACGTACAGACTCTAGAAACATAGAAAATAGGTGCAGGAGGAAGCCATTTGGCCCTTCGAGCCAGCACCGCCATTCATTGTGATCATGGCTGACTGTCCCCAATCAATAACCCGTGCCTGCCTTCTCCCCATATCCCTTGATTCCACTGGCCCCTAGAGCTCTATCTAACTCTCTCTTAAATCCATCCAGTGATTTGGCCTCCACTGCCCTCTGTAGCAGGGAATTCCACAAATTCACAACTCTCTGGGTGAAAACGTTTTTTCTCACCTCAGTCTTAAATGGCCTCCCCTTTATTCTGGGACTGTGGCCCCTGGTTCTGGACTCACCCAACATTGGGAACATTTTTCCTGTATCCAGCTGGTCCAGTCCTTTTATAATTTTATATTTTTCTATAATATACCCCCTCTTCCTTCTGTACAGTACAGTACCCCCTACAGTACCCGTTGTCAGGATTGATTCCGGGGCTCTGGCGCTGTAAGACAGCAATTCTACCGCTGTGCCACTTTCAACAGTTAAATTTGACCGAAGCTGACAGCAAATTATCAGACATGTATACTGTTCAAGTAAAAACCATTTAGTACCTTTGATATCAGAAATTAATTAATCATGATCTGCTACTCCATTCAAGTTAAGTGATGCAACAGGCTCAACTTAAAGTGAGGTCTTGGGTGCACATTCCATGGATGGCGATTATACACATGAAGCCCTGCTTTGGCATTCTTTATTTATTTTAGAAAGACGTTCAAGAATGTTATCTTAGACCACCCTAGTCTCAAGCATAATAATTAGACAGTCCTGCAGTAAATATAGATTGTACTAGGAATTAGGTGCACTAGATTGCACTAGGAATTAAGCCGCATGTCATTAAGATATTTTGTTATTGATATACCTTTTTATCCAAACCATAAGCAATGGCAGCAGCAGTTGGTTCATTTATAATACGGAGAACATTAAGTCCAGAAATGGTACCAGCATCTTTTGTTGCTTGACGTTGAGAATCATTAAAATAAGCAGGAACAGTAACAACAGCATTTGTAACAGTCTGCAAGATAAATAATTTGAATTGAATGTTATCTATTGCACTGATTGTAACACAAGCAAAGCTGCTCCAAAATTTCAGACCTTGCTCCAAATTATTGATTTCCACTTTTTACGGTTCTTTGAATTTCTAGAGAATCTTTTGAAAGCATCACCATTAAAAAGTCAAACTAAAATTTCCTTGAATTACAATGACCATCTGTTCATCTTGTGCAGACCAATTGGGATGGAAGTTACCAAACTGTATGACAAACACTAGTTTACTTACAGTGTAGTGACTAATATTTACACAGGAATATATGCATTTTATTGCAAAAAATCTTTACGACTAGTTTGTTGTTCCCATGTTTAATCTTTTAAAATTAAAATCACATGCAAACATGAATGTTCAGCATCAAATGGCAAATCCTTATTTTAGCACAAAGGTAAAGGCTACCTACTTTTCCAAGATAGGCTTCTGCAATTTCTTTCATTTTTGTGAGCACCATTGAAGAGATTTCTTCAGGATAAAAAGATTTACTTTCACCTTTGTAGTCAACCTGAACTTTGGGACGACCACCATCATTTACTACATTGAAAGGCCAGTGCTTCATGTCAGCTTGAACAACAGTATCTTCAAATCTACGTCCAATCAGGCGTTTGGCATCTACAAAATTCACAGGATGATGAATATTAAGACTTACAGAAAACATTTCTCTACCACAAAATGGTTCTCCACTTATGTTGCTCAACATCAGCATTTTCAAAGATGATCAGGACAGATAGACACAAAATGCTGGTGTAACTCAGTGGGTCAGACAGCATCCATGGAGAAAATTATAGGTGGCTTTTCAGGTCAAAATACTTCTTCGGACCAGGACAGAAATCTACACCAACAAATCACTCAACTCAGGGTAATATAACCTCAAACAAAATGCTCACACCAACAACAGCAAATTACTTCACCTCTACAGCTTGATACAAATTACTCTGCAAGCGAAATGCCAATTTGATTAGCAGTTCTTTGCATGTACAAGTCTCTCCAGGGAAGAAGAAAGGAAGAGGTGGAGACAGTGGGCTGAGGGAGAGCTGAGAAATAGGGAGAAAGCAAGGACTACCTGAAATTGGAGGTCAATGTTCATACCGCGGGGGTGTAACCTGCCCAAGCGAAATGTGAGGTGCTGCTCCTCCAATTTACGGTGGGACTCACTCTGGCCCTGGAGGAGGCCCAGGACAGAAAGTTCGGATTAGGAATGGGAGGGGGAGTTGAAGTGCTGAGCCACCAGAAGATTGTTAGTTATTGTGAACTGAGTGGAGGTGTTGTGCGAAGTGATCGCCAAGCCTGCGCTTGGTCTCACGAAGGTTCATCATATGCTGAATAATCCAACCAGATTTTTGTTTGGAAATGGAAAGAGAATATTAGAAATTGCATTAATTGCAACGTGTAAAAAGAGTTGAGATACTGTATTGTAATTTTGCTGCATGTCATTGTGGCATATATCATGTTTTGATTGGTGAATATGTTTTGTTTGTGACTTTATTTGAAGCAGAAATAATATGTGAATGCTTCATTGACCATAATTCTGACTGGTAACTACGCACTTCGTCCGAGCACATTATCGCACGCGTCATGCATACCGTCTTAAATGACCACCTAAACTGTCATTTGGCAACCTAAAAAGCTGCCGAGGTTGCCCGGCTGGCAACAGGGAAAAAAGGGTAAGTGAGAGCCCTGCATCAAGCAAACCAACTTAACTTCCATTGACTCTTATCTACACCACGTTGCCTCGGCCCCAGTCACTATCTCTTCTCCCCTCTCCCATCAGACAAGAAGTATAGAGGTTTGTAAATGCATACCTCCAGATGTAGGGACAGTTTCTTCCCATCTGTTATCGGGCAACTGAACCATTCTCTCACCAGCTAGAGTGCTCCAGATCTCCCATTATCTCATTGGAGACCTTTGAACTATCTTTAATCAGATTTATCTTGCACTAACTTGTATCATTTATCTTTGTGGAAGGCATGATTGCAATGTGTAGTCTTTTTTCTTTGACAGGATAGCATACAATAAAGGTTTTTCACTGTACCTCGGTCCACGTGACAATAATAAACAAAACTTTAAAAGGTGCAGTATAATACCTCACAATATTGCAGTCTAGAACTTTCATTTACATTGCAATAACTTACCAAAGACAGTGTTGGTTGGGTTCATGGCCACCTGATTTTTCGCTGCATCACCAATGAGCCTTTCTGTATCAGTGAAGGCAACATAGCTCGGAGTAGTGCGGTTGCCTTGGTCATTGGCAATAATTTCAACTTTGCCATGCTGGAAGACACCTACGCATGAGTAGGTTGTCCCAAGATCAATTCCAACTGCTGGTCCCTTGGACATTCTGCCTGCAAAATAAATTGAATGGTTTTAGCTTTGAAATAGGTATCAAAATAGATCTAAACGAGCTTTATTCATTTCCAACATGACTGTTTGCAAGCTGATTGCCCTTGATAAAAGTGGCAAACTCCTTGCTTTGATCTGTGGTTCTTCTGGTAAAGTATACCTTCGTGATGACAGGTTATGGACCCAGTGATAAGACAAACTATTGTAAAACAAAATGATATGCAACTTGGGAAGGGATTCTGCAATTGTTATCTTGTTTTTCTAGGTGGTAAAAATTGCAATTGCAGTGTTATCAAAAGTGATTATCACAAGTAACTGCAGCACATTTTGTGGGTGTTATCAGCAGCCGTTGTATTGATGAGATACTGTCATTACCGTACATTTGCATATTTTAATAATTAGCAATGCCAAGCAATTAAAGTTGCCGGAATATAACGTTGAGATGGTACCAAAACAGTGATTGGCACAATTTCGATAAGACAAGTAACAGAAAGCTGGACTATGACAGAAATAAAATTGAAATCCCACCATGGGCAGCTATGTCCAGTAACCTGAGCAGCCCTTCCAGGTGAGACAGGCAGAGATTATCTTCTAACCTGGTCTACTGCATTTAATGTAGATGGTGAAACCGAGCACAGAACAGGAAGCCCACCTAATTTTCTCCTCCTTCTGTTCATTCATCTCTCCTAACCTGTTCCCCATTTGTCCTTCATTCCCCCTCCTCTCCCCACCCCACCAGTGTCCACCTATCAATTGCGAGGCTGTGTCTTCCACCCCCCCCCTACCAAATCAGAAGTGGGGTTCAACACAGAATACATTTTGTCCATTCCCTTAGCAAATGCTGGCTGACCCACTGAGTTCCTCCTGCACTTTGTTTTTTGATCAGGAATGAACCATCTGAGCCACCTGCCATCCATACCCAACATTTTCCATGACGTGCGTGAGATGGGCATTGGAGAACACTGAACGGATGGCCATCCTACCTGAAGGACTGATCCCAGTCAGTTTATATCAGATTAAGCTGCATTCAGCACTGGGTAACTGGAACCAAATATACTAGAGGAGAGCTCCTCTAGAATCTTTGACTGGAACAACTCTATCCATCCCCAGTGGCGACCCAAATACATCTGAGAACCGAGGGGACGAGTCATTTGAACAACAACATGCATTCTTTAACAAATAAAACCCCCTAGGGAGCAAGGCAGCTTTGTGGTTGTTATGGGCAACAATTAACGAAATGGCTTATGTTGTGATGATTGAGGCGCCCTAAATACCGCTTGATCCCATTAACTGAAGCTTTGAGGACGACGGCTGACAGAAAGACGCTGCTTAAACGCCCGGGATGGTGGTGCAGCCAGGCGATGGGTGGGAGACTGACGGGCGCCTTCACTCCCCTCCCTTCCTCAAACACCAACGACGGATCGGGGGGAATTATCCGCAACAAGGACACCTCGGGGTGCGCCGATTAGCAGTAGTCTCGGTGATGAGTCAGCCCAGCTCCCCCGTCATAAACTGTTCGCAGGCGCAGGGAGTCAGTGATGGAAACGGGAGGGTCAGTGATTGGGTCGAGGGGGCGTCAGTAATGGGGAAAGGGTCAGCGATGGAGACACGGGAGTCAATGGTGGATAAAGGAGGGGGTCAGTGATGGAGAAGGGACGTGGCAGTGATGGAGGAGGGAGGGTCAGTGATGGGAACACGGGGTGGGGGGAGGATCGGCGACGGGGACACGTTGGAGGTCAGTGATGGAGAAGGGACGTGTCAGTGATGGGGACACGGGGTGATGGCGACGCTCCGGGCATCAGCGGACCGGTACTCACTCCCTGCTTCAGCAGCACCGCCGACGATGTACCAGCGTCTGCGTCTCGCCGCTCTCAAGATGCGCAACCTAACCGGCCGCCAGAAGATTCTGGAAAGGACCGGCACCTCCCGGCCAATCAGATGCGCGTCCGACGAGGGCTCGTCACGCCGCCCCGCCCCGCTAGCGGGCGGGCAGCCAATGGGAACGCGGCCGGTCGCCGGCGGCAGGAGGGGCGGTTGGCGGCGCGCGGACTGGCGATGGAAGCGTCTGGAAGGAGCTGGAACTTTCCCGATGGCGGCGGGCGGAGAGCGAGTGAGTCTCACAGGTTAACAGGGAGAGATGTCTAAACATTGTCGCAAGGCGAGATCTCACAGGGAGAGATGTCTAAAACATAAAACTCGCTCCCGCACCGATTCCCATCGAACTCGCCTGCAGGACATTGCCCGCTAACACATCCATATCAAATTATCACATATCAGTATCAAACCAATAATAAAAATGAATATGATACCAAATTAATAATAAATCAGTAACACGCCACTATCAAACCAATAAATAAAATCAATATGATATAAACTAATTGTATCAACTCAAGAATAAATCAATATGATATGAATAGGTTTATGAATACGTTTATTGGCTAAGTATGTACACATACAAGGAATTTGCCCTGGTGCTCCGCTCGCAAGTAACAACACGACATACAGAAATAATTAAGAATGACACATAAAACATTAAGCATCAAACTAATAATAAATCAGTATCGAATCTAATAAATCACTATCAAACCAATAAATACAATCTAAGATATAAACTAATTATGTATCAAATAAATAACAAACCAATATCAAACTAATAAATTCAACATCAGTATTGTTAATATCAAAAATCAATAAATCAAATTAATAATGCCTCGGTATCAAATCAATCAAATTAATTCAATATCAAATTAATAAGCCAATAAATCAATTACACTGAAACAAAATCATTCCCTAAATGCTTTCACCCATGATATAAATTCTGCACATGTTTGATATATTTGTTAGCGTATGGAATGTTGCATTTATTTTAAAAACAAAAACACCTTGTTCCTTTTTTTGGATTTCACAACATTCTTGCACCATTCTCTGCTGTTTTGCACTTTGTCAAGTGCATTCTGTTTATTGTATTTATCGTCACATTAGCAGGTGACACTTGAAAGGAACTTGAAACACACTTGGGCAGGTATGTGCAGAGAAAAGGTTTGGAGGGATATGGGGCAAATGCGGGCCAATGAGACTGGCTTAGACGGGACATCTTAGTCGGCATGGGGATTTGGGGCAAAGGGCATGTTTCCGTGTTGTTTGAAACTAGGTATACTGTATGCTCTGCAAGCATTATATGAACCAGGACTTTCAGTGCACCCAGGTGTATGTGACAATAACCTGATCTGGTGCCCTGATCTATGGGGAGAGTTTCGGAATTGACAGAAGAGATCTGCCCTCATTCCAAAGCAGGCACAGCTCAAGGTGATCCCTATTTCTGGGTGCTTATCCCATTAACGGGATGAGTGTGGGATTACTTTGGCCACGCAGCTTCAGCCTGTATAATGCGATTAAGTGTGAAGCCTAAGTGTTCAATCCTTCTTTCAGTCTCCAGCAAACACACAGTTCCTTAGAATAAACTATGAATTTGGCTGCAAATATTTTTTAAAGATTCAAAATTAAATTAATTCAAAGTAAAACACAATACATAATAAAAGTGTAAAACTCTTAATACATTCTTAGTATGTACAAACGGTGCTGCAGATGTTAGTTAATACACAAAATGGCGCAAGAAGGGTTGCGACTCAAAATGTTACCTATTGATAGCAATGTCACAACATTTTGAGATTTAAAAAATCAAGTCTGCAATATATCCCATCGGATAAAGCACAAAAAGAAGTTTAATTTGACACCTATCTCACTTTCGTATCTTCAGTATAAAAAAGGTTATGGCCATTCTCATACTCGTAAATTAGCATCTTGTTCCCTATTGCTTTTCCATTGACTTAATACAAAAGCTGTGATCGAGGAGTCAAAAGCCCACAAACATCAAGAGAACTGAATGAAATTTTCAGTTATTCTAGATTGAAGCATTCTGAAACAAATATAAAACAATCTTACTTGGATGACCTGAAATTAAAGCATATAATTAGTTAGTTACCTAATTGTAGTTAATTACAAAATTGACCATTGTGACAGAAATAGTAATAAACACCCAGACTGCCTTGAAAATTCAAAAATGTGATATTCTCAAGATCAGAACTTTAATATTATTGTATTATATGCTGTAAATCCGTAACAGATAGGTAAATAAATTACAATTTCTAGCAATAGACCAAGTCTTTATGGTGAAGATCAGTTGCCAGCTGGTACATTGGCGTATCATAATCAGTAGCATCATCATACTCCTCAGATTGTAACCAATAAGCAACTCTGTACACCTTGTTTTTCCTCAACTTTTCAATGTTGGCATTGTAAACTACCAAGTTTTTGCTCTTCAAACCACACATGACATGCCTTTCTGCCCACTACTTTCCCATTAAGATTGTCCTGTAGATTCCATTTCTTAAGAAAAGGATATATTTTTTTAAATAGCCCAAGTATCCAAATAACAAACTAATCGCACTCACACAAGAATTCACAATATAACATGATTTTAAAACTCACTGTCATGAATTTATATGCCAGATGGAAGGAATTTAATGGTTAATTCCCATAAATTAATCTAGAAACATCCACTCAATATAAATAAAACATGTTTTTTTGGCACAATTCATTGGACTAAAACTGATATCTATATTACGAAAAGTTTGATGTTGACCGCTTTTGGCTCACTGTGGTGTGATTTCCGAGAGAATGCCGCCACCTACGTCCGTCACTTTTGGACCTCGGTCAGAGCCCCCCTCCGCCTTCCTGGACCAGAAGATTTTTCCCATCGATGAAAAATCAGAGAGACATTAATGTTTTTTAAAAAATCACCATTCTCTCTGCTGCCCCAGCTGGAGGGAGGAGGAGGGACTATAAAACCAGGAAGTGATGTGCCTCACTCAGTCTCTGCAAGATAGAGGAAGCCACAGGGTCACGTCTCTCTGAGCTCTGAATAGCATTGAACACATGTCTATGCAACTGTGAGTGCCCTTAATGTGGTTCTAAAATGCGTGCAAAAAGTGTCTATCGGTTCTAAAATGGCTGCAAAAAGTGGATCGGTTCTAAATGGTTGCAAAAAGTGTCTGTTGGTTCTAAAATGGTTGCAAAAAGTGTCTCTATTGCTTCTAAAATGGTTGCAAAAAGTATCTATTGGTTTTAAAATGGTTGCAGAAAGTGTCTATTGGGTCTAAAATGGTTGCAGAAAGTGTCTCTATTGGGTCTAAAATGCTTGCAGAAAGTGTCTCTTTTGGTTCTAAAATGCTTGCAGAAAGAATCACTACTGGTTCTAAAATGCTTGCAGAAAGAGTGTCTCTATTGGTTCTAAAATGCTTGCAGAAAGAGTGTCTATTGGTTCTAAAATGCTTGCAGAAAGAGTGTCGCTATTGGTTCTAAAATGCTTCCAAAAAGTGTCTCTATTGGTTCTAAAATGCGGCCTGGCCAGAGTGACTGAGCTGCCAGCCCAAGAATCCATTGTATGGACATGGCCCACAATGTCTATACTAGCACTCTGGAAACCAGTCCCTTTGACCCACAACACACATACTAGCACTCCAGAAAGCCCCCCGCCCCCCCCACAGTTCAGCAATATTGGAATTGGTGGAGAGGTGGAATATTGCATTGAGGTACCAGCCCTCCCGAGTGAAGCTGGGACGCAACGGGTCCCACTTAGTCTAGATTGGTATTAAAATATTGACTATGGGTAGACAATAACACAAAAAATTAGACGATTTAGATGCTCTTACGACATGATTGTCCAAAAAAGAAGCATTTAAATCATCTTGTGAGAGGGTTTTTCTGGAACGCGATCGATTGGAACGTTGCATTTGTGGAATATTTGAACCACATATCGGCAAGAAAAACACTGCCGGTTTGTATGGGGCCCAAATCACATTTTCGCAAGGTAAAATTTGATTAAATTCATCCCAAGAAGCAAGTTTACATGTAAAATACACGTCTTACACCGTGATTTGTCCTGCACTTGAGATCCGTCACGTTGTAGGCGTTGACAGCGTTAGAAGTAGCTTTTTATTTTAATTCAGCGATTAAATTGTCCAGCGATTTAAAAAAAAACATATCGAAAACGGAAGTCCAGTCGATTTTTCATCAGCAGCTGAAATCTGCCTCCGACAGGCAGGAGAAAACTGCATAATAATCCCGCCCTCCCCCCCCCAAAGGCACTAAAGTCGCGCAAACGGCCAGTGGCAGAACTGCAGCACTGCTGAAGATAAGTTTTGTAACATCGCGACTATTGAGTCTGACGAAGGGTCTCGACCTGAAATATCACCTATCCATGTTCTTCAGAAATGCTGCCTGACCTGCTGAATTACTCCGGAACTTTTTGTCTTTTTAATACATTCTTAGTGTTGGTCTCGTGTTTTTTTTTAATACATGGTTGATTTAACACATCTCTGTTTTGTACTTACCACCATGTGACACATACGGCTTCCTGTGGTAACACCCTTTCTTTTGTTTGAAATATTTACCCATCGGACTCAGCCCCTCAATGCAGCAAAGAGATGCACAAGCAGGCCACTGAGTCTATGTGCTTGTGATGCTGCTGCAAGCAAGATTTTCATTGTATCAGTATCTTTTCATTGTACCAGCCGTGGGGGGGGGGTGGGGTGGGGGGGGGGGGAACGATGAAAGGCATTGTGAGGTCAGCAGCTGGGTATATATTTTTTTAAATGTCAGTTTGGTGATAAATTTCAGTAAATATCTCGGGAAATAATTGACCAAATTTATAGAGGAGTGGATTTTTGAAATCATATGGGAGATTTCTACCAGAAGATGTAAAAATGTCACTGTTATTGTAACGTCAGCAGCTGGGTAGCAGTCAGATTAAAAAAAAGGTCAGATTGGTCAACAATTTTAATAAAGAAGTCGGGAAAATTATGTACCAAATGTACAGAGGAATGGATTTCACAAGGAAATTCTCTACTGAAATATGTAAAAATTTCCCCGTTTTGGTGTCTGGTTTTCGAGGAGATACGTTTCAAAAGCACACACACACACACACACAGAGTTTTCAAAGTATATAGATGTATATATATATGATATATGATAGATCTATGGACTTGCAAAAAACTAATGTGAAATGTTAGAATTAAAATTATTTTGTTATGTGAACCCCATTTTGGATATGTGCTTAAATGTATGAAAATTGACCAACTACAAAAGTATTTTATGAGAGGATGTAGGAACACTTTATTTTGTAGAAAGAATAATAGCAGTGAAACCAAAACTGTACGCAATACTCCAGGTGTGGCCTCACCAAGACCCCGTACAACCTCCCTGCTCTTGTACTCAAATCCTTTTGCTATGAATGCCAACATACCATTCGCTTTCTTCACTGTGCTAAAATGAGAGGGTTGTTAAGAAGAAAAATTGGGACAATGAGCAGATTGGGACAATGTTCTCTGAATCTCCTATATACTACTGAATATAGTAATATACATGATTTTGAGGAGGTAACAAATAGAAGGATGCTCCCCCTGCTACGGGATTCCTTAACTTGAGCCATGTGCAAAGTGTAAGGGCGTTTAAAGTTGCTATTTCATACCAAGATATTGAGAAATTTTCTACTCATTGCCGTGGCCATTTGGCTTGTTTTGCATGTCATTGATGATGGCATGTGCCTTTAAATTTTAAACTAACCGTTATATTGTGGGTGGGATTTATGAAGTATTTTTGGGCGTGTTTTTGGCTATGTAGTTTGCGCATAAGTTTAGTTTTTAGATTCGTTTGGAACGAGTATGGCGGAGGTTTACCCTTCGACCATGCGAGGTGTAAAGGATATCATGTGAAGTGTAACGGAGACGCAAGGAGTTTTCTAATGTTTAAAGTAATAAGCTGGAGTTCAATTATAGTAACGAGTCGGAAGAAGTTTGGATGTACCTTATTGTTTTCATCAACAATAAAGAACTTATTAATCAAAAGACTGTGTTTTGAAGACTTATCTGTGAAGAAGCTCTGAAGGTCTCTGTGGATGAGCTCGCATGCATTTCGAAGATATTCCCCTTAACCATGCTCATCCATTTAGCAGCTAGAGGGTTAATTTCTCGAACAATATAAAAATCGGCCGCTACATTACGTCGAAGGGTAACCTCCGGCAGGGGGGTTAAATACGAGTCCCAGAGATTGGGACAGAAGATTAAGTCAAAGGTAACCTCCAGCAGGGGGGTTTAATACCAGTCCCAGAGATTGGGACAGAAGATTTGGCTAAGATTCTTGGAGAGGTTTTAGCCAGAAGACTGGTTCCAGGAGGAAATGAAGAAAATAGATCTTGGCCAGAGAAGGCCTGGAGGTCTATCGACAGCATCAAGACTTATCTGAAGACAATATCACAGGATTTGTGAGTAGAAATCGATTATTGTTCTTTGAATATGAAGCTGCGAAGCTTTAATTTTAAACGACTTCTGTCACAGAGCAAGAAGGTGTTTTTTCAAACTTGTCTGGGGAAAGTAGAACTACCTTGGATGGTTTTGAATCCTTTGATAAACAAGCACTCCATTTGAATTATTGTCATCTTTTACCACATGGATGTTGGAGAGATGTTCTCTACATTATCAGTATGTTATGGTTCTGAAAAGAAATGTTGACAAAATAAAATTGGAACTACATGCAGAGGATTCTGTTCGTTAAATTTAAAGACTTGGCGACCTGCCAAGACATCTTTAAAATTATGGATCCCGAAGAAGAAGAAAGAGCCACGCCAGATGAACCATGAGGTGGTGATGAAAGGCCAATTAGACAACTTAAAGAAACTAAGAAAGGGAAAAACTTGATATGGGAACAAGTTTACAAATCCATTGATAGCTACAGAAAACCCGTGTATCTAGAAAAAACAGATCCTGCTTGAGAGAAACTGAGAAGGAGACAAACGAATTGTGGAAACAGGTTACCAGATTAATTGAGAAACAGAAGAAACTAATGGAATCAGAACAGAACGTGATCAAAGTGAAATCTAATATGAGCCAAATATTGAACCTCTGCCAGGAGGTTGGCAAGAAACAAGATGTACTGCTGTGTTCAGAGCCGTCTTGGGAAGAACGCAGAAGACACACCCAGTGTGTTGAAGACAAGAAGAAGATATTCACTGGTTTCATGAAAAAGGCAGAGAAGTGCCTTTATGTCACAACTTACGAACTTAGTAGCTGGAAGTGCGAAGCATCAAGGTGCCAGAATAGAAGTTCAAAGTTCAAGCAGTGAAGAGTCTGACAGTTCAGATGATGAGTCTCCTGTGAAACCCAAAGCACAACAAGGTTCCTACAGTGCTGTACCACCTCCCAAAGGCGAGATCAGGAGGCAGCTTGAATGTCGGCGACACATCACTCCCTGACGAGCTCATTGCGTTTTACCCACGCTTTGATAGCGAGAACGCTGATGTGCCTTCTCGAGCCCACATTCACTGTGATGGTATTTCAGTCATAGTTTCAGAGGCCAACGTCAGAAAATCCTTCAGAGGGGTGAACCTTGGAAAAGCGCCTGATGGTATACCTGTACGTGTTCTAAAAACCTGTGCAGGCCAACTGGCTGGAGTTTTTACGGACATTTTCAACCTCTCACTTCTGAGGTCTGAGGTTCCCACCTGCTTTAAAAGGGCATCAACTATACTGGTGCCCAAGAAGAGCAAGGTGTCGTGTCTCAATGACTATCGACCAGTGGCACTAACGTCTGTGGTGATAAATGCTTTGAGAGGTTGATCATGGCACAAATCAACTCCTTCCTCGACAAAAACCTGGACCCTCTCTCTAACTTCTACAGGTGCGCAGTAGAGAGCATGCTGACTGGTTGCATCGTGGCTTGTTTCGGAAACTTGAGCGCCCTGGAGCGGAAAAGACTACAAAAAGTAGTAAACACTGCCCAGTCCATCATCGGCTCTGACCTCCCATCCATCAAGGGGATCTATCACAGTCGCTGCCTCAAAAAGGCTGGCAGCATCATCAAGGACCCACACCATCTGGGCCATACACTCATCTCCCCACTACCTTCAGGTAGAAGGTACAGGAGCCTGAAGACAAGCAACAACCAGGTTCAAGAATAGCTGCTTCCCCACAGCCATCTGGCTATTAAACACGGCTCGAACAAAACTCTGAACATTAATAGCGCATAATCTGTTTATTTGCACTTTATCAGTTTATTTATTCATGTGTGTATATATTTATACAATGGTATATGGACACACTGATCTGTTCTGTATTCGTGCCTACTATGTTCTGCTGTGCTAAAGCAAAGCAAGAATTTCATTGTCCTATCAGGGACACATGACAATAAACTCTCTTGAACTTGATCTTGAACTCTTGAAGTTCAGAATGGAAAAGCAGGCGTGACCAAGAAGAAACCAGACGCTGGAGTGAGTAAAATGGAAATAGGTGACTTGTCAGACGACAGCTCAGACAGTAGTGATGAAGAGGCACCCCTAAAACTTGCCACAACAATTGTACAGATGAAAGCTGGCTCCACGCTGGCCAAGGCGGCTGCTGCCACTCGGAAGCCTGCGGCCAAGAAGGCTGGTACCAGCTCGGACAGCGAGTCCGAGTCTGAAAGTACTGAAGAATCTACAAGCGATGCAGTGCCTCTGTTGAAGACCCCCGTAGCCCA
Organism: Raja brachyura; assembly: GCA_963514005.1. The sequence continues at coordinate 28,678,230 of OY740806.1, read as the reverse complement.
ACTACGAATGGCAAAGGCCACGTCTTCTTCACTGCCTGCAAAGTCTGCGGCCAAAAAAGCCAACAGCAGCAGCAGAGGCTGCAGTTGCAGCTCTGATAGCTCAAGACATAAATCTGGTTCTTCAGCCAGTTAAATATCAAGGGCTTCTGCTTGATTGGGAGTTAAAGCTGAGCTGGTTGCTCTCTCAATAGAGGTGGATGCCATGAAGAAGAAACATGAGATTGAGGAAGAACAAGAAGAGATGACACGACAGATGACGCAAGAACAAGAAGAGATGATGCGACAGATGGCACGAGAACAAGAAGAGATGATGCGACAGATGAAGCGGGAACAAGAGATGATGCGACAGATGACGCGACAGCAAGAAGAGATGACGTGACATAAGCAAGAAGAGATGATGCGACAGCAAGAGAAGCTGAGGCGATGAAAGGAACAACAGGAAATTGACACAAAGATGGCGGTGGCCAAAGCAAAGGAGCAGCTACTGAAAAGTGAGGGGTCAAGATGCAGCTCCAGATCATCGAAGACGATGAGCTCAGGACCAAGAAGAAAAACTGCTCAAATTGAATTAGCAGTTGGATCAATTCCACAATCGAGGTCCATCGGATTTCTAGGTTTTGAAAACCAATTGGAACAGAGGAAGATGGGTGAAACTTCATCTCAGCAAATGAGTGCTAGATTGAAACCAACTACTATTGGAATGTCTGTGGATGCTCGAAATAAACCAATAGCGGGCCACGCTTTTTCGAGGCCTGGTGCACAGGCTCGACAAGCAATTTGAATCACAGAGGCCTGTTTATCAATAGGTGGAGCCAAGCCAAGGTTATCAGGATGGGTTAATGGCATTGGTGAAAAATCAAACCGAATTGATAGCTCGACAAAATACTTCTCTCATCCTACCACCAGTAGAAATTCCTACGTATGGTGGAGATCCTTTGCAGTATGAAGCTTTCGTAAGGGCATTAGAGGAAGTATTAGAAACAAAAGTTACTGATGAAAAAGAGCGCTTACGATTTCTGGTGAAGTACACAAATGGAAGTGTAAAGTACTTGTAGAAAGTTGTCAGAAAAAGCAAGGCAGCCATGCCTATAAAAAGGCGAGAAGATTACTTAAATAATGTTTTGGTGATGAACAGAGAATTGCTAACGCATACATGGAGAAGGCCCATGTATGCTTGGAAAGGAATCAAGCCGGAAGATGGGGAAGCATTGAGTGATTATGCAATATTTCTGAGAGATTGTTGCAGCTCGATGAGAAATCTCAGCCACATGGAGGAAATTAATCTTGCAAGTAATTCTAGAGTCATCAATAGCAAGTTGCCCAGAAGACTGAGAGAAAATTGGAGAGACAAAGCAGGTAAAATAAGAGATGAGAGGAACCAAGTAGCCAGGCTACCAGACTTGGTGGAATTCTTGGACAGGGAAGTACGGTACAAATTAGAGCCACACTACGGGACTATTGAAGATTACAAACCGATTGCAACTAACAAAGGTTCTACCTTTACCGAAGAAAGATCAGAACCTATGAGAAGTAGTTTTGCTATCACAACCAGACCTGTGGAAAAGATGGAATGAAAAGAAATGTGTCTACTAGCAAGCAAATAATATTTTGTTTGTTATGTGATGAAGTTGGTCACACCATAAGATGGTGTCGAAGATTCAAGATGAAAGAATATAAAGACAATATGGATTTCCTGAAAGAGAAGGGAATCTGTTTTGGATATTTGAAAAAAAGGACATGTGGTGGGAGACTGTAAGAGTCCTACGATTTTTTTTATAAGTGCAGGCAATATCATCCTGAAGCACTTCACGCTGAAGAAGAGCTATCAGAGTATTGGGAAGAAGAACTGGAACAAATGGATGATGAGCTATCGGAGCAAATAGAAGAAGATGACCCAGAGCAAACAGAAAAGAAGGCAAAACCAACTACTAGTGATGCTATCACTGCTCATATTGGGGCCGGGGTTGAAGCTTGTAATTTTTCTATCTTACCAGTACAGGTAAGGAATAGCAAGACGAATACAGTGTTGCAAACACATGCTTTTCTGGATCACGGAAGATCGACTACCTTTTGTACAGAAAACCTGATGAGAAGGCTGAACATCACGGAAGAAGAGACTAAGATTCGATTATGTACCATGACTAAAGATAAACAGAGCATGAGTCATTACATTACAAGTATGTAGATATCCAATTAGGATGAAGATAATTTCATACCAATATCTGAAGTGTTTACACATGGAACTACGCCTGTTGGTCGTCAAAATATACCAAGACATGAAGACTTGAAACAATGGCTTTACCTGAAGGATGTCAAGATATCTGAAATAAATTCTAGTGTTGATCTACTGATCGGAACAAATGTTTTGAAGGCATTGGAACCTATACAGATTGCTAGAAGCCAAAGTGATGGACCGTATGCTACGAAAACCCGACTTGGATGGGTTATATATGGCTCCTTGAAAAGGAACCATGAAAACAGCAATCAGAAGAACTATCCTATCATTGCTGTTAACCAAATATCTACTGATAAATTAGAAAAGCCGGTGATGAAGCCATACAATCACGACTTCAAGGAAAGTACCAGCAAGGAATCTGAAGAGATGTCGAATGAAAAGTTGAAGTTCATGGATATTATGAACTACTCAGTAAAAACTGACGGACACTATTGTGCGGACTTACCTTTCAAACAAGAAAGTGTTAGTCTGCTGAATAATCGTCATAAGACAGAGCAATGTACCCAGACTTTGAAACGCAAGTTTGATGAGAATACTAAATTTCATGAAGTAAGAATCTCTTTGAAGAATAATTTCTACAAGGATGATTGCTTAAGATCCATGTCTACTGAGCGGGAAGCAATTCAACCAGTAGAACATCTGACTTCTCTTTGCAATAAGGGAAGATTCACACTTTCCAAGTGGAACAGCGACAATTGTGAAAGCATTCCACTAGATGATAGAGCCAAAGAAACCAGAGAGTTGGATTTGGACAAAGACGATCTGCCAATGGAAAAAGCATTGGGAGTTACTAATGTTGTACAACTGAAATATGTTAACAGAAAAAAATCCTGCAAATGAAGTTTCCAGAGAACTGACAGTGAACCGTTTCTTAAGCGAGAAGAGATGGATCAATGAATTAAAATATCTCTGTAAGCCAGACAGAGAATGGCCAAAGCCTGAGCTGGGATTTGAAATTTCTGCTAAATATCCAGACATTAAATCAAACCTAATGGTGAACTTTATTGCTAAAGATCCACCTATTCTTTTGAAGGATTTTCACACTTCAACATTGCTGTTGCCACACATTCATGAGTTGATCGGACATGGAGGAATATATTACATGCTATCAAAGCTTTGGACTATATTTTGGGTATCATGCCAGATTTTAAGGGTTTGGTGCACACGGTGCAACTTTGAACTAAAACCAGTGTTTTAATCAGATTAATAACCTAATTATGCTTGCTTCTAGAAGGCGAAAGTGAAGATGGAACAGTCGATGAAGAATTCTGATTGCGGATATATAGTGCATGCTATTTAGTCCTCGTTAGTATAGTGTTTAATATCCCCGCCTTTCACGTGGTAGATCGGGGTTCCAATTTCCCGACGAGGAGCCACGGGGTTCAATTCCCTGACCTTTTGCTTTTTTATATATGTTACGCCTTCATGGCTACTTTTTTGATGTTTATTAGTAATTGCCTCGTTATATACTCGGAACAATTATGGGCCGGTATGTAATAGCCATTTGGCTTGTTTTGCATGTCATTGATGATGGCATGTGCCTTTAAATTTTACTTTGGAGTCACGTGAGTGACTTTGTGAAGACCCCGCCAGCATGCATGTGCGACTCGTAATCGTCGACCGTATGCGAAGCGACAGGCAGGGAGGAGGGTTGCTCCTCCACCGGAACGGACCTGCAGGTAAGGTTTTTTCTTTCAGGGACTCTGTGGGACAGAATACCCCACCAACGGGCCGCCTCAAGAGACTGACCGCGGATCGCGGGCAGTCAGCGGCGGCAGAACTCACCTCAGAAGTCGGGCAGCCCGTTGACCCGGCAGGGTCCAGGCTCAAAAACTCGCCGTTCGCAGGTAGCGACGGCAGAGCGGCAGCCCGACTTAAACACCGCAGCCCGCAGGATCACCGCGGACTGACGGCTAAGCTACACAGAAGTTGGGACCTCCGAGACAGAGTCGGGGCCCCAACTCAAACGCAGGCAGCACAAAGTAGCAATCTTACAAAATTTTGAGATTTTAAAAATCAAGTCTGCAATTTACCCATCAGATAAAGCATAAAAAGAAGTTTAATTTGACACCTAATTCACTTTCATATCTTCAGTAATAAGAAAGTTATGACCATTTTCATACTCGGAAATTAGCATCTTGTTCCCCATTGCCTTTTAATTGACTTAACTCAAAAGCTGTGATCTGGAACAGTTAAAAGCCCATAACTTTCTTAAAAATTAAGAGAACTCAATGAAATTTTCAGTTATTATAGATTGAAGCATTCTGAAACAAATATGAAACAATCTTACTTGGATGACCTGAAATTAAAGCATATAATTAGTTAGTTATTTAATTGTAGTTAATTACAAAATTCAACGAGTAGATCTAAACATATCCATTTCTTAAGAAAAGATAAACTTTTTTAAAAATTGCCTAAGTGTCCAAATAACATTCACACAATAATCCACAATATAACATAATTTTTACATCTCATTTTCATGAATTTCTGGGCCAAAGGGAAGGAATTTAGTGTTTGATTCCTGTAAATTAATGGCCATTTAAATCAACTGGCGAGTGGGTTTTAGTGGAATGCGGCGGATTGGAACATTGCGGTTAGCGGTGAAGTCGGGAGGAAAAATACTGTTTATTCATACATTTTTTTGGACCCCATTTCGCAACATGAAAATATTATTAAAGCCTCCCGAAAAACCAATTTTTAATATAAAAATAAACTATTTACCTTTTTTTCTTCCCAATGCAAAATCCTTCCCGTTGTCGGCGCTCACGGCTTTTGAAGGTGATTTTTAAATTACTCTAGTTAATAAATAATTTAGAGTAATTTAAAAATACCTTCATTCATGAAATGTCGGAGCGATTTTTCTTCCGCAATGAAATCGCCCGACATGGATCGATTTTCCCTGCCTGTGGAAAAACGGCACTTTAAGCCCGCCCCCCTCTGAAAGGCGCCAAAGTCGCGCACACGGGGAGCGGCAGAACTGCAGCGCTGCTCAAGGTAAGTTTTGTAACATACCGACACAAAGCCTGGAAGTGGACCCGGCGGGGTTCGGGCTCACAGACTTGCCATTGGGGCAGTCTATATTCCCCCATGAGCAGGTGGAGAGCACTACCTCCAACATGGCACACTCCAGCAGGAGTGTGGTCACTATGGGTCTCCGAGCAGACCCATGGCAGTACCCTTTACAGGGCTGCCAAATGCTCACCCTCTTTGCAGGGGAGCATAAGGAGTCAGGCCTAGGCTGACTCTGAAGGAGGGAATCGCATTACGCAACGTCTGTCCAAACCTGGCGGAAATATGACCAACAGGTAAGTTATACTAACCTTGAGTTGGTTGGGTTTCTGTATTGTTTAAATCCCTTACGGAAACTTTGTAATGCAGAAATCGAGTAGTAAGAAGGCTGCTTCAAGCATGCCATTGAAGACCGCGGGACTTCGGAGCGAGGTCGGCGGCCAACATTCCCGGAGCTGACCGTTGATTTCCGGCAGCACCCATACATCGGGCCGGGACGACAGCGCAGAAGTCAGGGAGCCCCGCACAGTCAGGACCCGACTCTCCACCGCAGTAGTCCAGGGAGCTGCATACTGGCGGTAGGACTACGCGGGATCAGTGTAGCCAAGACCCCGACTCCCCACCGCTTCTATCTGTACGAAAACAGACCAGCGGCAAAAAAGTGCGGACGCCGGGGCCAGGTTAATGGACACCCCCACTCACCACATCAGTTCGCAAGAGGGCGGACCAGTGGCAAAACCGTTCAAAAGTCGTGTAGCCCCGTTGGAGCGGCTGGCACCGACTCTCCACCGCTTCAGTTCACTAGATTGCGGACTGATGGCAAAACCACACAAAAGTCGTGTAGCCCCGTTGGAGCGGCTGGCACCGACTCACCACTGCTTCAGTCTGCTAGATTGCGAACCGATGGCAAAACTAAACACAAGTCGAGTACTCACGCACGAGCGGCTGGCACCGAATTTGCGTTGCATCAGTCCCAAAGACATGGGACTGGCGGCAAGCCTGTGCGGATGTCGTGTAGCCCTGCTGGAGCGCCAGGCACCGACTCCTCACCGTCGCAGTCGCAATAGGCAGGCGGAAAAACCAACATGAGGTTGTGTAGCCCCGCAGGAGCGGCTGCCACCAGCTGTCCACCACTTCCATCCAGATGACCGCGGACAAGCGGCAAATCTGCGCAGGAGTCGTGTAGCCCCGTAGGAGCGGCTGGCACCGACTCACCGCCAGTCTGCTAGATTGCGGACCGGTGGCAAAACTAAAACACAAGTCGAGTAGCCCCGCAGTAGCGGCTGGCACCGACTTTGCATCGCATCAGTCCCGAAGATACGCAAGCCCGCGCGGATGTCGTGTAGCCCCGCTGGAGCGGCTGGCACTGACTCCTCACCGTCGCAGTCGCTATAAACAGGCGGAAACACCAACAGGAGGTTATGTAGCCCCGCAGGAGCGGCTGGCAGCAGCTCTCCACCGCTTCAGTCCGGAAGACTGAAAATCCGTGCGGGAGTCATGTAGCCCCGTAGGATCCCGAAGATCCACAGCAGGGCCCATGACAGGGCTGTCCAACATCTCTCCCTCCTCAGTAGGGAGCGCCAGAAGTCAGGCACTAGCTGACTTTGAAGAGGGGTTGGCTGAAGACTTACAGTTGCAAGGGATGCAAGAAGAGGAACATCTCGGAATGGTGCCTAAGTTCACTCAATCATCCCAGAAATGGAGACCTCTTCAAGCCAAGGCTAGCGGCAAGCATAAACTACCTGACAACCCACTAATTACAGGAACAGGTAAGTTCGGAGACCATAAGCAAATACATGGCCTGGAAAATTGCGTGTCGCTGAACGTCCATACAGTGAACACACCCATATGGGGAAACATCAGCCCTGGGATAAGGGCACAGGGAAAAATTCAAAAATCCCTGAAACTACTGACCTCGGGCATCACTGCGTTTTCCAGGTCAGTCGACGGTATGGACATGACGGAAGAGCAGCAGGATGCATCCATGAAGCGTATGCTCTGCAATACGCAATATGAGTTCAATTGCTTCGGAAAAGCTCTATCCGTCCTGCACTCTATCCCAAAAATTGCAGGTTTGTGTAAGGCCACCGCTACGCCACCACCAAGACAGTTGTTTTGTGATGACCTGCCCAAACAGGGGAAAGACCTAGACGAGGAAGTTAAAGCGGTAGGTTTGATAAAACCACCTTCCTCTGGCAGACCTCCAGCGTATCGTCGGCAGCATCCATATGCAACATCTAACAGGCCCGGGTTCAACCCGATAGAGTGACGGGAGCAAACCCAAAGTTCGCGCCTTATCATCAGAGGCCTGTTTAAGCCAAGGCCCACAGCGACCAGCCTGAAAAATGCGTCAACCCCACACCCCAGCACCACAGCAACCCAAGAAAGGACAGAAACATGTCCGTCCACAGATAGACAATACCACAGTGTTGGCATATTAAACCATATGGGTGGTATCAAGTCGATATATTGGGATGAATTGGCAAAAATAATTTGGCACTGGTGGATTGAAATATTTGAAGGTAAGCTTAATACAGTGACGGACACCAGGTCACGAGTATTCAATGACAACACCAAGTGGATGTTGAACCCCCAAATATTTGCTAGTATTATAGCTAAGTATGGAACACCAGATATCGACCTCATTACGTCCAGGTTGAACCATCAGATACCAACATATGTCTCGTGGGAGCTAGATCGGGTATTGCGATAAATCCAGCTAGATTCTGCATCAGGGATTCTAATAATACCCGTCTGCCCCACGGGTATGGGTGCAGGGTCCTAAATGCCCGAACCTACTGATACATCCCATATCAGGGGAGAATCATCCGTGCCGTGGTCATCTGAACCTGTTGGCTTGCAGGTTCTGAAGAGACCTTTGCTGGAATTTGGGCTGTCGAACAGGACCATGGATATCATCACGGCATTGTGCAGAGAGTCCACGAAGGAGCAGTACCTTACACATGTAGGGAAATGGGAGGCCTTCTGTTCCAGGACTAATATCACCTACGACTCTGCCACCATCACAGATATGCTGGAATTCCTCGTGGGCCTTCACTATGATGAGGGCCTCAGCTATAGTGCCATGAATAATGTCAAAAGTGCATTGTCATCCTACCTCACTATCGGAGAAGGATCCCATCAGTTGGTGTCAAAACTCATGAGGGGTATTTCAATTCTTACTCTCGTAGACCACGATACAATATGACCTGTGATATTGGGGTAGTGTTGCCCCTACTCAGGAGTTGGTCACCAGGTTCGGAACGCCCACTGGCCAAACTCACCTACAAAGTGGCGATGCTATGGCACTTATACAGCTCAGCGGGTCCAGACCCTCCACAAACTAAACTGGACAGGATGGTCTCGACCTCGACCTAGGTACCTTTTTCATTGATGAATTACTTAAACACCATAGACATGGTACAACCGGTCTTAAATTGAATTCCATGCATATCCCATTGATGTATGCCTCAGTATAGCCACTTATCTCCGACATTATATTAATGTCACACAAAATATAAGGAGAATGGAAACGGGTCTGTTCATCAGTATTTAAAGCCCACATCACAGGGTAACTGTGCAGACAATTTCCAGGTGGCTCAGGGTGGTGTTGGATGCAGCAGGGGTAGACACTGATATTCAAATCTCATTCTACCAGGGCTGCGTCCACATCAGCGGCGAGGACCATGGAGGTACCGATGGACCATGCCCTCGCAACAGCGAGCTTGGTCAACGGAGACGCGTCTCAATGGTTTTATAACAAACCTGTGGCCACTCCTGCGACGTTTGCAGATACTGTTTTAAGTTCTGTTCCCTGAATGGTTCCCGAACTCAGAGATTTTTTTGTTTGTATTAATGAATACATTATTGTTTTTCAGCTCTGTTACAAGTCTGAAATACGTTAACACACTTCCTCCATCAGTTATTACGACAGTGTGTGAGCATGGACGTGGTCCAGGGCATGAAATCACAGACCTTTGAAATCTTCATGAAGTCACTCACGTTACTCCGAAGTAAAATAGTAAGATTAAACGAGAACTTACCAGTTTGAAGTTTGATCCTTATTATGAGGAGTTACAATGAGGGATTTTGTGCCCTCCGCTCCCAACCCTCTTTCATAAGGTCAGCTAGTATATGGTTTCTGTTAATCTTACTATCTCCAATCAGTTCTGCTATCTGTGATTTCACACCGCTGCTTTGAAGAATGTCGCGCATGCGTGCTGGCGGGGTCTTCACAAAATAACCTCATCGTAACTCCTCATAAAATAAGGATCAAACTTCAAACTGGTAAGTTTTCGTTTAATCTTACTATTTTAGACTACCCGTAATATTGTGGGTGGGATTTATGACTTATTTTTGGGCATGTTTTGGGCTATGTAGCTTGCGCAGAAGCTTAGTTTTTAATGTAGTTTGGAGAGACCATGGAGAAGGTTTACCCTTTGACCATGTGAGGTGTAAAGGAAATCATGCGAAGTGCAACGGAGACACGCGGAGTTTTCTAAAGTTTAAAGTAATAAGCTGGAGCTCGATGAAGATTATAGTAACGAGTCGGAAGAAGTTTAAATGTACCTTATTGTTTTCATCAACAATAAAGAACTTATTAATCAAAAGACTGTGTTTTGAGACTTATCTGTGAAGAAGCTCTGAAGGTCTCTGTGGATGAGCTCGCATGCGTTTCGAAGATATTCCCCTTAACCATGCTCATCCATTTAGCGCCTAGAGAGTTAATTCCTCGAATTATATAAAAATCGGCCGCTACACTCATAAAGAATTGTGATGTTTAGAAATTTTGTATCTATGAAAGAGTGGATATTGAATCTTTAAGAATGTACAGGAAGGGAAAGCCGAGGATCCATGAACCTGTCTTAATCGATGGGAGGGCGGTTAAGTGAGTCAATAACTTTAAGTTCCTAGGTGTCCATATATTCAAAGATCTGTCCTAGGCCCATCATATTGATGAATTCACAAAGAAAGCTTATGCTGCTACTTCCTTAGCAGATTGAGGAAATTTAGTATGTCACCGTATGACCCATTCAACAGGAGTATGGTGGAGAGCATACGTCATGCCTGGTTGGGTAACTCGAACGCCGTGGATTGAAGGAGGTTGCAGAAAGAGGTAGATATTGCTCAGTTCAATGACCTCCCCACCATGAAAGGGATCTTCAAGAGGTGATGTCTCAAAAGGGAAGGTGATATCAAAGACCCACACCACCCAGGTCAATCTCTCATTTCACAACTACCATCGGGAAGAGGGTATTGGACCCTGAGAACTGGGACCTGTTTTTTTTCCAGCAGTCATCAGACTCTTGAACACGGCACCACACTAACCACAACCCTACATGAGTAACTATGATCTACTGTGGACTTTGTTTTGGTTACACTACAGATTTGAGTTTTGCACTATAATAGTCTGTATACCCATTGTATACTGATTGTTAATGTGTTATATTATTGATAATTGTATACTTATTTGTTGTGTTATTGTATTAATGGGTCTGTAAAGTTTCAGCCAGTAAGAATGTCATTATTCTGATGCCTCTACATATGACAATTAAATACTCTTGACTCTTTCGTTCAAAGTTGCAATTACCAAACATATGTAGGTCTGAAAAAGGGTCTCGACCCGAAATGTCACCCGTTCCTTCTCTCCAGAGATGCTGTCCCGCTGAGTTATTCCAGCATTTTGGGTCTACCTTCGGTATAACCATATAACCATATAACAATTACAGCACAGAAACAGGCCATCTCGGCCCTTCAAGTCCGTGCCGAACAACTTTTTTCCCTTAGTCCCACCTGCCTGCACTCATACCATAACCCTCCATACCCTTCTCATCCATATGCCTATCCAATTTATTTTTAAATGATACCAACGAACCTGCCGCCACCACTTCCACTGGAAGCTCATTCCACACCGCTACCACTCTCTGAGTAAAGAAGTTCCCCCTCATGTTACCCCTAAACCTCAAACGTGATGAGTTGGAGCTTTCTCTGAAGAGACAAAGCTTATGATCATGCATTCAATTAATTTTAATATGCTACTTTGCTCCCAATTGGCAAAAGATCAAAATCTCTATATACTAGGGCTTAAGGTTTTCTAATTGTTAAGATAATAAATAAGTAATTTATTTAATTATCTTTTTGGAACCAGAATTGGCTGCGAGTCTCTTGTACCATTCAGTTAAGTCATAGCTGATCCGCTTTAACCCCATATAACCACTTTGTTTATCAAGACAAAACCATTTTATTCACATCTTAACCAAAATCTTTCCCAGATGAATCCATTTCATTCTTCAGACCCTTCTTCAGACTACGAGGTAAAGCTTTATGGTAGAGCTGGGTCCCGATAACTCCCCCCCGAGGTCAGGACAGAGGGAGTTCCCCCTGCCACGGGTACCATGTAATCCCGTGCTACCTGCTCCATGGTCAGATAGTCGGCGACTAAACGGTCTCCCCCACCTGGTTTGCCAGGCGAGGAGGGGGCTGTGGACCCCCAGCAGGACCAAACAGGACCTGTTAAAGGGTGGATGAGCTTCTAGCGAGCCAACGACCATCCACACTTCAGTGGAAGTTGCAGTCGTACATAGCATTGTAAGGAATGATTATAAAGGACACACATCAAAATCCTATACTTCCAGCGGCGGAAGTCCGCAGGAACTGGAGGACACATGTGTGGTTCGTCCGTCACTGTTCCCGTTGGAAACCAGCACCACTGCGTTGCTAATGTTTTCAACGATGATGAATAATCAAATATGCAATTGAGAGGTTAGATTGCTGTTCTTGTTGTTCCTGTCGTGGCTTCAGGATATCCCAAGGTGGTTCACAAAAAAAGCAAGTATTTTTTGAAGTGTAATGACTGTTGTAATATAGGAAATGTGGCAAATGATTACCCAAAGTAAAGCTTATTTAAACAATAGTAAGATTATCTGTTTAGCAATAAGCATTGGACAAAACATTTTGGAAATTATCCTGGTTACATGAAAATCCACGCACTTCAGTTATTATCTTCACAGAGTTTTGAACAGGATAATGAGATAAACTCTTAATTTTAAAATAAGTCTAGGGAAATTTAAATCCACTCAGTAGGAAAGATTAACTTATTTAAAAGAAAACACCCTTAACTCTGCAGCATTTCCTTAGCACTACCCAGAATCTTAAGTCAGATTTCGTGACGATGTTTTTGGAATAGAATTCACACCACCGCTTTATGATCAAAAGAGAAGAGAAACAATGATATGCGTGTTAAAGAAGCATATATACTCGCAATGTTACAAAATTTTGAGATTTTAAAAATCAAGTCTGCAATTTATCCCATCAGATAAAGCATAAAAAGAAGTTTAATTTGACACCTAATTCATTTTCATATCTTCAGTATAAAGAAAGTTATGACCATTTTCATACTCGGAAATTAGCATCTTGTTCCCCATTGCCTTTCAATTGACTTAACTCAAAAGCTGTGATCTAGAACCGTTAAAAGCCCATCACTTTCTTAAAAATTAAGAGAACTCAATGAAATTTTCAGTTATTATAGATTGAAGCATTCTGAAACAAATATGAAACAATCTTACTTGGATGACCTGAAATTAAAGCATATAATTAGTTAGTTATCTAATTGTAGCTAATTACAAAATTCAATGAGTAGATCTAAACATCTATCCATTTCTTAAGAAAAGATATACTCTTTTTTAATTGCCTAAGTGTCCAAATAACATTCACACAATAATCCACAATATAACATAATTTTTAAATCTCATTTTCATGAATTTCTGGGCCAAATGGAAGGAATTTAGTGTTTGATTCCTGTAAATTAATGACCATTTAAATCAACTAGCGAGTGGGTTTTAGTGGAATGCGGTGGATTGGAACGTTGCGGTTTGCGGTGAAGTCAGGAGGAAAAATACTGTTGGTTCATACATTTTTTTGGACCCCATTTGGCAACATGAAAATATGATTAAAGCCTCCATAAAAACCAACTTTTAATATAAAAATAAACTGTACCTTTTTTTCTCCCCTACGCAAAATCCTTCCCGTTGTCGGCGCTCACGGCTTTTGAAGGTGATTTTTAAATTACTCTAGTTAATAAATAATTTAGAGTAATTTAAAAATACCTTCATGAATGAAATGTCGGAGCGATTTTTCTTCCGCAACGAAATCGCCCGACATGGATCGATTTTCCCTGTCTGCCGAAAAACGGCACTTTAAGCCCGCCCCCCTCTGAAAGGCGCCAAAGTCACGCACACGGGGAGCGGCAGAACTGCAGCGCTGCTCAAGGTAAGTTTTGTAACATACCTATATATACTCCTGTTAATTTTATACCACTGTGAAGTCACATTCTGTATTCTTCCTCTCTTTTTATTAATGGAAAAAATCTCTCTGAACATCCCCACTTTTCTCCCACTGCTTCTCTTCGCCTCCATATCCATTGCTACCTCTGAATTATTTACACAGAGTAAATATTGTTTCTTCCACTGCCATCTCGCCCTCCCAAAGACCCCATGTGATGGTGCTGATGAAGGAGCATTTTCCACCCACCCGACCAAAGTGTAAGTAGCCTGTCGCTAGCCATCAGCATAAATAATGAAATAGGAATGGTCAGAAACTAATACAATAAATGGACAAGAGTGAAGGGTAGATGGAAAACAGGGTGGTATAAGAAACTTGGGGAACAGTCAGACCATACTGAGAGGCAAAAGGCAGAGATAAGAATGATACATTGAAGGCTAGAAAGATAGAAGAGATGTGTCTCCAAAGTGGGAAAGAAAAGAAAATTAACTAGAATGTGAAAGGTGTAAGTCTGTGTTCCCTACTCCCATTTAACACTGAGTTCCCTACTTCCATTTAACAATACTTTGCTCCCAGAATCGCCAAAAATCCTCACACCCTTGCACAATTTGATTTTAGAAAAGGAAAGAAATGTATTTAATGTGCAAATGGCAATAAATATAAGTGCAATTCATATACAAAAATCTTTTAAACATACATTTCACAGTTTGGAACAAACATTTTAAAGATGTATTTCTAATTCACATTCAGTTAATTGATTCCGTTTTTTTATATACAAACATGTCCTCGAAATATATGTTGAAATAAGTAACAAAGATTAAAAAAAGCAACAACAAAAATCGATTATTTTGCATGACAATAAAATGAATTAAACCGTACTCTCTTGTGTTTGGTCTTCAGGTATATCATTACAATACTGTTTTACTCTCTCCTCTGAATTTGTATGGACTATGTATTGCGTTTGAAGATTAAACTCTGTAAAGGAACATAAAGTTGTAATTATAACATAACATCACATGTTTAATAAAAATAATAATTTCAGTAGTAAATGTAAATTAAAAAAACTGAAGATGATAAAAATATGAAATAAGAATAGAAAATGCCGCATGCTGATTTTTCATCTGAAATATTAACAATGTTCTCTTCCCACAGATCACCACACCTACTGAGTGTTTCCAGCATTTTATATTTTTATGAACAATTCAGCACATTTAAGTTTTAATATTGTGATTTAGCAAATTTAGTTCAATTGTAACTATTATTCTTATGAAGCCTGGTGATAACAGTACGTAGAAACATATTCAGCTAGTATTAGTTCATTCAGGTAGTGGAGGATGTAGTCATAAACTGAAGCAGTGACTTAATTTCAATGCCTCATATTGTTCCTATACCCATCATTCCCAATGATGAAATTGTAAATCATCTGTGTTTTACAGCAGCTCAGAATACTTTCCCCAGATGCAAAGGAAGAATTTAATTGCACTATGAATATGTTTCACAAAACCAGTATTAAACTTTGTGAAACTCATTATATGGTGTTCAGCCTGTAGAGAAGAGCGAATAAGGATGGGAATCAACAGCTGAGATAACGCACTCAAAGTACATTGTTGTGACCTGAATACTACATTTAAAGAACTTTTGAAAAATGAGCGGATTTTCACCTGCCTGGTTACTCTGTGATAAAGGTAGTTGTAAACAGTAAATTATACCTGAGCAGATCCTATAGAACTTTTTTGCCAGTGAGTTAGGTAAATATGGATAATGAATAGAGGTATAATTATTTTGTCAGGAACATTGGTCATTATAAATTTGTCATCATTAATTTATCATCTTTGTTGAGGCTAATGTGCCAGCAAGTGTAGGGCAGTGCACTTAATATGTAATTTCCATACTTCATTATTTTTTTAATATGTATACATGATGATCTGGGTATAGACTATTAATAGACTACTGCTATTGTTTGAAACTAATTTAGGTACACACTTCTTCAATAATTTTGAGGCGCTTAAATTATAAGAAGGGTCCTGACCCGAAACGTCATCTATCCATATTGCCCAGAGATTCTGCCTAACCTGCTACGTTACTCCAGCACTTTATGTCTTCTTTTGAATTTTAACCTTGTCATCACTTTGTGTTGCTTTACAACCTTTGTAGTATCTCATCCTTAAAATTTGGTTTTGTTTTTAATTTCTGAATTTAAGGACAATATTATAAATATTATTTTTATTTTTTTATTCTATTTCCATAGTTTCAAAGATGGATTCCCCAATTTAACAATGATCAACTTAAGCAGCATTGTACATAGAATAATTCTTAAATAATGTTATTTAACAGGATATCCTTCCCCAAATTACCTTGATTATCATTTTCTGCTCGAACATTTTCTTCGTTACTTGACTTATTTGATTTGTTACTTTCCCCTGTGATATCAGATTCATCTTTTTCTGCAATAAAAGAAAAAAATAATTGAAGATATGGCATCAATAGATGCAAAGACAATGTCTGTTCGCCAAAGGAAGGCTAATTTGAAGAACCGAAAGATGGGAGGTAAAGCTACATAAGTGTGGATTCTTTGAGCAAGACATATGTCAGGGCAACCATAAGTAGAACTTTATTTCAGTAAAGAAGTCAATATTTTGATGCTAAGATTAGCAGGGAATCTTAGATGTTAATAATAATGGAAGAAATTAACTTACGCTTTTTCCACTTTAAATGCTGTTTCCATAATTTTAGCACGAATAATTGGAAGATGACGAACAAAGCACAAATCAGGAAAGCTACTAGTATCAGTAATAGGGCTCCATTCTTCTTCATTTGTTGTTTCTCATATTTTCCGTTATTTTCTACTGTAGGAAATATAAGAAAGATTACTAATGACTGGTACATTTTTCTGGCCAAAACAGTACACAATAGCGCAAATCTTTTTGCAGAATCTTACTCGGCTTTCTCCCGTGGTTGATAGTATCATGTTTCTTCACATTTGATGTTATATTTCACAAGTTATCAATATTTAAAATTTTGAAAAAGCCAACTTTGATATTAATAACTGCCTGTGAGTGGGAGGCTTTTCTAGCAGCTTCCAGTGATGATGTCACAATGGCATCTCACAGTCGTCCGACCACAATGGGATCTCATTTACACAAGCTGCCGTGAAGATTCCGAAAACCAAAAATGACATCACAATGGGATCTCAGCACACGCTGCAGTGAACATTCCGACAACCGAAAATGACATCAATGTGATCTCTGCTGCCAATACAGAAGCTATGAGAATTGACGGAGTGGGGGATGGGAGGAGATGAAATTTTATTTAAACATTGTCTTTAGAGGGGGAGTGCAAAAGGGGAGAGGTGAGAGAGGGAGTGACTGATGGAAAAGGAGAGGGAGGGAGAGGTGACAGAGACAATGGGTTCAGCAGCTTCAAGGGGAGTAAGGAGAGAGAGATTTTTGCCCACCCCCCACGTGGGAAAGATTGATTGGATCACGAGAACGCCGACTCAAAACTCGAGTCCATTCATTGGGTCTGGGAAGCGCTGGCTGCCCATCCCCCACATGGGAAGGATTGATTGCGTTGGAACAGTTTGCGTTGGGGGAATGGGTGAGTGGTGGAAACGGGTTGCGTTGGGGAAACAGTTCAGTGGTGGAATATTGCGTTGGGGAAACAGGACCCATCGGGTCGGGGGTGGGGGGGGGGGAGAGGGGCTATGAAGGGTGGGAGGGAGTCACTGAGGGTAGAGGAAAGGAGAGGGAGGGAGAGGTGAAGAAGGGAGTGGAGAAGGTGAGGGAGGATGAAGAGGGAGGGCGAAGAGGAGGCGGAGGGAGTGTTGGAGGATGAAGGGAAATGAGCCGCACCTGCGCCTTTCGGGACTATGGGTGAGTGGTGGAATATTGCTTTGGGCGAACGGGTTACTTTGGGGGAACAGGTGATGGGGTGATTGGCTCCGGAGGGGGGCGCCTGTCTCCAGGGTGAGCACCGACGCCACGTTCGGGGACCAGCCCTCCCGTGTGACGCCGCACCCCCACCTCCCCCACGTTGGGGGACGGGGCCCAATGGGTTCCACTTGGTCTAGTAAAACAAAACACAATGCAACTGGAAATTAACTATGCCCAAATTGAATCAAACATTTTATGGATGTTTTCTGCCTCCAGAAATCAAACTGGCACTTCCCACTGTGAGTTACATTTGTGCACCTGACATGACTTCTGCGACAGCCATGTGTGGGATGAGTTCATAGGTAATGCATGGTCCTTTTAGAACATTGCAGAGACTTTAGCAGAGGTTTTGCAAAGCAGTTTCTAACTTGCCATTCATAGCTCTGGCTACACTTACAATATTCAAAATCATCGGACCTTGTAATCTGCCCAACAAGGCTCAAGGTATTATTCCAATACCCACTATTCTGACCTTCAGATTCTTGGTCTTGACTCCAACTTTCCGATATACACAATCTCCAAAGCCCAAACCGAGTGATTATTTATATTTGAGCAACCCCCCCCCCCGTCACCGCCACCAAAATGTCGTTGCATGCCACCCATGATATGGGAATAAGTTTAGATAAACTTACCGGTTAGATTGCTTTGACATTTTATTGTAAATGGTGGCTTTTCACTGTCAATGGATGAGGTATTTGCTTTATTCCAGGTTACTGTAGAATTTAATGTAGTTCGTTCTGAAAATAAACGCAGGATTGAACATATTAGAAGTAAAATAATAATTGATTATTGGATATGGAACAGTATGAAGGTATTGTTCTAGAAGAGGAGAATTCAGTTTATAATGAATCATGAGAGAAACAATTAATAACTTGATCTGGTCCAGTGTTAAACTCTATTATGCGTCTGAAGAAGGGTCTTGACCCGAAACGTCGCCTATCTCCTTCGCTCCTTAGATGCTGCTGCACCCGCTGAGTTTCTCCAGCTTTTTGTGTAACATTTGATTTCTAACATGGCTTGGGTAAGGAGGTTACAATGGCTATCCTTATGCTTAAGGTGTGTGCTCATTAGGTGAAACTATTTATTTATGCAGTTGAGATAATCTTAAGCAATTAAATAAATATGGAATGGAAAGCTAGTGATGATAATCATAAACACTGATCTTTCATAAAAAATCAATCTAATTCATTAATCTTGTTTAATTTAGTTTGGAGATACAGCGCGGAAATAGGCCCTTAAGCCCACCGAGTCTGCACTGACTATAAATCTTCACACACCCATGCTATCCTACACACAAGAACAATTTACAATTTTACCTAAGCCAATTAACCTACAAACCTGAACGTCTGGAGTGTGGGAGAAAATTGGAGCACCCGGAAAAAATTCATGCAGATCACAGGGAGAACGTAAAACTCCTGACAGACAGACAGCACCCATAGTCAGGATTAAACCTGGCACTCCGGCATTGTAAGGCAGCAACTTTAGCGCTGTGTCACCATGCCGCTCTTCAGGAAAATAAATATATTGTACTTCCCCAGCTAATGTGTGACTACGGACCTGTAACAATGTGGTTGTCTTTTAATTGTTGTTTGTAAAGACTCAGCAGGCCACTCTGTTAAGGGGACATTTAGGGCTGGACAACAAATAATGGCCTTACCAATATTGTCCAGATCCATGAATGAACTTTTTTTCATAATTTATGTTTTATTTTGAACACATGACTTGAAGAGTACATTTGGGTTACCAGGTGAAATATTCTTTATTCTGTAAAGTGCTTGCATTTTTGTTAAGGGTAACTTCATGCTACAGCTTGATTTAAAAAAAAAGCAAAGTTGGATGTGAAGAGCTTGGAATGACCAAGGTTTATTAAAGATGATTTATAAATGTAAGCTATACTTGTATAAACGCTGTCCACTACTTTGGTGCAATACTGAAGGAATTCTGTAATTTTAAGACAGTCTTTCTTTGTAAGAGGCATTTGCCAGATTTGAAAGTTAATTTGGGTGTTGAAAGGTCTCAATAGCCTATTCAAAACAAGGCAGAGCATAATTTTTTAATATTTGGCCTTTGATCAACACCAGCAAAAAAAACAAATTTAGTGGACATCACTTTTCCAAAATCATCCCTTAAAGAAATCATGTCTTGTATGTGTATAAAATTGCGATCGACGTCTTTCAAAATGTTATGAGTATTGGTTAAGCCATTTTACTTTCATTTCAGATGCAGATTTCAAACATTGAAGTCATTTTCATGACATTGCTAACTGCCAAGACTATCAAGATTTCATTACTCATACAGAAGGAATAGGACATTGAAGAGGTATGTACAACTTAACTACAACTAAACACAACAAGGACTGTCATCACATGAAATAACTAATTATACATCTTATAACCAACTAAAAATAATGAAGGAAAATAAATGGAAAAAGTGATTCCTTCTCTAACAAAGCATTACAGAATGCCTGTTTTTCCACAGTAAATACTGTACTGTACCTGCATCAGGTATCAGGCATGGCTGTGATTCTTTCAGCTCACTGAATCTTATAAAATTTTCCTTACAAAGGTCTAGGGACTGGTGTTCAAATTGGGAGAACTGTCTCACACACGTCAGGCATCAATGTGGCGTGATACTGCTCACAGAATTGTACCTTAAACAACATGACAGGATAGACCCATCTTGTGTATGTTTCAAACTTCCCAATCGTCTAGATTCCCACTAATCTTTGCTATGTTATATGCTGGTGTCTTCCACTGTGAAGACTGATGCAAAAATGTTATTCCACTCCTCTACCTTTTCTTTATTCCCCATTATCACTTCAAAGTCAAAAGAGTTTATTGTCATGTGTCCCTGACACGACAATGAAATTCTTTCTTTGCATAGCACAACAGAACATAGTAGGTATTGACTACAATTATATACATAAATACACACATGAATGAATAAATTGATAAAGTGCAAATAACAGATGGAGGGGTATTAATGTTCAGCGTTTTGTCCGAGGCAAGTTTAATAGCCTGATGGCTGTGGGGAAGTAGCTATTCCTGAACCGGGCCCTTGCAGTCCTCAGGCTCCTGTACCTTCTACCCGAAGATAGCAGGGAGATGAGTGTGTGGCCAGGGTGGTGTGGGTCCTTGATGATGCTGCCAGCCTTTTTGAGGCAGCGACTGTGGTAGATCCCCTCGTTGGAAGGAAGGTCAGAGCCGATGATGGACTGGGCAATGTTTACTACTTTTTGTAGTCTTTTCCTCTCCAGGGTGCTCAAGTTGCCGAACCAAGCCACGATGCAAACAGTCAGCAAGCTCTCTACTGTGCACCTGTAGAAGTTAGAGAGAGTCCTCCTTGACAGACCGACTCTCCGTAATCTTCTCAGGAAGTAGAGGCGCTGATGAGCTTTCTTAATAATTGTATCTGTGTTCTCGGACCGGGAAAGATCTTCACAGATGTGCACGCCCAGGAATTTGAAGCTCTTGACCCTTTCAACCATTGACCCGTTGAGATAAATAGGACTGTGGGTCCCCATCCTACTCCTTCCAAAGTCCACAATCAGTTCCTTGGTTTTGCTGGTGTTGAGGGCCAAGTACTGGCACCATATGGACAGTCGCTCGATTTTTCATTTTCCAGCCGGCAGGAAATATTTACACAATAGTGAAGACTTTGGAAGATTGTAACCAATGCTTCCACTACCTTTGCAGCCACCTTTTAAAGAGCCTGGGTATGGGTTATCAGATCCAGGGACCGTTCAAAAAAGTCAAGTCAAAGTTAAAACTTCTGCATCATTCTCCAGTAGTCCGACGTCCACTCTTGCCTCTCTCTTGCTCTTTATATAACATATAACTCTTGCTATCCTCTTTTATATTATTGGCTAGCTTACCTTTGTATTTTATCTTTTCTCCCCGTATTGTATTTTTCGTTACCCTCTGTTGTTCTTTAAAAACTTCCGAATCCTCTGACTTCCCACTAATCTTTGCTATGTTATATGCTTTCTCTTTTAGTTTTATACTGCCGTTGACTTCCCTTGTTAGCCATGGTCACCTCTTTCTCCCCCTAGATCTTTTCTTCCTCTATGGAATGAAAAGATCCTGCATCTTTCAGATTATTCCCAGAAATTCCTGTCATTGCTATTCCACTTCAATTTGAAAATGACAGAGCATGCTGTTTGTCATGCACATAATAAATGTTGTGAAATATATTTTATTCCTGCAGGAAAATATTGATTACATACCATTTCTCGCTGTGCTGTTTTCATTTGAATTGAGTGGAGTGCTACCATCTGCTGAAAAAAATAGGAAAAAGTATTTTAAAATATATTGTGGCCAGATGATTTAAAGTGCAGTGAAATAAATTGGCCAGCAGCGGTACAATATAAAACGAACACACAAAAACACAATAAAAAATTAACACAAACATCCACCACAGAATTCATCCCTGTGGTGGAAGGCACAACATTTGGTCAGTCCTCCTCCAGGGTCGGGACCTCAACCCTCCGCAGTCGCCGCTGCGGGCGTCTGGATGTTCAGACAAGGTAAGTCCAGGTAAATCTGGCGACCCCCGGCGAGTTATTGAAAATGTGATTATTCCCACCATTTTTACATGATAAATATATTTCTGTTAGAGATAAGTTAGCATGGAAAAACAGGAAAAAATATGAATCAGCAAGGCACAAGCACCCCACTCCCTCCACTCAGTCTCAGAGGCCTGTTATAGGGTATGCAATAAAAATGAAAAAACTTGCAAATGTTGGAAATCGGAAAAAGAAACAAGAAACTCTTGAAAGAGTTAGCAGGTTAGGCCATATCTGTGGAAAGATAAATAGTCAACATTTCGGGTCTATGCCTCTTTGTCAGACATTCCCCAGCTGATTTCTGATATGCTGTGTCCTCCAGCATTTTTGTTGCCCATCAAACCAAGGAGACAGAGTGATGCCCTCATTAAGTCAAATGAAAAGAAATTAGAATAAAATAGAAAGACCAATTAAAGTCAGTGGCATTAAAAGGACAATGACAGCACAGATTTGAAAATGACTGAGTAGTCACAGAATAGGACTGGATATTTGTCAGTTTGAAGTACTGTTCAAAAATGTTGAAATTAGGGTTCTGTTGATTTACTGCCTATCTCATCCTCATGGTTCTGCAAATCCAAGGTGCTAAACATCCACACCATTCTGCCACCATTGATTCCCCACTCTCTCCCCTCTCAAACCATTTGTTACTTCACCTGCATTCTGATTTTCCTCCCCCAGGACATACATCACTTTGCTGGTACCAATCCTTCCCCCACACACCTCTGAAAACCAATGGTTTCCTGCCCCAGCTCCCTGTAATTATGCTGATACTTTTATTTTAAATCAATGTGTCCTATTTCCATTTATGCCACATTTCATTCAGTTTCAATCTCTTCATTCCCTTGAACTCTGCTCAAATAACATCCTTTGCTATTAGCAGAACAGGATTAAAGATTAAATAATGATAGTTGTATTTTTAGTTGTGCTTTTCTAAAGGAGATTAGTGCAGTACTAATTTCTGTCCAGTAAAGTAGAAGTTACTGGTGCTATCTCAAATGCTTAACATTAGAATGTCATGGAGCTACACCACAGACACAGACCTTTTGGCCCATCTCGTCCATGATGACCAAGGTGGCATATTAGGCTAGTCCTATTTGCCTGCGTTTGGCCCATTGCCCTCTAAACCTTTCCTAGCCATTGTCTGTTGTCTGTTAAAAGTCATAACTGTATCTGCTACTGTAGCTTCTTTGGGCAGTTCATTCCACTACACGACCAACATTTTGCATTGGTGACTAAGGTTATTTCTGCCATTGAATAAAGGACAATTGGTACATTTTCTAGATATCTCTTATATCTTGTTGTTGAGGGAGCGGACATTTGCCAACATGACTGTAGGCACTGCCGGTTTGTATGAGAATCCCCCAAAATTTACATTTTAATTACTCTTTTTGGCTTATGCAGAATTAATTATCATTTGTACACAACATTGAATCATCTGTTGATGTGAGGAAATCATCTGTTAAATGAGAAGGAAATTAATATTTACACATTATTTGACATAATGTCAATAAGAATGTGTATAACCTGCATTAATATCATTTATTTGACAGGCAACGTATATAGATATATTTTTGAGGATTTAGATATCATGGCAAAGCGTATATTTATCACATCTCTAATTGCCCATGAAGAGGGGATGGTGAGCCACCTTATATATATTCAGGTGAAGTGTGAAGGTGCACAATGCTATTGAAGGCAGAGTTAGACTAAGTGATGATCAAAGAATGGTAGTAAATTTCCAAGTATTAAAGGTGTGTGACTTAGAGGATCTGCAGGTAGCGCTCTTCTTATGTACCTGAAGCTTTGCCCTTCTGGTGGTAGAGATCATGCCTTTTAGCTTTCCTGATTAAATCAGTATTGATCTCTTGGCTTTTTTTAAACATTTGAGAGAGGGATGCAGTTACAGATTGTTACCACAAACATTTCCACTTTCAACAGTCCACAGTGCCTCATGGATCTCCAGTATCGAATTGTTAGATCTGTTTTGTGTCTATCACTTTTAGTATGATGGTAGTCTCACACAACATGATGGAGTGCGTCCTTGGTCGTGTGTAGATGCATCTGCACAGTGAGATTGGTGTCAACAAGGACAAATGGGTTTATCCCTCGCATGGTTTGCTCCCAACTTCCTGTAACATAATTTGGCAACTAAATAGTTTAGGTTAATGCTTCCAGGTCACTTATGAACATAACAGCAACCCACTCAGAATACATTCCATATTGTTTCTGCATTTACTGTGTTTTTTTCTAATGTAGTTCACCATGAATGAATGCCAATTCATGGGGATTGGTACAGTGGCACAGCTGGGAGTGCCACTGCCACACATCTCCAGACACCCTGGTTTGATTCTAACCTTGCGCGCTGTCTGTGTGGAGTTAGCATGTTCTCCCTATGACCGCGTGGGTTTCCTCCGGATGCTACAGTTTCTCTCCCACATCCCAAAGGCCTCTGCACATTATCCGTAGTGTGTAAGGAGTGGATTGGAAAGTGGGATAACATAGAACGAGTGTGAATAGGTGATCGATGGTCGGTGTGAACTTGGTGGGCCAAATGGCCCATTTCCATGCTGCGTCTATAACCTAGACTTCATCAGTTGAGGAAAGATGGTACATAGTAACCAGAGGATGGTTTCCTGGAATTTATTTGACCTGATAAAAGATTTCATGGAGTTGGAATCAATGTTGGGAACTCCCACGGAGTCTCCCACCCTCGGCAGATGCTGCCAAACCTACAGACATTCCTCCAGCATTTTGTGTTTTGCTGAAGATTCCAGCATCTGCAGTTTCTACTGTATATATTTGAACCTTAGAAATGTAAAGAACTGGGATTAATTGAAGATTTTATTTAGAAGTATTATTAAATTGGCAGATGTAGTATAGGGCATTCATAAAACTACTTACAGATATTATTCCTAAAATCAGTGGAGTAAATGCAGGGTATGTATTTAACTGCCAAAGTAATTGAAATGTTTACACAATCATATAATTTATGGTACAGAACAGGACATTCAGCCTGTGATCTGTGCTGGATGGGCATTCCACCATTTTATGTCATGAAGTTCAGCAGCAATTCTTTCTAATCATCATCCTCCTCAAATGCACAAGTACTGATTGCCTTCATACTCACATTTAATTTTGGGAGTTTCTTGGGTGTAAAAGTCCTCCTTGTCTAGGTCAGGTTGCTCACTGTGCGTTGATGGTTCGGGACTGGTTGTAGCCACATCTGATCATTAAAACAAAAATAATTTAAAGGTGAAGCAAATTGAGTCAAGCTTAAGCAGTATTATTCACAGGTTGGTAAAAAATCTGCAGCAGAGCTTATACACATCAAATTAACTAACTAGTACACTGCTGTGTAAATGCAGGCCAGACCTTGATTTTTGGAACTGCACCATTTAATTTGGGGATTAATCCAAGTGGGATGATGAATAGTCATAAGAATAGTACACATAATAAAATTAGCTAACATGTCCAATTGGTGCGTTGATAAACTCAGTTGTGTGAAGGCAGTGAACATATACACAAAATATTAGAGTAACTCAGCGGGTCAGGCAGCATCTCTGGAGAAAGGGAATAGGCCTTTCTTAGATAATCTGCAATTCTCTAATCAGTAGGAAGACTACAAGATTTTGAATAAAAGATTTTGATAAAAGATACATACGACTAATCTTTTGAGTTTATTAGTGTACTTCCTGGAATTTATACTTGACTGAGCAAAAAACACGTTTTTCTTTACAGTAGCACCTTTGCTATTGGTTATCTTATGTTTAACCACAAGGTGGCGCATTTCAGAAGTAGTATATGTCATAAGATACAATCCGCGCCATAATCAATAAGGTTATGGTGCGTCTTCACTTTTCTGTCTGTTTCTTATTATCCCATAGTTCAAGTGTCTATCCTGGCCTTGAATACATTTAATGATTCAGCCTCTACAACTCTGGAAGAGAGAATTCCAAAGATTTATTCCCATTCATCTCTATCATAAGAAGCAAATTCTATTTCTGAAACTATACTCCACAATTCTAATTCCTCAAAAGGTGAGAGCAGCATCCTTTTTTCAAATTTCCTCAGAATGATATCTGATTCAGTAAGATCACCCCCGATGCTTCTAAATTCTTAAGAGTAAAGGCATAATCAGCTCTATTTTTCTGCATAAGACCACCCTAGGATGCAGTGAACCTTCTCTGAACAATCTCCATGCTACTATCTCTCTCCTTCAATAAGAGGAGCAAGACTGCCCAGTACATCTTTGCAATTGGCGCAAGACTTAGCAACTTCTGTTCTTAACCTCTTTTACAATATAGGCCAATATTCCAGTTGCCTTCCCAATTACTTACACTACCTGAATGCTTTCTGTATTCAATGCACAAAGACAACCTGATCCATCTAGCTTCCATTTAACAATATTCTTCCATTAACAATATTGATCAGCCATGATCATATTGAATGGTGGTGCAGGCTCGAAAGGCCAAATGGCCTACTCCTGCACCTATTTTCTATGTTTCTATTCTGTTTTTGCACTTTCCCTATCAAAGTGAACAGTTTCACATTTCTGTATTTAATATTTCCGGGATAAAATAGAACAAGTGTGAATGGGTGATTGATGGTCGGCGTGAACTTGGTGGGCCAAAGGGCCTGTTTCCAAGTTGTATCTCCAAACTAAACTAAACTAAACTATCAAAGTAAAGAATTTCACATTTCTTGGCTTTGTATTCTGTCTGATTGTTTCCATCTATGTAACCTATCTATATTCCTTTGTAGATTTTTTTGTGATTTCTTCACATCTTTGATTTCCAAATATACTGTGTCTACAAGCGAACCATTTGGGATTTTGTTGGGGGTGAAGGCCTCTCAGGAGCAAATAGCAGCAACAGACAGGACAGTGGCACCATGCCTGACTCAGTTGAAGAGTAGGGTTGGGCTAACTCTGGTGTGCAACAGTGCACTCTATAGTTAAGGTACGGCGAGCATTTCTGTGGCCACAAGCGAGACTCCAGTCTGGTGTTGCCTCCCTGGTGCCAGGGTGATAAATGTCTCTGAATGGGCACAGGACATCTGAGAGGGGAGGGTGAACAGCCAGTTTATAGTCCATATTGGTGCCAATTACATAGGTAGGAAGGGAGATGAAGTCCTGCAAAGAGAATTTAGGGAGTTAGGTAGTCGGTTAAATAACAGGACCTTCAGGGTTTATTGCGTTTATTTCAATGCAAGACGTATATGGGTAAAGTGGATGAACTTGCATCCTGGATTAGTACATAGAACTATGATATTACAGAAGATAGACTCAAAAAGCTGGAGTAACAGCGGGACAGGCAGCATCTTTGGAGAGAAGGAATGGGTGACATGATATTACTGTGATCTATGGGGCAAGTTTTATACAACGAGTGGTAGGTGACTGGAATGCACTGCTGGGGTACTGGTGCAAGCGGTGGTGCAATCAAAGTGGCCTTTAAGAGGCTTTTAGAGTGGCACATGAAGGGAATAAGGGTGATTTGGATTATACACGCAGAAGGCATGAGTTTACTTTGATGTTATGTTTGACAGACACATCGTGGTCCTGGTTCTCTGCTGTATTATTGATCTACTGTTCTATTGATTATCCTTTATCCTTGCTCTTTATTATCCTTAATATTTTTTAATAACATGTTGTTGTCAATTGTAATATGATTTTCTAAGTGTCCTGCCACTGCTTGATAAAGGATTCTAACATTTTTCTAACAGGGCTATAGTTTCCTGTTTTCCATGTTTTTTCTTTATTGTATAAGGATTTTTCATTTTCCAGCTGGCAGGAAATATTTACACAATAGTGAAAACTTTGGAAGATCGTAACCAATGCTTCCACTACCTTTGCAGCCATCTTTTAAAGACCCTGGGTATGGGTTATCAGATCCAGGGACCGTCCAATCATTGGTCCCAATAGTTTGCCTATTACTTTGTTTCTGGTCATGTAGTTATGATTTTAAATTTTTTTCCCAGTGTTTCCTCTCTGCTCCTGATAATTTACTAAAATCCAGGTGTTTTTAATGTGTTCAACTATGAAGACAGAAGACAGATGCAAAATACTTGTTTGAAATCTCAGTCATTCCCTTTCTTCCCATTATTAATCCCCCAGTCTCATCTTCAAAGGCACCAATATTTATTTTAACTTTTATTGTATGTTCTTATGTTTCTTGTGTTTATCCTTTTCATTATGTGTTTAAGTCATTATTTCTTGGTTTCTCAAATTTTGAAATTTTATTTATTGTTGTATCTATCATTGTCTTGTATTCTGTGTACTCTATTAGCTTTATGTGAACAAGAAATGTTATTATACCCTGGTGTAACAGACAATAAACTATTAGGAATCTATTATATGATGCTTTAATCCATTTTTCCACTCAAACTTAGCCAACTGTACCTTCATGTATTTGCAATTGTTTTATGGTACAGAAGGCTTAAGGAATATTATACATAGGGTTCTAAGGGTTACAAATAACTAGCTTACAGATGACCTATTAAGTTATCTAATAATTGAATTAGGAAAACATATTTTTGTAGATCTTTTCATGGAAGTGTGGAGTTTTTGAACAGCTTACATAAGGTAAGATTAGGTCAGCTAGGGTCACAATGAAGGGTAAAAGGGGCTTGACATTTTCCTTGCGTCATTCTTGTTGTCTACATATTTGAGCCATTAAGCTCAGAGTGGGATAAGCACTTTAATGAGGATGTGAAGCTATGTATCATCAAACTACATCCACATTACCACAGATGGAAGAGAATGTGCATAGTTCAGTCAGACTGACAGGATGAAGAACTGCGATTGAAACTAAAACTCACCACTTGCAGTTTGTGTGTATGATTCAGTTGGTCCAAATACATTGTCTGTGGCAAACAAAATATAAATTATTTACAGGTTGCGGCCTCATTAAACCTCATTTGATATTTGGTAAATATTCAATATTTCATAAATATTTGGTCATAAGTGTCAACTACTTTGTGTAGTCAGTATATGTCTATCATTTAAAAACATACCTCTCAAAGCACAAAAGCATTTATGATGATGAAAATTCTACTCACAATTGTTATCAAATCTGTAGGTTGCTCTAAGAGTTCTGTTCATTAATGCTTCATGTCGAACCAAACAGTCAATTCTGTAATTCTTGTTATGTTGTTTGATTTTCAATATACTGATTGTTGTATACTTTGCACCATTATTTTCTTGTTTATATTTTGTGCGCCCTATGTTGTTTTTAAAGAGAAGATTTGTTAGATAAGTTTTAGTAAAAGCACGGAGCAGTAAGAGCTGTCACATACAGGAATGGTAGTTAACCAATATGAAACTACTCATAATCTATTTATTAGCAATCATGTGTTGGACCTATAGTAAGACCCCACACATGGTGTAACTTTTTGTTAATTGGAAAACTGCAAAGGTATAGTTTTAAGTTATTTAATAAAATCCCTGCAAAATGAAGATCCCTTTGAAATTATATAAAGTATTTTAAGTATAAACAACTAGGTGACGATGGCAAGGCCGTAAACATTGTGTATGTGGGCCAGCAGGACCTGTGAAAAGGTTCTGCATGATAGGCTGCTCTGGAAGCTTAGATCTCATGGGAACCAGCTACCTAACTGGATGCAGAATTGGCTTCATGGCAGGAAGCAGAGTGTGGTGGTGGAAGGTTGTTTTTCAGACTGGAGGCCTGTGACTAGTTGTGTGCTTCAGGCATTGGTGCTGGCCTCATTGGTCTTTGTGGTTTATATCAACGATTTGAATGAGAATGTACAAGGCATGATTAGCACATTTGCAGATGATACAAATGTGGGTGGTATTGTTGATAGTGAAGATGGTTATCAAAAATTACAGCAAGCTCTTGATCAGTTGGGCCAGTGGGCTGAGGAATGGCTAATGGAGTTTAATGCTGATTACAAGATGTTGTAGTTTAGCAAGACTAAAGGACCTTTACAGTGAATAGCAGGCCTTGGGGAGTGTCGTGGAACAGAGGAATCTAGGAGTATAGATGCATAGTTCCCTGAAAGCGTTGTCACAGAGGAATCTAGGAGTATAGATGCATAGTTCCCTGAAAGCGTTGTCACAGGTAGACAGGGTGGTAAAGAAAGCTTTTGGTACATTGGCCTTCATCAATCAGGGTATTGAGTATAGAAGTTGGGACGTTATGCTACAGTTGTACAAAACATTGATGAGGCCACACTTGAATTGCTGTGTTCAGTTTTGGTCACCCTGCTATAGGAAGGATGCAATTAAGCTGGAAAGAGTGCAGAGAAGATGTATGAGGATTTGCCAGGACTGCAAAATCAAAAACATATCATAAAGGAATTCAAATCTGAATTACTTAAAATGTTCTCACCATCTAACTCCACTCTGTTGTTCAGAAGCCAGGTTACTTGAGGCTTTGGCTTGCTTCCTTTGGTGATACAACGGACCACCTTCTCTTTCAACGAACGTTTGGTGATACTCAACATAGGGGTTGAAGGTGGTGCTGCAGAGTTGAACAAATATGCATATTGTTTTGAAATGATACCAAAATACATTCATTCTTTAGCATGGACTTTAATTCTGTCAATCAACGATTAAAGATGTCATGTGTTGGAAAGAACTGCAGATGCTGGCTTAAATTGAAGGTAACCACAAAATGCTGGAGTAACTCCGCAGGATAGGCAGCACCTCTGGAGAGAAGGAATGGGTTCAGATTCTTTAATCTGAAGACCCTTCTTCAGATTAAAGATGTAATAACTTATTTTGAACTTAATTTAAAAATCCGAATATCATGTCTAATTTTGATATTTAAAACTTTTAAAAGTTGTTCGGGAGAGTCTGTTTGCAGATAAACAGTTTTCAAATATGGAAGGGGTTACCATATAAAATGGTAGAGATAAGTACAATCACATCATTTAAAAGTTGTTTGAACAAACACATGGAATGGGAAGGTTTGGAGGAATATGGGCCAAAGGCAGCAAGTGGGACTAGCTGCATGTAAGTTAGGCAACTTGGTCAACATGGATGAGGTGGGCTGAAGGGCCTATTTCCATACGACTGTATAAGTTTTCATCTTAGCAGTATACATACCTAAAACAGTGAGGTGCACTTGCTTCTTTACTATTTTATGAGCATAATATAAGCAGCTATAGATGCCGTCATCATCCACTGTGGTATTGCGAAGTGCGACGATTAACTGTGAGGTTGAGTAATTAACTAATTTGAATCTGTGATCCCTTAGCGCTGTTGGTAAAATAAATTTATAATTACAATCTCAATAGTATATAGTACTTGCTGTGCCACCGCAGATCACCATCATATAGAAGTTACCAAAGCATTTAACATGCACTGGAAAATTTGATTTTATTTTGTCATTTTGTTTTAATTGAATTTGTTGAAAGATAAGGTTAAACAATTGGACATTACCTGAGCTATCAGCAAACATTTGGTAAGCACCTCTCAATAAATACCACACAAGGTAGAACTGTGTAAATTCATTCCAAGAAAGCCTATTATTGCTGTGTCAGTTTTAAAATTGGAGAGATTTTTAGAGGTAAGGTTGTTACGAATAAAGGACCCAGACAGGTAACTAATCTCAATAAATTTCAGAACTGGCTCAAGATCTGACCAATGTACTATTGTATATTGACGGCCAAGGCTTTGCTTACCTTTCTTTTTGTTAAAGTATATAACTTGTTGCTTTGGATTTTTCCATTCAATATATGATCCTTCACTTTTTTTCATTGTACAATTGAGAACTGCTGAATTTCCCTCGAGCACAGTAATAAATTTCCACTTTAGGCTTTGTGAACTTGCTAGAAGGATAAAAACAAATGGTCTGTGAACATTTTTAAATGAGGAATCCAGTTGCATGCATCTCACAGTGTACCCCACCTTATTGTTGTTAGCATTCAGCCTCTTCTTCCTTTGGTTCACAATTATATGTTTCGAGTAAGTGCATGACATTTCGTAGTGGAAGACATGGAACAAATATTGACATTCAAGGCATTAATTAATCTAAATATACAGAGGAAGTGAATTTTTGTCTTTCCTTGTTTCACTCTGAAGGTCTCAACCCAAAATGTCATCTGTCCATTCCCTCCACAGATGCTGCCTGACCCACTTTGCTTATCTTTGTGTTTTGCTCAAGATGCTAGCATCTGCAGTTTCTTGTGTCTCCACCTCAATACACCATATTTTTCCCAGATCTGAGGATATATGACATATTATGACTTTAGAAATAGTTAGATACTTCAAAATACATTCTTCAAGTAAGATTCCCTGATCGAAATATCCTTCAATTTGGAGAAAATATTTTATGAACCTATAATCTGTCTATCCTTCTGCTATCCCTTTGTGTTTATTATAGTAGTCATTGGAGATCATGATAATGTCATTATCTAACTCGTGCATTATCCTGTAATCATGTATCTGAGGAAATGTTAATCAAAATTCAGTTATTCATTGCTTCATGAAAAATCACCATTGTATTCCTTACAAAGCCAAGATAGCTCAACATTGATTTGCTATTTATCACAGTGATTTTTGGTCACTTAACAATTTCCAAAGACAAAGCTCTACTGTTGGTGCTACAGAAGGCTGTACCATCAGAATAATCAGCTGTTCTGAAATCAACACACCTCGCCCCATTGCTAAAGGTTTCTGTAATTCTGAAAGATTATTCCAAATCTTTTCATAATCCAGCAACAAAAATAAATATTTTTGCTGTACGCAGTTCCAAATTTTCCCCGAACACCACACTAACCACCTGGATCTTCAGTTATTGTGAATTCAAAAGACTGAGAATGTTAAGGGCCTGTCCTACCTTCACGACCTAATTCACGACCTCTGCCGCGTTTGCCCTTGACTCATACACGCAGCATGGTCTTCACGAGGTCATAGGAGGTCGTAGGTAGGTCGTAGGTACTTGTGGCATCAAGTAGGTTGGGGCGTTTTTCCTAGCATGATGAAAAATGTCCACGATTAAAAAAGTCGTGAATTAGGTCGTGAAAGTGGGACAGGCCCTTTACATTTCTCCATGCTAAAAAAAATCAGAGGGCTTAGGGATTACTTCGCAGAGTGGGTTTATTGATCTTATTGAATTGCAGGCTGGCCCATGGGCTATTAACTGGTATTTTTTGTGTTTTTAATGTATTGTTTATATCTACAAACAATGCCAGAAGAAAGAAGATTTTCCAAAGATTGTTTAAGAATGATCAATTTCGGATTTCCCAAGTTTTTACAGAGCACCAAAATTCACTGTAACTTGCAGAAGTTCTAATTTACCAAGTACAAATTTTGCAAGACGATGACAGGAAGTGAAAACTGAAACAGACTTTTATGGTACTATGCGTATTGGGTGTAGATTGCCTGTGAAAAGTTTTAATGTGACAAATGTTCAACCTATGACCACTCAGACAATGGAGCACAACGATGCTTTGATGTTACTGGCTGCTGTACTGTATGCTTTCTTCACCTACACCAGACTCTGTGACCTCAGTGGTCTTTCCGGTGTGAAGGAAACTGCAAAAAGGCATGATTCACTAAAAAGCCCCTTATGGAAAGTTCATCAGATGTTCAATTAAGTAAACGTCTGTAGCCTTTAGCTTACATTATTCACATTTCTACTTTAAACATGAGTGACGTTTCACAGTTGGGTAAATGTTTAACATAAATGAATCATAAATAACACTAGGTAAACCACAAGCCATACAGTAACTTCACAGTGGAGCAGTGGAGTCTTTGATAAAATTAACTCAAATGATATATTTCCAAAGGTTCCACTGAAATTATTCCTTTGCTGTAATATCAGTTAACTTCAAGGGATGTTCCAAGCAATGGTTCTGCCACCCTGCCCCCACCCTGGCAGTACCCAGTATATTAAGAACAATTCAAAAATGTTATAAATTAAAAAAAAACTCCTACCCTACAAAACCCAAATGCATATCCAAATTCATATACTACACTTGCTCTGAGAAAAACAACCTGGCCAAAAACAATACATCAAATTAATGTGTTCATGCAAGCTAAGGTATTCATTAACAATTTTAATGAGCATGTCGTCTTTTTTCTCAAGTGAAACAAAGGTGAGAA
The DNA here is from genome assembly GCA_963514005.1 of Raja brachyura. Next base: position 28,644,139 of record OY740806.1, on the reverse strand, counting down.
AAATTCTTAAGATCAAATATAATAATATTCATCTTGGCCTGATGCATGGACAAATATTGTTTCGTTATTGTAAAAAAAAAGGTTGTTGCTGATTTTCTCTTAGGTATTTCTAGTAAAACTATAAACTTATTTCCAGTATTTTCCTAATTTTGAAGGAAATGTTAAACAGAGAAAATCGCCAAAAACAAATTGAAGCTGACTGAAGCAATTTCATACCAATAACTGCTAGAGAAATTATTTGAACAATCAAACCTATCTGCCTTGAGTAGAATAAACTCTTCAGCAAAATATAATCCAATCCAGCAGAGGAAAATCTGAATTTGTTGATCTTTCTAACAAGTATGTTAAATAATTTTGACTACATAAACCATATGCGAATATTTAGAGATGTAATAAGTCCATGAACTTTCCTTCTCATCTGTAGTGAAAGTTCACCATTTGATAATGCAGAAGTAATGAACGTTTGTTACATTGTTTTCTTCCAGATAAATCACAATATATTTGATCTAAACCAAACATCTAGATAAACCTCATAAAAAAAATAAAACCTATTTAAAATCTCCACAATCACATCAAGGGGAGAGATGTCTGTGAAATAACTTTTCCTCTGGGTTAGACATGGTAAATTGCTATGTTGCAAAAGTGACATTACTTCAAAATAACTTAATTGGCTGAAAAATGTTTTGAGATAGTTCAAAGGGATTACAATGATGCTAAACAGTTAAGATTTTAAAGAACATGTTTATGTTACAAATATTTTTAAAGTAAAATACCACAGCTAATGGAAATCTGAAATAAAGGGGAAAATACCAGGAAACAAACTCAACAGGCTAATCTGTGGTGAGAGAAATAATTTTTCAGGTCAGTGACCTTTCATCAAAATAAATATTTCCCGTGTCATCATGTAACAATTGTATAGGATGGTACAGGATAGAAACTTCCTGATGTCTTATGATACTGGAATTTAGGAAGAAGTTGAACATTATAGATTTTAGACACAAACATTCCCGTGCTAACTTACATAGAATTTTAATTGTAATATCAATACATATCAGCTATATGTTCATCATAAAATATAAGAAAAGTGAAGATTAAAACTTTTGTGAACCTGGGTGGTTGTAAGGTTGATGAAGGACTTCAGAGCAAGGACTAATTAGTTATCTCAGGGGCTGAGAATGAAGTCCATCCTTTTATAAACAAAGTGTTTTCCTTGGGACATGTTAAGCCTAACTACCAGTGAACAGAGTGATATTTGTAACTTATACAATTTTATTTTTGCAGGAATTTTACTCATGGTGAATTTAGTAGTGGCTCCATAACTGAACAAAATTGAAACCACATGATTATCTTGAAAATAAAAAAATAAAACAAAAAACAAAATTGCTGTCTGCACTAGGCATCATTATATCAACTAGTATCTATAGAAATAAAACTGCTGGGAACATTCAGTAGGTCAAGTATCTGTGGAAAGAAAAACAGAATTAATGTTTCAGATTGAAAAATTTGGAAGGATCTTTTAAGTTGAAACATTAACTCTGTTTTGCTTTTCACTGATGCAGTTAACCTTCTAAGTGTTTCTAACTGTTTTTATGTCATATTTATTTAACTGTGAATCATGTTGCCTGCTGTCTGTTCTATGAGACATTGCAGTTCTTAGTGAAAGGAAGAACTTTCACATTCTAATAATTACTTTCTGATTGGTAAGACAAGTTGAACATTTTCACTGTTATACAATAGCTTAGATCCAATTAAAAATTAAACACGATCTACTTTAATCCATAGGATGATGCCACTAATTAGAATGCTTCCTCTATATTTACTTCTGTCAATATGTTAAACATTTGTATTGCAGCTTCATATAAATCAATATAATTTCATTTAATGTACCATATAAATTGATTAACTTGAATTAAAGATTGAATAAATAGTTTCTCCATTTAATTTCTTTAAAAATAAAACCTTCCCCACTGTTGAGATTGTTTATGTTCTTCAGGATTGTGCTTATTTTAAGTTTGTGTAACTATATCAAATGTGAGCAATCATATCTCCTGTTCTGTATACTGTTGGGAATGACTACATCACTTAGTATCTAACTGAAGTGACCAACATAATGTAAGACAGGGCAAAATGGATGCTTGTTATCCAGCCATCTTTTCTCCCCAACATACTACCATTTGTTTTGCTCCACTGGTAAAGTTGAATTTCATCCTTTGGGCATTTCAGCCAGACAGTACTGGATAAGTAAAATACAATCTGAACATATATTTCAGATTTGGGAAACAATTTTCATTTCCACCCCTGTGTTTGCCATGGATCTATAAATAGCATACTTGGTTGAATCAGAATGACATGCAGTTTGGGCAGATTGCTCAATGCGGTCATGGAAATGCACTCCACAGTCTATTTTTTAGATGAGATACTAAATCAGTGCAGTGTTAGGTATTTTCTCCAGAGAAAAGAAAATCTCAAAACATCTCAGGTAAAAGACAAAGTGGAGTTATCTCAGGTTTTCCAGGCATTACTTACAGTGCCCTCCATAATGTTTGGGACAAAGACCCATCATTTATTTATTTGCCCTGTACTCCACAATTTTAGATTTGTAATAGAAATAAATCGCATGTGGTTAAAGTGCAAATTGTCAGATTTTATTAAAGGGTATTTTTATACATTTTGGTTTCAACGTGCAGAAATTACAGCTGTGTTTGTACATAGTCCCCCCATTTCAGGGAACCATAATGTTTGGGACACATGGTTTCACAGGTGTTTGTAATTGCTTAGGTGTGTTTAAATGCCTCCTTAATGCAGGTATAAGAGAGCTCTCAGCACCTAGTCTTTCCTCCAGTCTTTCCATCACCTTTGGAAACCTTTGTTGCTGTTTATCAACATGAGGACCAAAGTTGTGCCAATGAAAGTCAAAGAAGCCATTATGAGACTGAGAAACAAGAATAAAACTGTCAGACACATCAGCCAAACCTTAGGCTAACCAAAATCAACTGTTTGGAACATCATTAAGAAGAAAGAGAGCACTGGTGAGCTTACTAATCGCAAGGGGGCTGGCAGGCCAAGGAAGACCTCCACAGCTGATGACAGAAGAATTCTCTCTATAATAAAGAAAACCCCCCAAACACCTGTCCAACAGATCAGAAACACTCTTCAGGAGTCATGTGTGGATTTGTCAATGACCACTGTCCGCAGAAGACTTGAACAGAAATACAAAAGCTACACTGTAAAATGCAAACCACTGGTTAGCCGGAAAAATAGGATGGCCAGGTTACAGTTTGACAAGAAGTACTTAAAAGAGCAACCACAGTTCTGGAAAAAGGTCTTGTGGACAGATGAGACGAAGATTAACTTATATCAGAGTGATGGCAAGAGCAAAGTATGGAGGAGAGAATGAACTGCCCAAGATCCAAAGCATACCACCTCATCTGTGAAACATGGTGGTGGGCGTGTTATGACCTGGACATGTATGGCTGCTGAAGGTACTGGCTCGCTTATCTTCATTGATGATACAACTGTTGATGCTCGTAGCATAATGAATTCTGAAGTGTATAGACACATCCTATCTGCTCAAGTTCAAACAAATGCCTCAAAACTCATTGCCGGCAGTTCATTCTGCAGCAAGAATATGATCCCAAACATACTGCTAAAGCAACAAAGGAGTTTTTCAGTAAGAAAATTGTCAATTCTTGAGTGGCCAAGTCAAATCACTCAATCTGAACCCAATTGAGCATGCCATGTATATGCTGAAGAGAAAACTGAAGGGGATTAGCTCCCAAAACAAGCAAAACAGGCCTGGCAGAGCATCACGAGAGAAGACACCCAGCAACTGGTGATGTCCCTGAATCACAGACTTCAAGCAGTCATTGCATGCAAAGGATATGCAATAAAATATTAAACTTGATGACTTTCATTTACATGACATTGCTGTGTTCCAAACATTATGGTGCCCTGAAATGGGGGGACTATGTATAAACGCTGCTGTAATTTTTACATGGTGAAACCATAATGTATAAAAATAGCCTTTATTAAAATCTCAAATTGTGGAGTATAGAGGCAAATAAATAAATGATGGGTCTTTGTCCCAAACATTATGGAGGGCACTGTATCTTTCCACCAACACTCGAACCATATTATTTGGCTATTCCATGATTAAATGTTCTGCTCTTTTTTCCTATTTTACAGATAAACCCTGAACTTCAACACCACTCGTTGTCTACCAAGCATCTTTGGATATCCTAAAGATTTTGTTGCCAAATATTGAGGTAAATTTATTTTGCCATATTCTTGAAAACACATCAAATGAAAATATATTTTAAATATTTCAATTAAGTTGAAATATAAACCACTGCAACAAACTCAGTGATTCTCTCCAAATCTCCTCATCTTGCTGAACTGTTAACAAATGCTCTTTCCAATAAAGATAAACCCCCTTAATTGAAGGCAAACATCATTTGTTTTTGTTGAAAATGGAAAAATGTGTTAATGTGGTTAAAAACAATACCCATCTATTACCAGGCTTTCATGTTTTTGAACAAAATAGTATGAGGATTTTACATTTAGCACATTTCACTTTGGGACCATTCTGTTGAGGTGCACTGTTGAATCTTTAGCTGGTATTCCATTTATTTCTTTGCTTTTAATTATATTTCATTAATGGATATGGGCATAACTGGCGTGGGCAATGTTGATGCTTCACTTTGGGACCATTCCCTCGAGCTGTGGATTGGTTTGGGAACCCAATGGAGAAGCCGGTATTCAAGAGCAAGTCCTGAGGGTTGAATGCCAGTAATATCGTTTATCATGGAACATCATGGTTGTTGAATTTAATCCTGCTCCCATTTGGTGTACATATTAATGAGGGTGATAGCAATTGGTAATTTGAACCATCGCAAACTTTTCTGTTCTGACTTACGCACATACATCAATTAGAACATCCTTTGTGTTGCCATGTCTCACAAAAGTATAGCAGTGGACTAACAAATCAGAAATCCAGATTAATGGTCTGAATTCTGGTCTATTCATGCCAGCTGGGTGTGCCATTTAGAATTAACATTTTTATCACAAGTTTGCTTCCAAGAAGTCGGATAACTATTTTGATTTAAACACTAAAAGATGCTGGCGAGAACAAAGTGAATGTTTCAGTTTGAAGCCCCTTCTTCATATCTTAGAAACATAGAAACATAGAAAATAGGTGCAGGAGTAGGCCATTCGGTCCTTCGAGCCTGCACCGCCATTCAATATGATCATGGCTGATCATCCAATTCAATATCCTGTACCTGCCTTCTCTCCATACCCCCTGATCTCTTTAGCCACAAGGGCCACATCTAACTCCCTCTTAAATATAGCCAATGAACTGGCCTCAACTACCTTCGGTGGCAGAGAATTCCACAGATTCACCACTCTCTGTGTGAAAAATAATTTTCTCATCTCGGTCCTAAAATACTTCCCCCTCATCCTTAAACTGTGACCCCTTGGTCTGGACTTCCCCAACATCAGGAACAATCTTCCTGCATCTAGCCTGTCCAACCCCTTAAGAATTCTCTATAAGATCCCCCCTCAATCTTCTAAATTCCAGCGAGTACAAGCCAAGTCTATCCAGTCTTTCTTCATATGAAAGTCCTGCCATCCCAGGAATCAGTCTGGTGAACCTTCTCTGTACTCCCTCTATGGCAAGAACGTCTTTCCTTAGATTAGGAGACCAAAACTGTACGCAATACTCCAGGTGTGGCCTCACTTCTCTGAGGAACATTATCTCAAAGTAGACAGTCATTCAGATAAACTACAATTAACCTTGTTGATTTACCAGTTTTATCAGTGATCTTTTATTACATACCATCAGTGGCTATAATTGAATTGTATATGAAATCAATAAAATCTCAGTAATTATACATAGTATTTCTCCAGAGAATCTCCTCTAGCTTGGATTCTCAATATTGTTTCAAATGCTTTCATGTAAAACTTTCCCAGACAGGATGTCAGCTCAGTACATCTACAATTCACGTTTTTTAAACACTTTACACAAGTTTCTCAGCACAATTAAAAACAAGGTTACTTCAATTTTATATCCAAGAGGTTAAGTAAAGCTTTTGATTTACCTTGAAGTGCAGCAAAGACCAGAAAAAACAGTACTGAAAGATTAGCCATGGTCTATGAGCAGAGCAATATCGGACTGGTCTATGAACAGAACAATATCTGACTGGTCTCTCTCCGCATCTGTATTTAGTAAAGTAACAGGACGTGGGTTACCATGACGTCACAACACCATAAATAGTAAAACGCCTGCCACCTAGTTTTAATCCTCGTGGTGTAGGCATTAACTGCCATAAACGTTACAATGTTTTGAATGTAATTTATTTTGAAAAGAATGAGATATCTTTAATTTCATTTTCAATGTTAAGAAAACATGACTGCAATTTTCCTTGTGTTATTCAGTGCATGCAAAGTAAAATTAAAATATATGCAGCATAAATACTGAGGAAACTTGGGTATAGGGTATATACAAATTTAAATTCCTCAGAGTCAATATCACTAACAACTTTTTCTGGGCCATCCATATTGAAGCAACGACCAAGAAGGCCCACCAACGCCGCTACTTCCTTCAAAGGTTTCAAAGGTCTTTTATTGTCACATTCAGCAATTAAGGTACAGTGATATGCGAATTACCATGCCGTCATACAGAAAAAAAAAACAACAAGACATATAACTACATAAAAGTTAGCATAAATATCCATCGCAGTGGATTCCCCACATTCCTCAATGTGATGGAAGGTAAAAAAAAGTCAAATCCTTTTCCTCTATATTCTCCCGCAGTCTGGACAATCGAACCATCCTTCGGGGCGATTGAAGTTCCTTCAGCCAGCGGTCGAAGCACCCGCATCGGGGCGATCGAAGCTCCCGTGTCGGGCCGGTCGAAGCTCCTGTGGTTTGTAGTTCCCGAAGTCGGTCTCTGACTAGAGACCGCGAGCTCTGTGATAAGTCCGCAGGCACCCACGCTTTCAACCATCTCTACTTCAGCACTATCATTACAAACCAGGGTATGTGTACCGCTTGGCTACCTGAAATCGATCCCACGGTTGGAGCTCTGAGGTCAATCCCTGGCAAAGGGATCACGGGCTCCGCAATGTTAAAGTCCCGTAGTCACCCACAGTGGAGCTCACAAAAGTCTGTCTCCAGCAAAGGCTGCCAACTCTCAATGTTAGGCCACAGTGCGGACGCAGATACGATACGGGAAAAAACTTTCATCTCCGTCAAGGTAAGAGATTAGAAAAAGTTTCCCCCTACCCCTCCCCCCCCCCACCCCCCACTTAAAACAAGTTAAAGAACAATAAAAAAAATACATTTAACACATACTATTAAAACACAAAGAAAGAAAGGGACAGACAGACTATTGGTGAGGCAGCCTTTGCTGATGCCACCCACTTATGCTTAAAACACATTTCTAAGGATTAATTATGTTATTAATTTTATTTGGCCTTTATGAACCCAGCAGTTGCTGTATAATTTAGCATTTCCCATGTGTAAGAAAAGATTTGCAGATGCTGGTTAAAATCAAAGGTAGACACAAATTGCTGGAGTATCTCAGCAGGTGAGGCAGCATCTCTGGAGAGAAGGAAGTGTCTCGACTCGAATTGAAACGTCGCCCATTCCTTCTCTCCAGAGATGCTGCCTCACCCGCTGAGTTACTCCAGCATTTTGTGTCTACCTTTAGCATTTCTCATCTGTCTTCATGATAACGTACACAACAATTGAAGGTCCTTCATGATAAAGTTCCCTTAAGCTGTTTGCCAAGAAATTATAGCAGCTAGCACAGATGCACCCTATGGATGTTGGCAAGAGCTATTTCAGCAATGGATCAGTGCTGTCAACTATAATGTCTAATGGTTTTTTTGTGTTATTTCTTACTAAGGCAGAAAGGTCACTACATCAGTGGCTAGTACATCATTATATCAAATTCAAACCATGTGGTACAATCAGTTCTGAAAGGACCCTCATACATATTCAACACACATTCAGAAACTTTAGTAGCATCTGAGGTGCAAGATACTCCTTTTTCAGGTCTATCCCCCACTGCGTTTGACCAAACCCACACTTGTATCTCCTTTATTTCCTGCTCTTCTGTTCTCACCCCACTTCTCCCAGACAGAACTGCAGTAGCGTTTTCTCCATTCTTACCTTTCACCTCGCTAGCCGCCATATTCAGTGCATCATTCTTTACATTTTCACAAGCTACAACGTGAACTCAACTTTCCCTCCCCAGCCCTTTCTGCTTTCCCTGGTGGAAGTCTCCAAGGACTTGCTCACTCGTCTCTCCCTACCTGTCCTTCCCCAGGCACTTTCCCCTGCAACAATAGAAGGTGTAACACCTTCTTCATCACCTGCATCCAGGGACTTAAACATGCCATCCAGGTGAGATGGAGATCCACATGTACCTCCTCCAACCTCATCTATTGCATTTGGTGCGTCCAATGAGGGTTCCTCTGCGCCAGTGAGTCAAATGCAGACTAGGTGACTGCTTTGCCAAAAGCTGTGTTCTGTCCACTGTGGCCATCTAGATCTGGTTGTCAGCCATTTTAATTCCCCGTCGCCCTCCCACACTGACATATACGTCGAAGGTAGAAGCAAAATGCTGGAGTAACAGTGGGACGGTCAACATCTCTGGAGAGAAGGAATGGGTGACGTTTTCACAACAGTTATTTCCTGACATATCCGTTCTTGGCCTCCTCCATTGCCACACTCAAAACCGAGTAACAAGCACCTCATATTCAGCCTGGGTTGGCTTCAACATGAAGCATGAATTTTAAATTCTCCAGTGTCAGCTAACCTGCATCCCCTCTATCATCCCCTCTTCAGTTTATCTTGGTCCTCTGTCACACCGCCTTATTACCCTATCCACCCAGACTCCAAATAAAACAGTTTTTATTCCCCCTCCCCGGCCATTAGATGCTTATTTCTAGACCCTTATTTCTTACTTTTCACCCTCCTCTCCCACTGTCACCACCCTTCATTAACTTCCATTCTTCCCCTCCCATTCCTATCAGATTCCTGGATCTGCAGCTTTCACCTCTGTTGCTCTATTTCACCCTTACCTCCCCCTTCTAATCATTATTTACCAATCATCTCTCCCTCCAAGTCATTATACTGGCTACTTCCCCTCTATTCATTTGGTCTAGATGAAAGGTCATAACCTAAATTGTCGATTGTCCATTTCATTGCTTTCAGATGCTGCCTGACCTACTGAGTTCCTCCAGCTGCTCTTTTTTTTTGCTACAGATTTTAGCATCTGCAGTCTCTTGTTTCCACATAGTTGTCTCACAGTTCCAGCAACCTGGGTTCAATTCGACCTTCATTGTTCTTCGTGCAAGTTTTGCACGTACATCCAGTGGCCATGTGGGTTATATATGGGTGCTCTGGTTTCCTTCCAAAGACCTGCTGGTTGTTAGGTCAATTGTCCACACTAAATTTCCCATTGTGTGGGTGGGTGATAGGACAATAAAGAACTCGCTAATATTGGAGGGCTATCAGATTTTTTTTACAGAATTTCCCTCACGCACATGGAAACTGGACCTAAGTGAAATGCCCACACTGTGTTTTACATGTGTTTGTGGTTTGGAAAAAACAGAAAAGGCAGCAGCGCATGCAGAATAATTTTGAAACTGATGCAGGTGTCGGTGGTGTGAACCTCTGACCGCCACTGACCTTAAACGATGCCCACGTGATAGAGTCAGAGCTAAGTTTAAAATCAGGAGTGGGATGAGGCTTCACAACAACGTCGACTTCTTACTAAACAATCTTGCAGCCCACAAGGGAAAAAGACTCATGCTGGGTTACTCATCAATGGGGGCAACCTCTTCATAGCAGACTGCTTCCTGTTGTACACTTTGATTACATGCGTACAGTGTGTCTGGTTGCTTTTGGAAAAAAAAGTGAACTATATTGTGACATTAGCTTCAGCCGACAAATTGATTTGGCCAATATACTGATTGATAAGTTGGTGGTTTTGTAATTCTTCTGCAGCTACAGGGTAGATGCTGCGTACATTAAAGACAGAGACCTCTTACTTTTGGATAGTAAAGGCATAGTAGTAAAGGCATATAGGGTTATTACAGGAAATAGCACTGTGATAGTCGATCAATCGTTATTCTTTCCCTTTTGTTTCTTTCCTATTTTTTAGCTCAACCCATAATACCTCAGTAGACATACATAGAAACATAGAAAATAGGTGCAGGAGTAGGCCATTCGGCCCTTCGAGCCTGCACCGCCATTCAATATGATCATGGCTGATCATCCAACTCAGTATCCTGTACCTGCCTTCTCTCCATACCCCCTGATCCCTTTAGCCACAAGGGCCACATCTTACACCCTCTTAAATATGGCCAATGAACAGGCCACAACTACCTTCTGTGGCAGAGAATTCCAGAGACTCACCACACTCTGTGTGAAAAATGTTTTTCTCATCTCGGTCCTAAAGGAATTCCCCCTTATCCTTAGACTGACCCCTTGTTGTCCCCTCTTATTACTGCCACGATATTCTCCCTAATTAGTGAGGCAACTCCTCCACCTCTTTTTCCTCCCAATGTATCACGTGTGAAACATCGAAATCCAGGCACTTTGAGCTGCCAGTTGTGTGCCTCCTGCAACCAAGTTTCATTAATGACCACAACATCATAAATCCACTGATCCAGGCTCTGTTCATCAGCTTTACCCACAATACTCCTTACATTGATGTAAAAACATTTCAGCCCTTCTTTAACCCCATATACATGAACCTCTCCCTGCCTGTCCTTATTTTAGGACACTTTTCACAACCACCACATCTCATCAGTTCTTTAATTTGCTGACCTGTTGCTCTGGTTCTCACCCCCCTTGCCATTCTCATGTAACCCACCCGATTAGCACTAGCACAACTCCATGCAAGGATGTTGGTTCCCCTCTAGTTCAGGTAGGCAGATGCATGGCAGATGCAGTTTAATGTGGATAAATGTGAGGTTATCCACTTTGGTAACAAAAACAGGAAGGCAGATTATTATCTAAATGGTGTCAAATTGGGAAAAGGAGAAATACAACGGGATCTGGGGGTCTTGTTCATTAGTCAATGAAAGTAAGCATGCAGGTACAGCAAGCAGTGAAGAAAGTGAATGGCATGTTGGCCTTCATAAACAGTGGAGTTGAGTACAGGAGCAAAGAGGTCCTTCTGCAGTTGTACAGGGTCCGAGTGAGACTACATCTGGATTATTGTGTGCAGTTTTGGTCCCCTAATTTGAGGAAGGACATTCTTTCTATTGAGGGAGTGCAGCCCAGGTTTACAAGGTTAATTCCCGGGATGGCGGGACTGTCATATGCTGAGAGAATGGAGCAGCTGGCCGTGTAATTTCTACTCTGAAATTTAGAAGGATGAGAGGGGATCGTATTGAAACATGTAAGATTATAAAGGGTTTGGACATGCTAGAGGCAGGAAACATGTTCCCAATGTTGGGGGAGTCCAGAACCAGGGGCCACAGTTTCAGAATAAGGGGTAAGCCATTTAGAACGGAGATGAGGGCGGTAGAGGCTGGTTCTCTGGATACTTTGAAGAGAATGCTAGATAGGGCTCTTAAAGATAGCGGAGTTAGGGGATATGGGGAGAAGGCAGGAACGGGGTACTGATTGCGGATGATCAACCATGATCACATTGAATGGTGGTGCTGGCTCGAAGGGCCGAGTGGCCTACTCCTGCACCTATTGTCTATTGTCTATTGTCAGGTGCAACCCATCCCTCTTGTACGGGTCAACTGGCTGCAGAAGAGATCCAAATGGTCCAAAATTCTGAATACCAACTCCTCAGCCATGCATTAATCTGTCCTATCATCCTATTGCTTCATTCACTATCACGTGGCACTGGTAGTAATCCCGAGATTATCATCCTCGAGGTCCTTCATTATAACCTTTTACCTAACTCCCTAAAAGAGTGACACTCATATTGTACCATGTATTTTATACACAAAATGTCCATAGTACCTTTCATGATCTCAGTTTACCACCAAATGCGGTACAGTCAAGAAACAATTTACAGAAACAAGAAGTATCCTGAGGAGTCTAAAGGATACTAAGGATCTGAGATATGGTTTGATGTACCCAGCAACACTGAGAGTAACCTATGATGGTAAAGAACAACGTTTTGTTAAGCATACTGAAGCATTGAAATTCGCCCGAGGCATACAGCAGAAGTTGGAAGACGACGAGAGAGAAGACGGGGAGGAAGAAACCGGAAACGACTGAGAGGACTGAACTTTTATCACCGACCTGTGAATATGGAAATATTCATTCAGAAGGATGTGGAATAATGAGCATATAGTTGTAATTCTGTATTAATTAGTAGAAAAATATTAATTATTCCATGATAATAGTATTACATATTACAGTATTAAATATAATCGATATTAGTAATTAGTTATTAATAATATGTAATAATAGAAATAATTGATAAGTATATAAAGTTAGTACCCTATACCAACTTATATAGTATTGGGATAGGAGCTGATATTATTAACATCTTTAAGTACGGAAGTCGTTAGATTAATGGCCATGTTAGTGTGGCTTTCACCTTCACATACTACACACTATACAAGTGTAGTTTCTTTTTTTTCCGAGCACCCTTCTAACACCCTTTACTTTTTTTCATTGATATTCTTTATTGTTTTTGTTTTTCTCTGACCTTATATTACATATTATTTGAATATAGATTTGTATGCTATAGTATATTCAGTTTAAAAAGACATCGATACGGATTAATGTGGATAGAAATTCTCATTGGATTGAAGCTCGGGTGCAACGGGGAGCTGAGGGAGCCAAGAAGGCTACTCCAAAAAAAGCCCCCTTAATAGTAAAATGCAGGATATGAAGGTGAAGATTGGGGGTGATGGAGTAACCTTCTGCAGTTGGAATGTAAAAGGAATTAATGAACCAATTAAAAGGGGAAAAGTCTTAGCTCAATTGAACAAATTGAAGGCAGATGTCATTTTTCTCCAAGAGACGCATCTTAGAAAAGATGCTCAACACAGATTAACAGCTAAATGGATTTCTAAGGTGTATCATTCTACATTTATACATAAATCTAGAGGAGTTGCAATAATTATTCGCAAAGGCACACCCTTTATACAAAGTTCTATTATAGAGGATAAAGAAGGTAGATATGTAATAATTACAGGTGAATTACACTCAAAAAAGGTAATTTTAATGAATATATACGCTCCTAATTTTGATAACCCATTATTTTTTAAGAAAATATTTAATAATATTCCCATATGTACTCAACATAATTTAATAATTGGAGGTGATTTAAATTGTACCCTAGATAATTATCTAGACAGATCATCAACAAAAAGGAAAGCCGTCTCGAAATCAAGTAATCTTATAAATACTTTCATTAACACATCTAATATTAAAGATATTTGGAGGATAGATAATCCATCCGGACGAGAATATTCTTTTTTCTCGCCCGTACATGGAACCTATTCGAGGATAGATTATTTTCTAATAGATTCTAAATTACTTCCTTTTGCGTATGATGCAAAATATCATAACATTATTATTTCAGATCACGCGCCATTAACATTTAAGATAAAATTAAAAGATATTTCTAACAAAACTACTACTTGGAGATTTAATCCTCAGATATTAAAGGACAATGATTGTTGCAATCATGTATTGGATCAGATTAAATTATTTTTTGATACTAATGATAATTCTGAAACCTCCCCATCATTGCTATGGGACACATTTAAGGCATACACGCGTGGCGCAATAATATCTGCACAAGCTCATTTTAATAAAGAAAATCGAAAGATAGAACAAAATTTAGAAAATGAGATAAAACGTTTAGATAGTGAAAATATAAAACATCCTTCCAAAGAGTTAAGTAATAAAATTGCATCAGTAAAATATAAATTAAATAAAATATATTCTAACCAAGTTATTAAACTTTTTCAACAAACAAAACAAGTGCATTTTGAATTTGGAGACAAACCACAAAAACTATTAGCACGACAGCTTAGAAGATTAGAAGAGGAAAAGACGATACATGGAATTAGATCTGAGTATGGTAATATATTGACTACTCCGAAAGATATTAATGATAGATTTCTACAATACTATAAAAATCTTTATTCGTCAAAATTAACAGGACAAACAGACAGTATGGAAATATTTTTAAAAGAATGTCAAATTAATAGTTTAGACCAGGAAGGTAGAGAATTGTTAAATGCTGAAATAACAGTAAAGGATATTGTAGAGTCGATTAGTTCATTGAAGAATGGAAAAGCAGCGGGTCCTGATGGCTTAAGTGCTGAATTTTATAAAAAATTTCAGGATTTGATCTCACCAAGACTACAGACAATGTATAGATATGCTTATGATCAAGGTAAATTACCAGAATCATTAAATGAATCTACAATTACACTTATCCCTAAAGCAGATAAGGATTTGGAAGATCCAGGATCATATAGAGCGATTGCCCTTTTAAATACAGACCAAAAAATATTAACTAAGATTTTATCTAGGAGATTAAGTATAGTGATTTCTAGATTAATACATTATGACCAAACAGGTTTTATCTCAAAGCGTTACTCATCCCATAATCTCAGACACCTATTTAATATTATATATTCAAAAAGAATACGAGATATGGAATTAGCGGTTATATCACTAGATGCAGAAAAAGCGTTTGATCAGGTGGAATGGTTGTATTTATTTAATATAATGGAAAAATTTCAATTGGGTGATATTTTTTGTAAATGGGTAAGAATTTTATACTCGAATCCTACCGCTAGAATTTTGACTAATCAAATTCTATCATCTAAATTCAAACTCTCTAGGGGATGTAGACAAGGATGTCCGTTGTCGCCCTTACTGTTCGCATTGGTAATAGAACCTATGGCGGAAAAAATAAGATCTGAACCTGAAATATATGGTTACACTACTGACACAACAATTAACAAAATCTCTCTATACGCAGATGACGTTTTGATTTATATTACAAAACCGGAAATTAGTATTCCTAATTTACTAAATGTTATAACTAAGTTTGGTGCATTTTCCGGATACAGGATCAATTGGAATAAAAGTGAGATTATGCCAATAACAGGTATAAATTTAAATACATTACAACAATACCCATTAAAGATAGTTACAGATAAATTTAAATATTTAGGGATTAATGTAACACTAACTCATAACTCATTAATAAAATCCAACTATCCTCAACTATTAGATAAACTTAGAAAGAATATTTCATATTGGAAAACACTTCCTATATCTATGATTGGTAGAATAAGTGCTATAAAGATGGTGTTTTTACCACAATTGTTATATTTGTTCCAGGCTATCCCTTTTTTCTTACCAAAAACTTTTTTTTTTTAAATTGATAATATTGTTAATAGTTTTATTTGGGATTATAAAAACCATAGAATAAGTAAAAAACATCTATGTAAATCTAAGATAAACGGAGGTCTAGCACTCCCAAATTTTCTATATTATTTTTGGGCTGTTCAGATTAAAAATATGAATTACTGGTGGGTAAATACGGACCATGCACCAACATGGTTAAATATAGAAAAGGAAGATTGCCTTCCTTTTAACGTAGGTTCGATAATTTTCGCACCAATAGAAGTACAAAAAAAAATCTATAAGGACAACATAATAATATATAATAATAGACGTATTTGGAAACAAATTGTTAAGACTTTACATTTAGATAATCTCTCATTTAGATTACCAATTAGGAATAACCCATCGTTTAGGCCTCCCATGTTGGATGGGGGGTTTAGACAATGGGATGATTTAGGAATTACAAGAATAGAACACCTTTATAGAAAAGGAAAATTTCTTTTATTCCAAGAGGTACAAGACATTTATGGACTATCTCAACAACATTTGTTTAGATATCTACAAATTAGAGATTATATTAAATCAAATACACAAGATTATAAAAATAAAGAAGCAGGATTGTTAGACGATTTATTTAATTTACACCCAAATACAGAAAAATTAATAGCTTATATATATAACATCATTTTGGATAAGGAGAATCCAACAACGGAAACATATCGTCAAGCATGGGAAAATGACATAGGATTAGCTATAACAAAAGAAAACTGGGAAGAAAGTTTACAACGTATACACCGATGTTCATTAAACGCCAGACATATATTGATTCAATTTAAAGTATTATATAGGTTACATTATTCAAAAGTTAAATTAAATAGTATCTTTCCGAAGCTTTCTGCTATCTGTGACAAATGTAAGAAAACAGAGGCAAATTTAATACATAGTTTTGTCACATGTTCTAAATTGAATCATTATTGGACAGAAATTTTTAAAGTTATTTCTGAAGTTATAAAAGTTAAATTGGACCCCAACCCAAAGTCAATAATATTTGGAATTCCGGACTTACAGTTATCACTTACAGTAAATCAAAGAAATTTCTTTGATTATTGTTTGATAATTGGGAAAAAAATTATATTGAAATTTTGGAAGGGAACACTATCCCCCACAACTAAAATGTGGGCAGCAGAGATGATGGAGACGCTACATCTGGAAAGAATTAGATTTGTCCTATTGGACAGGTATAATTCTTTTGAACAGATATGGTCTCCATATATATTGTATCTAGATAAGGAGCTGTTCTTGGCAACATGGCTCGACGTGCCCCCCGCGGGATCTGATGAGAATAATGTATTTTTAAAATGGAAGTAACATGTCTTTACTGATACCATCATTTGTAGTAGAGTTATTAATAATACATATCGTGATCTTTTATTTATATATATAATATAGGCAGAGGTTAAAAATTTTTATTTTTATTTTTTTATTTTTTTTTAATTTTTTTTTAGTTCTTTTCTCTTCTTTTCTTTTTTACAATTATCAAATTATTAGTTAACTATACCCTCATTGATTTATAAGCTACTTTTTCTTTATCTTTATTTCTAAAAAAATAATAGATAAGTATTATTAATGTTTTACATGTATGATAAAATGAATTATCTGATATCTGTAAACTTGTTTAAGGTATCGTAATTGATTATCTTTAATAAAAAAATATTATTAAAAAAAAAAAAAAAAAGAAATACTTTTTCAAACTTGATCACTGCTCTGCCATAGGAAATGTCTCAAGCAATATGCTATAATGGCCAGATCATCTGACTTGATATTAGCCAGGACACCTTGTATGCCTAGAAGGTCAGCCCTCACTAACCTCAGTACCATGTTGGAGTGAGAACAGGTATATCTATGCCCAATTTCCTGGAATGGAACTGAATCCATGACCTTATCATAAACAAGAATAAGTTTTATGAACTGAGCTACAAACTTGGGAGAAATGAAAATGGGAAAAAACGCTAAAATGAACATTTGGGGTAATAAAACAACCTTATGATGTGCAATTCAATTAGAAACATGAAAAGGGGAAGCTGAGAGATTAGGCTTTAGCTTCTAAGAAATATGTGTGTAGTAGTTAAAAATACTTCAACTGAGAAATATATTGTACGTGACTAATTGCAAAGTTCCAGAAAAAGATATCACATCCATCGAATAAATTGATAATTTTCTTTGAGCAATTGAATAAATGTTTTTTTTAAATGTTATAACCTGCACTTAACAAAGAATTTATTTTTAAGAACTGCAGAAATACCAAAGATTAGATTCAAGAAGCTAAAATGTTTTATTAGAAAAATAGAGGTACGGAAAGTTTTTTTCTTAAAAATAACTTTTTGGGGGGAGAAAAAAAAATAATTTTTCTCGTACCTCCCTTAACTACCGGATACTCAATTTTTTTAGTCCAATGAAGTTCCTTTTGAAATATAGTGATGAAAATAAAGTATTTATTTAGCTCATGGCAACCTTCTTTAAAACCGATTCATTGGCAACCAGATCATTAATTTTGTGTGTAGACTGGGAGATAAATATTGGCCAGGGCATTGTGAAGACCTCCAACCACTTTCCCAGTTACTTTTGACAAATTGTGCTGTGGGTTCTTTCATGTCCATCTAGGGAAGTAGAAGGGACTTCTTTAACAGTTAAACTAAAAGCAGTAGCATGAATAATGCAACACTCCATGGCAGGACAACCTATTTTTGTGTTTTTTTGTTTTTGTGTTTTGTGTGGACTGGGATTTGAACCCATGACCTATGATTGCAACGAAACGGAGTCACAGTTGTTTGATAAGTAATGAAAGATTGCTTCTTATTGGTTGTGACTCAGGCACAAGAGGCATGGATTTAGAAATACTATTAGATGAATGAAAGGAGAAATGAGAATACTGTTCTGATAGATTTAGTAAAGCTGATCTTGAAGAGCCGAGGGGAACGGGATGATAAAATGATCAACAAAACTAGGAATAATAATGGAGAACAATCACATGAAACATTTAAAATGTATATTCTGGTGATAGGAAAGAATAAACTAAACACTCATGAGACGAGAGATAAGAGGACAATAACTGGGAGTAAGGAAATGTAGTAGGTAGACAAAAATGCTGGAGAAACTCAGCGGGGGAGGCAGCATCTATGGAGCGAAGGAAATAGGCAATGTTTCAGGTCAAAACCCTTTAGATTATTACCACAGCCAAATCTATATTAGTGGACAGATAGCAGATGAGTGTATGATAACAGAGTATATAAAAAGTGGAATGGTGGAATGTATTCCTTAGCGCGAAGGAGGCTCAGGGTTGATCTTATAGAGGTGTATGATATAGTGAGTGGAATAGATAGGGTGAATACACAGAGTATTTTATCCAGTAATGAGGTACCAAGAACCAGGTGATATAGGTTTACGGTGAGAGGGGAACGATTTAATAGGAATCTGACTGACATTTTCTCACAGAGGCTGGTGGTTATATGGACCTAGCTGTCAGAGTTGAGGCAGATACTATAACAACATTTAAAATATATTTTAATAGGTACAAAGATAGGAATGGTTTAAACGGACATGCCAAAGGTGAGCAGTTGAGCCGAGTGTAGATGTGGTATGTTGAGCAGCATGGGCAGGTTGGGCCAAATGGGCATTTTACATGCTGTATGACTTTGTTGAAAGTTTTGATAGAGTTGTTGCAGACATTTCCACATAGGAAAAAGCATGACTCGAGGACATCAATATAATGGGGTCACTAAGAAATCCAACAAGGAATTCAGAAGAAACTGCCCATCTAAAAGAATGGTAATAATGAGTAACTTGCTTCTACAGGGAGTGGTTGAGGTGGATTGTTTAGATATATTTAAAGAAAGGAGTAGAAGGTGATGCTGATAAATTTGGATGAGAAAAGATCAGAGGAGGCTTAGGTAGAGCATAAATTATGTTATAGCCTCTGAGTTAATCTAAAATAGAAAGGGTGGCGCAGTGGTAGCGTTGTGCGTAGTGCGCCACTGACCTAGGTTAGATCCTGACTAGGGGTGCTGTCTGTACGGAGCTTGTGTGTTCTCCCTGTGACTGTGTGGGTTTTCCCTGGGTGCTCCGTTTCCTCCTACACTCCAAAGACATACAGGTTTTTTAGGTTAAATTATCTTCAGTAAAAATTGTATATTGTTCCTAGTGCTGACATACAGGAATCACTGGTCAGCAAGCACTCAGTGGGCCGAAGAGCCTATTTCCACGCTGTATCTCTAGACTAAACTAAAACTAAACTAAAATTGTATTGGAAAAGAATATGGATTAGATCAAAAGGGTTGGAAAGAGGTAATTCCCACTGAAGAGCAAGTTGGATCCAACTGCAGAGTGTTTACACTGATGTGAATGAATGCTTTCAATCCCTGACCCCTTTCAATCTCCAAGAAAGTCTGAGATTGAACTCAGTTGTCTGAATGTTTACTGATGAAGTCAGGGGAGGTCTCCTACTTCCAATAATCTCCCAAAGAAAAAATCAAGTTCGGCCATTTTTGTTGGGTGGGATACTACAGGTTGTCCTTCTTATTTCTGTGTAAAGATTACATAGGAGTCTTATTGATCCAATAGCAACATACTTTACATCTGAACCAGTGGCAAAATGTACAGAATAATTATTCATGTATCTAGTATGCCAGTTAGGAGGAACTTCTGTAACTACCTTGGTTAGAACTTATTACCACAGGGAATGATTGATGTGAATTGTACAGATACATTTAAGAGGAAGATAGGTCAGCGTGAGGGAGAATGGAATAGAAAGTTGTAACCAAGCCAAACAAATAGTAATGGGAGGAAGCTTGTGTGAATCATAGACATCACTTTCACTTGCTGGATTAAACAGCCTGCTTCTCTGCCACATCACAAGTTTCCCGCTTGACATGGTGACCATCCTATTTCCGATAGGAATGAGCATGGTTGAATTGAGGCACGGGTGTTTTCATGCTCTATTTTAACTTCGGCCCATCCCAGTTTATATGTGACAGAGGTTAAAAAATTCCAACTAACTCGCAGTGCAATCTCATGACTTACAGAGCACAAGGATGCAAACCTTTCACTTCTGGAAATTAACAAGTATTTGCTTTACAGTTCTTATTTCTTCCTGAATTACAAACTATTTTCTGTAAAACAGCTGCAGTCGACTTCCTTTCAACAACTAAGCCTTCACTGTTGTGGTAGACTTCAGGACCAAGTCTAACAGGAATGGGAATGATGTAGGCTTTTAAGGAGAGGGAGAGGGGCAAGATTAATGTTAAGCTCCTTCAATGCAGCAGTGGGAGGTTCTCCAGGAGCCTTTTTATACTCTTGCTTTGACTGCTTGGTTAGAATGGCTGGGAAATGGTCAATAGTCATTGGAGGGGCAGGATAATTTCAGACTCATTAAGTGTCTACTAGTTGTCTTCAAAAGGAACAGTTGTCTTCAACAAGGTAAACTATGAAGAGCAGGTTTTTGTCAGGGAGGCCCAACGTTCTGCAAGGATTCTGCCATCCTACATTGAAACGTTTTATATATAAACTCTGGAATTCTCTTTTGAAGTATTCTTTCAAATATTCCTCAAAAGCAGCCTCTTTAACCAAACCGCTCATTTCTCACCTCAAAATTGGGTGCCTTGAGGCACCTTGGGATGTTTTGCTTTGTTAAATGTGCATTCTAAATCATAGTTCTCTTTTATGGTAAATCAGTGAAATTAGTGTTCTTATGACATTGTTAGGAGTGCACGAGCACTCTTGTGAAAATTATGAAATTCCAAACCAACTTTATTAAGTTTCAAAGTCGTTGAAGTTTAGAATTATGTTTGATGTCTTTCTCAGTACTCCTTTGGAAATACCCAACATTTAGTTTCTATAAGGAACAAATTATAATTAGGTAGTGTGAGCATGGTGGGAAAATGTGTAAAATAGAAGAACTTATAATTCGTTATTTATAATCGGAGAACCCAAAAACACAGTTTTAGGGAAAAAAATCATGAATGTTTTGAAATACAAAACCATTAACTAAGAACTGATCTTTGCTTTTCTATAAATATATTTTGTTGCAAACGTTATGGTTATCAATGTGCGATGGTAGAAAATGTTGCAACTTGTTTGTCTGTTTGTAAAAGAATGGCCTTGAAGGGTGTTTATCAGGATGTTTCCAAGGATGAGGGACTTGTGTAAGTGGACATTAGAAAAGTTAAGATTGTTCTTATTGGAACAGTGTTAACACCCACGAGGTATTCAAATCAACCAATGGTATAAACATGAGTAGAAAGAGAGAAATACAAATATGACAAGACGGAGTACAGCAAAGAGATCAGGAACCTTACGTCATAAGAAGGGTCTCGACCCGAAACGTTGCCTATTCTTTCGCTCCATAGATGATGCCTCACCCGCTGAGTTTCTCCAAATGTTTTGTCTACCTTTGATTTTTCCAGCATCTACAATTATTTCTTAAACAACTGGCCCTTAATGTCAACAAGATGAACGCATTGGTTGGTGGCATAAGGAAATTAAGGTGGGGTGAACACAACTCTGTCCTCATAATCGGAACTGCTGTAAAGATGGTTGACAGTTTCAAGTTTCTAGGTGTCCATATTAACCGCAACCTAACTGGTCCCTTCACAGTGATGCGGTGAATAAGAAAGCCATCAGCTTATTAACTTTCTTAGATATCTGAGAGGATTCTTCATGTCCACAAGGATTCTCTTGAATATATTCTGATATGCTGCATCTCAGCATGGTATAGCAACCGCTCCGTTCTTGATTACCTGCACCAGCAGTGCGTGGTGAACACAGCTCAGTCCTTCCATTCAGTCTATCGTCATGGTGTGTTGCACCAGGAAGGCTGTTTGACCTTTTATGGTCTTGGTGACTCTTTGAAGAGCTATTCACAACTATCAGCAAACATTTGTTGTCAAGGCAAATTCCTTGTATGTGAATACTTAGCCAATAAACTTATTCATTCATTTTATGTTCTGTCTTTCTCATTCCAACATATTTCTTAAAACTATTCATGGAATCGGCTTCCCAAATCCTATCAAATATAGTTTCATATCCCAGTAACTAAAGTGAAAGAGGTCTCTCCTCATCTTCCCGGATCTTCTGCAGCTGATTTTGAATTGATCACTTTTATTCAGTTTCAGATCAATGTATCATCAAGGCTACCTGCCACCCTAGCCATTCCCTTTTCTCTCTTTTGCCTTATGGGAGCTTGAAAGCCCAAACTTAATGACAGGTTCTTCTCAGCTATCAGACTCGTGAACCGGCAACCTCCATCGCACATGCTTCCCGGAGGTACTGCCGCATACTCTTAATCTTAACTGTATTGTATTAATTTATCCCTTTATTACACTTTCATTTTTGCACTACAGGGTGCAATACAATCTTTGTAGTGGTTTACTGTTTTGAACTTGACATTGGATTTATCATTGTATTTATCATTATCATTTATATTGTCTGCTGTGTGAGCTTCATGGGAACAAACATTTAAGTACACCTGGTTAATCATGCTATAAACTGATCCCAATCTGTTTAAGGTGATAAATTCAAAATCAGCGGTTAAAGATCTTGCAAGATAAGGAGAGACATCTTTCACTTTCACTGTTGCGATATGGAAATTCTTTTTCTGATAGGTTCGGGTAAGCTGAATCCATGAATAATTTTAAGAAATAAATCAAAATGAGGAACACAGAAAAGACTTTACAGACTTGTGGGATAGCTCTTCAAAAGGCCAATTAGCTTTCTCCTTTGGTGTGATTGTTAAAAGTGTATGAATACTTACAAATATATTACAGTGATACATTTGGTCCAAGTTCTCAATCTTTTTTCAAAATCTGCTTTTTTATCCTAGCTTTTGGTTACTCTCTCATTGCCTCATGTTAAGAATGCTGCTTAATGACAGGTTTTCATTTAAATTGATCTGCTTGGGGTGGACGGTTCCATACTTTGAACACAATTTAGTGGCAATACATGGTGTAAGAAGGTGGCAGTATATATTCGATGTACAGAAGGATTGCTTATCAGAAGAGCTTAGCGCTAGATTTCAAACAGGAAACCACAGTGCAATACCTTATTTGACTATGAGCCATTTCCTGAGACGCTTTACATGCTGATCTGTATTTGCACAGTGCAAAGTTTGAGACTTGAAGCAGCCAGTTTGCATTTGTACATCACCAGACCATATGGTTACAGTTCAACAAAATATCCTGAATTACAATTTAAATTTCATTGACAAATACTCAAAACGCTTATCAGCATTGCGAGAGACAGTTTTTAGTGTAAATATCTATTTTGAGTATCATTTTCTCCATGCAGCCAACATGATAATCTAAGTGTTATATTTTGGCTTGGTGGCCTGGTGGTTTCAAAACTATATTTAGTTTTAAGCTGAAATGTGCTTGATGCAAACAGAGCACTGTTTTGATGTTGTGTATCTGTATAAATAGAAATGAACGGAAAAACACCAGTTTCTCCAATGAGTATGAATATGACCATTTGTTTATCTGATGTAATACCCTTTTGCATTTTAGAGTTGTAGAGAGATACAGCATGAAAACAGACCCTAGGCCACCAAGTCTGTGCTGATCATCAACCACTCATTTTATTGAAATCAATAAACTTGTGGCAAAATACATGTGTATATGCAAGTGCACACACAGCAAGAAATAGCATTGCAGCCTGAGAGAGTAAAACCTTTTCCTAAGCTGTCAAGGATGAGGTTGAAAAAGAGGAGCAAGGACAGGAATATTAGGTGAAACATAGATAGAAACATAGAAAATAGGTGCAGGAGTAGGCCATTCGGCCCTTCGAGCCTGCACCGCCATCCAATATGATCATGGCTGATCATCCAACTCAGTATCCTGTACCTGCCTTCTCTCCATACCCCCTGATCCCTTTAGCCACAAGGACACATCTAACTCCCTCTTAAATATAGCCAATGAACTGGCCTCAACTACCTTTTGCGGCAGAGAATTCCAGAGATTCACCATTCTCTGTGTGAAAAATGGTTTCCTCATCTCGGTCCTAAAAGACTTCCCCCTTATCCTTAAACTGTGACCCCTTGTTCTGGACTTCCCCAACATCAGGAACAATCTTCCTGCATCTAGCCTGTCCAACCCCTTAAGAATTTTGTAAGTTTCTATAAGATCCCCCCTCAATCTTCTAAATTCCAGCGAGTACAAGCCGAGTCTATCCAGTCTTTCTTCATATGAAAGTCCTGCCATCCCAGAAATCAGTCTTGTGAACCTTCTCTGTATTCCCTCTATGGCAAGAATGTCTTTCTTCAGATTAGGAGACCAAAACTGTACGCAATACTCCAGGTGTGGTCTCACCAAGACCCTGTACAACTGCAGTAGAACCTCCCTGCTCTAATACTCAAATCCATTTGTTATGAATGCTAACATACCATTTGCTTTCTTCACTGCCTGCTGCACCTGCATGCCTACTTTGAATGACTGGTGTACCATGACACCCAGGTCTTGTTGCATCTCCCCTTTTCCTAATCGCCCACCATTCAGATAATAGTCTACTTTCCTGTTTTTGCCACCAAAGTGGATAACCTCACATTTATCCACATCATACTGCATCTGCCATGCCTATCCAAGTCACCTTGCAGCCTCCTAGCATCCTCCTCACAGCTAACACTTCCCCCCAGCTTCGTGTCATCCGCAAAATTTTGAGATGTTGCATTCAATTCACTCATCCAGATCATTAATATATAGTGTAAATAGCTTGGATCCCAGCAATGAGCCTTGCGGTACCCCACTAGTCACTGCCTGCCATTCTGAAAAGGACCTGTTTACTCCTACTCTTTGCTTCCTGTCTGCCAGCCAGTTCTCTATCCACATCAATACTGAACCCCCAATACCGTGCGCTTTAAGTTTACATACTAATCTCTTATGTTGGACCTTGAAGAATGGGAAGGGGCAGAGAGAGAGTGAAAGAGCCCAGAGAGGAAGAGTTTGGAGCTGGTTTGTGTGATGTATCAGAATTGGATTGCTTAATGTACTGGGTTGCGTCCACAACTCTCTGTAATTTTTTGTTGGCTTGTGCAGAGCATTTACCAAACCAAATGGTGATACATCAAATGGAAAGCTATCTATGGCGTGTCAGTAGAAATTAGGAAGAGTCATTTGAGACATGCCGAATTTCCTTCGTCTTCTGAGCAAGAATAGGCATTGGTGTGCTTCCTTAGTCGTGATGTCAATATCACTGGACAAGCACAAATTGTTGATGATATTAATGCATAAGAACATGAAACTCTCACCATCTCCACATCAGCACCACTGATGTTGGGCGTATATTCCACCATTTCTATTGAGTTCATGAGGGAGAGGTTGTCTGGATACCATGTTACTAGTTTCTCTATCTCCTTCCTTTAATGCGTCTCCTTATTGTTTGAGCTCCGACATACAATGGTGGTGTCATCTACAAACTTCTAAATGGAATTAGAACAGAATTTGGCCACACAATCATGAGTGTATACAGAGTACTGTAAGAGGTTGAGAATTCAGCCTTGTGGAGCACTGGTCAGAGAATTATCATGGAGAATGTTTTGTTACCTATCCCCACTCATTGTGGTCTGTGGGTCAGAAAGTCTAGGATCCATTTGCAGACGTGGGAATATGGAGTCCTTGGTCCAGGAGTTTGGAAATTAGTTTATTTGTAATTATGGTGTTGATGGCAGAGATGTGGACAATGAAGGAGTCTGAGGTAGGTGTCCTTGTTATCTAGGTGTTTGGAACGTAAGGGATGGGTCTCGGGGCAGGGAGATGGCTTCAATCATGGACCTGCTGTGGCAATGGGAGAATTACAATAGATAACATGGATATAGGCAGCTTGCAGATTTTTTCCAACATAACTTTTCTCTCATTTCTGTTGCTGTGAAAATAAATCGGCAACTTTAAATCAACATTAACTTAAAAAAACAAGAAAGTTAGACTTTACTTTTGTCTTTGGAGATACAGTGTGGAAACAGGCCCTTCGGCCCACCAAGTCTGCACCGACCAGCGATCACCCTGTACACTAATACTATCCTAGACACTAGGGGCAATTTTTACAACTAAACCAATTAAATTACAAACTTGTACGTCTTTAAAGTGTGGGAAGAAACCTGAGCGCGTGGAGACAACCCATGTGGTCTGAGGGAAAACGTAAAACTCCGTACAGACAGCACTTGTAGTCAGGATAGAACCTGGGTCTGGCAGTAACTCTGCCGCTGCTCCACTGTGCCGCCCTTGTTGGAATAAATTTAATGGAAAAAGAAGACTGTTATCAGGCAATTTGTGGGACGTTTCTGTGTGTAACTTGGAAAAACACTTACTTGAAACTGAATTGCAATTAAAGTATGTAAAAGGCTTTTTATACAAAGGCATGCAGGACATTTGAGGGATTTACTTGATGAACCACGAGAACCTTTATTTCTCAATGTTATGGTAGTCATGGCTTGGAAGAATAAGGAATTTCACACTATCAATCAAGCTCTCTATCAAGCTTTTGCATTAAGCCTATCTGGACATATGTACACTCAAAAATGATAGGTTTCAAATCATTCAGAATTCTCAGACTGAAAGTCACTGGAGATTTTCGAGCTTGCTCTGATTTCGAAATAGTGCAAGGTGGTCTCTCTTGCCCTCTAGTGTTTATGTTGAAAACATCATTCACATTAGAAGATGTTTTGGTGTGGCTTGATTAACATCAGAACATTGTAGATGTGGATAGATTAAAATGGTCAGTGATTCTATTTTATAAATGTGCAACAATGCTTTGTTGCTATCAATGAATTTGCATATGTGATGCAAAATTAAACTAATTGTAAAACATGTGAATCCATCTTGTTAAAAGGTATACTTCATTTTACACAAAGTGCTAGAATTTATTGTGTCTCTATTTTGTACCTACAGCTAGCTTACAACCCCATTTTACAATGGCCCCATTTCAGAACGTGTTCATTCTGGTTCCTCTCTCTTCCTCCTCACTCTCCAAAACTTAAAAAAACAACTTATTTTTTGATTTTTCCAGATCTCAGTCGCCAAAAGGGCTAATATTACATGTATTGGGAAAAGCATTCAAAAATAAACTAAGGACAAAATAACCTTATACTAGTGTTGTTTCAGTATTGCATCATCCCCCCGCTGGTTTATCATAATTTGAGAAGAACTCTCCAAGCAATTGTAAAAAATGGATATCAAGCAGTTCACAAATGGATATCACTTCAAGGAGGCGAACAAAGATCATAACCTTGCCCCAACATTGCTTGAAGTCACACTGAGAGATCGCAAAGTTGGTAGTGGTGGGTCATGAGGTATGAGAGGTATAATTCTAGTCTGAAGAAGGGTTTCAGCCGAAACGTTACCTATCGAGTCTGAAGAAGGGGTTCGGCCCGAAACGTTACCTATCTCCTTTGCTCCATAGATGCTGCTGCACCCGCTGAGTTTCTCCAGCATTTTGTGTACCCCCAGTGGTGGGTCATGGTTCTGTACCCGGGATTGTCATGCAAGAGTCCAAAACTGGATCATTATTGTGGCGGCACGGTGGCGCAGCGGTAGAGTTGCTGCCGCACAGTGCCAGAGTCTCGGGTTCGATCCTGACTACGGGTGCTGTCTGTACAAAGTTCAACGTTCTCCCCGTGACCTGCGTGGGTTTTCTTCGAGATCTTCGGTTTTCTCCCACACTTCAAAAACATACAGGTTTGTAGGTTAATTTGCTTGGAATAAAATGTTTAACAAATTGTCCCTAGTGTATGTAGGATAATGTTAATTTGTGGGGATCGCTGGTCGGTGCGGACTCGGTGGGCTGAAGGGCCTGTTTACACGCTGTATCTCTAAACTAAACTAAACTATTGCCCGAGAGGGCATGTAGGTGCATTCACAACAAGAGATGATGCCTTGCTGATTTGGCAAAGTAACAAGGATCTGGGAAAGACAAGCAATGCCCTAAAGAAAGATTTGGAGGCAGTGGGAGTCTCACTAAGCTCAAGCACCATGCACCAACATCTCATAGAAGTCGGTCGTACAACAAGAAGACCTGTGGATAATACAGCTTTTAACTGCTGTGATGAAGATAAACTAATATCAGTGGGCCTTAAAATATATAAATTGGACATGTGAGGGCCAGAGCTGGAGTTGGAAATCTTAAATTAGTCATTTTACTTCGGAGTCATGTGAGTGACTACGTGAAGAAGCCCCGCCAGTGCGCCTGCGCCTCATTACGTCCGATGCGTTTGGCGCACCGACAGGCTGGAGAGCGCAGCTCCACCAGCTGTAAGTAAAACACCCGCAGGTAAGTGTTTTTTAAAATTTGCTGCGGTTTACTATGTCCCGTAAGGCTGGTTACAGGAGCCAGCAGGAACACTTTCCTAAAGGGAAAATATTAAAAAAAAATGAGAAAAAGGCGAGTATGTCGCCTATAAAGTAAAACCTACCTGTGGCCAGTCCGCATGGGAAGGTGGATAGGGGTTGGAGAGAAGGCATCCCGGGTCCGTTCTGCTGCTACACCGCCTGCGTATGATGCAAGGATGGGAAGAAGTAGCCGGCTTGCCCCAACAGCAAGCTGACGGAGCAAGGGTTCACTGTGTTCCCTCAACAACGGGGGGGGGGGGGGGGGGGGGGGAGGGGGAGGAGAGAGGGGGGGGGAGGAGAGAGGGGGGGGGAGCGATATCCCTACTAGCCATCTGCTCCACCCCGGATCCGCAACCACTGAGCATTATTCTATGCTCAACAAGGGATTTTTATTTCACTTAGACTGCTGTAGAATGTAAGAAAATTACACAGAATCAAATACACAGGACAAGGTGTTAAGAAGTCCCTTGTGCCAGTAGGTGGGGAGCATTTCACAACATTCGTTGATTGTTGAGAGTGGTAGACGCTCAACATCGGGGGGGGGGGGGGGGGATACGTATACGTATATCTTGGCCTGGGTAACCTTCAGGACAGTTGGGCACAGGACACATCATCAGTAGTGTACCCTTGCATCACTGGGTGTTTCGGCCTTTTAACACTATACACCCTCCACAAGGGCGGCCCGCTGCAGGATGATCAGCCCTCAGCGCGTGTCCCGTGTCAAACTGTCCCAAAGATTCACCATGACGTACTTGGGGCCCAGCATGGGTCTTTCCACTTGAGCCAAATCCAACGGCTGCTTCTTTCAGCCGCGTCTGAGAGCGATCTTATGGTCTTCCGCAGAGCCTGACCGTGGATTCCAAGCTCCTTCAGCAGTCTGATGGTAGATGATGCAACAAATCCTCTGCATCCCACTTCAACTGGATAGACTTTGATGTTCCAGCTACGCTGCGTTGCCTCTGCTGCAAGCTCTGCGTAGCGCAGCTTCTTACGCTCATAGGCCACCTCAACAGAGTTCTCCCATGGAACTGTAAGCTCTATGATGTAAGCAGTCTTCTGTGAAGGGGACCAGAACACCAAGTCTGGCCTGAGGTTGGTTAGAGCAATTTCAGGTGGAAAGATTAGTTGTCGGCCGATGTCAGCCAACATCCTCCAGTCACGGGCCCTGCATAGGTTTCCTTCTTCTGATCTGGTGGAAGGATGTTTAGGCATTTTCTGTCCTTCTCGGACAAAGGTTGTTGCCCTTAAAGGGTGGTTGCTTGCTCTCGGAGGCAAGGAGTTGGTGGCACACCGCCTGTTCTCAAGGGCTGTTGCCAGGCTTTTTAGTACCTGATTATGCCGCCACGTGTCTCTTCCTTGCGTGAGGCTGGTCTTGCAGCCTACCATGATGTGTTTGAGGGTCGCTGGAGTTGGGCAGAGGGCACAGGTTGGATCCTCGCCATACCACTGATGGAGGTTCTTTGGTGATGGAAGCACGTCATATGTCGCTCTGATGATGAAGCTGATCGTGCTTGATTCCATTTCCCATAGTTCTTTCCAGCTGATCTTCCTCCGCTCCACACCTTCTCTCTGCATCCATTGCCCCTGTTTGGCACGAGAGACCGCCTTTGCACTTCTTGCGGCCTCCTCCTATCGCCGCACCTCCTCAACCACCAATGTCCTCCGCTCTGATGTTGTGGCCTTTCACCAAGTTCGTTTACTTGTCGTAAGGCCAAAGCCTCCTCTTCCCTGCTGCACTTGCCCACGACGTCTTTGTGCCTCAGGGCTGATGAAGCTTGCTGTACGGCATCAGATGGTGTCCATTTCCGGCCAGTTACTAGGGGCGGCGCAACAGCACTGATGGTCTTGTCTCTAGAGTCCCTCAGTGTCATCTGGAGTCTTACTTTAGAACACTTGTATTCCTCTGTTAGACTAGTGAGTGGTAGTTCCAGGACCCCTTTGCCATAGAGGCCGATGTTAGTTAGACATCGTGGGACACCGGGGGGGGGGGGGGGGGGGGGAGAGGGTGGGGGAGAGATATCCCTACTAGCCATCTGCTCCACCCCGGATCCGCAACCACTGAGTATTATTCTATGCTCACCAAGGGATTTTTATTTCACTTAGACTGCTGTAGAATGTAAGAAAATTACACACATTCTATGCAGAATTATTTCCAAACTCCCGAGCTATAACTGGGAGCCTGGTTAAAAAAACTGGAGGCGGCGCTGGAGTAATTGAGAGTGTTGTGCGGATGGTGCAAAGAACCCTGTCCAGACATCGAAAGGGGAAGTCCCCTCTTGAAAAAATTTGCTCGGGGACGTGACCGACCACCGGCAAAGTTTGCCCCTCGTCCCGCAGATGAACACGTCGTTGCTGGACAGGTCCAGCATCCAGTAATTACCCTTGCCAGGGTCATCGTAATGTCGAAACAACTTATTAAGGCTGCGGTCAGCGGATGACGACGGCCTTGAGGTGTCGACTTTAGAGCTACCGGCAGTTCAGCCAGCAACAGCAACTCCGGTGCTTTAAAGCACTGTGGCCACTCCTGTCGGGAGGCAAGCCAAGAGTAAATTATCCAGGCCTGTCAACTCTGATGAGTTAGGCAGAAATACTTTTCCTTTGCTAAAAATGAACATTGGGGACATCTGGACAACGTTGAACACTTCATAGCCAAAATGACAACAACCAGGAGGTGTTCCAGCCGGGGTTTATACCCCAGGGTCCCCAGCAGCTTTCAGCAGCAACCTCTAGCAGTGGTCCGTTAAGCAAAAGAGCTGTACACATATGAAGGATAATGGCCTGCGAGTCTGCATGGGGACCCATACCAGCAGCACCTTGTTTAGGGCTGCATGATGCCTCCCGTGAGCATGAGCCGGGAGAAGCCAGGGCAGTATGAATCTGACGCTGAAGTTTGGTGTCACTGCTTATGTGCATACACCAAAGCACATAAGCTATACTCCGGGTGTGCCGGATGTGGCCAGCAATTTTGCCACTCCGGCGGGAACTGCAGAAGCCATGGATGACAATCTGGCCAGCCATTAAATTATATGGCCTCACACCAGTTCCAGGACTCCATAGTGGAGGATACTTTGCAAGACATATCAAACACCTGTTAACTGTGCATCGCCCTAAAGGAGCGCATCATGAGGCGCATGAGTTAAGGCTGCAGAATTCCTAAAAAACTGGTTGGGGCAGGAACAATGGCGTTTGGGCAAATGGTACAAGGGCACCACTATCTAAACACAGCAGGATATGGACCCTGCTGTGTAATGCCCATTAAAAAAATTAATTATTCACGAATAACCATCCAGCCTATGCTCCACCCACGGTTCACAGCCTTGCGCAGATCCTCTAATATCCAGGAAAAGACCTGGACGATGAGGCAAAAACAATCGGCCTCATCAAAACTCATTCTGAGACCAGGATGCCACCTCAAAAACCATACCCTTTCAGATCAGGAAGGGGTAATTGAAAATCCAGGATATATCCTCTAGAGATCAGTCACCGGTCGGGGGTAGGTAGCAATTGTTTTATGATACATGGTGCTGCATAAACATCAGATCTATTCATACTGGACTGTATCCTGGGGTCTCGAATAAGGTATCTCGGAAGTACATCCACCCGTACAAAATACATCTAGTCGGTTATTGGGTTTTCAATACCACCAACTCTACAGGTGTTATGAAATTGGTATTTTATTCCAAAAAAGGGGTATTTGAAAGGACGGCATGTCAGCCTCAACAATTTGTGTCCAATATTCCCCAGCCAAAAGAACGATGGTGGGTGTCGAGTCGTTCTAGGCCTAACCAGACTTAACTCTTAAGGTCCAGTATAAACGGTTTAAAAAGAAAAATTTCAGTATTGCAACTGGTATCAAAAGGGTGTTATATGGCAACCATAGATCTGAAAGATGCATAATATTCAGCTACCAAACACCTGTTGAGAGGTTATGTTCCTCACCCATCTAATTAAATCCAAATTAGTACAATTTAGAATGATTGGGTATTTGGGGTTCATCATTGATTTAATTAACATGTCAGTACTTTGCCTACGGCCAAAACTGTAACTAATGTCTCGCGATGTACTAGAGACATTCTGACTCAATAACCTTTAGTTTACAAACTGATGTGAGCGCTTCGGGATGGGGAGCCACTGATATCGAGTCTAGCGGTGGCAGCAGATGGAATGTGAAAGAGGCATTAATCCTGCAAAGGCATGGGGGTAGAATAGCTGGGTGAATTCTATGGCCTAAAGCATTCTGCTCAACAATGCATGATTTGCATGTGCAGCTTCAGATTGATAATACCACAGCTGTTGCATATCAATCACATGGGTGGAATCAGGTCATTATTCTGTGACAATCTGGCTAACCTCATCTGGCACAGGTGCATTACGAGAAACATCTGGGTCTCGGATATCTACCTACCAGGTAGAGATAATGTGAAAGTGGCAGACACCAGGTCACGTAAATTCAATGACAACACAGAATGGATGATGAACCCAAAAGACTCAAAATGATTGTCAGCCGGTATGGATTGCCAGACATAGATCTGTTGCATCCGGGTTAAATCACCAGTTATCTAAATACGTCATGGGAGCCAGATCCAGGGGCAGTAGCGGAGGATACATTCTCGCTACGTTGGGGACGTACGTTCTTACGCTTTTTTCCATTCTGCCTCATCTGTCAATGTCTCACCAAAATAGAGCACGACTACGCTTAAGCGTTTGGTAGTTCCTAACTGGTCCACACAGCCATGGCTCCCATTGGTTCTGAGACTGATGACACAGCCATTCATGATTATCCCCAATTACAGCAACTTGTTGGTTCACACTGGGACAGGAGGAGAGTTCCCCTTTACATGAGCGTATTAATCAGTTGATTTGTATCTTCTGACCAGACTGTTCCAGGGACTCGGACTATCGAGTAGGACTGGCGATGTGATTTCGGTGGCCTGGAGAGATAGTACTAAAAAACGATATGTATCTCATATTAAAAAATGGGAGATGTTCTGTCATAGTCAAATATATCTTATGCTGCAGGCATACCGGATGTATTGGAGTTCCTTGCTACATTGGATTTTTGACGAGCAGTTAACCTATAGTGCCATTTATAGTGCTCAAAGTGCTTTGTCCTCCTATTTAGGGCAAGAGTCTGGACACCACTGTCGGATCTCATCTATTGGTGGCCCGATTCATAAGAGGTATTTTAACAAAACCCTCCCAGACCAAGATATTCGGAAGTCTGGGATGTGGGTATACTTCTCACACTGCTTTGGCAATGGGCTCCAATTATATTTCTGCCTTTCCAAAAGTTAACGCTCAAAGTGGTCATGTTTATGGTGCTAGGGGCAGCACAATGGGTCCAGATATTGCAAAAGTTACGACTGGACAGCATGCATTTTTCTGTAGATAATATTACGTTTTATTTATATGATCTAATCAAACAGAGCAGGCCAGAGATGGCTGAAACCCAAATAAGCTTAAAATATACCCATTGACCTAAGATTATGTGTAGTTACGCACCTGAGCCAATATATCAAGATCATCACGAGTCTCAGAGGCTCTGAAACAGCGATGCTCATCAGCCACATAAAACCTCATACAAAGGTGTCAGTACAAACTATTTATAGATGGCCGAAACAGGTTTGCATTATGTTGGACACTGATGTGTTTAAATCACTCCACCAGAGCGACGTCAACGTACGCAGCAAAGTCGCAGGGCGTGCCATTAGACCAAATCCTCACCGCAGGATGGTCCAGTGCAGGAACCTTTTTCACGATTTATGATAAACCTGTCCTCGCAATGCAAAGATTTGGGCATGCTGTTTTGGGTTCTGTTTGAGTTCTCCTTTGTAATTTCCCCAGCGAAATTACAAAGTTATTACTGTTCTTTTATTGTTTAAGACGTTCATTGTATAATTTAAACAATGTTCAATACATTATTTGTTTATCCTGTGTCAACCAAGGCACTGTGTCGTATGGAACTGTATCTACGGCATGAAATCACAGAGCTTTGAAATCTTCATGTAGTCACTCACGTGACTCCGAAGTAAAATAGTAAGATTAAACGAGAACTTACCAGTTTGAAGTTTGATCTTTATATTATGAGGAGTTACGATGAGGGATTACGTGCCCTCAGCTTCCGACCTTCATAATCGCAAAGATCATCTGGTCTTCTGAGTCTTACTATATCACTTCGACTGTAGTTACTGTGATTTCACGCCGCTGCTCTGGCGGGGCTTCTTCATGTAATCCCTCATCGTAACTCCTCATAAAATATAGATCAAACTTCAAACTGGTAAGTTCTCGTTTAATCTTACTAATATTGTTCATTCCCTGAAAGCTCTAGTCACATGTGTAGAATTTAAGTGACTGTGTTTAGTTTCTGCATAAATATTGTGTGTGGATTTTTCTTTCGATTTCTTTTGGTGTCCTTGTGAAAGGAGACAGCTAAAGCAGTCATATGATGGGAAGTGGGGCAGAGAGCCAAGGATGATAAACAAGCTGTCATCTGTTGTTTTGAAGAAATAATCATTTCTCGAGCTTCTGTTCACATTCTTGTTATTCCGTAAAGAATCAGCAGAGATACTGTTTGAGGAAAATGGCTTATTTTTTATTTTGATCATTCCTAAATAACAGAGTTGAGATCAATTAAGTTACAGCTAGCCTGTGAAAAATGGGTTAATATTTATTCATCTATTTCTGCAATAAAATATTTTTAGTTTTGGCTTTGAATTGCTTTACACAGACGAGGTTTGCATACAAAAGAACAAAATGAAACAGAAACAGTTGCTTCACTTTTCATATAACCCGAGTGCACTGAAATTAGAAAGAACATTTGAATGATAATTTATTTTATCATTTGCTTTTGTGATATAACCCAGCGACTCAAGTATAGAAATTCTTTGTTGCCTGACTCTTACCTTCCTGATTTAAGTTAATAGCAGACTATCCGCCCCTTTTCAGTGCCAGTCTAACTGATATATTCTGGAGAAAATTGTTGAGGGAATTAAATGGGGGTGAAGGAATAAAAGCTGATTTATTTCTCTCCATGGGGACACCTCGCTGCTGTTTACAGCGTTCCTCATGAGAAATTCTTGGTTAGTCATTTTATATTTGCTTGAATGCAAACTTTAACCTAATCAACCTTTGGACATCGCAGCAAAGTAAGAATTTTCCAGGAATCCACAATTACCAAAATATACTGACTCAGTAAAAAGTTCTTGAGAGCTGTTGACAGGTTCTCACAGGGCCAACCCTGTCGTGCAGAAGCCAACCTGTTAAATGATGATGAATGAACTGATGCTGATGAATAATGCAGCTGCATTGTAATCCAGATATTAGAGCCCCAGTGTGGTACTGGCAAAGGGTGGTTGAAAGTACCTCTAAGAAAAGAGAATAGTTGCAGTTTTTTGAATGAATAAGTTGAACATTCTGACTTTTTGTTTCCTCGTCATGTGCATATGGTACCCTTTTATATTTTGGAGAGAAAATTATCATTATCGAAATTTATTATATATATTATAAATTTGATGATTATTTTTCTCTCGCCTTTTGAGGGCTTGGGTCAATTCTGCTTCTTCGGGGTGGAGTGATTTGTGCAAGGCAAGGTGGAAAATGCTGGTTATTCTTATGTCCTTAAATTATTCACCAGAAGGTGACTTTGTCTTTAGTGCTATGACAGAAGATTAATAACATGGCTGTTTGTACTATAGTTGGAAATAAAGAACTGATTCAGGGTGCATAAGAGTTGAAAGTGTCAGGGTACAATTTAGGTGACTGTTGTTCATTTCTGCATTATATTGCATTTACATTACATGTGTTTTAATTTTTTTTGATGTTCTTGTGAAATGAGACAGCTAAGGCAGCATGCGTAATTTTCCTGTAAATCTACAAACTAAATCTGTTTGAAACAAGTGCGGGAGAGAAAGCAGGGAACTATAGACATGTTAAACCAACTTTATTGGTGGGAAAATGTTTGGGGCTAAGGTAATAAGATTTTTTGAAATCAACAAGATTATATATATTCAACATAATTTTCAAAAAGGAAATCATATTTGACAAACTAGAGTTTTTGAGAATATAATTGGTGGAATAGATAGGGGTGAAGCAGTATAGTGTATTTAGATTTACAGAAAGCTTTTGATAAAGTTCCATAAGAGATGCACTCAAAGTTAAAGTACATACTTAAATAGCTTAGTACTGCTTGTAATGTATTGGCATGGTTAAAACAATAAGTTGACAGATAATGAGTAGGTTTTTGGTGTTGCTGATTATAACTAGTGGGCTAAAGGAGGATCCGTGCATGGGCCTAATTTATTCATAGTTTTCATCAATGGTCTATCTCCCCTATAACATCTGTACCCTGGAACATTAAGCTGCCAGCCCTGTCCCTCTCATAGCCAGATTTCCATAATGCCTACAACAACCCAGTCTCATGTACCTACGCTGCCCTGAGTTCATTCAGATTAATAAATAACTGCAGATGCTGGTTATTACATAAAGGACACAAAGTGCTGGACTAACTCAGCAGATCAGATCTCTGGAGAACATGGAGCACAGGACACATCACTGAATAAGTTGTTGTCATACTATGCAATGTTCAAGGAGGTTGAGGAGTAATTGAATAGAGTTGTATAAAATCATGAGGGGAATAGATTGGGTGAATTCCTGTGATTGGGGAATCAAGAACTAGAGGCACAAGTTTAAGGTGAGAGGGGAAAGATTTAATGAGAACCTGAGGATGAAGCTTTTTAACTGAAGATGGTAGGTGATTCAACTGAGCTGACAGAGGGAGTAGTTGAAGCAGGTACAATAACACAATTTAAAATACATTTGGACAGGTATATGAATAGGAAATGTTTAGAGGGATATGGGGCAAACGTGGATAAATGGGACTAGCTTTAATGGAGCATTTTGGCCGGTCTGAACGAGTTGGACTGAAGTGCCTGTATTTGGACTGCATGATTCTATGACTCTTTGGTGCACTCAGTGTAAGGCATATTGTAGGCTTCAAAGTCAATGTTTCTAGGAAACTAAAATGCCACTAGGATAGTTCGTATAACCTTTATATACAGCTGGATATTTGTTCAGTTACTGTTTTTTTAACATTATTCCGATTTATAATGCTTGTTATATAACTCTGTGACCTACATAATCCTTTCATGGTATGTTAACAACACAAGGGGATTTTGGCTTCTGATTGAGCCACAGACGATGGCTGAGTTTGTTGCTTTTAGCTTCTGCTTCCTGCAACGCTGCGATTACAGCTGGTTCAGTCAATTCATTGTAAAATAATTCATCGATTTCAAGCTTTTTGCCAAGTTTTGATGTAATAGATGGTCACTCGTAAACCCCTTAAGATATTCACCATTTAAGTCTGTCTTAACCTATTGAATTAAATTGAAATAAGTAGGTGAAAATATGGAATGTCCAAATTATGTTGATTTTTGGTACTGCATTTTATATCCTGCTTAAAACCAGAATTCTGTGGAAGGGAACAACTCAAGAAAAGCAATATGGGTACCAGGGACCATCTATTCAGAGTAATACAGTGATGATTGATGGACTGCGTGGGGTGGGAGGACCCGTTGCTCCTCCCGTGCAGCAGGTGGCGCTGCAAAGGGACAAAGGGAGATGTTTTGGTATATAGTTTATCCTGTCTCTAGAAAATGTGTGTGCAGCCATTTTCAGTTGTCTTGCTGCCTCCATTGAGTAAATGATTAAAGACTTCTGTTGTAAATTAAAGACTCTCACGTTTTGTGCAGACTTGGAAAACGAACACGAAAAATACTGTGGGACCCATTACCCAGCACCTACATATTAACTCTGGTTGGTGAAGTTGCAATGATGTTGGCAAATAATTAGTCATTTGGAGAGCACGAGTCGGCCAAAGAACAGTCAAATAGAGATTAATGTCGTGGAAAGCCAGTTGTTTTAACTTTAAACACGTTGAGTGAATCAATCTCAACTCTTCATATACTGTAGTTCCAGTTCATCTGCAAAGGGATTAATTCTTGCTTCTTTTCAAACTGTAATTAGCCAGACCTCATTTTTTAAAATACGATGCACAAAACACCTGCAGAATCAAACATATTGATCTTTCTTATTGTTTAGTTAATTGAGTAGCTTACTCCGTTATTTGCCGAGCCCCCTTCACTTCTGTCAACCTTGCATTCTCAGAAAATACAATCAGGTTATAGTCTGCATTATTTATGGAGAGGACAATTAGTCTTCACACAATAATTAGACTTCTCTTGTGATGGACATTGACAGTACTTTGGTAATGAAGGTAAAGGGTTATGTTGGTTTGAGCTTCAGGCACCCACTCAGCCACCCACAATATAAGAGGACTGTTAGCAGAGGACAATATGGCCTCATAGCTCATCTGCAAGCGAGGCAGGATAAGCTGCAGTAATTAATAAACTGTCAGAAACTCTGGTGATGAGGTACTCCCAATAAACCCATCCTGTGCTGTTGGATGATATGAGGTTCAGGTGCATTTCTGATGACCCTCTTAAATCCAGACAAGAGCATCTGTTCTTTTCTTTCTGTCAGCTTATGACAATTGTTCCACTGTAAAATGGATGCTTTTCTGCACTGTGGGAGTTCCAACACCTAGTGACAGCTCTTGGCAGAATTTTTTTTTTAATAGTGTGTCATCAGGAATACTTTATTTCTATCGTGCAAAGTTTTACCACTTTACAAAATTATAATAACTTCATTAGAGCATTCTGCCATATCCAGCAGCTTTTTTGAATTTATGGTCTAGTCATTATAAAGTTTTACAAAAGCTAAGTATGATACATCCATTTTTTTTCTCTTGTCCTTTTTCTGTGGAATTTTTAAACCATTTCATTTAATATCTTTACAATTTTCTAGTTATAATATCTAGTTAATAATAGTTACGATAATGTATTGTTTGAAAG
The DNA here is from genome assembly GCA_963514005.1 of Raja brachyura. The sequence goes on along the minus strand of OY740806.1, from coordinate 28,604,508 downwards.
CTACCAATAAATTAACAGTCAATGTTTTTTGATTGATAGATACAGCATGAAGTGGGTCTGTTGACCCACTGAGTCCATGTTGACCATCGATCACCTGTTTCCACTTTCTCATCCACTCCCCACACTCGGGGTAATTAGCAGAGGCCAATTAACCTACAAACCCGGATGTCTTTAGGAAATTTATATTGGTAGCTGTGCAAGTCCGACCATTGCTTTTGCAGCTTTGACAGTTCATGCCCATCTGAGTAGCACTCTGTTAGCATGCCACCAGATCTGTTTGCTTAAACAGTGATTAATTTGTTGCAACTGATTCTTGCTGGGCTGCAGTTTCACACTGACTCTCCATTCTCTTACACTTCACCATTTTGACCATTCGTCATGCATGAATGAGTGTCGAACAGGCTATAATTTTTCAGTCTCAATAGTACAGTTATCCCCAATGGTAACATAAAATGTCTTCTTTCCAACCAATAGGATTGGTTACTGGAGGATGTACAGAAACTCTGTGTTTTTTTGCCCTTTGACTTTCCGTTCCGGTTGATATTTGAAAGTTGATTGTAGGCTGGGAATTTTACTAGCATCGATTTTCAACTTTATTGCCAGTTTTCATTCTCTTGGTTACATTAAAAATTAAGCATCTTCTAGCTCAGTGGGGACTGTACATGCCAGATTACTGCCCAGGCAATATAGATGAAAATCTTCCATATTCCAGATCCATTATCTGCATTGACACTAATGTTTCATATCACAATGTAATGGTCAAATCCTCTTGGACCTGAACACCTATTCTTGGTCCCCATGCATGCTCACTTTGTTCAGATTTTACGTGCTGACACTCCATAACCAATAAGCATCTATTCAGATAGAATAAGTACAAAGTAGTGACCTGGCTTCAGCCATTATATTGTGGCATCTAAAAACAAAATTCAGGTCACATAATTAGTGAGAACTTTAATTTTTATGCACTGGTCTTAACATAAAAAGTTATGAAAAGTCTGTTACTTTTATGTCTACGTGGGTTGTCTTTGTTTGCTCCAGATTGTTCCCCCATTCCAAAGATGTGCAGGTTTGTAGGTTAATTGGCTTCTGTAAATTACCCCTAGTGTGTAGGATGCAGAACTTCCAGGTTTTGGATGCATAATATAGAACTCATGTGTGTAAGAAGGAACTGCAGATGCTGGTTTAAACTGAAGATAGACACCACAAAGATGGCGTAACTCAGCAGGATGGGCAGCATCTCTGGAGAGAAGGAATGGGTGATATTTCGGGTCATGACCCTTCTTCAGACTGGTTAGGGATAAGGGAAACGAGAGATCTAGATGGTTATGTGGAGAGATAAAGAACAATGAATGTAAGATGCAAAAAAGTGACAATGATAAAGGAAACAGGGTGAAAATGAGAAGCTAGTGCGACTTGGGGAGGGATAGAGAGAAAGGGAATGTCGCAGCTACCTGAAGTGAGAGAAATCAATATTCATACCACTAGGCTGTAAGCTGTCCATGCGAAATATGAGATGCTGTTCCTCCAATTTTCAACTCGTGAGAACGGATGATTGTTACTCGGTGGGCCGAAGGGCCTGTTTCCATGCTGTATTTCCAAAACTAAACCAAAAACTAAAACTAAAAGTGGAGGTTTATTGAATGAGGTGGAACTGAGTTTTTAATTGGTGTAATTTCCACTAAACTACTTCTCTGGCCCTGAGAATTCATATTTCCCTGGAATATTTGTAAATTTCACACTTTACTAAATAGATGATTCATTTTAATTGTTACGGTATTTGATTTCCAGACTGTTGCTTTTGAGGGTGGTGATGGCGGTATTATTTAACCTCCCAAAGAATGGTAGTGAGAAGCTTGCTGGCAATGGTCTTCTCATGCATTCACAGAGCAAAGATAAAGCATCGTCGAGAGATGTCCAAGTCCAGGGTTGTTAACCACTAGATGGTGTTGTTACCTTTCCTACAAGCTTAACTAGCCATCAGTTTTGAAAGATGTTCATTTATTCTAACACTGTAATGGTATCCCATATCCCTATTGGTTGTGATATTCAAACGGACCAAAGGCTGCAGAATAATTGTAATTTTAATGGTATTCCTAGGAATGTATGATTCAAAATTGTGCCTTGGCTGCAGATCATCGCCCAGTGTTTCATTCCCTAAGTTGATTGTGCTCCCTCTCTTTCAGCTGACTTCTACAAACCTGATAGTTTTTACCTATGCAGCAGTGGGCTTTCCTAGACAACCTGTTTAACCCGATTTCGGATAATGTTTACTTTCCTCTTCAACATGCAGGGGATGAAACTGTCTATTTTGTAAAATCTTGTTTTGATTTGGTTCGTTTTGAGTTCTTAAAGTGACATTTAGGCTTGAAAATGTGATTGAAGGCAACCTATTAAAATGAAACTCTGACCTTGTTGGAAGTGTGAGCCAAAATGTCTGGTGAGGAATGCCCTGGTCTGCTGTTTGATCCCAAGACACAAATCTGAAGAATTGTTCTTCTTAGTGTCCTAGTTCTCCCAATTAGGTCTGCCAAATCTTATCGTGTGGTTATCTGTGCACAGTTCACTGCCTAATAACCGTGGCCATATTTCAAAAGTGAAATGTGGGTGGCACAGTGGCACTTCTAGTGTTCCTGCTATAACAGGATTCAATCTTTACCTTAGGCATGGAGTTGGGCATTGGGCTTCCTCCTGGTGCTTTGGTGTCCTCCCACATCACAAAGTTTCGTTTTTTAGTTTAGAGATACAGCGCGGAAACTGGCCCTTCGGCCCACCGAGTCCGCACCGTCCAGTGATCCCCACACATTAACACACTATCCTACACAGACTAGGGACAATTTACACTTATACTAAGCCAATTTACCTACATACCTGTACATCTTTGGAGTGTGGGAGGAAACCAAAGATCTCGGAGTAAACCCATGCAGTCACAGGGAGAACGTACAAACTCCATACAGACAGCCACCGTAGTCAGGATCGAACCTGGGTCTCCGTCACTGCAATGCTGTAAGGCAACAATTCTACCGCTGCACCACCGTGCCGCCCCTAAGTTGTGTTCATTGGTAGTTTATTTGTCATAGTGCATTGCTCCTTGTGTTTAGGTGGACCTCAGAATCTAGGGTTATTCATGGGAATGTGCGCAGAATAAAAAGTGGAATTAGTGTGAATGGGTTCTTGACACAGGCTGAGCAGGCTAAATAGCCTGTTTCCATGTGACTCTACAAAGTTCGCCGGAAGGAGTGGCACTAGGATGAAACGAGATTGTCGAAAATCTCTTCTGTGATTGAGTGTTATCGTGGCAGTTGAGGCACTTTACCCCATATCCTTTCACTAGCATAATTGTGCATTTTTACTTCAGTTTTTTCTACATTTCACTCTGGTCATGTGTTTTCAGGCCTTTCAGCAATGTTGGCAATTGGATTAGAGCAAGCTGAAGCAAACCACTTTTAAAATGAAAAATATTTTTAGAACAAAATAAATAAAATGTTTTGTTTCAGGACTGTTCACCCTCCCTTAACAAGTAATAAAAAAATATTGCAATCTTAATTCAATTTTGTGGTCATGTTTTAAAATGTATTCATGTTTTTTGTGTTTTTCCAAATCCCGAGTGTTTCTAATCATAGCATCAATTAGCATTATTAGAATAAATGATTCCCATTCTAATGAAATGCTTTGACTGCCAACATAACAGCAAATGTGCCAACTCTCTGAGGGGCTGATGCAAAGCATCCAAATAGCAATTATTTCCAACTTAAAATTATTAATTACTGTCAGAAGTTGTGTTTGAAGGAACATGGAAAATAAATGATTACACTCATTACCCAATGGAAACAGAATAAATTGCTTATGCATTGCACCAAGACTTCACCTTTTATTGTCCTTTCAATCTCTAAATGGGATGTTTAGAACAAGTCAATTTTTCTATCCATAATTGTACTAAAAATGTGACCGGGAATTAAATTGTCAAACCGTAATGACTTTTATTAGATTGGGGAATGGCGGGCTGAGTAAAGAATAACATCATATAGAAAATTCTCCAATCAGCCTTTATAGTGCCTGTACAGTCATAAAGTACACATCACTCTAACTCACTGGTAACTGTGTGCCTTTAGAATTACACCATTTGACTTTGCATTTTTCCGAGTTTATCTAGGGCTTTGTGAATATTAAACTGGAAATGGTGCAAAAAAGATATATGAGGATGTTACCAAGTCTTGAAACATCCTTGTAGATCTATAAGAAGAGGTCAGATAGTATGGGTCTTTTTGCCCTGGAGCATGGGATACTGAGGATTGATATAAACTAGAGGTATATAAAATCATGAGATGCAACGATAAGGTTAACAGCCACAATCTTTATCCTTGGGTGGGAGAGTCTGTCAAATACTGGGGGGAAGAGGTTTAAGGTGAGAAGGGAAAGATTTATAAGGGACCCTCATGGCAACTTTTACACACAGTGTTGGTGCACATATGTTATGCTGTATGAGAGGAAGTGGTAGAGTCAGGTATAATTATGACATTTAACGGATATTTAGACAAGGTACATGAATAGAAAAGGTTTGGAGGGATAAGGGGTAGGCGCTGGCAAGTAGGACCAACTCGGTTAAGCAACTTGGTCGGCCAGGGCGAGGTGGGCCAAAGGGCCTGTGTCCATGCTGTACAGCTCTGTGAGTACAATTAGCCATTGACATCTGAATTGTTTAATTACATACTTATACAAGCATATCCTCGATATCATTTCAAAACGTGCCATTCCATTCATAACAATGGTGTAAATAAAACATGTTTATGTTATATAAAACATGCACAGAATTTACGTGATCCTTAAAAATAACTCCCAAATCAGAAGTAAATTTTATTCAAATAAATTAAAATCTAAATGGCTGGAAATTGTACACACCATAAAAACTGGGATTACACCGGGGCTGTTCAATGACTGAAAAGTTTTATTGCACGCAAGAGCATTTTCAATTATGCAACATTATACATTGTATTGCAACGAGTTCCAGTAAGGATCGTACTATTTTTAATTACACTTCCTCAATATCCATCCTTTATTTCTTTTCTTGGCTCATTCCCCCCCCCCCCCCCCTTTTTTCCTTTCAACATCATTACTTTTGTTAAAACCTCTCCTGCAGGTCCAACAGTGGCATTTTCTCCCAGAAGCACGCAGAGGGCCATGTTGTCTTGAATCATTTATAATCCTTTGGTTTAAAAGCTACTTCTTCTGTGTCTCCTAGTGTGTGATATTTTCTTGCAGGTTCTATTTTACATCTTATGTTTAGCCCTATGTCCTCTGATTCAACATGGGGGATGAATAATGAATAGTTTCTCTCTCCTAGTTTTCAATTTTTCATCCATGTGCATGTGTAAGACTGTCAGCCAGCCTTGTGTCGAGTGTGATTGTCTACCTCCGGTTTAAACCAGCATCTGCAGTTCCATCTTACACACGTCAAGTGTGATTTGTTTTCTTGTGACGTTTACACCCGTGAGCTTTTACTTTGTGAGGAACTATTCAGCAGTGGCGAATATGAATTCTTCCCAATGTGCTGGATTACCTTGGATACAGTTGTTTCCTGTACTAACCTGTTCCAAATAATTGACACTCTGTACTCATGGGTTATCCCTTAAGATAGCAAAACACAAAGTTCTGGAGGAATTCAGCATGTCAGGAAGCACCTGTGAAAGAAAAATGACAATCTGAGGAAGGGTCTCGACCCCAAACGTTGTCTGTCCATTTCCATTCACAGACGGTGCCTGACCCGCTGAGTCGTCTAGCACTTTGTGTTTTCCTTTCATTCTGAGACTGAGTGGATCATGAATTTAAATTACACCCAAAAACCTGAGCACAAAGTATAGAAACACAAAACTGAGGTGCTGGATTACAAAGAAAGACACAAAGTACAGGAGTAACTCAGTGGGTCAGGCAGCATCTCTGGAGAACATGGATAGGTGATGTTTCAGGAAGGCACCAGGGCTCTCTAGTACCGTGCTGAAAGAGTGCTGCACCATTCGATTTGTTGTCTTTCAGATGAGACATCAGAGTCGCCAACTGAGTTCTTCCAGCAGCTTGAATTTTGCTCACGATTTCAGCATCTGGAGTCTCTAGTCCTCAAAGGCTGAATGGGTCCATACTTTAATATTACCATGATTGAGCAATGCTGGCCTCAACTTCTTTTCTGTGCCAGTTCCTCATAAAATTTCTTGATCTTTCAAATATTTACCTATCTGACTTTATGTACTGTATATCTAATGATCGGTCAGCCATCACCTTTGGGGGCAGAGACATCCCTGTGACCTCAGTTTTAATGATCAGTCGTTATCATGCAGCTATGTCCCCTTGTTTGTGACTCTTCTACCAGTGAAGCACTTCAACATCTACCCAATCAAGGCCTTCAACGATCTTTAAACAATCATTGTAATATTTTTAAATTCGACTGATGATGTAAATAATGAGAAAGCTAACAATAGTTCAAACATTAAATTGGAAATTACACTGGTTTATTATTGTCGTTTGTCCTGAGATAAAGTGAAAAACTTTGTTTGCATTCCAACCAGTGAAATCATACCTTACGTAAGTACATCAGGATAGTGCAAGGGAGAAAAAGAAACAGAACTACTGCTAAAATGCATATAAAAAAGTGAAGGGGCTGCAACGAGAAAGATTGGGAAATCAGGAATCCATCTTTAGCACATGAACGGTATGCTCAAGAATCTAATAACAACAGGAAATAACCTGTTCTTGAATATGTTGGTGAATGCTTCAAAGTTTTTAAATCTTCAGACCAACAGGAGAGGGAAGAAGAGAGAATGACCGGGGTGTGAGTGGTCTTTGATTATTTTGGCAGGGTTCCTGAGGCAGCCCTAAGTGTAGACAGTCAATAGTGTGCGTGGGAAAGGCTGGAGATTGCGGGCAGTTTTCATGAAGGACTGGGCAGCGTTCACAACTCTGCACTTTCTTGCAGTTTTGGGCAGAGCATTTACCAGCTGTGATGTATCGTGATAGGATGCCTCCTATCGTGCTTCTATAGAAATTCATAAGCATCACAGATTTGTCAAATTCCCCTTGCCTTCTGAAGAAGTAGAAGCATTGGTGTGCTATCTTTGGTGTGGGGTTGGACCAGGACAAATTGTTGATATTTACACCTCAAAAGGTCTTGACCATCTCCACTCCAGCACCAGGAATGTGTTCTCCATCCCACTTCCTGAAGCCAATGACCAGTTTCTTCATTTTGTTAATGTTGAGGAGCGGGCGTTGTCATGACAGCATTCTACTAAGCTCTCTATCTCCTTCCTGTAGTCCGTCTCATAATTGGTTGCAATCCAGCCTACCATGGCTTTGTCAACTGCAAACATATAATGTAATTAAAGCACCTAAAAATTAAAAACATTAAAATGAAGTAAAGTAAGTAAATACTTACCTACATAGATTTTTTTTTCCACAGGATCTTCAGCCCTATTGTTATGGTTTCTATATCTGCCAGCAGATGAGGATTTTTTTTCCTATTTATTTATTTTGTTAGATGTGAATACAGTAATGTGGTACCTATATATCTGATGCATACTGACATATTACAATTCTTGTATAAACTTCTTATTTTTAACTTAATAATAAAACAGCCAATATGGAAAACAATAATAGAAAGAAGAAAATTGAAAGAGTCGTAGGAAATGGTGATGGTGCCAGTTCGTGATATAATAAGAAAAGCCCGAAAAAGAGATAGATAGATGAGAGAGTAGAAACGAATAGTGAGAAAAACAGAAAGAAGAAAAGAAGCTAGAGAGAAAAAAAAGAAAAGAGATTAAGAGAGATATACCTATTTAATATATTTACCCATCTGTCACCCGGTTCTGAACCATTTAATTTCTAAGGTTATGTTGCACCATAGCAGATGAGGATTTGAATGCAAAGTACAACGTTACAAGTTTTTAAAGTGCTAACATGTTCCTGTTTTTCACTGATGTGGGGTATTTCTGAGGCTTGCAAAATACCGACGGTCACAGAATGCCAGTCAGGGAAACATATCTCCATCACCCTCTGTCTTCTATAACTGGGCCAATTTTGTATTCAACATCAACTCACTATGGATTCCCTGTGACTTAAATATTCTAGGCCAGTTTACAATGAGGCAGCTTGTCAAATGACATTGTCCATTTAGACACCACTCGCCGCCTTAACCTCATTAATCATCTTCATTCCTTCATCAAAAAACTCAATGAAATGTAAGTTTCTGGATGCCCCTAGCATAAAGCCATGTTGACTACCGTTAATAAGCAGATGTTTTTCAAAATGTTTGTAGAAATCTGCTCCAATAAATTCCCTACCATTGGTGTAAAGCTCTTGACCTATAATGTCCTGCTTTGTTCCTATTTCCCTTCTTAAACTAGTAGACAATAGGATACAAAGGTCTCTGTCAAAGCCCCAGCAATCTTCTTCAGTATTGTGGAGTCGATTGCATCAAGCCCAGGATTTATCCAGCCTTATTCTCTCAACACACACAACATGTCCTCCTTTTTAATATTGACATACCCTAGAATATCAACAAGCCTCCCCTTAATCCCGTCATATCCATGTGCTTCTATTTGGTGAATACTGATGTGAAGTACTCATTAACATCTCATTAGTTATTTAGGTGGGGTTGGGGGGGCGGGTTGGGGGGGTTGACAAATTAGGAGTATAAAGATGGAGTTGAAGGGGAAGTGAGTACAGGAAAAGTTACAAAAGATTCCCGAATTAATGAAAAATAAAGTTCAAGAAGGGATAAGAGAGTAGGGTCAGAGCCAATTACGAGCGGTGTGAGAGGGGAGCTGAATACTGAGGTCAAAGTGTTGTATATGAATGCGCAAAATATAAGAAATAAAGTGGACGAGCTTGGGGCTCAGATAGAAACTGGCAAGTATGATGTTGTGGGAATTACAGAGACATGGCTGCAGGAGGGCCAGGGCTGGGAACTGAATATTCAAGGGTATACCTCCTATCGAAAAGACTGACAGGTGGGCAGAGGGGGTGGAGTAGCCCTGTTGGTGAGGAATTAAATTCAGTCTCTTGCAAGGGATGACATTGAAACAGGAGATGTGGAGTCAGTATGGATAGAACCAAGGAATTGTAAGGGTAAAAAGACCCTAATGGGACTTATCTACAGGCCCCCAAACAGTAGCCTGGATATAAGGTGCAAGTTGAATCTGGAATTCAAATTTGCATGTAGTAAAAGTAATGCTACGGTTATTATGGGAGATTTCAATATGCAGGTAGACTGGGAAAATCATGTTGGAGAGGGAGAAGGATAAATCGGAGAGGGAGAAGGGTAAATTGGAGGTGTCAGTGTTACAGTTGAACAAAGGGGATTATGGACCCATGAGGGAGGAGCTGTCCAAAGTTGATTGGAAAGATACCCTAGCAGGGATGACAGTGGAACACCAATGGCAGGTATTTCTGGGAATAATACAGAAGGTGCAGGATCAGTTCATTCCGAAGAGGAAGAAATATTCCAAAGGGAGTACGGGGCGATCGCGGCTGACATGGGAAGTCAGGGACAGTATAAAAATAAAAGAGAAGAAGTACAACATAGCAAAGATGAGCAGGAAGCAAGCAGATTGGGTAATGTTTAAAGAGCAATAAAAGATAACTAAAAAGGCAATATGGGGAGAAAAGATGAGGTACGAAGGTAAGCTAGCCAAGGATATAAAGGAGGATAGTAAATGCTTCTTTAGGTATGTGAAAAGAAAAACAATTAGTTAAGACCAAAGTTGGACACTTGATGGCTGAAAAAGGTGAATTTATTATGGGGAACAAAGAAATGGCAGATGAGTTGAACAAGTACTTTGGATCCGTCACAAGGAGGACACACACAATCTTCCTGATGTACTAGTGGCCAGAGGATCTGGGGTGATGGAGGAACTGAAGGAAATCCACATTAGGCAGGAAATGGTGTTGAGTAGACCGATGAGACTGAAGGCTGATAAATCCCCAGGGCCTGATGGTCTGCATCCCAGGGTACTTAAGGAAGTGGCTCTAGAAATTGTGGATGTATTGCTGATAATTTTCCAATGTTCTATAGATTAAGGATCAGTTCCTGTGGATTGGAGGGTAGTTAATGTTATCCCACTTTTTAAGAAAGGCGGGAGAGAGAAAACAGGGAATTATAGACCAGTTAGCCTGACATCGGTGGTGGGGAAGATGCTGGAGTCAATCATAAAAGATGAAATTGCGGGACATTTGGATAGCAGTAACAGGATCGGTCCGAGACAGCATGGATTTACGAAGGGGAAATCAGGCTTGACTAATCTTCTGGAATTTTTTTAGGATGCAACTAGGAAAATGGACAAGGGAGAGCCAGTGGGTGTAGTGTACCTGGACTTTCAGAAAGCATTTGATAAGGTTCCACATAGGAGATTAGTGGGCAAAATTAGGACACATGGTATTGGGGGTAGAGTGCTGACATGGAGAGAAAATTGGTTGGCAGACAGGGATTAACGGGTCCCTTTCAGAATGGCAGGCAGTGACTAGTGGGGTACCGCAAGGCTTAGTGCTGGGACCGCAGCTATTTACAATATACATCAATGATTTAGATGAAGGGATTCAAAGTAACATTAGCAAATTTGAAGATGACACAAAGCTGGGTGGCAGTGTGAACTGTGAGGAGGATGCTATGAGAATGCACGGTGACTTGGACAGGTTGGGTGAGTGGGTATATGCATGGCAGATGCAGTTTAATGTGGATAAATGTGAGGTTATCCACTTTGGTAGCAAAAACAGGAATGCAGATTATTATCTAAATGATGTCAAGTTGGGAAAATGGGAAGTGCAATAGGATCTGGGGGTCCTTGTTCATCAGTCAATAAAAGTAAACATGCAGGTATAGCAGGCAGTGAAGAAAGTTAATGGCATGTTGGCCTTCATAACAAGAGGAGTTGAGTATAGGAGCAAAGAGGTCCTTCTGCAGTTGTACAGGGCCCTAGTGAGACCACACCTGGAGTATTGTGTGTAGTTTTGGGCCCCTAATTTGAGGAAGGACATTCTTGCTGCTGAGGGAGTGCAGCATTGGTTTACAAGGTTAATTTCATTTCGGAGTCACGTGAGTGACTTCGTGAAGAGCCCGCCGGCGCGCATGCTCGACATATCGTCGTAACGCGTTGCTGCGACGGCTGGCGGTGGAGCGCGCTCCTCGCCAGCCCTTCATAAGGGGCCACGGAGGTGAGTATTCTACCTTTAGTTGGTGGTCCTTGTTGTCTGATTATGTCTTGCAGCAAGGACATGGATGGGAGTTCGAAGGGCCGGAGGACGTCAGGACGAGTTCGCCGGTCAACAGTTCCGGGGCCTTTACCATCGGCAATACCTGCAGCGCAGGCCGGGACTCAGGCGGAGATGTGGGTAAGCCCTGTGATTACAGGTCCAGGTCCGCCAGCACACCACAGCTCGGAGGAGTTCGACCAGGAGGAGTGTGGTGTGCCGCCAGAGCAGGGGGACCCTGCCATGGCAGTCAGGTCGTCAGCGGGCTCGCTGGCGACCTCGAGCAGGGCGCGTGCCGTTGCACGGTCTGTTCCACTCAGCCCTCCGAGAAGGGGGAGGGCAGGAGCCCAGAAGCCTAACCCTGTTAGGGCTAAGGCATTGCCTATCGCGGAGGAGCGGTCAGGTTCCAGGGCGAGACCCGGGGCGGCTGTGAGGTCCAGCCGGCACACCCCGACTCTCGACGCCGGGACGGGTCGGTCGAGTCGTGTCTCGTCACGGTCGCCGAGCCCCCCATGGATGGGTGGGCGAGACCATGCGTCGGCAACGTCCACGATGTGGGCAGCCGGCAAGACTGCGCGGGCCCCAGGCAGCCATGCTTCGGCTGGTGCCGACACCTCGCCGCAAGTGCCCTTAGTGGCAGCGGCTTCAGCTCTCGCTAAACGGAGGCGATTGAACACGCCCGCGCAGGAATCGCGCAGTTTCGCCTCGGCGGCTGTTAGCGACAACTACCGGCACCGGCAGGGCCTCGACGAGGTGCGGGCCGATGACAGGAGCCCGGTTTTCTTTTCAGAGCCGGAGGACTCCGACCACCTGAGTGTTCAGGGTGAAGGGCGTATTGACCGTATGGAGCGGCTGCTGGAGCTCCTGCTTCAACGTCAACAACAGCAGGGCAGCAACAGGCACAGGGCGTCTTCACCAACATCTACTATCAGCCTGGAGCAGCAGGAGGAGGAGGTTCTGGTGGATCCCGTACCAACTCCGTTGGAGGTGCCAGCGGAAGAACTCTTGGATGTGGCGACCAAATTCGCGGCCCCACATACGGCTGGTCTTCCTCTAAATACAAAGCTGGCAGCCACAGTGGACTTTCTTAATAATCAGGTGCTGCAGGAAGAAGTCCTCATCCAGGCTATGAGCCGGCACAAGGCTCCATCAAACTGCAACTCCCTCAACGTGCCTGTGGTCAATACGCCAATATGGGGCAACATCAGAGCGGCTATCCGTCAACAGGAGCTAAAATTGCAGCGGATCCTGAAACTCCTCACGGCCGGTATTACCGCCTTTGCGCGGTCGGTGGACGGGGACGAACTGAATTTGGACCAGGAAGATGCTCTGGCCTTATTGTGCGCGACCCAGCACGAAATCAACGGGTTTCGCAAAAACAGCATCCGCCCAGCACTCAACCCGAAGTTTGCAGGATTGTGCAAACCACCGCCGCCGCCGCCGCCCCGTCAGATCTTTGGTGAGGACCTCTCGAAGAGAGTCAAAGAGCTTGACGAACAAGCCAAAACGGTGGGGATCATGCGCTCTCAGAGTGCCCCCACACCGTCAGGCTCAAAAGCTCCATACATTCGCTCACGAGGGTCGGCCGGTGCCTCGACGAGGACTCGCCCTCTAGCTCCACAACGACAACAGCACCAGAACCAGCACCAAGGGTCTTTTTTAGGACAGGGTCGGCAGAGACCTTTGTGGAAATCGAAGACGCCGCGCCCTCAAGCCAACCCAGCACCTCCACGGCCACCCACACATGTCAAGGACCGCCGGTAACCACGGAGGTGAGGGGGTCTGGTTCTCTTTTTTCTCTCTGTTTAACTTCCCATGTTGGTGGTCGTTTACGGTTGTTTTTGGATGCATGGGGTAATTTTACTGGTGATGAGTATGTGTTGCGGAATATTCGGGGGCATAAAATTGAGTTTATTAATGGCGACATTCCTCCATCCCAGCACATGCCTGATCGTACGTTCAAATTGTCTGCTGCAGAACAGGCAGCAGGTTACAAGGAAATTTTAAGTTTGGAACAGAAGGGTGTGATTGAGAAAACAGTGCATGAGCCAATTGAATTTGTTTCGAACATATTTACTAGACCTAAGAAGGATGGAGGCTGTCGTGTCATTATTGATCTAACCCGTTTGAATACGTTTGTAACATATACTCATTTTAAAATGGATACGTTTGAAACAGCCAAATCATTGATTTCTCATGGCTGCTTTATGGCATGCATTGATTTGAGGGATGCATATTATTCAGTATCCATCCAGAAAGATGATAGAAGGTTTTTGAAATTTATCTGGATGGGGCAACTTTGGCAGTATAAGGCTTTGCCTAATGGGCTTACTACAGCCCCTAGATTGTTCACTAAATTGGTGAAGCCAATCATGGCTTATTTGAGACAACGACATCATATTGTTATGGCCTATTTAGATGATGTCTTTATTGTGGGCCACACCCTGCAATTGGCTGAACAGGGTGTTGCAGCTGCTGTCAATATATTTCAACAATTAGGATTCATTGTCCATCCAGAGAAATCGAAGTTCTGCCCTGCCCAGGTAATTAATTACCTAGGGTTCACGGTGAACGCAATGAGCATGAGGATAACTATACCAATTAACAAAATTGAGGAAGTCACTAAGGTGTGCAGAGATTTAATTGGCACCAATATACCATCGATTCGGCATACAGCCACAGTAATTGGCAAGTTAGTGGCTTTGTTTCCGGCAGCACGATATGGGCCTTTGCATTATCAGAATTTGCAAAGAGCTAAAATTACTGCGTTAAAACGGAACGCTGGTCATTACGATCGAACTATGCAGCTGCCGTCCGAAGCGATAACTGAGTTGCAATGGTGGGTGTGTCACATTAGCAACTCATTTAAGCCTGTCAGGGAGGCTAATCCGGTGGTATATTTACGGACTGATGCAAGCTCCAATGGCTGGGGAGCTACTGATAATTGCTCTAGTTGTGGGGGTAGATGGGACACCCTTGAGGCATCGATGTTGTTGACTCAAGGGATTAACTATTTGGAGTTGCTGGCAGCATTCCACGGACTTCGTGCATATTGTTCCAAGCTTGTTGGAGCACACGTCCGTCTCCAAATAGACAACACCACAGCTGTGGCATATTTAAACCATATGGGTGGTACCAGGTCAGTTTCGTGTGACAAATTGGCTAAGTCAATTTGGCTCTGGTGTATTCAAAAAGACATTTGGATTTCAGCTACCTATTTGCCAGGTGAGCTTAATACTGTGGCGGACACCAGGTCACGCAAATTTAATGACAACATTGAGATTTTTTCTAAAGTCACAGCCAAATTTGGTAACCCGGACATTGACCTTTTTGCGTCACGGTTGAACCATCAGGTACCAGCCTACGTTTCATGGGAACCAGATCCTGGGGCAATAGCGCTAGATGCATTCTCGCTGGACTGGGGGAATTGGTTTTTCTATGCCTTCCCTCCGTTTTGCCTCATCAGTCGGGTATTGCGAAAGATTCAGGCAGATGCTGCCAAGGGCATCCTTATTATACCCGACTGGCCCACACAGCCTTGGTATCCGGTGGTCTTTGACATGCTCAACGAACCTTGGGTCCTTTTGAAGGGTTGCCCACAATTGGTTACTCACCCTGTCTCAGGGGAGCCACATCCCTGCCATGGCTATTTAAATTTGTTGGCTTGCAGGTTCTGAACAGGCCGTTAGTCCAATACGGCCTCTCGGCTCGGACCATGGATACCATCGGGGCGTCGTGTCGAGAGTCCACAAGGCGAAGATACCGCTCGCATATTAAGAAGTGGGAAGCCTACTGCAGCCGCTCTCGCATCACGTACGATGACGTGACAATAACCGACGTCCTGGAATTCCTCGCGGGGTTGCACCATGATGAACACTTAAGTTACAGTGCCATCAACAGCGCCAGAAGTGCGCTATCATTCTACCTCAAGATTGGGGTAGGATCCAACAGGCTAGTGTCCAGACTCATGCGGGGTATATTCAATATGAATCCGCCTACACCACGCTATAATATCACCTGGGATGTCAGGGACGTATTAACCCTGCTCAGGACGTGGTCTCCCATGGAAGGGCTGCAGCTGAAGTTCCCGGCATACCCCGCAGATGCTAGGCTATGTTTAGCCTCACATATCCGCCACTATGTCAACGTGACGGCACGCATCAGAGGAATGGAGAGATACCTGCTTGCCACTCATAAGAGATCTCATCATCGAGTGACAGTCCAGACGATATCCAGGTGGCTTCGAGTCGTCTTGGGCAAGTCAGGTATCGACACTAATGTGTTCAAGTCTCATTCCACCAGGGCTGCATCGACGTCAGCGGCGAGGGTCATGGAGGTGCCCATGGACCTAATTCTCGCCACAGCAGGATGGGCTAATGAAGCTGTGTTCCAGCGTTTTTATAACAAACCTGTTGCTGCTCCTCTACAGTTCGCAGAAGCCGTGCTGAATGCAGGTCAAGAACGTGGAGATGTCCCCGCATGAGGGGTTTTGATTTGTTATTAATAAATATGCTCTTGTTTTGCAGTATGAACTATTGAGCAAGTTTGTTCCTCCCATCCATCCCTGGTAGTGGTGTGTCAGCATGGACGTGGTCCAGGGCGTGTAATCACAGAAGCTTTGAAGTCTTCACGAAGTCACTCACGTGACTCCGAAATGAAATAGTAAGATTGAACGAGAACTTACCAGTTCGAAGGTTGATCTTTATTTTATGAGGAGTCGAAGTGAGGGATTTCGTGCCCTCCTCGCCCAACCCTCAGTCACCTTCATCTGGTAATCTTAGTCAATTCAATCATACTATGCGAAGTCATTTCTATTGTTGGTTCTGTGATTCCACGCCGCTACTTTGAAGTATGTCGAGCATGCGCGCCGGCGGGCTCTTCACGAAATCCCTCACTTCGACTCCTCATAAAATAAAGATCAACCTTCGAACTGGTAAGTTCTCGTTCAATCTTACTATTCCTGGGATGGCGGGACTGTCATATGCTGAGAGAATGGAGCGGCTGGGCTTGTATACTCTGGAATTTAGAAGGATGAGAGGGGATGTTATTGAAACATATAAGATTATTAAGGATTTGGACAAGCTAGAGGCAGGAAACACGTTCCCGATGTTCGGGGAGTCCAGAACCAGGAGCCACAGTTTAAGAATAAGGGGTAAGTCAATTAGAACGGAGATGAGGAAACACTTTCACACAGAGAGTTGTGAGTCTGTGGAATTCTCTGCCTCAGATGGCGGTGGTGGCCGGTTCTCTGGATACTTTCAAGAGAGAGCCAGATAAGGCTCTTAATGATACTGATTGGGGATGATCAGTCATCATCACATTGGCTGGCGGTGCTGGCTTGAACGGCCGAATGGCCTACTCCTGAACCTATTGTCTATTGTCTATTAAGAGGTAGAGAGCTTACAGTAGATGGAAGGGAGTTTTCATTCTACAATTTTTCCCACAGAAGGCGGCTGGCGTCTAGAATGTGCTGCCTGGAGAGCTGATGGAGGGAAACTCTCACAAGATTTAAGACGCATTTAGACAAGTATATGGACCACCAAAGCATATAGGCTACTGATTCCATGTGGGTAAATGGGATTGGTGTCGATAGTTAAAACAATCAGTAAGGTTGTTTTCAAGAGAGAGTTAAATTTAGCTCTTAGGGCTAACGGAATTAAGGGATATGGGGAAAAAGCAGGAATGGGGAAAAAGCAGGAATGGGGTACTGATTTTGGAGGATCAGCCTTGATCGTATTGAATGGAGGTGCTGGCTCGAAGGGCTGCATGGGCTAATCCTGCACCTATTTTTTAAGTTTCTATGTTTCTAAGGATGCCAGGAGCTGAAGGGTGTATTTCTGTACTGTACAACTGACTCCATGACAATGATTGCATCCACCTTACATTACTCATTCCATGGGAATTTATCGCCAATATTTTCTCCAGCATTTTCATTTACTAATACTAATTTCCTTTAATCCCTACTGTTCATTAGCCTCTTGGTTTCCTGCCATTTCTAGGGAATTATTTTTATCCTCTTTGTAAATTCAGAATAAAAGTACCTGCTAAATAATTCTGCCATTTCTTTGCTCCCCATGTAACCACAGGAAGGAATTCTTGTAACCACACTATTTACATGAAGCTGATTTTAAACAATTACCAGATTTGCAAGGATGTTGAATATCTTTTTCATTAATTTCCCCTTTTTCTGGATGTCCTGGAATAGTTGGAATGGTTTCTCTTGTAGATAGCAGTGCTCTTTCAGTAGAGGGCACTAGAATACCATCCTTCCTCTACTGTTATTCACGTCAAGGTCTCTGATTATATTTGTCAGTTTTGAAGAGTTTCAAAGATTACATAGTCAGAAACAATACCTAGTTTTCATTTGCTGGTCCCCTGCTGGCTATTTTAATGGTAGACTAAACATTTAAATTTAATTAGATGAATACCTCTATTAAAAAAGTGAATGGGAAATGTTATTTGAATATATTAGGTCCTACCTGTATTTGCTGCATTGATACAATTTCTGTAATTTTGAAAATGTTCTTGGTAATGATCAGAGTAATATATTGTTTGTTCACTGCAAATCAGTCTAGGAAATGAAAATATGTAATAAGTGCTGTGAAATAACATTTGAACTGTTATTTATTTGCACTCTTTGATGATCTGTCAGAATATTATTACCCCTTTTCTGTGCCTACATCACAAAGGGACTAGTTATCAGAAAATCATGTAAACCACTGTTTCCTGGACCTGCTAATTACGCTGAACCAAACAGAAAATGCCGAAAATACAGCATTTCAGGCTGCACCGGTTGGAAAACAGAGGTAAGGTTTCTGGTTGGAGACCCTTTGACAGAATTTAAAAGGAGACATAGAAACATAGAAAATAGGTGCAGGATTAGGCCATTCAGCCTTTTGAGCGTGCACCGCCATTCAATATGATCATGGCTGATCATCCAACTCCGTATCCTGTACCTGCCTTCTCTCCATACCCCCTGATCCCTTTAGCAACAAGGGCCACATCTAACTCTCTCTTAAATATAGCCAATGAAGTGGCCTCAACTACCTTCTGTGGCAGAGAATTCCAGAGACAAAAGGAGGATGGGGGGATGAGGATATCTTTGATCAAGAATCTTTGGGTCTTTGATGATATTGGATGCCTTTTTAAAGCAGTACCTCTGTAGATCCCTTCGATGATGTGGAGGTCAAAGCTTGTGATGGACTGGGCTATGTCTACCACTCTCTGTAGCCTCCTTCGTTCTTGGGCATTTGAGTTGCCAGACCAGGCTGTGAAACAACCAGTCAATACTATTACTGTATACCTGTAGAAATCCAATAAGAATATTCATCGGTGTACCGAATCTCCTTGGATAAAACCTAGGTGACCATGGAAAGAAGATGTAAACAAGTGATATGTGATTAATGAGTGAAAGGGAGCAGCAAGAGGCAATGAGTGAATGCGAACAGTTATTATCGTCATGTGGTGTCCCCCTTCGCCAGATGTGGCTCAGTGATGCAGCAGGTAGAGCCTCTGCCTCACAGCACCAGTGACCCAGGTTCCAACCTGACCTTGGGTGCTGTCTGTGTGGAGTTTGCACATTCTCCAGTGCCTGTTTCCGCTGAATACTCTGGTTTCCTCCCAATTCCAAAGACATGTGGGTTTGTAGGTTCATTGACATCTGTAAATTGCCCCTTGTGTGTTGGGAGTGGATGAGAAAGTGGGATAACATTGAACTAGTGTGAATCGGTGATTGATAGTCGGCATGGATTCGGTGGGCTGAAGGGCCTGTTTCCATGCAGTATCTTTAAACTAAACTAAAAATGCTTAGGAGGATGGTACCAGATAAAGATAGGCAAGACAGGGAACACATGGTTTCTGTGGTTTTCTGAAAAAAATGCTATCAATATCCTGGAGGTGGTGGGGGGGGGGGGGGGGTCTGCAGCAGGAGTGAAGAACCCGTCTTGTTAACCATGAAATTAAATGGGATGCTGTGACATTTTGCTTTGCACTGTTATCCTGGCAGCTGCTGCATTTGGACGGAGCATGTGTGCTGAGTGACTGGTCGTAGGCTTCAGTCGGAGTCCAAATGACGCCAGACTGCTGTGAAATGAAACGAGAAGACTCAGCGCCAGATTCAGTTGTTTCTGATTGTTCTGGCTTCTTGCCACTTCTGATACTTATGCAGAAACATCTGATGGTCAACATGAAGTAGTCATGACTTGTTAGCCACCTGATCAGTGGCAGCTCTCGGCATTCTGATGTTGCTGGGCATCCACTTAACACATCCACACATCTGTGTGTGAGTAGAGGACCATTACTGCTATCTGTGATCAGCAAGATCACTGTATAACATTCAATTCTTCAGCAATAAACAGCAAACCCTGTCCTCCCAGTGCTATTTCAGTTGTTAAAACGCCTACTAATTGTAGATCACAGCTGATTGTCAGGATAATTTCTTCTAGTGCTTTACTGGATAGCCTGCTGTGTAGATGATAAAATGGATGTTTTAGTTCAGCTCCAGGACACTGTAAAATAGGGAGGGCTAAGAAGACAGTTTAATATCACCATAAGGAACAATCCATTAACCTCTCAGTGGCATGCAGACAATGCACTATTCAAAAATATTTAATGGGGGTGAGTGCTAAAACCCCCTCATGGAATAAACAGTACAATAATGGTCTAGAATTTGTGGCTGTAATGGCATAGAAGCTATCAGCAATTGTTGTCATTACTCTGAACTGACAGCGACTTCTGGCATCTGCACATTAACAGTTAACTGTTGAAGCTCTGTGAGTTTTAAAAGAGACTGATTAACCTTTAAAACCCACATTTCTTTGGGATATGTGGAAACCGGAGCACCTGGAGGAAACCAACACAGTCATAGGAGAACATGCAAACTCCGCACAGACAGCACCAAAGGTCAGGATCAAATCTAGGTCTCTGGTGCTGTGAGACCGCAGTCCTACCCGCTATGCCAATGTGCCGCCTCTCACAAAATAAGTCTTGTCAAATGAGACATATATATCAAAACAAAATGACTACAATCTCTCCGACCCTGAATAAAGTGACCTTATTGTTATGGATGTTATTGACATTGAGTAAAATTTTGAACTTTTAATTGTTCCTTTTAAAATTAATCATACAATTGATATTGTATTAATGTGGAAGTATCTGTAATAATTTAATGCATGTGTTTTAATTTTTACTTTACTTTCTGTAAAATACTTGTATAGATAAATAAAATTAATGGTATTTGTAGAGACAAGAACAGCAGATGTTGGTCTACCAAGGAAAGACAAAAATCCTGGAGTAACTCAGCGGGTCAGGCGGCATCCCTCAAGAATCGGGAAATTGAACGTTTTGGGTCAGGGCCCTACCTGAAAAGACACTTATCCTTGTTCGCCAGTGATGCTGCCTGATGGTATGTGTCTTTCCTTTTAATGGTATTTAATGGTGTGCCAGGTTTGTTCTCTATGAGAAATGTGTTTGGCTGCCCAACCACATGATGACTTCCTGTTGTTGGATGCTTCAAGTTCCCTAGTGCTGATCTGGCATGAATTCATGTTGGAAAGATGATCTCTTTAGTTTTGATTAATTATAGTAAACTATCTTAAGTTTGGCCATTTCATAATTTAGAAAAGCAATTATGTTGGTAATTCATTGGGAATAATTTATATTAAGTTGCACTATTCCACTTGATGGTTAGGATGCTCTAGATTTCTTGATCTTGTGGAATGAAGTGAAATTTGCAATCCTTTAATTGGAACTGTCGTATTTTAATGTTTTAAAGATAGTTTTTCTCACTGAAGTGTGAGTATTTGCTCAGTTAAGGGTGTCATTGGCCCCACTATCATTCATAGAAACATAGAAACATAGAAATTAGGTGCAGGAATAGGCCATTCGGCCCTTCGAGCCTGCACCGCCATTCAATATGATCATGGCTGATCATCCAACTCAGTATGCCTTCTCTCCATACCCTCTGATCCCCTTAGCCACAAGGGCCACATCTAACTCCCTCTTAAATATATCCAATGAACTGGCCTCAACTACCCTCTGTGGCAGAGAGTTCCAGAGACCCACCACTCTCTGTGTGAAAAAATTCCTTCTCATCTCGGTCCTAAAGGATTTCCCCCTTATCCTTAAGCTATGACCCCTTGTCCTGGACCTCCCCAACATCGGGAACAATCTTCCTGCATCTAGCCTGTCCAACCCCTTAAGAATCTTGTAAGTTTCTATAAGATCCCCTCTCAATCTCCAAAATTCTAGAGAGTATAAACCGAGTCTATGCAGTCTTTGTTCATAAGACAGTCCTGACATCCCAGGAATCAGTCTGGTGAACCTTTGCTGCACTCCCTCTATGGCAATAATGTCCTTCCTCAGATTTGGAGACCAGACTGTACACAATACTCCAGGTGTGGCCTCACCAAGACCCTATACAACTGAAGTAGAACCTCCCTGCTCCTATACTCAAATCCTTTTGCTATGAAAGCTAACATACCATTGGCTTGATTCACTGCCTGCTGTACCTGCATGCCTACTTTCAATGACTGGTGTACCATGACACCCAGGTCGCGCTGCATCTCCCCTTTTCCTAATCGGCCACCATTTAGATAGTAGTCGGTTTTCCTATTTTTGCCACCAAAGTGGATAACCTCACATTTATACACATTATACTACCACATTCATTCTTCACTTCCTTTCCGTAAATCTATTAGCATTCTCCACAATCATCTTTCTCTCATACACTTGTCCAACCTCCTTCTAAATACGTCTGTGCAGTAAAACTGATAAGACGTTATCCAGTTATTTAGAAAATCCAGTGGTTAGCTATTTGGCTTACTTACTTAATCGAGAAAGTGAGCTAGGGGATCCAGATTCAAGGGTGCAGACTGTGGACGGGGGTTTGGAGTGCAGACCGGGTATTACGGCTAGAGCCAAGGTTTGCTCAGGAATGTGGGATGTCAGAAACGGCAGGAGGTTTACAGTCAGAACTGGGATCCACAATGCAGTTATGTTTCAGCTTGTTTTAACTCGTTTAATGTGAAAGTTTATTATCTTACCATGTGATATGTTACAAAGAAAATGGCATAAAAGTGTGGTGGAGTGCCATCCAATAATCTGGGAACTCTGCCCGTCACCACAATGCCCCCACAGCAGCAGGTGCTCACAGTGTAAATAGCTCGTTCTCAGCTTTCCCCAGTCTAGTTTCAGTCAATAAAATACTGAGTCAAGCACTAGTGCATCTAAACTTTATTTTGGAAAAACACAATAACAATTCCCCACTACTATACCTAACCACCATGGGTTCTGCCTGTATCTGCCTGGCCAAGCCCTTCTAGCCTCATGCAAGCAAAGACACTCCAAAAGGTCACGCAGTCCTAAGCGTTCTCCCAGAAGAACGACACAGGAACTCATGGGAGTGGCCTTTTATAGGTCAAGAACCTTGAGGGGTCGAACTGCATGGGGGTGGTCTCTATACAGTCCAATAACAGATATCGATTAACACAGTACATGATAGACATTTCCCTAACCCAATAATACAGTAACTACTATATTGTATAGAAACGGAGCTTCTGGAAGGAATCAAACAAGAATAAACATTGAAACATGTGCCTGATATTCAAACAGTTTCTCCGAGGCTCACTCTACAATGTAAATCCCTTAAGGCTCTAGTCAAGGCTAAGATGTAGTTGGTCATCTCTGCAGTCATATGGTGGAAATTAACAATTTTCATCATATTCTGGTTCCAAGTGTTTTTTAAAGGCCTACCGTAAATAATTCCAGCTGGGCTTAATCTAGATTTCCCTGCAGGCGTGACTCTCATCTGAAATAGGGCTATTTGGAGTAATTTAATCCATCTAAATCCAATCGCCGTCTTTAATTTGGTTGGTTCAAAAGGATTAGGTCTGGTTTGCCCTTTCTAGAAGTCCAGTAGCCTGTGGTTGATAAGCACAGTGCACTTGCTGCTGGATCTCCAGCTGTTCACAAAATTCTTTATTGATTTGTCCAATAAAGTGTGGACCGTTATCTGAGTGAAGTCGAATGGGAATGCCGAATCTAGGGATTTTTCTCATTAGCACCTTGACAACAGTAGCCGCTTTATTGTCAAGGGTTGGGTATGCTTCGATCCACCGGCTGAATACATCGGCAATGACAAGAACGTATTTATATCCTTGGCATCTTTCTAGTTCAATATAGTTCATTTGCAATATCTCAAAAGGACCCATAGGCAATGGTGTTTTCCCTCCTTCACATCCTATTCCTTTCCCTTGATTGTATTTCTGGCAGACCAGACAATTACTGCTTACCTTCTGAGCAAAATATTGTAATTTTGGATGCTGCCAAATAGCCAATAGAGTGTCCCCTACTGCCCTTGCACCACAATGGGTTGCATAGTGCATGCACTTTATAACCCATACTGCTGATGAGTCTGTCACACATGTTTGCTCTGCTGGAGTGGTCCACAGCCCTGTCATACAATCCAGTTACAAAGAGGCTGGGTTAATCAATGTACAATGTTTGAACTGCAATTTTGGATTGTTCAACAGATAGATCTCATATTTATTTTGGCGGGCCATTGTTAAGTGCTGCGTTTGAAGCTGCCCCACCAATGCTGATACCGAATGTGAACTGCACACTACAATTTCCTGCTGGAGTGTCAAATTAGCAGCTGATTGTAAACTATTGTAGATTACAGTTAAGATTTGAGTGCAAAGAGCATGTCCCCTAGCTACTGGATCTAATTTTGAGGAGCAATATGCAACTGGTCTATGTCTATCCCCATGTTTTTGAGTTAGTATCGAAGTCAGATAGAATTGTACAATACATCTGGAAAGGACGATCGTATAATGGCCTTCCCAATGTCGGGGGTTGCATCAATGATTTTTATAAGTTCTCAAATGCCTCCTGTGCTTTCTTTGTTAATTTAAATTTGCCCTCCTTGCTGGTATAGGGTGTTAGCTCCTTGGTTTCTAGAGCTATATTTGGAATCCAGGGTCTGCAATAATTAACCATGCCCAGCCATTGTCTCATTTGTTTGGCTTCTTTTGGGATTGGAAATTCACAGATAGGTTCGAGTCTGCTCTTCTCAAGACGTCTTTTGGTAGCCAAAATTATAATTCCTAGAAATGTTACTTTCTCCTGAGCTACCAGTACTTTTGATGGTGAGACCACATAATACTCACACTTCCTAGATCAGCTAAATGGTTTAGTAGTTGTACAGTATCTTTCCGATTATTGCATTCATTTTTGCTGGTCACTAATAGATCATCGACATACTGCACTAATGTTGAATTCATTTTGAACTTCAAGGTACTCAGTTGATCCTGCAGACACCTGGAAAATAAAGTAGGCGAATTGATAAATCCTTGAAGCAATCTGGTCCAGGTGTATTGTTGGCCCCTATATGTGAAGGCAACCAAATATTGTCTGTCTTCATGAAGAGGACGAGAAAATAGTAAGATTGAACGAGAACTTACCAGTTCGAAGGTTGATCTTTATTTTATGAGGAGTCGAAGTGAGGGATTTCGTGAAGAGCCCGCCGGCGCGCATGCT
Source organism: Raja brachyura (assembly GCA_963514005.1). The sequence goes on along the minus strand of OY740806.1, from coordinate 28,579,746 downwards.
CGACATATTTCAAAGTAGCGGCGTGGAATCACAGAACCAACAATAGAAATGACTTTGCATAGTATGATTGAATTGACTAAGATTACCAGATGAAGGTGACTGAGGGTTGGGCGAGGAGGGCACGAAATCCCTCACTTCGACTCCTCATAAAATAAAGATCAACCTTCGAACTGGTAAGTTCTCGTTCAATCTTACTATTTCATTTCGGAGTCACGTGAGTGACTTCGTGAAGACTTCAAAGCTTCTGTGATTACACGCCCTGGACCACGTCCATGCTGACACACCACTACCAGGGATGGATGGGAGGAACAAACTTGCTCAATAGTTCATACTGCAAAACAAGAGCATATTTATTAATAACAAATCAAAACCCCTCATGCGGGGACATCTCCACGTTCTTGACCTGCATTCAGCACGGCTTCTGCGAACTGTAGAGGAGCAGCAACAGGTTTGTTATAAAAACGCTGGAACACAGCTTCATTAGCCCATCCTGCTGTGGCGAGAATTAGGTCCATGGGCACCTCCATGACCCTCGCCGCTGACGTCGATGCAGCCCTGGTGGAATGAGACTTGAACACATTAGTGTCGATACCTGACTTGCCCAAGACGACTCGAAGCCACCTGGATATCGTCTGGACTGTCACTCGATGATGAGATCTCTTATGAGTGGCAAGCAGGTATCTCTCCATTCCTCTGATGCGTGCCGTCACGTTGACATAGTGGCGGATATGTGAGGCTAAACATAGCCTAGCATCTGCGGGGTATGCCGGGAACTTCAGCTGCAGCCCTGTGCACCCAGGTCTATGCTGCTTTAGTAGCTCGTCAACGAAAAAGACTACTTCTGTAGGGGTAGATGTCATTCTGTCGACACGCAGTTTGTGTAGTGTCTGTACCCTCTGAGCTGAAGTCAGCGCTAGTAACATCACCAGCTTCATGGTGAGTTGGTCCAGTTGGAGCCCTTCCATGGGAGACCACGTCCTGAGCAGGGTTAATACGTCCCTGACATCCCAGGTGATATTATAGCGTGGTGTAGGCGGATTCATATTGAATATACCCCGCATGAGTCTGGACACTAGCCTGTTGGATCCTACCCCAATATTGAGGTAGAATGATAGCGCACTTCTGGCGCTGTTGATGGCACTGTAACTTAAGTGCTCATCATGGTGCAACCCCGCAAGGAATTCCAGGACGTCGGTTATTGTCACGTCATCGTACGTGATGCGAGAGCGGCTGCAGTAGGCTTCCCACTTCTTAATATGCGAGCGGTATCTTCGCCTTGTGGACTCTCGACACGACGCCCCAATGGCATCCATGGTCCGAGCCGAGAGGCCGTATTGGACTAACGGCCTGTTCAGAACCTGCAAGCCAACAAATTTAAATAGCCATGGCAGGGATGTGGCTCCCCTGAGACAGGGTGAGTAACCAATTGTGGGCAACCCTTCAAAAGGACCCAGGGTTCGTTGAGCATGTCAAAGACCACCGGATACCAAGGCTGTGTGGGCCAGTCGGGTATAATAAGGATGCCCTTGGCAGCATCTGCCTGAATCTTTTGCAATACCCGACTGATGAGGCAAAACGGAGGGAAGGCATAGAAAAACCAATTCCCCCAGTCCAGCGAGAATGCATCTAGAGCTATTGCCCCAGGATCTGGTTCCCATGAAACGTAGGCTGGTACCTGATGGTTTAACCGTGACGCAAAAAGGTCAATGTCCGGTTTACCAAATTTGGCTGTGACTTTAGAAAAAATCTCAGGATGCAACATCCATTCAATATTGTCATTAAATTTGTGTGACCTGGTGTCCGCCACAGTATTAAGCTCACCTGGCAAATAGGTAGCTGAAATCCAAATGTCTCTTTGAACACACCAGAGCCAAATTGAGTTAGCCAATTTGTCACACGAAACTGACCTGGTACCACCCATATGGTTTAAATATACCACAGCTGTGGTGTTGTCTATTTGGAGACGTGTGCTCCAACAAGCTTGGAACAATATGCACGAAGTCCGTGGAATGCTGCCAGCAACTCCAAATAGTTAATCCCTTGAGTCAACAACATCGATGACTCAAGGGTGTCCCATCTGCCCCCACAACTAGAGCAATTATCAGTAGCTCCCCAGCCATTGGAGCTTGCATCAGTCTGTAAATATACCACCGGATTAGCCTCCCTAACAGGCTTGAATGAGTTGCTAATGTGACACACCCACCATTGCAACTCAGTTATCGCTTCGGACGGCAGCTGCATTGATCGATCGTAATGACCAGCGTTCCGTTTTAACGCAGTAATTTTAGCTCTTTGCAAATTCTGATAATGCAAAGGTCCATATCGTGCTGCCGGAAACAAAGCCACTAGCTTGCCAATTACTGTGGCTGTATGCCGAATCGATGGTATATTGGTGCCAATTAAATCTCTGCACACCTGAGTGACTTCCTCAATTTTGTTAATTGGTATAGTTATCCTCATGCTCATTGAGTTCACCGTGAACCCTAGGTAATTAATTACCTGGGCAGGGCAGAACTTTGATTTCTCTGGATGGACAATGAATCCTAATTGTTGAAATATATTGACAGCAGCTGCAACACCCTGTTCAGCCAATTGCAGGGTGTGGCCCACAATAAAGACATCATCTAAATAGGCCATAACTATATGATGTCGTTGTCTCAAATAAGCCATGATTGGCTTCACCAGTTTAGTGAACAATCTAGGGGCTGTAGTGAGCCCATTAGGCAAAGCCTTATACTGCCAAAGTTGCCCCATCCAGATAAATTTCAAAAACCTTCTATCATATTTCTGGATGGATACTGAATAATATGCATCCCTCAAATCAATGCATGCCATAAAGCAGCCATGAGAAATCAATGATTTGGCTGTTTCAAACGTATCCATTTTAAAATGAGTATATGTTACAAACGTATTCAAACGGGTTAGATCAATAATGACACGACAGCCTCCATCCTTCTTAGGTCTAGTAAATATGTTCGAAACAAACTCAATTGGCTCATGCACCGTTTTCTCAATCACCCCCTTCTGTTCCAGACTTAAAATTTCCCTATAACCTGCTGCCTGTTCTGCAGCAGACAATTTGAACGTACGACCAGGCATGTGCTGGGATGGAGGAATGTCGCCATTAATAAACTCAACTTTATGCCCCTGAATATTCCGCAACACATACTCATCACCAGTAAAATTACCCCATGCACCCAAAAACGACCGTAAACGACCACCAACATGGGAAGTTAAACAGAGAGAAAAAAGAGAACCAGACCCCCTCACCTCCGTGGTTACCGGCGGTCCTTGACACGTGTGGGTGGCCGTGGAGGTGCTGGGTTGGCTTGAGGGCGCGGCGTCTTCGATTTCCACAAAGGTCTCTGCCGACCCTGTCCTAAAAAAGACCCTTGGTGCTGGTTCTGGTGCTGTTGTCGTTGTGGAGCTAGAGGGTGAGTCCTCGTCGAGGCACTGGCCGACCCTCGTGAGCGAATGTATGGAGCTTTTGAGCCTGACGGTGTGGGGGCACTCTGAGAGCGCATGATCCCCACCGTTTTGGCTTGTTCGTCAAGCTCTTTGACTCTCTTCGAGAGGTCCTCACCAAAGAGCTGACGGGGCGGCGGCGGCGGCGGTTTGCACAATCCTGCAAACTTCGGGTTGAGTGCTGGGCGGATGCTGTTTTTGCGAAACCCGTTGATTTCATGCTGGGTCGCGCACAATAAGGCCAGAGCATCTTCCTGGTCCAAATTCAGTTCGTCCCCGTCCACCGACCGCGCAAAGGCGGTAATACCGGCCGTGAGGAGTTTCAGGATCCGCTGCAATTTTAGCTCCTGTTGACGGATAGCCGCACTGATGTTGCCCCATATTGGCGTATTGACCACAGGCACGTTGAGGGAGTTGCAGTTTGATGGAGCCTTGTGACGGCTCATAGCCTGGATGAGGACTTCTTCCTGCAGCACCTGATTATTAAGAAAGTCCACTGTGGCTGCCAGCTTTGTATTTAGAGGAAGACCAGCCGTATGTGGGGCCGCAAATTTGGTCGCCACATCCAAGAGTTCCTCCGCTGGCACCTCCAACGGAGGTGGTACAGGCGCCACCAGAACCTCCTCCTCCTGCTGCTCCAGGCTGATAGTAGACGTTGGTGAAGACGCCCTGTGCCTGTTGCTGCCCTGCTGATGTTGACGTTGAAGCAGGAGCTCCAGCAGCCGCTCCATACGGTCAATACGCCCTTCACCCTGAACACTCAGGTGGTCGGAGTCCTCCGGCTCTGAAAAGAAAACCGGGCTCCTGTCATCGGCCCGCACCTCGTCGAGGCCCTGCCGGTGCCGGTAGTTGTCACTAACAGCCGCCGAGGCGAAACTGCGCGATTCCTGCGCAGGCGTGTTCAACCGCCTCCGTTTAGCGGGAGCTGAAGCCGCTGCCACTAAGGGCACTTGCGGCGAGGTGTCGGCACCAGCCGAAGCATGGCTGCCTGGGGCCCGCGCAGTCTTGCCGGCCGCCCACATCGTGGACGTTGCCGACGCATGGTCTCGCCCACCCATCCATGGGGGGCTCGGCGACCGTGACGAGACCCGACTCGACCGACCCGTCCCGGCGTCGAGAGTCGGGGTGTGCCGGCTGGACCTCACAGCCGCCCCGGGTCTCGCCCTGGAACCTGACCGCTCCTCCGCGGCAGGCAATGCCTTAGCCCTGACAGGGTTAGGCTTCTGGGCTCCTGCCCTCCCCCTTCTCGGAGGGTTGAGTGGAACAGGCCGTGCAACGGCACGTGCCCTGCTCGAGGCCGCCAGCGAGCCCGCTGACGACCTGACTGCCATGGCAGGGTCCCCCTGCTCTGGCGGCACACCACACTCCTCCTCGTCGAACTCCTCCGAGCTGTGGTGTGCTGGCGGATCTGGACCTGTGAACACAGGGCTTACCCACATCTCCGCCTGAGTCCCGGCCTGCGCTGCAGGTACTGCCGATGGTAACGGCCCCGGAACTGTTGACCGGCGAACTCGTCCTGACGTCCTCCGGCCCTTCGAACTCCCATCCATGTCCTTGCTGCAAGACATAATCAGACAACAAGGACCACCAACTAAAGGTAGAATACTTACCTCCGTGGCCCCTTATGAAGGGCTGGCGAGGAGCGCGCTCCACCGCCAGCCGTCGCAGCAACGCGGTACGACGATATGTCGAGCATGCGCGCCGGCGGGCTCTTCACGAAGTCACTCACGTGACTCCGAAATGAAATAATGCATGTTGTAAGTCGACTATTAAAAATACTTTTCCTTCAGCCGGTATTTGGGCTAGGTTATGGGCAGGGTTTGGCACTAGGGCGTGAAGTGGTTCCACAACAGAATTGATTTCCCTTAGGTCTTGCACAAGTCTATATTGGCCCTCCTTTCCTGGTTTTGGAACGGCAAGAATAGTGGTGGTACAAATTGTTTGGCACTTCACCAATATTCCTTGTTTTAGCAAACCCCAAATTAATTTGTCAATGCTGCTGATAGCCTGTAGTTTTAATGGATATTGTTGGATTGAAGGAAGTGTTACCCCTTTCTGGAGGGCTACACGGATGGGATTGATGTTCACGCATGCTACCTGAGCTGTGTCCTCCGCCCACACTTAAGGGTCCTCATACTCGTATACCTCACTGCCCAGATGATGACGTAAGCGGGTAACAACTTTCCTTGGGGCCTGATAAAATTCAACAATATAGTGATGAGACAAATTTAGCTTTAGAAAATTATTCGGGTCTGCCAAGGTAATTGCCTTTCTTACCATCGTTCCTAGGTCTTTAGCTTTGGCTGGCAAATTCACCTTTCGGATGATGTGAGGAGCAACTTCTTCAGGTCTTTTCCATAACTGTGCTGGTATTTTAGCATACTTAGCAGCTCCCTCGTTTCCTTCCACTCGTGCCAACACTTCTATCTCCCAATCCTGTCCTTTGTATGATTTAAAGAAGATTTCAAGCTCTCTGTCCTTCCCTCTCCTATCGTAAGCCAGTGTAATGTGAAGTGGGGGTTCTTCGTCCAGATCTAAGGACCACCATTGAGGGGTCACTATGGAGTAACGTTGTTGTACGGGAACCCAGGGGGCACTGTTATGCGTCTATCACCACATTCTATTTTTAGTTGGAAAGCACAGAGTAGATCTCTCGCCATCAGGTTGCAATCTAATCCGGTGGTTATCGCAAATCTATGTTTGATTGCCTTTCCTCCATATACTACTTTGACTGGCTCAGAGATGGGATACTGGCAAACCTGTCCTTGAAACTCGGACAGGTTCTGAACTTCCCTTGATTCTGGTAAATTATAAATTGATTGAAGAGATGACATGGATGCGCCTGTGTCTACTAGGAAGGTGCAGATTTTACCTTCTACCTGTAGAGACAACATAGGTTCTTCATCAGACTTGCATCCAATCGCTACTAGGTTTGCTAATCATAGGTGTGTGAATGGATATTCTGGGTAAAGGAGATTTGTCCCCTTGGCTCTTGATTTTCCTGCCAGTTCCCTCTGTGCTCTCTAGGATCCCGTTGATCCCTCCATTCTCTTTGATCTTGGAAATGCCTTCTGTGACCCCCTCTTCCGTTCCTTTCTTTATTTGGGCATCCCCTACTCCAGTGACCTACCCTCTGCAACTATAACACTAGCCCATTCCTGATGGCCGGTATGTCCTTGACCCTGGTCTTGGGGGACTGGCTCTCAGGCAGATGCTTCTCTATAATATTGGTCTGGATATTCCGGGACTCTAATTTCTCCCGGTACATAGTTTATTGGTACTCTAGTGATCCATCATTCAGAGTCGAATTTTGGTACTTCTTTTCTGATCACATATTCAGTTTGTTTTTTAACTGCAGGCGGGCTATCCTGCTTCTTTATGTCCCTCCAGTGATATCTTCCAGCCCTTGCCATTTGACTGGCACTATTTTCTGTCCAGTCCATGTTATTGGTCATAATGGATTCTGCTACGTTGGTGGGAAGGCAATTCAATAAGATGGCACAATATTGAGGGGAATTTTTCCATTTCTGTAATTTAAGTCACCCGATTGGTCCATATATAATTCAGAGAATCGTTCTAAAAATTCATCCGCTCTCCCCTTTTTGGTCTTACATCTAGTATTCTGCCTAAATCGATTGGTTTTTGAAGGGTGTTTGCAAGGGCTGTTAAAACAGCCTCTTCCCTTGTACCATTGTCCGCTATTAGTGCTTCATGCGACGGATGCCCTATATTTGTTAGGAATCTGGTGTGCTCGCTTGGGGTAATTATTTGCTGGATCACCGCCCATAAATCACGGGAATCTGCGTGATAAACGCGCACAAAAGAAACGGGTGATTTTCTACGATCGGGTATTTGACTTAAATCTCGTTAGGCTTCCATGGGGAACAGACTCTAATTGTATGGGGATTATTTGCACTCACTGCATTGGTTGGATGAAAAGTAGGATTAGGCATTTCCCTTACAGGGAACTGTCAAAGGGTTGTTTGTTTAGTTTCAAGATCTACCTTGGCTTCTTCAATGGTTGTCTCACCCCCAGATCTATATCTTCCCCTTCACCAGGGGGTTCACGGTACCTTCTAAATTATGTCTTTCCTTCTCTAACTGCTCGTACAACTTGTCTAGGGGTACGCTCTTCTTTCTCCTTAACTAATTGAGTTCTTTTTCTAGCCTGGCTTCTGGTACCGTGAACTCTGGGACTATCTATAATAGATGGAGCGGTCGGTCTGTGCCATGGAATCTAATTGTCTATTCCGTTCACAAGCTCCACAATATGTATCCGTCACATGGAGATTGCAAGATGTATAAGGCGTTGGACGTGAATTCCTAATTTTAACACTTTCCCAATCTTCTAAATAATTATCGTCATCCCCCTTGTAACCAGTGCCATGTTTTAAGCGTATCCTCACGCTTAAAACATGGATGCCAGTTTCGCTGTGGACGATTTCCTTTTCCCCTTATCTTTAATACTCTCAGGCTCCTCCCTTAGGCTACCTGGAGGTTCAAATGCTTCAGTATCCTCTAATTTTATCCCCCGTTTTAGAGTTGCTTCCTTCCAACTTGCCATTCTACTCGCTTTCTGTTCCTCATCATCATTTTTCCACAATTCAATTAATTATTTTGCCTCTGCACTATCGCTGCATTGCCAGACAATCTGCTCAATGTATTTCAATCCCTTTACTGTATCTATGCCCCCTTTGGGCCATAATTCGCTCCCTAATTCTCTATTTAAAACTCCGGAAAGAATTCTCAATCGGTCAGGTTTTTGTGGAAATTCACCATATTTCTTGTAACAGATTTTCCAAATCAGCGGTCATATCTTTATTTACGTGGTTCCCCATTCTATTGGATATGGAAGCAACTCTCAAACTACTCGCACCTCAAAACAATTTTCCCCTTTCTAATTTTGAATTTACCAAAGTCGTTTTTAAACAATATTCAAAAATTAAGGTGCTCCAGGAAACAACCAACCACAATCACACACGTTCCCGCAGCCCGTTTCCTATCCCAGACACTAATCTAAGCACGCAAGCAAAATCAAATATAGAAAATAAATTATTCCGCTTATTATAAGTATGCCTAACCACATTCCTGTATAAACAATAAGCATTCGTCTAATAGAGCATTTGTTAACTATACAGTCTCAAAATTAAATCGCAGTATTCTCAATCCCTCCTCGTGGCGTACTCGGTCAACGGAACGACTCCTCCCCCGACACAGCGATCGAAAGAATACGAACCCTGATCGAACCACCATGAATCAGATTCTAACAATACTACAATCCCGATTTAAACAAATACAAATATTCAATTCAAATGCACTTTTACTTCAGTTATCTAACACCCAAAAATCCTTAAGCACTCGCACAGACAATACAAGTAGCAGTCCGCGATCTTAACACACTCTAAATCTTAACACGCTCTCAATCTTTTTACATGCACAAAGTATTTATACAATTCGGATTGAATAAAGATGCTAAAATAGACGATGCTAGATTTCTACAATTTACAATAATAATTTAACACGCTCGGGCACAGTTTACAAGCATCCAATCTCAATCCCGCGTCATGCTGTTATCAATCAGTGAACCTCTCCCTCTGATATCGAAGATATTCCCCTTCCTAGGGTACTCTTTGCTGAGGGGTACTACTTCTTAAATGGACTAGTTTTCTTCCTAAATCTTTCCCCTGTTAAGACTGGACTTCTATAGGGGGACCTCTATCCTTCCTCTCCAAGTTCTACAGAATTAGGGGTACCTCTCGCATCCGGGTACTTTTCACTAAGTAAACCATGTTCCCGTCTCTCAGTTACTCTTCGCTATCAGGTACAATCGATCAGAGGGTTACCATTCACTGTTGATCAGCCGCTATTCGAATTCAATCTCAAACATGCACAAACTCCGAAATTCTATTTACAGAGAATTCGAATTCTACCATATGGGCAGAACTTCAATGTGAAATTCTGTATTTGGAAATTTGATTCTGCAAATCTAAACTCGTTCTCGGACCAACTAGTTTTCGTGTGTATCCCTCCACGTACGCGGGCTCTCGAATCAAATGTAATTGCCCAATGAAATCTCGAATGGACTAGAGTATTCCCAGCCAATCTATACTCTAGCCACCGAGCCCAGTGCCTTTACGAGATTCCTCGTCCGTCACTTCAGGGAGGGATTCAGATATCTTCACACAGGCGTGGTCTCTAACCAACCTAGGTTTTACCTCTTCAAAAGGATTTCCTTTACACCTGCTTGGCACCGGGTGTCAGCTCCTAGCCTCTTCGTGCTGGCAGTCGATGCCGATTTTCGGAACGCATCTTTCCAATTAGTGCTCCCAGCAACGATAGGTCAAATGCTGCACTACTTAGCACATAAACCAGACTTATATTTCAATACCCCACCAATTGGATACTAAATCGGGAACAGTGGGCCACTCCTCGCCCTGGAAGCAAGTTTGGCTCTCGTTAAGCAGCTGCAGCCTGCCAACTACGGCCACGTTTTTGGGCTACTCCTCGCACTGTTTTATGGGCCCCTAACCCAAAGGAGTGCTATCCAACCCCTGTGCTTGCTAGACTCTGTTCTACGATCTCGTTGGGAAGAGATCGTAGAACAGAGTCTAGCCCACGAATGATCGATCTGCTCTGACCGGCGAAGTACCGAAAATCAATGCAAAAACCGCACAGTGGTGCCGATTTCTGTCCTCACCATCGAAATAGCTCAACACCCTTAATCGCAAACTTGTGTTTGGGGGTCTGTTGAGACCCCGGACGAGCCCCCAATGTAAATAGCTTGTTCTAAGCTTCCCCCAAGTCTAGTTTCAGTCAATAAAATACTGAGTCAAGCACATGCACATCTAAACTTTATTTTGGAAAAACACAATAACAGTTCCCCACCACTATACCTAACCACCGCGAGTTTGATCCTTGTATCTGCCTGGCCAAGCCCTCCTAGCCTCGTGCAAGCAGAGACACGCCAAAAGGCCACGCAGTCCGAAGCGTTCTCCCAGAAGATCAACACAGGACCTCGTGGGAGCGGCCTTTTATAGGTCCCAGAACCTTAAGGGGCTGAACCACATGGGGGTGGTGTCTATACAGTGCAATAACAGATATCGATTAACACAATACATGATAGACATTTCCCTAACCCAATAATACAGTAACTAATACATTGTATTCAAACGGTGCTTCTGGAAGGAAGCAAACAAGAATAAACATTGAAACATATGCCTGAGATTCAAACAGTTTGTCCAAAGCTCAACAGCTCAACCAATCATCAACCAACAGGATGACCGTCTCACAACATTATTTATACTATTTACAATGCCCTTGCAATGATCCAATCATAATGATGCATTTAGGATTCATTTGCAAAACTGCTATACATTTTATCAATTTAGGAAAAACAAGGAGAACACCTGGACCCCTTTATGGTGTCTTTAATTTGGCCAGTATTAACAACAGTTCTTTTGTTTTCGGCGCAATCACTTCCTTTGGGAGTGAGTTCTACCTTCTCACCACCTTTGTATTAAGATATTACTTCTCCATTTCTTTGCGGATACTGATCTTTAATTTCTGGAGGTCAAAATGCCAAACCAAAAGCAGATGTCTTCTCTATATGGTAATTATTTGGACCAAATCTAAACCAGCATTCAGTGAAAGAAAATGATGTATAATTTCAGCAGTAACTTTGTGGGTTGGTTCAAGGTAGTAAAGTGATCCAATTATTGGAGCCGAGCATCTCTGGGGTCAATGCTGACCTCCTGTGCTGTGCGTGTGGAGTTATACATGCTCTCTGTATCTGTGTGGGTTTCCTCTGGGAAGTCCGATGTTTGTTCATGTCCCAATGATACATTCTTTTGACATTTAGTTGGGTGATGGGAAAATCGGGGTAATGCTGATTAACGCTTGAAAGGGAAAAGATAGCAAGTGGGGGTGTGATAGTTTTGATGGGAGAGATCTGAGCCCCATCTGGACTCTTGAGCTGAATAAAGTCATCCATTTCATGGGCAAATGTGGGAAAGAGGAAATGTGAAAAATAGTGTAATTCTACTTATTATGACTGCGGGCTGCCAGTCCATCCATTGTACATTCGCACATACATACAGCACATTCATTTAAAAACGTTTTTCTGGAATTGTATTTTTCCTCACAGAGCTGTTCACAGCACACCAGATGTGAGCTAATCTGCTTCACTGCAGTATAGCTTCTGCCCTGGAGTAATCTAGTTTTCTAGATACAGCAGCCTGCATTTCGCTGGTTATTATGATTAATTTTGAAAACCTCTTTGTTTAAGCACTGGGATGGAAATCACTTCATCCTGGAAATCGGTCCTTCTTTCATACTGTTGAGTTGTTTATTGTTGAAGTTCATGTATAATTTATTTTATGTGTGTTGTCTCAGTCTATGTGCCTGTGATGCTGCATAAAGCAAGTTTTTCATTGTACCTGTACTTCACCGTAATCATTACATATGACAGTAAACTCGACTTAACTTTAATTTTGATCATTGCAAGTTCCTTGTAAATATTGGAGAAAGGTATCCATTCAGCTCTCTTACCAATTCCTTGATTTTGTTTATGGTATCATTGTTATCCATTTTTATTGGCACCATACTGCTTCTCATCAGCCAGTTTTTGATGTATATTTATACATTTTTGTGCTGATTTTGTATCCCTTGCTGTTTCTTTCATATATCTTTCCTGTAGCCTTTACTATGTTATCATTTTTTGCTGATCTTTGTATCTTTCTCAGGATCTGCACTTTTTCATGCCTCTTGTGTGCTTTTTCATTTAGTTTTATGTTGACACTTACCTCTTTAATCACATTTCTTTTGGCAAGTAGAATGCTTGCTTCTTATTCAAAAGAAGTTCTATATTTTTGTCCTTTTCCCACCGATTTTCCCAGTTGACTGTGAGATGGTGTCTGGCCTGGCACATAGAATCATGAAGTTATACAGCATAGAAACATGCCCTTTGGCCCAACCTGTGCATGCCGTCCAAGATGCACTATCTAAGCTAGTTCAATTTTCCCGCATTTATTCCATATCCCTCTAAATCTTCTAAATGTTTAATATTCTTGAACTTACCAAGGTATCAACAGTTCCACACATTAACGACTGAAAAAATGTCTGTAATACCAAACAGCCTCACAGTGCCCTCCATAATGTTTGGGACAAAACCCATAATTTATTTATTTGCCTCTGTACTCCACAATTTGAGATTTGTAATAGAAAATAATCGCATAAATGATGGGTCCTTGTCCCAAACATTATGGAGGGCACTGTATTCCCTCTCTAATCATGAACTTGATTTAATCTTTAATCAGCTACGAGACTAAGTGGGACCTGTTTGGTGGGGATTTGGGGGTGGGGGAGGGGATTGTGGGGGTGGGGAGGGGGCTGTGGGGGCGGGGTGTTGTGGGGACAGGGTTGTGGGGCGGGGTTGTGGGGGCAGGGGGTTCGTGGGGAGGGGGGGTTGTGGGGGCAGGGGTGTGTTTGGGCGACGGAGTGTGTGGGGGGGAGTGTGTGGGGGCTTGTGGGGGGAGGGGTGTGGGCGGGGGGGGATTATGTGGTGGGAGAGGAGTGTGGGCGGAGAGAGAGTGAGCTTGGAGAAAAGATGGGGGAAGATCCATGCGGGAGAGGGGGGCATCATGGGGGAGGGGGGGAGGGGGGGAGGAGTCAGCGAAGGGAACCAGAGGGGTAGTGGCTGGAATTGGCGGTGCGATGGGAACTCACGGCGGGTGCTGGTCGCTGGTTCTCCGCCGGGATCAGAGTCTCCCCTTTCCATTTGGCAACATTTCCGACTCCGAGCTGGGCTGGATCTCCGACTGGTCTGGTCTGGGTCTCCCACGCTGGGCTGGGTTGGGTCTCTGACGTTGGGCTGCTGCTTGGGGCTGTGCTGCTGCTTGGGGCGAGGCTGCTGCTTGGAGCGGGGCTGCTGCTTGGAGGAGAGCTGCTGCTTGGGGCGGGGCTGGGCTGCTTCAGGTCCCTCCGAAAGTCTGGTTGGAAACCTCCGCCGGCTATCCTCAACATAAAGACGCGATGGCGCAGGAAGGGGCGGACCATCCCGGGGCGTTATGGGAAGAGACAAATCCACGCGGCGCTGTCTGGCAGGAGAAGAGATCGATCTGCGCACACGCGGTTTTAAAGATTTTTAAAACTCGCTAACTTTTACAGATTCAACCGATCGGAACAAAACTTGGTGCAATCGCAGCACAGGAGAACGGTGAGTGAACTGGCGAAAAATCATAGCCATTTCTGTGCAAATAGAAAGACCGTCAAACCGGAAGATAACAAGATTAGAGTTTTAGTTATGTATAGATTGATATTTTCCGTCCCTCTCCCCTCTTTCTGTAATGACCACTCTCTGTTTCAATCTCTCTCTGCCGCACTATCCCTTTCACTATATTTTTGCTTGACACCTTTTTCTACAACTGAAATACACAAATCAATGCTGGTTATCTTGATGAAGGGATGTACAAAGTGATACATGATGGATTCAAGAGCTGCAACTCTTCACACTACAGAATCTCCAAAACACTTTGGTCAATTGGGCCTATTATATTAGGTAAAATCAGTCACTGAGCAAATGAAAGAATAAACAAAATTCAAACTTCTGATCCAACCTTCCATTTCAATTTAATGGCACTTTACTCTTTTTGGGCATAAAGTGGCAATGCAAAAGGATTGTTCATTCATGAAACGTTGCTTTCTCTAATCAATTGCCTTGGATGCCTGTTCAGTCTCTGCTGGGGTAATGAGTTGCACAATAAAAAATACGTTTATCCACTGTGATTTGATGTTGTACTACACAAGTGTTTTACATTTTAAAAGGAGTATAAATTATATGTTATGAGAATGTGATGTGCTTTCCATTAATGAATTCTTGGTTAATGTTACAAAATGCCAGCTGTAAAATATTATAATGTCCTTTGAATCCCCATTACTGTAATATACATGTTAAATACCTGAATCTCTTTAGATATTTAGATATATTTATATCTTTTTATGATTTGTTCTGTACAATATAGTTAGTTTTCATTACTAATATATATTAGAATTCTGCTTCAAAAAAAGCCAGCTTAATGAAAATGAATACAGCAAGCAACATCATTTTCTCTGGGTCTTATGCTCATTACTGGCCCTGGGGCATTTATTACGAGCACTTCAAGACCAGTAATGACCAAAATACTCAAATAAAATGATGCTACCATTAACATTATTATCAATCAACATGTCCTTACCCTGACTTTGTTAATGGCACAACCTTTTCCTTTGTTCATTAGTACTTTTCATATTTTTCACGGCAGTCTTTGCTGTATATTTACAATCTTGGTGCTCTGTTTTAATAAGTTATTTTATTTAATTACGCCTCATTTGTCAATTTTGATCTTCTGGCACCGTTCACGCCTTGATTATCTATTCATCACAACTCTCCTTGTTGTCCACTCCAAGTGGCAGGTCAAGAAAAAGGCTCATTAATGTTGAAAGAATGTCAGAAAAGGTAGGTGCAGCAAAGGATCTCAGTTTGTTTACTTGAACTGATTAAATATCTCTTTCTCAGATTACCAGTTAGTTTGCATTGACAATGTCAATCCGTTTAAGCAGCTGCATTTTGAGAGCTCCCTTTGTATCATCATTCCTAGTTGAAAACAATTCTGCCAGGATTCTCTTTTGACTAGGCTCGAGTGCCAGCCAGAGTGCAATGACTCTGAGTCAGTAGGTTCTGTATGTCCACAGTGTACTGTAGGCTGAAGTTCTAATATAGTAATGAGAGTGTTGTCAGAGGTAAAATATTTTTAAAAAGTGCTGGAAACACTCACCTGGTCAGGTTGCATCTCTCAGTCAAGTCAAGTTGAATTTATTTTCATATGTAAAAATGGGAGGAGGAACAGCTAACATTTCACGTGGAACGCCCTTCTTCAGAACTGAGACGGAGACAAAATAAGCTTGTAATACTGCAGGGAGGGTGGAGGAGTGGGTCATTCCGATAGAGTAAAATCAGGATGACCTTGGAGATAAGCTGTAAACAGGTTTTCTGGTGGATGCATGAATGGGAGCAGTTAGAGGGTGAGAACATAGATGCCTGGTATGTCAGGCCGGGCATGTCCTCCATTGCCAGAAGAACAAAACATGTTTGGTGAAGCAGAGAAACAAGGAACTGCAGATGCCAATTTACACTAAAAGACCCTGTGTGCTGAGTAACTCAATCTTTTGAGAACATGGATAGATGATGTTTCAGGTTGGGATCCTTTTTCAGACTGATTGTAACAGGGAGGAGAAAGCTGGAAAGGAGGAGGGGCACTTTTGAGGCCTTGTGAGTTAGAGGTGGATAGAAGTGAGGGGATTTTTTGACAGGCAGATGGTTGGCCAAAGGCCAGAGATGAAAAGACAGAAACTGTGATATAAGGATGAAAGAAGTGCAAATTGTAAAGCCATAGGAAGGAACATAGGTGGTAGGGGAGAGGTTATGGGAGAAATAGGTATGCATCCTGGTTGGGGGTGGGGTTAGTTGACTTATTGGAAAATTCAGTGTTCATACCATTAGGTCGTAAGCTACCCAAATGGAACATGAGGTGTTGTTGCTCCAGTTTGCGTGTAGTCTCACTCTGGCAATGAAGGAAGCCCAGGACAGAAAGACCAATATGGGAATGGGAAGGGGTTAAAATGGTTTGGGGTCTCTTTCCCTTCACCCCCGTTGTTGTCAGTGATGTTGTCTTTCAGATGAGATCAGGACCCCTCCTTTGTTCTCAGATGGAAGTTAAAAGGTTATCCCTAGAATCTTGCCAAAAATGAATTCCTCACTCAACACAAAGTGAGCTGTAATAAGCAACACTGTGATATGACCCAAAAACCTTTCACTGAAAAAAGGTTTCTGTGTCATATCACAGTGTTGTCTATTGCAGCTCACTTTAGGCTGCTGGAATTCCTAAATCAAAATGTGACTGCATCCCAAATGTACTTAATTGTTTCAAACCAATATGGATCATTCTGAAAGGAACACAATAACGCAGGACTTTAATTATTTAAATGGAGCTCTTTTACTTTTAGTATCCCACAACATGGTCAATAATCACGATTTCTAAGAAGTACTTGTGGTCAGTAATAATTTTATAATCCACCATCATTTGTATCTTTGGTCACCATTAATTTTATAATCCATCACCATTTGCATCCAGTGAGAAGTGATAAAATGCAGGCTGCTGATCATTGACAATTGGGAACACAGCAGATATATGAATATTCTATCATCTGTTGGAAGATTTACACTTCTGAAGACTTCTGCATTTCACGTTTATACCTTCCTGACAAAATCCTCCCTGCTGTAGAGAACAGCTGCTGGAGATTTGTGATCTTCTGCTTGCTCCAAAATGAGCGTGGGTTAGTCCAAAAAACTGTTGTAGGAACTCATAGAAACAACGATCTACAGATACTGGTTTACAAAAAAAAGACACAAAGTGTTGGAGTAACTCAGCAAGTCAGACAGCATCTCTGGAGAACATGGCTAGGTGACTTTTTGGTTGGGTCTGAAGAAGTTCCTAACCTGAAACCTCATCTATCCATAATTGTGTTATCCTTTCACTGAACAAAAGGTAATTAACCTGAAATGTTAACACCTGTCTCTCTTCAACAAATGCTGCCTGACCTGTGGAATTCATTCAGTAGTTTTTCCCAACACCTGCAGCATTTTGTATCAAGGTTCAGCTGGGAAATTCATATAATGCAATTAGAAATATAGAACACCATGCCTCCTGAGATATGGTAAGTGGTTGACATTTTCCAGTGCCTTGCAGTGAACTGTTGTGTTTGGTGCTTGGCGTTAAACAGCAAGGCACGTTTGTAAAGGATCTTATTTTGGACGTTAAGTGGAACGCCAGTTCTCTGGTATATTTAATGAGTTTGAACTGACTCTCTAGTTAGCACGCAACAAAAGCTTTTCACTGTACCTCAATACATATGACAATAAACTAAACCCAACTCGTACACAACTGCAAGTGTTGTCACAATGTTGCAGATCTGCCTACTTACACGGGGTGATCTTACACTGGAGCTCATTCCTGAAGATTCATTCCATTCCTACGGGAAGCTTGGTGGAGATGGGGTGCATCACCCCTGTGAAGTGCGTGCACAATGTAGGATTACTGGGCTGGATTTATGGGGACATATTGGATGGGTAAGAGAGCCTACTGGTAATGCAACTTTCTAACAATAGGTTTATGGAAAACAGGGTGGACAGATTATGGACATTAATTTACATTATGTTTCTCTGTACCTTGTGCCTGCATAATCCTTCCTCATCAAGTATAGGTAGAAAAAAAATCACCGTGTGAACATATAATATGATTATTGATATACAAGGGTGAGGACCTCAGAACCTAACCTAACCAATGGAAATATAAGAGATTTGAAAATTGACACATAACTGACGTGTATATTATTCCTTCATTAAATGATTATTCAGAATATATAATTCTAAATTCAGGTTGTTATTTCTCTTTATATTTCATTATGTCATAATTATTCTGCACTTCATTTTGTAATTCTTCATAATTATTATCTGAACTCAATAATGTTGAATCTTGAGTGAATTAAAAGTCAATGGGAAGATTAACTCATAATGGAAAGGTGAGCTTTTTTTGTTATGTTTGTGTCTTAAATAATAAAAGCCGAAGGGAGGTCTATTGCAGAAAGTGTAGTCAAGCCTTCAACTAGATGTGAGATTTGAGCAATAGATGGAGATAAATCAATTTAGGCCCATGAACCATAAACCATTCATAATTATCATTTTAAGTGGTAGGTGACGCATTTTATATCAGCACTCAATAATTAAGTACATTAAGGGGAAAAATTCTAGCATTGAAATAAATGATATATATAAATGAGCTTTGAACATTATATGTAAAATTAATGGCAAAGGTGTTGCTCATTATGGTAACAGGAAAGCAGAGTTTCCATGCACATAAGGCCCTAAAGAAACACAGGGGTTTCAAAGTATCTTCTGAATTACATTAACTTGATGTTGACAAAATATTCAGTCATCAGTTGTGCGTAACAAGATCTCACCAGCAGCAATAAGATGAATGAGCAGATTCTGTGTTGATTGTGGGTTAAATGTGGGCCAGTACTCTTGAGAGCGCACATCTTTTCTTGTTTCATTTCTCTCATTAGACCCATTTGAAAAGTTGCAGACAGTAACCTGCTTTAGCAAGGGCATTGGTCCTCATATAAAACTCTGGAATGAGGTGTGGATTCAACTTCTGATTTAGAGAAGAATGTTTCTAAGCAGCTTATTAGTGATAATAAGGAATAAATGAAGAGTTGTCAAATTGGATCTGTAAAAGGAATGTGTAGGATTGAGGGCCAGCATTATGGGATGTTTCATCACTTATACTTTTGACGTCCAATAACAAATGGTGTGCTATCATACTGTACATGCTAACTACATTCAATGTTCCAACAGTCAGAACAAGACGCTTTTTCTGTCAGTATTATTCCAACATATAGAAATGGTTTGAATTATTCTGGCTGAGAATTCTCATCAACAACAGAAACCACCTATCTTCACATGTGTAATCCTCAAGTCACAAGGAAACAGCAGAATTGTTAGAAATGGGCTGGGATTGGAAAAGAGCTGAGGGCAGACAGGAAGGAATCTGAAGAAGGGTCTCGACCCAAAACATCACCCATTCCTTCTCTCCAGATATGATGCCTGTCCTGCATTTTGTGTCTCCCTCCGACTTAAACCACCATCTGCAGTTCTTTCCAACACAAGGAATTTAAAGAGTTGTGTAAAATTTTGTGGGCAGTGGTGTTACAAAGAACTGCAGATGCTGGTATCTTGAGCAAAGCACAAATTGCTGGAGGAAATCAGCACGTCTGGCAGCGTCTGTGGAGGGAATCATTAGATGACGTTTCGAGACGGGATCCTTCTTCAGACTGAGTTGGAGTGGGTAAAAAAGGAAAGGTACTCAAAGTCATGTTCTGAAATAGGATAACAAGGAAGATTCACTAAATCTGCAAAGATGATTTGAGAGATCAAGGGGTGCAGGTACATAGTTCCATGAAAGTGATGGCACAAGTAGACAGGGTTGTGCAGAAGGTGTTGAGCACGTGTGCCTTCATAGATCACGTATTGAGTACAGGGATTGGGAATCGCATTGGAACATCTAGTAGAGTTGCTGCTGCATAGATCCATTGACTTGGGTTTGATCTAAACTTCAGCTTCGGCATGTGTGGAAATGCATATTCTCCATATAACCTTGTAGGTTTCTCCTTGCTACTGTGGTTTCCTCCCATGTGGTATGATAGATTAATTTGTCGCTGTGAATTGCCTTGAGTATGTAAGCGGCTGGTGGAATCTTGGGGGAGATGATGGGAGTGAAGGGAATAGGTTATGGGGAAAATTACTGGGAAATTGGGATTGCTGTGTGTACGCTTGCACAGACTCGATGGGAAGATTGGCCTCTTATGTAGTATGTATATATGGAATGTTTTCAGCTTCCTTTTCGTGCATTCTTCTATCATGTTTTTAATGTCCAATACTGGAACATTTGTACAAGAGTTATGAACTCCTTGTTCCCGAGATGGGTAAAAATTCCCGTTTTGTAAATCTTGCCTGCTATACATTATCAAACAGACCTGTAATTCCATGGACACCTCAGCATTATATTCCGAAACATAAATTGTAATTGTTTCTGGTTTTGAATTCTCATGGTATCACACCAAACATTAATCACAGTTTTAATTAAGGGGTAAATGATTTATTCCCAAACCAACAGAAAAAAAACAATTTGAATTTGAGGTTAATTAATATATCCTGGCATTTACACCCTTATTTACTGTGTAATTACATTCTTCAGGCGATGGAAACAATTTCCATTGTTTGACAGGGCCTGTAATAGTTGTGCAGTGGGATGTAAAGATGGCAGGATTCTCCAGTATAGGAAAGAATTGCAGATGTTGGCTATACACCGAAGAAAGACTCAAAATGCTGGAGTAACACAGCGGGACAGACTGTATCTCTGGAGAGGAGGAATGGGTGATGTGTCTGGTCGAGACCCTTTTTATATCAGATTATATCAGAAATAGTTTACGGGATTATGGTCTGAAGAAAGATCTCGACCCAAAACACGACTCATTCCTTCTCTCCAGAGATGCTGCACGTCCCGCTGAGTTACTCCAGCATTTTGTGTCTATCGTCAGAACATTCTCCGGACTGTAGAATTGTCATATTATAGAAAAACACTGTGGCAGCTTCATCAGTCTCTCTATTGTAAACGTCCTCGTGGACGCACTGTCAAATTGTTTCTCTATCTCCCACATTTTAAATAATCTTCACTATTTTTCTAACTTTTGCCAACTCTGTTGTGTATCATTCTTGGGTGGCAAGTGGGGCTTTGATGGCTTTCCCTACTTCACTAAAGGTAAACTGAATAGAAAGGCAAAAAAGGGTTGCAGTGATGTCAGGGAGTGTTCTGAAAAGATTTATATGGAAATAGACAGGAGATGGATCAGGATGGACATGTTTTAAATTGGACAGAAGAGGCTGAAGGGAGATTTAATAAATCTGTGTGAAATTATAAGATTAAGAAAATGAATAGAGAAGCGACTGCGAAAGATGGAATTTGGAGCAAAAAGCAAACTGCTGGAGGAACTTAGTGTCGAGCAGCATCTGTGGGGGGGGGGGGGGGGGGTGAGGAATTGTTGACGTTTGACATAACATTATTTCTCAAAATTCTTACAATTGTGATGAGCTTTATCCTCAATGCTCTGAACAGGTTTTAAAGAAAGCAATACATTGCAACTAATGGGGATTATGGGTATATTTGATGCTCACGCGCGTGTCGTGTTCTTGTGGGTGTTCTTGTGGAGTTGGGATTCTTAGAACTTTCTTCCTGAAATGGGATACAGACTAGGCTTTTTGTTAACTTTGTGAGAACATGTCACCTACTTGGGGATAATAATACAAGAACTGTGAGAGAGATTACTGATGGATTATTTGTATGTTTAAATATATACTGTATGACCTGACATTGTCTTCACGTTGGTACACAAAAGGCTGGAGAAACTCAGCGGGTGCAGCAGCATCTAAGGAGCGAAGGAGATAGGCGACGTTTTGGGTCGAGACCTGTGTTCGCGTTGCTGTCAGCTGGTGCTTGCTGTGCAACAACTGGCTAGTGTGTTTTTAACAAACAATACCTCCCTCCGCTCTAAAAGGTACTTTAGCTGAAAATGTTTTGGCACTTTCTGTGGTTATGAAAGGTCCTTTATAAATGCCAGTCCTTCTGGTTTAAATGCAAGCTGTTAACTGGTCCAATGAAGCCTGACATTAATTATTTTCAACATTCCCTCTTCGTCCTTCCGTTTTTCGCCATCTGAAAGTGTTTTGCATTTGTATTTTGGTTAATGCTACCCTTCGATTGCTCATTTTCATGTGAAGATAATAAAACCACACAAAAGAAAAGTTGTACCAATTTCTATGATTAAATTGTTAGATTGAAACGTAAAAAATGTTTCGAGTCTGCCAAATGAATTGTGACTCACACTGTTTTGTATGACATTTGTTCTAATAATGGCCATTGGATCCTGTAAGGTGCATTTAGCTTTTAAACTGTCATTTTTGCATTTGTGCAAAATGGCTTTGGGAACACTTTAATGCGAAACTGTCGCCATAATTCTTATGATTATAGAGCATAATGTTTTCTACAACAAATCTGGGGCTCGGAATACTATTTCTGGCATTGTGTAAATCTTCTTTTTGCATTTATTGAAATTGGATTTAAAATGGGAGAGACGAAAACTAATTTCCATTAATTCTTAGGAAGTGTGTGTGTGTGTGTGTGTGTGTGTGTGTGTGTGTGTGTGTGTGTGTGTGTGTGTGTGTGTGTGTGTGTGTGTGTGTGTGCGGCCAGCTAATTTAAAAAGATGAATCCAGCATGCATTAAACCTATCTATGTTTGTTGTTATTTTGATTTTTCTCTATTGCCTCTGCATTATATGTCCTGTCTTCATCGTAATTTGATGGTGGTCCCTTGAGAATTTTCCTGATTATTTTTTAGATTTGTGTAAGCCCCTTCATGAGTGGATATCTATCTCTCAGCTTGTTAATAAAGTCAGGTTTTTTAACGAGATAAAAATAAAACCACCTTTCATTTAGAGTGTACTAATAAAGTTGTGTATTTGACCAGTTTCCCCTGGGCACTCCAAGTTATGACTTCAATGTTACTGACATTGGAGTCATGTTCCTTTTCAGTCTAATTCATTAGATAGCGTGGTGGAAGATTGCAACCTTCACGTGGTCCGCCCTCTTTCGACGAATGCAATCAACCCGGCATGCACAATCAAATAAGATCAAATAGAACAAGTTGTCCTACAACTTTAGGCTGTGCACGCCATACGCAAGAGAAAAAGATTAGATACCAAGATAAGATCTACATTGATGAGCCTTCATCCCTGGCACTGCCAAGTAAAGTCCAGAATTCTGATTACCATTATTTAAGTTAGTGAACAACGCTGATGTTAGAGCAACACTGGGTGGTAAATCACATTGCGTGTGGCATTATGTTAGCTTCTTTTATATGTAGAAGCACAAATTGCTAGAGTAACTCAGCGGGTCAGGCAACATATCTCTGATATGCGACATTTTGAGTCGGGACCTGAAACATGAGTCTGAAGAGGGCTGCCGACCCAAAACGTCACCTATCCATGTTGTCCAGAGACGCTGCGTGACCCATTGAGTTGTGTCCACGCAAGATTCCTACATCTGCAGTTCCTTGTGTCCCCAACTTCTTTTATGCATCGAGATGTTAACTTTCTCACATACTGGCGGGACCATTTGAAAAAGGACAGAATTTGAAGGCCATGGCCATTGCTGTTATACTTTACTGGAGTATTAGCTCTCAAGACTTCAACTGCTCTTTGAGTTTTTATTGTTGTCTGCTCCAGGGTGTAAAGCATCTGGCTGTAGCAGTCCACTGGGCCTCTGCCAACTGTTGATGGAAGTAATTGTAGCAGGTGAAAATTCAAGGACAGCAGAGAAGATTGATGGCTCCTTGTCACATTGTCTTTACACATCACAACCTGCAGAAATGCTGACTGGCAATTGCAGGAAAAACTGGATATAGTAACTGAGGTTTGTTTGCCGTTTATTTGAAACCCATTAGAAATTGATGAAGTTAGTTAAAATGATTTGGGACATATGCAAGTGTGATTTATAAAGCTGGTTTTGCAGGTTACACTTACAGCAGTATGAATTAAGAACCAGAATACAATGGGGTGAAATCTAAATTCATTAGAATCATAAAGATATACAGTATGGAAACGGGCCATTCAGCCCTCCTTGTCCATGCTGACCAAGTTGGCAGACTGGGCAAGTCCCATTCCTGCATTTGACCTGTAACTCCCTCAACCCTAACTATTCATTTATTTGCCCGAATGTCTTTGAAAAATCATAATTGTACCTGCCTCCATAGCATCACTGGCAGCTCATGCGAGATGCCGACTGCCCTCTGAGTGAAAATGTTGCCACTGAAGTCCCTTTTAAATCTTTCCCCTCTCACCTTCGCCTATGCCCTCTAGTTTTAGTATCCTGTACCCTGGGAAAAATAATGTCTTTGTTCATTTTATCCATGTCCCTCATGATCTCGTAAAGATTGACAAAACTGGGATTGTTTCATGGTCTAAATGGTGTAAGAAAAGATTGTCTCCAGTGCAGGAGAACAAAACAGACTTAACAGTTTGTGAAATAATTCTATGGTGGCTCAGTGGTAGAGTTGCTGCCCTACAACACCAGAGAATCAGGTTCGATCCTGACTGCAGGTGTTGTCTGTGGAGTTTATATGGGTTCTCCCTGAGATCACCCGTTTTCTCTCACACTCCAAAGACGTACAGGTTTGTGGGTTAATTGGCTATAATTATAAATTGTCCCTAGTGTGTAGGATAGTGTTTATGTGTGGGGCTCGCTGGTCGAAGGGTCTGTTTCCGCGTTGTGTCTCAAAACTAAAATAAAATAGAGCATATTCAGCAGTTAACTGGCTGGTTCCAATGTGAAGCGCATGTCAGCTGCAAATGAATGACAAATCACATGACCAAGTTATTCCATCTTGACAATCATTGACAAATGCCCTGATGTTGTATTTATTTTGATATTTGTAGTCCATTGTCCATAGGGATATAACAAAGTATGCAAAATGAGTGAGCTTTTCTCAGAGATCAAAATTGCTTCCAACATCTATGCTGTCCTCTCCCATATTCATGTTTGGGGTCGTTGGCCCCTGTGTGATAGCGAGCATTTCCTTCCATGAAGGTGTCCACCTGGGATCTTGTTATTGAGTGGGGAAGTCATAGTGCAGTAGCTTAATGGAATAACCGTGAGGTTGGAAGAAAGTACAAAACGGGGGTTTGGAAACAGAGCTGCAAATAACACAGCAGATAGAAACATAGAAACATAGAAAATAGGTGCAGGAGTAGGCCATTCGGCCCTTCGAGCCTGCACCGCCATTCAATGTGATCATGGCTGATCATCCAACTCAGTATCCCGTACCTGCCTTCTCTCCATACCCCCTGATCCCTTTAGCCACAAGTGCCACATCTAACGCCCTCTTAAATATAGCCAATGAACTGGCCTCAACTACCTTCTGTGGCAGAGAATTCCAGAGACTCACCACTCTCTGTGTAAAGAATGTTTTCCTCATTTCGGTCCTAAAGGAATTCCCCCTTATCCTTAGACTGTGACCCCTTGTTCTGGACTCCCCCAACATCGGGAACAATCTTCCAGCATCTAGCTTGTCCAACCCCTTAAGAATTTTGTAGGTTTCTATAAGATCCCCCCTCAATCTTCTAAATTCCATCGAGTACAAACCGAGTCTATCCAATCTTTCCTCATATGAAAGTCCTGACATCCCAGGAATCAGTCTGGTATGAGGTGATGGAAGAAGTAACACAGAGAAATATGGCTTCGCTACGCAGCCCTGTAGAAACAAGGCAAGGTTGCCAAAAAGAAAGGCAAACATGGATGGCCCGAGCAGTTACCACATACCCGAAGGCAGTGTGGGAATATATTAATTATTCATGTGTAGAAAGGAACTGCAGATGCTGGTTTGTACCGAAGATAGACACAACATACTGGAGTAACTCAGCGGGTGGGCTGCGGAAGAAGTGATATCGAAGGGATACAAGGATGCGAACGGTGGAACTGGTAGGACCCTTAGGCTGGGGGGAGAGAGAGAACGCAGGGGTCTATCTTCATTATTCATGCTCGGTCTGCCAACCTACCTACTAATATGGCAGAGTGAGCACCAATGACCCTTGAAGATAAAGACCTTCAGATTAAAAAATGTTGCATTTTATGAAATTGGTGCTCCCATTCTTTGTTTCAACCTGTCAGAGTGACTGGATCAAAAGCCATGGATGATGCACATGTGATTCCCATGGACAATGAATCTCTTTTTTTTTTTTCCTTTTCCAAAAACTTTATTTAACACAATCATATAATACAACACATCAAAACATTATCAAAAATAACACTATAACAAACAAATCATTGTAGTACAACAGTACATTCATTGTTTACAATAGTCTCAACCCCACACGGTGACCAGTGTTGACGGAAGGCCTCCAGAGTCCCCGTGGACACCGCGTGTTCCCTCTCCAGGGACACACGTGCACGGACGTAGGCCCGAAAGAGGGGCAGGCAGCCGACTCTAGCCTGACCATCGACCGCCCGCTGCCTGGACCCGCGAATGGCCATCTTGGCCAGGCCCAGGAGCAAACTGACAGGTAAGTCCCCCCCCCCCCCCCCACACTCGGCTCTCCCCACTCCCTGCCTTGTGTCCGAACACCAGGATTGTGGGGCTAAAATGCAGCCAAAGCTTGAGGAACAACCCCTTCAGATATTGGTACAGGGGCAGTAACCTCTCACACTCCATATACACATGGAACATGGTCTCCTCCTCTCTGCAGAAAATACATGCGGCGGACGAGCCCGTGAACCGGCTCAAAAAGTTTATTACATACCACAGCTCCATGCAACACTCTCCACCCCAGATCCCCAATGTAAAGGGGAACGACTCCCTTATAGAAGGACTCTCTCTCTCTCTCTCTCTCTTTTTCCGATAAGGTTGACCAAATTGATTGTGGGAATGAAGGATTTGTTTAAGGAGCTGGTTAGATATATACTCGTTGGAGCACAGAGACAGGATGGGATTAATTGGAGCAGAAAGTATTCTGAGGGGGTGATTCCCTGATGTAGAAATCTGGAGCAAGGGAACAAGAGTTTCAGTGTAAGGATCGTCTGCTTAAGATGGTTGAGATGGAATGTCCTCTTTGAGAACTCATTGAATATATTCAGATTGAAACAAAAATATACTTGAACTGTAGGGCTTTGAGTGTTATGGGGAGCCAACCGGAAAATGGAGCTGAAGTCAAAGTCACACCAACTCTGATCTGACATGGGGTTTCTCTTCCTCATATCTAATTTTGCAACATCACGTTCTACAGCAACATTCTGCAACACTCCACACACATGCAAACTCTGTAAGTTAAAGGCCTGGCAGGCAGTTAGAGATTTGGGCATTGATGCTGCTATGGTGAGTTCTGGGGATAATCCCCCTCTCATACAAGCCCTAGGAAATAATGTTTCTAAGCTGATGTTTATTTTTGTCACATATACTGAGGTACAGTGTCAAGCTTTGTTTTGCCAGCGATCCAAACAGCTCAGGTATAGACCATGCTTAAATACAATCAAGTTAACTCAAGTACAATATATAGTGCAAAGGGGAAGGTACAGAGTACAGAATATAGTTCTCAGTATTGTAGCGCATCAGTACCAGAGACAAAATCCAAAGCCAGCAATGGGGTAGAGGTGAACGGACAGACTCCTAACTTTGGAAGGACTGTTCAGAAGCCTGATAACAGAGGGGAAGAAGCTGTTCCTAATTTTGGTGGTGTGCGCTTTCAAATTTCTGTATCTCAAGCCCGATGAGAGCAGGGAAAGGAATTAATGGGGTGGGACTCCTTTGAATGTGTTGGCTGCATTTCTGTCAATATTTCTTCTATGGGAATGGACCACAAAAACTCGATAATATTTGTTTACTCTGTTGGCTCAGAGACACTGTGATTATGTAGATGCTGACATCACTGTTGAGATCAACTAACTGCATACATTGGAGGTCAATCTTGAAACCTCGGTTCTCAGCAGCTCTGTATCACATTAAGTCGCATCCTGACTAACTATGCCATCAGGAGCCCTGCGAGCCAGTGTGAAGTTCATCTTTGTTTGTACCAATGAATATTTAAAATTGTACTTTAATAGTCTTCACTTAGTTACATCTGTTACATGTGTTTTTCATTCACAGAATGGTGCACAGCTGTTAAAATGTGATCAGTGTCTCATAAAGGAAAATAACAGCACAAATTTAAATAAATTAGTGCCATGCTGGAGGCAGTGTGGTCAAATCTGTCCAGATTTATGACAGTAAATGGATTAATGTAACAATCTGGAAGCCACGCATGTTTGAGATAATACTGTGAAGAGCAGATTCACCCTCATCTCACGCCAGCTTCCACCAAGGCACAGATTTAAGCTCATGTAACAAGCACAATTACAAGCGTGGCAAACTCAACAGAATTGTCTGGGTTTTGATCTGAAAGAGATATTTTTAATGAAAACTGGTAAATCTCGTCAATATTACAACACTATTAAGGTTTCAAAAGCTTGTAGCTCGCAAGATGAATACTGTCTGTGTTCTGTCCAGAGCAGGAGGGAACTACAACAGTGGCAAGGGGCAAAGCCATGAAGCGATGTGAAGACAAGGATGATCATTTTAAAGTAGATGCCATTCTGAACTGGGAGATAATGTGTACTGGCAAATAGAATTGGTGAATGAATGGAACTTGGTGCAAATCAGTTTGCCAACAGCCAGGTGTATGATGTGCTTAATTTTAAGGAGTGAATGTCGAGACATTCAGGAGTGCAGGAAGGAGATAGAGAACTTAGTGAAATAAAGTCAGGACAATAACCTCTCACTCAATGTCGGGAAGACAAAATTGGTAGTAATTGACTTCAGGAAGCAAGGTGGAGTACATACCCTTATCTTCTACAGATGCAACATGGAAAGCATATTGTTGAGTTGCATGGGGGTTACACAAAAAGCTGGAGAAACTCAGCGGGTGCAGCAGCATCTAAGGAGTGAAGGAGATAGGCGACGTTTCGGGTCGAGACCCTTCTTCAGACTGAAGAAGGGTCTCGACCCGAAACGTCGCCTATCTCCTTCACTCCTTAGATGCTGCTGCACCCGCTGAGTTTCTCCAGCTTTTTGTGTAACCCTCGATTCTCCAGCATCTGCAGTTCCTTCTTTAACACTTGTTGAGTTGCATCTCAGCTTGGTTTGGGAACAGCTCTGCCCAAACCGCAAGAAATTTAGTAGAGTAGTAGATGTTGTCCAGTCCATCACACAGATCAGACATCCCACCATTGACTTCATCTACATCACGCTGCCTCGGAAGAACAGCCAACATAACCAAAGACTTGTCTCACGCTGGTCATTCCTTCCTCGCACCTTCTGCCAGTCCAGCAGAAGGTACAGAAGCTTGAAAGCACATCAGACTCAGGAACAGGTTTTTCCCCTCTGTTAAGGCTTTTGAACAATCTTCACAGAAGATAGGGTATTGTTTGTTTCACCTTTAACCCATTGAGGAGATTGGATTTTATCTGCGGAACTGATGTGCTACAATGGTGAGAACTCTTCTGCAATCTTTTTGCCTTTGCTCTGTATATTGTATTTGAGTTTGAATTGATTGTATCTGTATATGGTTTATCTGATCTGTATGGATAGCATGCAAAACAAAGCTTGACACTGTACCTCAGTAAATAAACCTAAACCTGAAGTGAGGAGAACAGCAAGGAGTTTGTTGGGAAGATCAGCCTGGAGGTAACAATGATGATGTTGACGGTGGTATTGTGGAGGTGAAATAAGGAAGGCTCAATGATGGAATAAAGGTGTTCACTGATATGAGGGATATCTCTTTATGTTTTGAGAACCTGGCCAAGGATGAGACAGTGCTGCGAATATTAACGTATTGAAGAAGAACACAAGGCACTCTGTGGACAGGGGAGCAAGCTCTTCTGTTTCCTGAGTACGTGTTTGCGTTTCCCCGGTTCTCTGCCGTTCATCCTTTACAAATGACAATTGAAAAATGGCATGAGAATTATCATTTTCCTCTCAGATTTGTAAACTCTCCTTTCAGTGCAGTTGTTCTATCTCCTTAAAAATGCCAACATTTGAGAACATGTTTGCAATGCCAAAGCCTTGTGGATCAGTGAATGGTAGAAAAGTACAATTACCACATGACTTTCTATGGCCTTGACTGAGCTTAAATGACTCTTTGCAACATGTACTTTGGAACTATGCATCCACTGGACCAAAAGTCTCCATTGTCTTTTCTAAAGACGGAGAGCATCCAGCTTGAAGTACTTCATATCCTGGATGAATTATTCCGAATCACTGTAGCCTGCATTACTTCATTGCAAAACCAGACACCGGAATGATGAATTGAATTTATATCGGGCTTGGATAAAGAGGAGTGAAGCATGAATACAATATAGTGCTTGCAGAATGATGTTATCTCAAAGTGCACCAACTGTGTTTCAGCAAACAACTGCATTTAATAATTAAAAACAAGTAAAAACAGAATACTGTATTAAGACTAATTTTTAAAACATGAAATTTCAACGTAGCTTTTGCAATGTTTTCAGAATATTTTAACTGATTTATAATTCGCTGTTGAACACTGACAAGTTTGGGTTGCCTTTCAAGTTTTATTCTGGCTTTGAAGAGGCAGCTCCTATTACTTCTAGTTAGTCTCAAACTATTATTTTGCGGAGTGGCATGCCATGGTGCGGTCCATCAATGTGAATATGGCCCATGTTAGAATGGGAAATGTTCTTTGGAATTTTTATCTGAATATCATCCAGTAGAATAAATAAAGATTGAGTTATTTGATAATAATATATCTCTAATTTCTAATTTACAGCATGATGTATCAATGTGCAGGAAGGAATTGCAGATGCTGGTTTAAACCAAAGATAGACACAAAAAGCTGAAGTAACTCAGTGCGACAGGCAGCATCTCCGGAGAGAAGGAATGGGTGTCATTTCAGGTCGAAAACCTTATTCAGACTGGTCGATCAAGACCCTTCTTCAGACCAGTCTGAAGAAAGGTCTCGACATGAAATGTCACCCATTCCTTCTCTCCAGAAATGTTGCCTGGAAAACGTTATTTTATTAATAATAATCAAATGAGGAAAAAAATATATAATCACCTTCATGATCATTCTTATTATCACTGTCCACCATCCATTTATATAGTGCCTTTAATGTAGCAAAAACTCCTTGACACTGAATGGGCAAATGCCTTGAAGAAGACAAACAGAATTGACTAGAATCGATAATGAGATGGTGTGAGTCTGTGAGCAAACAAGGGAGAAGGCCAACACCAAAGCCCTTGGATGAAGGCCAGTGCAGTGAATGTAATGCTTCTGGCGATTGTAACAAAGGTGCCTTGTTTACTACTTCAGAAGTAAGCAGCAGAGGATCCTTAAATAATCTGATGGATGAAGCTTTGCTTGAATTGGTCCCTGATGGAAAGAGAGAAAGGTTTGTATTGATGTGACATTTTATACCATTTCACACTGATTTCTCGAAGGCCTTGATAATTAATTACTTCCTGATATACACTGCTGTCTGTTGGTAAATATGACAGCCAATTTGAGTGCAGCTCTGACTCAAACCATGCAGTAAATGAGTGACCAATTATTCTGGTTGTGGTTATGTTAGTCCAAGAGAGGGACATTGATTTGGACACCTCGAGAGATTGTGGAGACGAAGGTTTACTCCAACAAAACTGAGCTTCTGCTTAATTTCTTACCCATGTGTCACTGCCTAAAAGCAAAACATTCTCAAGTTCCAATGAAACAGGGTCAAGTTTGGATTTGTTCTCCAGCTCCGAGAAAAAAATATACCTTCTGACTCAGACAGGCAGCTGAACAAAATGGCAGAAGAGTAAACATGATAGGCACCTCTGGTCAATCTGGTTACTGATAACCTAGGAGGATTATAACTACATATTGCCACTCATATTTGCTGGTAATGAAACAACCTTAGTAGGAAAGGAACTAAATAAGATGTGAGCAGAGTTGCTTAAGGTGCAGGTAACATTGGTATGGTTTTTAGGAATAGCTGACAATAGTGCTCATGCCATTTGTCGATCTCTCAATGTCATTGCATATCAACAACATTCAGTGTGCCTGCTTGACAGCAGTGACACTGACAGCTGCTGTCAGCATAATGAGGCACAGAACTGACTGAAAGCATCCCACAAAATTCACAGCACAAATCAAATAAAACAATTCCCTTGAATTGAATTCAAGGCTTTAATCTCATTTGAGGGTTGAGGCATCATCTGATTCCCTTGTTCAATATGGCACCAGATAATCACTCTCTGTTAAGTGTTGCGCTCGAGTCTTCAGTATTAGATTTTAGCTAAAAAATAACTTTCTGATGTATTTCATGTTTGGAGTAACTGCTTTTTTAGGCAATGGGCCTCTTTGCTGGCACTGCCTTGATGATCTGTCTAGTAGCATCCGAATCAGAGAAGTATTTTATGTTTATTTGTCAACAACGAATTTGGAAATGTAAGTTCAATATACTTTACCCTGTATATATTGCATTGTATCCCATTATAGTTTTTCTAATCTATGTCTTTGCTTATTTTTGTTCTTTATTCCTAAATTCCTTATTTACACACTTCCCAGTCTAGTCAAATGTGTTTCTCAAGAACATATTGAGGTATTACTGTAAGTAACAACCTACTGGAATAACTCTGTGGGTTGAGCAGCATCTGTGGAAGCAAAAGAATGGATGACTTTTTGGATCAAGACTGCATCAGGTCTGTTTCATATGCTGAGTTCTTCCAGCAGATTTGGTTTGCTCCGAATTCCAGCATCTACAGTCTCTTGTGTCTCTATTATTGTAAATTATGTTTTATAACAAACTTAGTGGGACTTTTCATATACCAAGTGAAGAGCAAGAAAGTGAAAAAAAAAATCTATGTAGGATTTGGAAAATTACACTGAACGCTGAAACCTAAGCTGCCCATTTACAGCCGTTAGACAGTATAATTGTTTTAAACAATCTCATTATTCATATAGTTTTTCCTTAATGCAAATGAATGACACAATGATTTACATTTCTAAAGTTTTATATTAAAAGGAACATTAATAGCTGAAACTTTATTTACATTCAAGGCGTTCTTTGTGCTCAGAAAATCAAATTATCAGTGACTTTTATCCTTGATTCTCACTTTAAATTATGACTGCGTCACTGCACAATGTTTTCTTTCTGATTTTAAAATAATTAATGTTTTATGGATTTTGATTATTCATTTTGGTCAGGTGCAAGGACTACCCCCATAGAGAGATTTCTGGGTAGCTGTGAAACCGCGATCCATTCTTGTGGCAGAGCAAATTATTCATGACTTGTTTACTCATTCACAGCTGGCACAGTCTGTTTGCTGAACTACTGTCACTGTGGCATTCTGCTCTGGCTGATGGAACAATCTCTTTGCAGATTTTCCATTTAATGCTGACAGTAAGTGTATTTGAATTTGAACCTCAGTTCATGCCCAGCCGAGGGATTTCAGCCAGAACAGCCAATGCCACGCTCCACTTGATTTGATGGGCCGCAGGGAGCGTAATGATCGGTGCTGATCACAGTCCAGTAACCCCTGCTGGAAGCTGCACATTTCTAGCTGTGGGCTCAGCTGGGATATTATCCATGCAAGACGACTCTGCTGGCTCTCCCTGTCTTCCATACATGTGAAGCATGCTTAGGAAGAAGAGCAAAAGCATGGACAACAACAGTTGCTTGCCAACATGTGAGAATTATCTATTGAGTCTGTTGGCCAGTCTGGGCATCATCATTCCAAACCATGACTTCAATATTACTTTTTTGTAATATAAGGGAATATAATTGGTTTTCAATAAAATGCCACAGTATTCCATAGCATGTTTGAAATAAGAGACCAATTGTCCAATTTGGATTACGAATTAGATATCTGCACATCCCCACCCATGTGCATGTTTTATTTTCTTACACATGGAATATTTGTGATGCTTCATTTATTGCAATTGAGAAAACATATTGAGAAGCTTCTTGAACAATTGTGGCCAAAGATGCCCCTACAGTGTGGTTAAAGGACAACTTGGAAATAGTTTCCATAGAGTTTGAGTACTGCATACAAAGTTGATCACCATTTTACAGGAAAGATGTGATTGCAATGATGTGGATGCAGAGGAGATTTACAGAGATGTTGCCAGGACTGAAAAATTGTAGCTCCATGAGTTAAATCAGCTTGGATTGCTTTCCTTGAAAGAGGAGGGAGAGCCAATATTTAAGTATGAAGCATAAAATTGTGGAGACCTTTCCTAGAATAAGTGTAAAGGACTCTGACAAAAATAGATTACTTAAATTTACAGTAGAATGATTAGAATGGAGATGAGGAAAGGTGTTTGCACGCAGAGGGTGGTACAAGTATTGGAACTGGCCTCCTGACAGGACAGTAGAGGCAGAAACTCTCATCTCCTTTCGACAATAGTTGGAAGGGAACGTGAAGCGCAGTAACCCACGGGGATTTGGCATTTGCAGTTTCTTGTGTCTTCTAGGTCATGACTCAAAAGCAACAGAAACATTGATATCCAGAGGTTTACACTCAGCATGGGTTCTGGAAATTTTCAAAACTTTGATTTCCTCACTTAAAATATTCTCCCATTTTAACTTTAACAATCAGCCTACATAGGTACCAGGCATAAAAGAGGAGGAGTGTGTTCATGTAAGAAGTGGCGCTCAGCCGTAGAGTACGAGTAGTCAGGACTAGTGAACTGGTCGTTCATCAGTAGATGAGGCAGATCAGCATCGCTGAGACATCAGGGCTGCAGTCAGGGAAGTGAGCTGGCCTTTCACTTAGGATCGCGCCCCCTCAAACTCTCGATGCAATGACCCTCGTAGTTAAAGAGTATATACAATGTTTACTCATGGCAAGCAGGGTGTGATAGAAAGAGAAGGCGATCCTAGCGTCAGCTGTTACATTATGATAACTGAGGATATCTCAAACTCAACAAGGAGTTTGCTGTCATTTAGAAATGAAAATGTCAAGTCATGAGTTCTATGGAGCTGATAGTAATCACATTACCAGCCTGCTGTACATCTGGAGGGCGTGCGGCTCCTGTTCTATAGAACATGTACAAAAGGAATGTTTGGTGGAGACGGATACAATTATGGCATTCTGTGGGAAATGTTAATTTCCTTGCTAATATCTTTTATTGGCATGATTAAAAACAGATTACCAGCTCATTATCATGATGTGTTTGTGGGAGATTCTTTGTGCACCTACTCCTGACATCACAACATTTAGAAATAGTTGGTTGCTTTGGAGTAGGTTGAAGTCTTGCCTTTTTCTCCAGAAACACAGCTGTGCCCCTGTTGGGATCACCAGATCACAAGAGGTGGCAATGAGTGTGAAAAGCCAATTGTTATAATAAAACTGAAAGTGTTCTTCATCGGAGGATTGGAAGCTGTTTTTACATTCTTGTGAGTTATACAAAGTACGGTATGAGGCTCAAGTGGTATTTGAGAAAATGTCGGGAAGGAAACCTCTGTTCTTTATGTATATATACAGAAGTTAAACAACAATATGTTTGTGGATTTAAGGAATGAACAAACAATACTACAAGCAAAACATAAGTGCTGGAGGAACTTAGCGGGCGAAGCAACATCAGTGGAGGGAATGGATAAGCAATGTTTCGGGTCGGGACCCTACTTCAATCAGTCTGAAGAAGAGTCCCGACCCAAAGCATCGCCTATCTATTACCTCCACAGATGATGCCTGAGCTGCTGAACTGCTCCAGCACTTTGTGTTTTGTTCAAGATTCCAGCATCTGCTGTTCCTTGTGTCTCCAACAATAGTACAAAGTAGCTGGATGAAGATTTTCTGACCAGGGATGTTCACTCTATTTCTCCCATGAATTCCAGGAATTCCAGCATTTTCTGCTTTTAGTATAAATTTAAATATGATTTAAATTGAAATTATTTTACAAAATGTTGGATCCTTTTCTGGATTTTTTGAATCGTAGCTTCATCATAGAATGCTGCCAGTGTAATGGCAAATGCAAAGTAGAGCATTGTCTTGCTCCCATTTTAGTAGAGATATCTCAAAATCAAAGTCTGATTTTTCTTTAGTCTGTGTGTTATTTTTCATGGTGTAAGCACTATCAACTGCTTTCTGTTTTCAATGAAGAAAGCAATTTCATTTTAAGCACGTCTCCTTGCTAAAGGTCTGGAAACAAATCAAAATGCCAGGAAGCTGACTCTACAGATCATTAATCTGAACAGAAATTAAAAGTGCATTATTTGACATTTTCACAATAAACAAAGTACACAATAAATATGGAGCATTACATCAATATGCTCCCTTGAGCATGAAAGGCTCATAACTCAAAAAAAGCAAGGATGAGCTTCAAACATAATCAAATCCAAATGGATCAGAAATTAAGATAATTTTCAATCAACTGTCTAAGAAAAGAAAATGCCTGCATTTCTATTGTAGCTTTCATGTCATTGTCATAACATCACCAAAGCCAGTACTGCCAAGAAGGCAGGACTCACTGTTGCAATATCTGACTTGCAGTAGATAATTTGTGCACAGCAAGCTCTCACTATTGAAGGTGGTAAATATATAAATTGTTTTAGCAATGCTGATTAAGAGAGAGCCACTGTCGAGAAGACCTAACAGTGCCATCTGATATGTTTACATGAGCGAGCATACAGTCCACAGCTTAACACTTCATCCACAGGAGCAAACCTCCAGGAGAGCAACACTCCTTCAGCACCACACTGATGCATCAGGATAGATTTTTATGCTCATGTTTCTGGAGTGAGACTTAAATCTGATGGAGGTGCAAATGCTCCTCATTGGGATACAGCTGACTGTTTAAGTCCCCTTTTAGGCTTTGAATTATCTCCATCAAGTGACATTGAAGTGGATGCGACAAAATCAAAGGGAAGGACTAAAAATATCGCAAGCCTTTAGCAAAAGTTGTTGAATCTAAAAGAGTGATGGCTTAGCAATAACATGTAGTAAAGTGAAATGAAAGAAATGTCAAATGAAGATCCAATGGTTCAATGGTACTTTATTGTAACGTGTAGCTAAGTACAGGGAAATTATTTTTTTCGCGTAGTTTTGTGACAATCCTACTATATATCTGGCACAATCATACCAAGGATAAGAGTTTAGTTTATCTTAGAGAAAAAGTGCGGAAACGGCTCCTTCGCCCCGCAGAGTCTGTGCCAACCAGTGATCTTCGCACACTAACACTATCCTATGCACAATAGGGCCATTTTACAATTATACCAAGCCAATTAACCTACAAACCTGTATGTCTATGGAGGGTGGGAGAAAACCGGAGATCCCGGAGAAAACCCACGCAGGTCACGGAGAGGATGTACAAATTCCGTACCGACAGCACCCGTAGTCAGGATCAAACCCAGGTTCCTGGCACTGTAAGGCAGCAGCTCCACTGCTGCTCCACTGTGCCTCTCCAAAGAGTGTAAGACAGTAAACTACACTGACTCAGTACACAAGAGTCGCCATTTCAGACACTATCCGTGTCTAATTTTATTTAAACAGAGACAAAGCTGCAGCCAAATGAGGATCCAGTTCTCAATCCACTTGATCCTTGGCCACTGAGGTAATTGTGAAGGCAGCATATGGCATAATAGCCTGTACAGAATTTGCACGTTCTCTCTGTGACCTGCGCGGATTTACTCCGGGATCTTCAGTTTCCTCCGACACTCCAAAGTTTCATCTGTCGACTACCTTGTCCACCACCGGAGCTGGTAACTTTTATCTTAACTTGCAATGGCTTTCACCAACAATTCCCTTTTGAAAGTTTTTTTTTCAATAGCAATTGTTACATTTCCACTTGCAGGGGTGAGTGGACTACCAGATTAACAGTCCAGATACTTAGACTCAGAGCTTTTTTTGTAGAAAAAAAGATGGCAGTATGCATCATCATCCTTACCCTGCTTAAGGGCCTGAACGTCTAATTTAATGAATATAATATATTTTTACAATTTAAGTAATCTTTTTGTGATATTAAAAAAACATTTAAATGTGAAAATCTAGTTTTTAATTTTTTAGAGATGTTGGTAAACACTGCGTAGAGTAATGATCTAGAGCAGTGGTTCCCAACCTTTTTCGTCCCATTTATCCCTGGCAACATTAATAGCACATAACAATGTTATTTCACTTATTTATGAACAACTAATGATGAACAGAACCAAACGCAGTCAGTCAATGAAAAAAAAAGTACAAATCCAGAATCAACAAATTTACCCCCTGGGTAGATGAATTTTACCCCAGGTTGGGAACACTTGATCTAGAGAGATAAACTGGTCAGTATTAAACTGTAGCAGAATTTAATTCACTTACTAAATGTTTTTTAAATGGATTTAAAAAAACCTGTTTGGATTATTGTAGCCATTCCTCTGGTTTACTAATGTGCTTTAGGTCAAGAAATCTACTTTTGTTGCCCAGTCTAAATGTTATTTCAGCCCCACAGCAAAGTTGTTCATTCTTAATTGGCCTTTTGCATTAATCTTGTTGACCCTTAGCTGAAATCATTTGGCTAAACCTTCTCAGAAACATAAAACTTCACCAGTGACAACTGAGACACACTTACAAACATAAGTTGAATGTGTTTGTCTCTCAATGATTGTCCTGATTCTTAATTATTCTTAATGTAATTAAATACTTGTAAAGTTCTTTCTGAAATCCCATTGATCGGCGATCTCCTCGTGTATATCTTCAGTCTTCCTTCACTTCTGAGCATTTGTAATGTTCCTTGCACAAAATTCTGTTTCGGAATAACAGATAATTTATTGCATGTTTATTTCTGTTCTTGTTGCATGTGATGTGCCTGTAAAGCTGCAGCAAGCCAGAGTTTCTTTGTCTCGGTTCATATCCGGTGCGTATGGCAAATAAACACTTGTATCTTGCCTCCGGAACCTGAGGAAGTTTATGCCCCAACATTGTGAAAGACCACACAAGCTGGATTTTTTTTTTAACCTCTGGTTGTTGACACTAATGGCATGGACAAGCATCAGCTCCCAGTTTTATTGGTCTCTCTGTGTTCAGATTCGTTGACTTCAAGGCAATTTCATACAGCCACTGGTCAAAATGTTCACACACATTTAGCATCAGAGACCATAGTTGAAGTCCTCAGCCCTGGTTTCCATATTTAGTGGTAATGTCAGGTAAGGTGGGCATTAACCCCTCAAGAGCATTGCAGCTTTCCTCCTTATGTCAGCCATCAATAAATGGTTGCTACTATTCACCAGCTAGTGAAGTGCCTATTTTGTAATAAATCTGTAACTCCAAGAAACTGAGTCATAGAGCTGCACAGCATGGAAATAGACCTTTTGGCCCACCTTGTACATGCTGACCAAGTTGGGCTAGCCTCATTCGCCAGTATCTGGATTATATCCCTCTAAACCCTCCCTATCCATAAATTTGAAAAAGGTAGCATCTCACGGAGAAAGCCTTTCTTTTTTTTAAACAGCGGGAAATAAAATATTCCACCCTAATGATCCTTGCTATGCTTAAAACAAACACAAAAGTGCTGGAGATGACAAATTAGAAAACAATATGTGTCTGGATTTAATGATTGAGCAAATAATATCACAAGCAAAGCACAAAGTGCTGGAGTAACTCAGCGTCTCTGGAGGTGACGTTTCTGGTCGGAACCTTCCTTCAGACATTGCAATAGAAAGGAGAAAGGTGAAAAAGAGAGGTGGGTGCTGTACAAAGCCTGACAGGTGATATTTTGGTACACGTGAGGTGTGGGTGGGTGTGGGGGGGGAGGGGGGGGGGGGTTGATTGGCAGATAGATGGACAAAGGACAGAGATGACAAAGAGACAAATAGGAGATATAGGTGGAAGATGGGTTGGAAGGGAAAAGGGAGGTGGCTTATGCTCCACACCCTTGTTACCTCATTCCATCATCAAAACCTGCCATTCCTTTTGGTACTTCTGATGGCCATGTTCTCCCATCATTAGCACCTCACATCACCTTTCCACCACCTACAAGGCACGGGTCAGGATTGAGCCATGTCGGGTTATACAGAGAGTTTCATGGTCAGTGTGGACTCATTGGAGAAAGTATGTGAACATGTCTGTGCACAATCGAATAACTATTTGAGGATAAAAGTCAAATCGTGCAATGCTGCAAAATCAAACAGAGAATGTTGGAAATGCTCAGCAGGCCAGGCAGCATCTGTGGCGGAAAATATGGAATGAAGGCTACAGGTCTACCTTTCATCAGAACTGGTGTTAGTCATTGACCTAAAATGTTCTCAGTTTTTTCCTCAGAGACTGTTCGACTTGCTGTGGCTCCCCGGCATGCTCTGTTCTATGTAGAGAATAATATTTAAGTGAGAACAGATTGTAGACAGGCTTGTCCCTGATACGTTGCACTGGAAGAATTGGAATTTATTCTTTAAGCTATAGACTCCCATGTATCTGGGATATGTTTTGAGTTGTCTTTGGAAGTGGCTTAGACAAGGTAGTAGTTTCTCATCTGAATAATTTATGATATGGTGATGACTGCAAATTACAGCCTCTAGTTTGTACCCCAGATGGATGATGATGTGGATTTGTTTGGTGCCACCCATACTCATCATCTCTCAGCTCTGCAGACCTTGTAAGCATCTTTGTGCAGGTACATCATGACTACTTGCAAATAAGAAATGATAGCTACAAAAATAAACTCCCCATCTTGCAATAAATATTTTATCAAGGAGCTTATTTGAATCTGGAGTATAGTTGCATACAAAGAGGAACCATCAGGGAGATTTTTTTTTTAAATGACAGGAATGTGTAGCAGGAAGGGCTGAAACTATTTTTTGTAGGTAATCATGGTGGTTTTATAAAATGGCCACATTGTGCAAACATCTGCAGCCAACAGTTTGCAAGATTTTTATCCATTGCATAGATTTGGGTATTGTTTGGCAGTTCAAATTGTATATCTAGCATTCACTGATGGCTATTTATGTTATTAATTTTTATCTGTATTGTGTAATGAATTTTCAAAGTAAAAATATATTACTACTGCATTGTATTTGTGCTATATAGTCTGTTTTGTTTTGAATGTATCTTAGATGTTGCAAATATGGTTTAAAAAGGTTTTAGTTACAATCCTAGATCACACATATTTAAAAAATATACTATTACACCTCTGAACAATGGAGTGAAATTCTAAAAGTGAGTAAATTATAACAAAATGGAGCAATAGAAACTGATGTACACTGCAAAACATCTCTCAAGGCATGGTTGACCTGTGATCAAATGCTAGCCTCTATACATGCCTTAATTGTACTTTGATTAACATAAGTCTATCAATTTTAGATTTAATATTAACATTTGTGTTAATAAAATAATTATTTGGTCCATTTTCTGGCTCCATTGATCAGACTCTGAGTCCGAAGAAGGGACCCAATCTGAAATGTCACCTGTCCATTTCTTCAGAGATGCTGCCTGACCAGCACTTTGTGTCGTTTTTTGAGAATACAGAGTATCTCGCTGTGACTGTGAATTGAAGCAATGGAACCACATAGAGCATAATGCAGGACCATTGCTAGTCAGGCTCTGTTGGAACAGACTAAGAGAGGTAAACAATGCAAAGGGTCCATGGGACATAAGCAGTGAGTGTGGCAAGTGAAGAGGTGTGGGAAGTGGAGGTACGGACAGATCTTGCATTACGTAAAGGTCCCATTCCTG
This sequence comes from Raja brachyura, assembly GCA_963514005.1. The sequence continues at coordinate 28,538,407 of OY740806.1, read as the reverse complement.
GGAATTGTCTGTAATATCTATTTTCTGTTTTAACCCATACTGTTTCAATATTCATACACTTGCTGTAATTCTTTCATTTAATTCAATAAACATTCATCAATGGCTGTAGTTAGACAACTGTAATATTTACTGTATCGCCAGTAATGACAATCATGAAACATTTTATTATTTACAGCATAGAAAATGCTTAAAAAGGTATGGAAGAATTTGCATCAGGTCAGATTTCCTTTCATCAGATCATTTGTATCCCAGTGAACCCCTGTGCTGTTGTAAACCCTGGCTGAGAAGGCATGCCTGATACTCTGGAATGCGATGCAATAATTGCCAGTGTTATCCACTTGAGAACATGTACAAAAGGAATGTTTGGTGGAGGCAGATACAATTGTGGCATTCAAGAAGCTTTTAGATAGGCATACGAATTGATACGGAATGGAGGGATATGAATTGTGTGCAGGCAGAGGAGATTAGTTTATCTTAGCATCATGTTTGGGATAGACATTGTGGGCTGAAGGACGTGTTTCTGTGCTGTTCTGTGTTCTATGTCCAACAGCCCTTCATTATAGTGGATAATACAAGGTGTGAGAAGGCTATCCATCCATGCTCAAAATATTAGCTACACCAGTAACCAGAATTTTTTTTTTTTTGGGGGGAGGAGGGGGGAGGGGAATTTATGCCATATATTGAAATTGTTTGAAATCTGATTTTTTTAAAAAAGTACTGGAAATAGTCTGCAGGTCACATAGCTTCTATGAGAAGAGAACAGAGGTAATATTCCAGGTTGATGACAAACATCAATCTGGAGGATTGCCATGGTAACGGACTGGAACAACATCTCCTATTTCCTTCCATATATTTTAACTTCTACATTTGAGTACTTCTGAAAACAACAAATGCACCAGAAATATTTGCTAGTAAGTCAATCTTAAAAAAAAATATATGTTTATATTTGGTGAAAAATTCACTCCTTTAGAAACTCTTTAAGGTTTTTTCCAAAAGCGATTGATCACTTGGTCTTTTAATAAACTGATGGGTGGTCAAACCTGAGATAGTGTGGGTAGTGGGTTGCTGGTATCGCTTCTGCCTCTAATAGATTCAAGCTGCCCTGCATGAATCAGAATTATAGAGTCATAGAGCTGTAATGAATCAAGCCCTCTAGCTAATTAGTCCATGATGACAAAGTGCCTTCTTGAGCTCGTCCCATTCATCTTGAATGTTGGCCATGCCCCTCTAAATCTTTCCTATCCATGAAACTGTCCAAATGTCTTTCAGAAAAAGTAATTGTACCAGCCTCCACCACTTCCTCTCACAGCTTGTTCTGTATTCACACTGCCCTCTGTGTCACATGATGTCCCAACTCGAGTACTCAGTGTTTCAAAGGATGAAGGCAAGCATGCCATAAACATTCTTCACCACTTTGTCTACCCTGTGTCACCACTTTTAGGGAACAATGTACTAGGACCTCTAGGTGTCTGGGTTCTCCAACGCTCTCCAGGTATATATATTTTACTGTGTAAATCCTGCCTGCTGTTTTAACTTTCCAATATGCATCATTTTGCACCTGTCTGAGTTAAATCCCATCTGCCATTTATTTTCCCACTTCCCCAGTTGATTCCTGTTGCAATCTTGGACAACTTTCTTCACCGTCTACTGTGCCTCCCATTTTAGTGTCATCTGACTTACTGATCATGCCACCTACACTCTCATCCAAATCATTCATATGTTTGACAAACAGCAGGGGAATCGGCAAGTATCGCTGCAGAACACCTGTGGTCACAGACCTCCTATCTGAAAAATAACTCTTCACAACTTCCCTCTGACTCTTTCTACCAAGCCAAAGTTGTACCTAGTTATTTAGCTCATAGTGGATGCCATGTGATCTCACCTTTTGAGAATTTAACTTCAAATATCTAATGTTATACTACAGTGCTTCTTGGATGAATTGCTGGACTGAGACCCTGACTACACTTTTACACTTTTAGATGGACATGATCCAATTGCACGTTTGAAAGGAAAGCAAGTTGTTTCCTTGATATCATCGCCAATAATGTATCCCTTTTTACAAATTGAGCAGAAAACAGATTACGTGTCCTTTGTTGTACATAAATGGCCTGCGTTTTCCTGTTCATGACAACAAGGCAAAGGTGGAGATATAAGAAACCGCAGATGCTGGCATCTTGAGCAAATCACAAAGTGCCGGAGCAACTCGGTGGGTCAGGCAGCATGTGACTCTGACTCTGAAGAAAAGTCCTGACCCGAAATGTTGTCTGTCATTCCTTCCTTCCATAGGTGCTGCCTGACCCACTGAGTTCCTCCAGCACTTTGCATTTTGAAGAAGGCAAAAGTTCTACATTGGCTGTAAAACAACAAGGGAACTTGTAGAGGACAAGAATGAAGCCTTTCTTTAATAATCAGTCAATTACTTGACATGGTAGCCGACTGGTGAAGTTACTGGACTGGCATCCAGAGGACTACATCATCAGAACAGAGACATGATCTCAAATCTAATCAATATACAATTGACTTATATTGGAATTTAAAAAAAAAGCTAGTTTCAATAATGATGACAATAAAACTATTGAACTGGTGTAAAAATCCTCTTGGTCCACTAATGTCCTTCAGGGAAGGTAATTTGTCACGCTCACTTGTCTGATCTTTATTGACTCCAAACTCAGCACTTTTATCGACTTGAAATTCCTTCTGAAATGGTGCGGAAAGCCACTCAGCTCACGGGGCAGTTATGTGGGTCTTACCTGCAACATCCACAACCCAAGAATGAATATGAAAAATCAACACTGAGATACAATCCCACCAAAAGTCAAGAGAGGCAGAAGAGACAACAATAAAAAGTAAGGGTTTTCTAAAAGAAATGCTTGAAATGTAAATCGCCTGCAATTTATCCCGAGGACTGCATTAGAAATAAAAATGGGGGAAGAATGGTCAAAGGTGGCAACACATCTCAGGAGCATTTTTTTCTCCAGGGAAACAAATGGCCGTTTGTTCTAAATTCTTGAGGATAGAAATAAGTTATTCAGAGACAAGCAAACAAAGGCATGCCTCAAGGGTTGAACTTGAGCTAGGGATGATCTAGATGATGGGGTGGAAAATTGGATAAGTAAGTATGCAGATGATACTAAGATAGGTGGTGCTGTGGATAATGAAGTAGATTTTCAAAGTCTACAGAGAGATTTGGACATTTGGAAGAGCGGGCTGAAAGATGGCAAATGGAGTTTAAATCTGATAAGTGTGAGGTGCTACATCTTGGCAAGACAAATCAAAATAGGACGTACATGGTAAATGGTAGGGAATTGAGGAATGCTGTGGAACAGAGGGATCTAGGAATAACTCTGCATAGTTCCCTAAAGGTGAAATCGCATGGTAAAGAAAGCTTTTGGTGTGCTGGCCTTTATAAATCAGAGCATTGAATATAGGAGTAGGGAAGTAATGTTAAAATTGTACAAGGCATTGGTGAGACCAATTCTGGAGTATGGTGTACAATTTTGGTCGCCTAATTGTAGGAAGGATGTCAACAAAATAGAGAGAGTACAGAGGAGATTTACTAGAATGTTGCCTGGGTTCCAGCAACTAAGTTGCAGAGAAAGGTTGAACAAGTTAGGTCTTTATTCTTTGGAGCGCAGAAGGTTAAGGGGGGACTTGATTGAGGTCTTTAAAATGATGAAAGGCATAGACAGAGTTGACGTGGATAAGCTTTTCCCATTGAGGGTAGGGAAGATTCAAACAAGAGGGCATGACATGGGAATTAAGGGACAGAAGTTTTGGGGTAACATGAGGGGGAACTTCATTACTCAGATAGTGGTGGCTGTGTGGAATGATCTTCCAGCAGAAGTGGTGGAGGCAGGATCGATTTTAACATTTAAAAGTAAAGTGGATAGGTATATGGACGGGAAAGGAATGGAGGGGTATGGTCTGAGTGCAGGTAGATGGGACTAGGGGAAAATAAATGGTCGGCACGGACTGGAAGGGCCGAGAAGGCCTGTTTCCGTGCTGTAATTGTTATATGGTTATATGGTTTCCAGGCCATTAGAGGTCAAAGTGAAAAGAAAGCATTATATAAATATGCAATAATAAAATATTTGCTTTATCAATAAATAATGATCAATATAACATAGGTCACCAAGTACAAAATATTGATAAGCAATATTGATAATGATGCATTTGCATATTTTAAGGTCCATCAATCTGATACAATGACATGTTTTTGTCACTGCTCGTTGAATAATTTGAACCTTACTTTGTGAAAATGTTATCGTGGCAATGCTCCAACCTTCTATTGATGAACTTTGTAGCCCATCGAATACATGCTGTGCCAAGTACCAGAGAGAATGAGAACTTTATACATAATGGAGGATCTCTGTGAATGATTCAACCTTTAAAGAGGAGCGCCCTTTTACACTTTAATTTGGAAAAAATGTACTTTGTCTCCTGTACTCTGTCTCATCATTGTTTGTGAGCCGCACCACCACAGTGTTGTCATCTGCAAACTTGTTTATTGGCCATCTACTAAAGGAAACAGCTCCATCTCTTTCACCGAGTCTAACACCTCTCGCAATGTTATAGTTCCTAATTAACCCCCCCCCCCCAGCCCCCACTGCCTTAATAACAGCCTAGTCTCTTCATTCTAATTCAAGGGCAATTACTGTGAACTATAACTGCTGGCCATTGCCAGCAAAGTCCTCATTTCATGAATAACTATAAAAGTTAAAATGCCACAGCAGGCAACTCCTCAAAAAATGTAATGTGACCCCTGTTCATGTTGAGGCTAAGGAATTTATGACATTCACATGAGCTATAGAAATGGAAATATCTACTCAGTGCCATTTCTCCGTCCATTGTTTGAATCTATTTCTGTTCTCTTTATTAAGCGCACCATTTTAAATGTTATAGCCTCTCAGTAATCTTGTAGTAAAGTACTCAATGTTCTATTAACCTTACATGTAAAGCAAAATTTCTTCCAACTGTTTCTTATAAATAATTCACGCTTGCCAATACCTTGCCTCCAAAAAGAATTGTTAGGACAGATTCAATGTTCAGAGAAACTTACGGTAACAAGAGGAAGTTTGTAATTACCTGTCTGTTTGCCATAAGAGTGTCTTGAACACTAAATTGTCGTGAGGAAGCTGTTCTGTGCTTCAGGCAATTTGAAGCAGACATTTACTAGATGATTTGTTGGACATAATTTGTGACCAGTGATGTGCCTCAGGATACGGTGCTGGGCCCATTGCTGTTTGTCAACTATATCAATGATTTAGATGAGAAAGTACAGGCATGATTAGCAACTTTGTAGATGACACTAAAGTGCGTTGTATTCTCGATAGTGAAGATGGTTGTCAAAAATTGTAGCAGGATCTTGATCGGTTGGGCAGGTGGGCTGAGAAATGGTTGATGTAATATAATATGGAGACGTGAGGCAGCACGGTGAGGCGGCAAGAACGTGTATGTAAGGTTTAGGAGTCTGAAATCAAACAAAGACCCTGAGGATATGAAGGAAACAGGAAACAACTAAAAAAGAGCCATGAAATGTTCTAGACAAGTAAGATTAAGAAGAATCCCAAATCATTAAAATGTATATTAGGAGAAAGAGTCAAGAGGTTTTTATTGCCATATATAGGGCAATGAAACTCTCAATTGCTGTGAATCAGAGTATAGAAGAGAGATCAGAGTATAGAAGAGAGATCGACCAACTGACCAAATGGTGCCAGCACAATAACCTGGCCCTCAACACCAGCAAAACCAAGGAACTGATTGTGGACTTTGGAAGGGGTAGGATGGGGACCCACAGTCCTGTTTATATCAACGGGTCGATGTTGGAAAGGGTCAAGAGCTTCAAATTCCTGGGTGTGCACATCTCTGACGATCTCCCCTGGTCCGAGAACACTGATGCAATTAAAAAGAAAGCACATCAGCACCTCTACTTCCTGAGAAGATTACGGAGAATCGGTCTGTCAAGGCGGACTCTCTCTAACTTCTACAGGTGCACAGTAGAGAGCATGCTGACCAGTTGCATCGTGGCTTGCTTAGTCAACTTGAGTGCCCAGGAGTGTAAAAGACAACAAAACGTAGTAAACACTGCCCAGTCCATCATCGACTCTGACCTCCCTACCACGTCAAAGATCTATCGCAGTCACTGTCTCAAAAAGGCTGGCAGCATCATCAAGGACCCACACCATCCTGGCCACACACCCGTCTCCCCGCTACCTTCAGTAGAAGGTACAGGAGCCTGAAGACTGCAACGTCCAGGTTCAGGAATAGCTGCTTCCCCACAGCCATCCGCCTATTAAACTCAACTCTAACAAAACTCTGAACATTAATAGCCCATTATCTGTTTATTTGCACTTTATCTGTTTATTGAATTATGTGTGTTTACATTTATATAATGGTATATGGACACACTGATCTGTTCTGTATTTATGCCTACCATATTCTGTTGTGCTGAAGTAAAACAAGAATTTCATTGTCCTATCTGGGACACATGACAATAAACTCTTGAACAATAGAATATGTGAATATGTAAACATTAATATGCAAAAGGATAGTTTAGGAAAAGGTAGTCCAAGACGAAGGGGATTTGTGCATGGAGCTGGACAAAATAGGTAAGGTCCATGTTGAGTTCTGCATCAATATTCACCAAGGAGAAGGACATATATGATAGTGAAATCTGTTGATATTCTAGGGCATACTGATATTAAGAAGAAGGAGGTGTTAAGTCTGTTGCTTGTGATGATTTAGATGAAATAGTCGTGGCCTGATTAGTAAGTTTGCACATGAGATGAAAGTTGGTTGGACAAGTGTGTGGTGGTGCCCTTGCAGGAGGAAAGTGCACAGTAAATAGCATGACCCTTTTAAGCATTAATGTACGGAGGGATATGAAGGTAATAGTCCATGGCTCCTTAAATGTTGCAACTGGATATGGTGGTAAAGAAGGCACACAGCATGTTTATCGTCATGGGACAGGACATTGAGTATAAAAAATGGCAAGTCTTGTTCCAGTTGCATAAAACTAGGCAATATTTGGAGTACTATATGCAGTTCTGGTCACCACACAACAGAAAGGATGTGGAGGCTTTGGATAGGGTACAGAGAGTTTCACCAGGATGTTGGTTGGATTGTAGAGTACTATATATATAGCGAGGTTGGACAACTTGGATTGTTTTCACTGGAGCTTAAAGATGAAACGGGTGATGGGTGGGTATGTAAAGGAGATGTGTGAGGTACGTTTTTTACACAGAGAGTTGCTGGAACGCGCTGTCAGGAGAAGTAGTGAAAGCGTATACGATAGTGGCATTTAAGGCATTTAGACAGACTCATTAACAGTTAGGAGAATGGAACGATACCAGTCAATGGGTTAGTTGAGATTTGCATCAAGATTGGCATTGACATGGTGGTCCAAAGGGCCTGTTTCTGCATTCTAGTGTTCTATGTTCTGAAGGTGTTTGCATATACAGTGATATTCTAGTCAGTTGAAGTCTTTAATTCCACCGAGTTATTTGGCCACATCAAAAAATTTGTCGAAGTTGCATTTAATCGCCTGCTTAAAGAATATAATACTCCAATGTACATTGAGTTCAGTGACATTGTCATTGTTGGACTTTTTATCTGAAACCACAACACTATAACACTGCAACACCATATTCTGCATATTGCTCTCTTTGCACTTGTGTATGTCTTGATTGTACTCGTATAGTATAATTTGACTGGATAGCACACAAAAAAAACTTTTCACTGTATCTCGATACATCTGACAACAATAAAGAATACCAATACTAAGCAGCTATATAGCCACCTGAAGATTGGAGACCTTGAACTCAGAGCACAGGAGGTTTATTCAGGTGACTAGTGGGAGAGACCAAGCCCAGAATACGAATGAAGGAAAAAAAGTAACAGAAAAAACAAAATTCTACCATGAATATCAGACAACAGTCACTGCACGAGTATGTCGTTTATTTTTTTGAATAATTTTTTTATTAGCAATAAACAATTCTCAATGTTTAAAACTGAGTTATAAACATCCACTTAAATCAATATTTGTACTCTAATGATTATTATCTTATTTTTTTTTTGAAAATAAAAGTGGGTATAGAGAAATACCATTATTAATCAATAAAATTATAATTCCTTAATAATTATTTGGTATAAAAGAAAAAGAAAAAATGAAGAAAAAGAAAAAAGACATATTATGTATATATATCAATTAAAAGCCACACAATATATTATAAATGAAACAACTACAAATAATAATATCAGTAAAGACATGCATATTTCCTGGTATACCAATACATTATTTTCATCAAATCCCGCAGGGTGTCAGTCGAGCCGTGATGCCAAGAACAGCTACTTCTCTAAATACTGTATATATGGAGACCATATCTGTTGAAAAGAATTATACTCGTCCAAAAGGACAAATCTGATTCTTTCCAACTGCAACGTCTCCAACATCTCTGATGCCCACATTTTAATTGTTGGGGATAATGTTCCCTTCCAAAATTTCAATATTATTTATTTATAACATCAAACAACATTGGAATACTAATTTCAGGTTTTGTGATGTAAATCAAAACATCATCCGCATATAAGGATATTTTATTAGTTGTTCTGTCAGTATTATAACCGTATATTTCAGGTTCTGACCTAATTCTTTCCGCCAAAGGCTCTATCGCCAAGGCAAATAATAAAGGCGATAACGGACATCCTTGTCTACATCCCCTAAAGAGTTTAAATTTAACTGATAGTATTTGATTAGTTAGAATTCTTGCAGTAGGATCTGAGTATAGGATTCTTACCCATTTACAAAATTGATCCCCCAATTGAAACTTTTCCATTATATTAAATAGATATAACCATTCCACCTGGTCAAATGCTTTTTCTGCGTCTAACGATATGACTGCTAATTCCGTATCTCGTATTCTTTTAGAATATATAATATTAAACAGGCGTCTTAAATTATGAGACGAATAGCGTTTTGGAATAAAACCTGTTTGATCATAATGTATTAATTTAGAGATCACCAAACTTAGTCTCCTAGATAAAACTTTAGCTAATATTTTTTGGTCTGTATTTAGAAGGGCAATCGCTCTATATGAACCAGGATCTTCCAGATCTTTATCTACCTTAGGTATAAGTGTAATTGTGGATTCATTTAAAGAGTCTGGTAATTTTCCTTGTTCGTATGCATGTCTATACACTGTATGTAGTCTTGGAGAGATCAGATCTTGAAATTTTTTATAAAATTCTGCACTCAGGCCGTCAGGACCCGCAGCTTTTCCATTCTTTAACGAACCAATTGATTCTGCGATATCTTTCACTGATATTTCAGCATTTAACAAATGTCTTCCTTCCTGATCTAAACTCTTAATTTGACATTCTTTTAGAAATGTTTCCATTCCATCTGTTTGTCCTGTTAATTTTGATGAGTAAAGATTTTGGTAATATTGTAAAAATCTATCATTAATATCTTTTGGTATGGTCAGTATATTTCCTTGCATTGATCTGATTCCATGTATCGTTTTTTCATCGTCTAATTTTCTTAATTGTCTTGCTAGCAATTTATGCGGTTTATCTCCAAATTCAAAATGCACTTGTTTGGTTTGTTGATAAAGTTTGATGACTTGATTAGAGTATATTTCGTTTAGTCTATACTTTGCTATTGCAATTTTATTACTTAACTCCTTAGAAGGGTGTTTTATATTCTCATTGTCTAGTTGTTTTATCTCCATTTCTAACTTCTGTTCCCTCTTTCGGTTTTCTTTATTAAAATATGCTTGTGCCGATATTATTGCACCACGCATGAATGCCTTAAATGTATCCCAAAGTAACAATGGTGAAATTTCAGGTGTGTCGTTTGTCTCAAAGAATAATTTAATCTGTTCTGTCACATGATTACAACAATCCTTGTCCTTCAGTATCTGAGGATTAAATCTCCAAGTCATAGTTTTATTAGATATATCTTTTAGTTTTATCTTAAATGTTAATGGTGCATGATCTGAAATAATAATATTGTGATATTTTGCATTGTATGCATAGGGAAGCAGTTTTGAGTCTATTAAAAAGTAATCTATCCTCGAGTAGGTTCCGAATACGGGCGAGAAAAAAGAATATTCTCGTCCGGAAGGGTTCTCTAATCTCCAAATATCCTTAACGTTAGTTGAGTTAATGAAAGAATTTATAAGTTTACTTGAGTTAGAAATAGCTTTCCTTTTTGTTGAGGATCTGTCTAAGTAGTTATCCAAAGTGCAATTTAAATCGCCCCCAATTATTAAATTATGTTGAGTGGATATAGGAATATTATTGAATATTTTCTTGAAAAATAATGGGTTATCGAAATTAGGAGCATATATATTCATAAGAATTACTTTTTTTGAGTATAATTCCCCTGTAATTATTACATATCTGCCCTCTTTATCTTCTATTATAGAACTTTGTTTAAAAGGTATACCTTTACGAATAATTATTGCGACTCCCCTAGATTTATGTATAAATGAAGAGTGATATACCTTTGAAATCCATTTAGCTGTTAATCTATATTGATCATCTCTTTTGAGATGCGTCTCTTGGAGGAAAATAACGTCTGATTTCAATCTATTCAGCTGCGCTAACACCTTACCCCTTTTAATTGGTTCATTAATTCCCTTAACATTCCAACTACAAAAAGTGATTCCATCATCCCCAGTCTTCAAATTCATATCTTGCATTTTAGTATTAGGGTGGTTTTTTTTGGAGTAGCCCTCTCGGCCCCTCCAGCTCAACAAAGCACCCAAACGTCAATCCGACGAAAATTACCAATCTCAATAATCCATATCCATGTCTATCTAAAATAACTATACGGTATTGTTCATAATTACATTCATATAATATATAACATAAATTCAAATACTTAATATATTAAAAAAAATAGAAAATATAAGCGAAAAAAGAAAAAAGAGTGTTAAAAGGGTGCCCAAAGAAAAAAAAGACTACACTGATAGATTGTGTAGTGTGTGTTAGTGAACGCCACACTAACGTGGCGATTAATCTAATGACTTCCGTGTTTAAAAAAGATGTTAAATATTCCAGCTCCCAACTAGAATACTGTGTATATTGGGGTGGGGTACTAACTTTAAGGGTTTAGTAATTATTTCTATTATTCATGAAACTATTTATTAATTACTATTCTATTGTAATTAGTATTATAATAAATAATACTATGTTAGGGGAATTATTGAAATTCTACAAATTGATACCAAACCACTACTACATTCCCATTATTTCCCCTCTTTCTCAATGAATAATTCATAACCGCAGGTTAATGATAAAAGTCCAAAATGTTCAGTCGTCGTCTTCTTCCTCCCGTGATTCATCGTCTGTTTCCTCCTCTTCTGCCTTCTTCTGTATGCCTTTTGCGAACTTCAATGCATCAGTATGCTTAACGAAGCGGTGTTCCTTGTTGTCATAGGTCACTCTCAGTGTTGCTGGGTACATCAAGCCATATCTGAGATCCACTGTATTCTTTAAATTCCGTAGAATGCCTCTTGTTTCAGTGAATAAGGATCTTCTCTTAGCAACTTCCGCTGGGTAATCTCTGAAGATACTAATGTTATTTCCTTCGTATTTCAAATTTCTCTTTCTCATTATTATCTTCATCATATCTTCAAAGACGTGATCATACACCACCTTTACAATCATTTGTCTGGGTGGTGCACCTCTCCCAGGGACCCGTCTTAAAGCCCTGTGGGCACGGCCCAACAGTGGTTCTTCATCCAATTCCAAAATGTCTTTTAGGAGTTTTGCAGCAAATTTTCGTGGGTCTTGATTTCCTTCACAACCTTCAGTCAATCCTACAATTCGCAAATTCTTACGTCTTTGTCGGCCCTCCAAATCAATACATTTCTCATTTATTTTGCGAAGTAGTTCTGAGAGGCGTTTATTCTCGGCAAGTAACTTCTCAGTTTCCTTGGCACTTTTTACAGCAAAATCAGCCAAATCTTTAAGTGTATCATTGTGTTGGTCAATTGTAATGGTAATAGGATCTATCTTATCATTCAGCATTTGTTCCAACCCAGCAACCTTGGCGTTTATCTCAGAGAATCGGTTTTGAAATTCAGCCTCCGTCTTACTTTTCCATTCGCTCATCATAATCTTTACCGTCTCGGTAACTTCTTTTGTTAATTCCACTTTAGTTCTCTCGTGAGACACCAGAATCTCCGCTTTTAGATTTTTTATTTCATCTTTATATTCTTTCTTCATGTCTTTAAATTCATCTTTATATTCCTTCTTCAGATCTTTTATTTCTTTCACCAGTTTCTTCATCTCACCTATCATGGAATTTTTAAACTCTTCCATTTCCACTTTTCTCTGTGAGATTTCTTCCTGGGAGGCAGTCAGACTCGAGCCCGAGGCTTTGGTGGCACCAGCCTCTCTTCTTAGGCCCGTTTTCTTCGGGGGAGGGGAGGAGGAGTGCATTTTAAATTTCTTACCGAAGTCGCGCGCCTGATGACGTCACGCAGCCTTCAATCGCACCGGAGCCGTTTTTAATCGATCTCCTGCGGTAAGTAGCGTTAGCACCCTCCTTTAGCCCCGTTTTTTTTGCAGATTTTTACGGAGCTGATCTGGCGCTGTTCTCCCCTAGAACATGGCGCCACCGGAAGTCCCGAGTATGTCGTTTAATTAAGTTCTGGTTGATTAATCATGGAAAACACTGCAGGCTTTGGAAAGTAGAAATAAAACCAGAAGCTCCTGGAAACACCCAGCAGCCTTAATGGAGAGAGTAGCAAAGCTAACATGTCATTAGTTTAAACTGTTTAAGAAAGAACTACAGATGCTCGAAAAATCGAAGGTAGACAAAAATGCTGGAGAAACGCAGCTGGTGAGGCAGCATCTATGGAGCAAAGGAATAGGTGATGTTTCGGGTCGAGACCCTTCTTCAGACTGAATTAATGAATCTAAGATGATTATTGGGCAAGATAACTGGGCTTTTCAGAGTGAAGATAGCAATTTTTTTTTGCACAGTGATTGAAATCTGCAAATCCTGTCAATGATGCTGGGTTAATTATTAAATTTATATTTAGATTTGAGTCTTGTACTTTTGGTTCAAAACTATGAAAATACTAGGAGCGTACAGTACAACAGAGGAATAGGCTCTTCAGCCCACAATGTCCTTTCCAAACATGATGCCAAGTTAAACCAACATGATCCATATCCCTCCATTCCCTGCACATTAATGTGTCTATCTAAAAGCCTCTTTTAGATAGACACATTGGGAGAGGGTAGCTGAATCAAGTTAGATCACAGATTGCGGAAGTGTCTTTTTCCAGTTAAAATGCTGAACCAAGGGCATGCCTCCTCTTTTATATCCTTATTAAATAGAGCACTGTTTTGATCAGACTGGGTTTCACCGGTATCTTCCCAATATTATTACAAATAGTTCATTTGGTCATTATCTTCCTAAGGAATCTTGCTGTACACAACTTAGGTGTCCCAATTCCTACATTTAACAGTGGATATAGTTCAAAGGTACCTCATTGTTACCCCATGTGCCTTACACAGAGGGCGGTGTGCCTAGAATGCTCTGATAGGGGTGTGGGTGGAGGTAGGTACGATAATGGCATTTAGGAATCTTTTAGATGGGCACATGGATATGGAGGGATATGGATCATGTGCGGGCAGAAGAGATTAGCTTAATTTGGCATCACATTCAGCATGGGCATTGTGGGCTGAAATGCCTGTCCCTGTGCTGTATGGTTCTAGCCTTTACCCTTTAGGATGTTTTGCAGTGGATGTGCAGGGGCTATATAAATCCAAATCTTACTCCCATAACTACAGCAGGCAAGCTCGGGGGGCTGACTGCTCTCCTTCCCTTCCTGTTTCCAACGTCACATTGTTTTATAAGAATATTGGAGTGGTTGTGCAGTGAAAGAAGAAATATATTAGACTGCCTCATAGAGTGAAGGGCTAAAGTAAAATATTTGATGCCAATGAAAATGATTTTGAGTATCATTGCTTTACACAGCAGGATCCTGAAACAGAGATCTGCGCTTCTGCCTTGCCCGATTAAAGGGTGAGATTTGGCAGGAAAATGGGGAACAATGGAGCTGAAGAAGTTGTCAAGTCCTGAGCATAAGACCTGATCTAAAAGAAGTTGGTGTGATTCATGGACACTTGCACTCAGCTGAATAGTTTTCATCTCTGCAGTAAGAGAGCCTTATCACGTGAAATTGTCTCTTCTGTTTTTTTTCTCATTTGGGTTTTGCTGTTCTGCATCATGCATGGAATGCTTTGTTTCAGCTGGAAATGCAATCAAGTTTAAATAATAAGCCAGTCATTTTTTTTTTTAGGACTGCAGGTTATTTTCTGCAGCACAAGCAAAATAGCACTGCAGCATCAATTCTTCATTCTCCACAGTGCAGTGTGAGGGAGGTGTAGTTCCGCATATAATACAGCACAGAGGACGTGCAGTGCTGCAATATGAAGGACATCCCATACAGAGGGAGAATGTGCAATGTGGACAAGATGCTGTGGAATGTAATCTAATCGTAAGGCTGTGCCTGCTCTCTCAGGTGGACATGAGGGAATCTATTTCCAAGAAGAGCAGGGGAGTTCTCACTGGAATCCTAGGCCAACATATTCCTCAATCAGCATCACTCTTCCAATTATCGATTGAATATCATATTAATATATTTGCTGCAAATATTTATACTCTACATTGCCTAGATCGTAACAGTGACCAGACAGATAAAGGTCTCTGCAGGGTATTAACACTTTCCAATATCCTGAATAGAATTCAAGCTGTTGAAATGCAGCCTATCTTTTTTTCTTTTGTTCCATCAATGCTGATTCCAGCACTTTACATGACGATCAGATATTATTTATTGTACTGCAGCTTCATATTTCACCCCTTGATAAACTACAGGCTTGTTGGTTTGTAAACAATCTGAAGATTAAATTACCTTCTAGACACGAGGAACTGCAGATGCTGGAATCTTGAGCAAAACACATATGCTGGAGGAGCTCAATAAGTCAAGCAGCATCTTTGGAGGGAACAGACAGATGACGTTTCAGGTTTTAAGAAGGTCCTGACCCAAAATGTCACTTGTCCATTTCCATCCTAGATGCTGCCTGACTGCTGAGTTCCTCCATCACTTTGTGTTTTGTATTAAATAATCCTTTTTTTTGCAGGATAGTGCCAGACTTACTCCTTTTTACACATCTGTGAAGCAAGACTAACCTATTCATTTGCACAAACACAGAGTAAGATTTGAAGAACATATCCCTCAGTTAAAAACATCAGCGTGGGTTGGAGTGAGAATTATGAAGGCAGCTTTTCAGTGGATAATGAGCGATGATGCACAAAGGATGTGATTACGAACATTACAGGGAGACAGATTGACGACATTCAGAAAGAGAAGAGGAAATCATGAAAACCATACGAAAAGCATTTGCAAATGCAGATAATTGACATATATACCTCTTTCCAAGGCTGCTTTAGACACATTTCTATCGTAAGATATCCAGTAGGAAGGAGATCAACAGTAGAAAAATGGACCTCGGAGTTGCCAACAGTCAGTCAGCATGTAAATGATAAAAAGAGCAGCAGCGTTGAATAACTTGGGATGTGATGCTGTAAAAGTTAATGAAAAATGACTATCAATGTCATAAAAATGTTTTGTAATAGACATCATTCAGCAGTCTGAGGAAGATCATCTTCCTACAGTGTGTAATGCATTCTGCTCACTCTTTAATATATATCGCTAAGTCTCCTGCGCTGTCAGCATATTTTTGAATGTAATCTCCGAGGCTATTTACGCCACTATTGACTTTTCCAAGCAGTACAATTTTTTTTTTTTTTACAGAATCTGTTTTTGCAATTGGGTCTGTAACCTAAACTACAAAAGCACCAGCTTCTGTCAGATTAGTTGTAGGGATCTATTCCTGACTGCCCTGTGTTAATTCAAGTAGGTAGCAAAGGCTTCAGGATTTGATCAGCTGTTCATGCTTATAAGGTATAGGAGCAGAATTAGGTCATTTGGCCCATCAAGTCTACTCCACCATTCGTTCATGGCTGTTCTATCCTTTATTCTCAACCTCTTTCTCTTGTTTTCAACCCATAACCCCTGACACTCTGTGAGAGCCATGTATTGGAAAGATAGGTGTGTGGATTCCAGCAAGCAGTGTGAGACTTAAGGTTGTAGGTTCATGATTCCATGAAACTGATGGCACAGATGGACAGGGGGGTGACAAAGCTATTCAGCATGCTTGCCTTCATCGGTCAGTGAAATTACGGGAGTTGGGATGTCACGTTACAGCCATACAAGACATTGCTAAGTCCACATATGAAGTATTGTGTAAGTTCTGGTCATTCGCTCCAGGAAGGATGTAATTGAGGTGGAAATGGTGCAAAAAATATCAAAGACGATGTGACCTCGTCTGAAACGTTTGAGTTGTAAGGAGAGGCCGAATAGGCTGGGTCACTGAGGAGTGACCTTACAGAGGTTTATAAAATCATGAGGGGGATCGATGAGGTGAGTAACCACAGTCTTCTCCCCAGGAGAGGGGAGTCTAAAGATTATATATTTCATGTGTGTGGAGAAAGATTTAAAACAAACCAAAGAGGCAGCTTTTTCCATAACAAGGGTGGTAGGGGTATGGAAGGAGTGCCAGAGGAAAGGGTAGGGGTGGATAAAATTACAACATGTAAAACACATTTGGACAGATACATGGATAGGAAATGTTTGAAGGGATAAGTGCCAGACGCAAGCGAGACGAGCTCATGTAGGCATATTGGTCGGTATGCATTACTTTGGCCAAAGGGCCGTTTCCATGCTGTATAGCTTCACCGATTTGATTTTTCTGCACCAATTCTTTTTCATACCCAGATTGTAAATCTTACACTGTAATTGGGCATCATAGTTTATTCTTGCATTAAAATTATTACGCTGTGTTATAATGTGCAATTGTATTAACGTCTCTTTGGCTCTGCTTCACTATGACAGGATCCTGTGCAGTATTTTTTTCCTTCTGCAGTCATATTTCATAGGAGATTGACAGATGTGACAGAGGGAGTCTGGACCTGTTTATAGTGTAATGTTAAACATAACATTTATGCATTTTTAAGGACCAATGCCTTATTTTGTTTGCATTTGCAATTTCTTCCACTCTTATGTTTGGTTCCAGATTTTAATATTTAATATGCTTTAATGTTAGTTGTTGTAAAATATGTTACAAATTCTGCTCGTGGCTACATTATTAAGCAGAATATTGACTCAGAATACATTATTTCCCCATTTCAATGCTGTAAATTCCTGTCTTATAAACAGTCATGCCATTTTGGTATACCACTTTCAAATGCCAATGGTTTGCAATCAGTAAAGTGAGCATAAATTTCAGGTTAGCATTTAAGTAAAATTTAATGTTAGTGATTTTTACATGTATGCATTATTTTTTGTACCACATTATATTTGTATGCCCATTGTGGAAAAACAGGATCAGTGTAAATTGATGGCAAAAGAAGGAGCAAGCTTGAAATAGTGAGCCAGCTGAGCTAGGGGCCTTTCCAGAATCTTTAGGAATGTCAGATGTTGCAGATAAACAGTGGAGATCAATCATGAATTTGGACATGAAGATTCTAAACTCTCTCCATTATTATATTTTAACATGAACACCAACAGAGAAATGACTCAATTCACCGTGTTAAGCTTTGATCACTCAATGCGTTACAGAAGTTTAAAGCTGCTTCAGGAATTTCTTCACGCAGCAGCATATTCCTCCTATAATAGGCATCTTTTCCCTAAGTTCAAAGACGACAGAGACAGAATGGTGCTGAGATTATGGCTTCAATCCTGCAGCTGGTTAAATTTTATTGTCAACCTTCACCTCTTTTCAATGCATTAATGCAACATAGATTGCTTTTTTACAAGATGGATTTATTGAAAAGCCATTTCATTTTCAAAGAGGTTAGTTGGCGATGATTAAGGGAAAGGTGCAGTGCTTTGGGAAGGAGCGTGGCAATAGGATTTGTTTTGGTTTGCAGGTACTACCGGGACGGGTTGAATGAGTTTCTTTACTTTTGGATGCATAATGTAAATTGAATAATTGGGATTACTTCCATAACAACCCTTCTTAATTGCAAGTAAGGAGGCACTTCAACACATCCTCCAACACATTCTGTGTTCTCCTTTTGTTCCAGGTTTTGTATCTTATTGGTCTCTGTAAATACAAGTGTCCACAATTAGTAATTACAGTAAAGAATGGAGGTAGCAGGCAAAATGTTTCATTTAGCTGTGTTCAAATGTATTCAAATCCACACATTACTGCGATCATTAATCTGCCAGGTCAATCTGCAGAACCTGGTTTTATTAATAAATCAATAAAATAATTTCTACCTGTATAATGCAGAAAATCTTAGCAAGGAGACACAGGTATCCTTCAATGTATGCAGTAGGACCACTCGATCCTTCAAGCTTACTTTGCCAGTCATCAGAAGAATGGCTAATTTGATTGTACCTGCCTGTGGTAATCTTTGAATCATCTCCTCACCTATTAGTAGAGTCATAGAGAAGAACAGCATAGAACATATTCTTCAGTCCACCAAGACAGTGACAACAATCAACCCAACATTGGCACCATATACAACATAGAAAAGTATGATATAGAACCACACCCTTTGGCCCACATACCCATGTTGAACATGATTCAAGTTAAACTAATCCTCTCCGCCTGCGCGTAGTCCATTAATCCATATCCCGGATTCCCTGAATATCAATGTGCCTATCCAAAAACCTATTAAAAATGCTATCATTCTGCGTCCAGCACCACCCCTGGTAGCACGTTCCAAGCACCCATCACCGTCTCTGTAAAAAGCTTGCCCCACACATCTCTTTTCAATTTTCCCTTCTTACAAAGCTATACCCTTTAATCATTGGCATTTCGTACCTGGGAAAACAACTTTTGACTGTCTGCCTTCTATGTGACTCTCATAATTTTATAAAGTTCTATCAGGTACCTGCTTAGCATCTGATGCTTCAGAGAAGACAAAGCAAGTTTGTTCAATCTCTCCTTATAGCTAATACTATCCAATCTAAGCATCAATCTGGTAAACCTCTTTGCACCCTCTCCAAAGCCTTCACATCCTTCCAGTAATGAACAACCAGAATTGCATATACTGTAACACTTCAAATGTGGCTAAACCCACATTAATCCCATTATTTTTATTTCCCCCCCATTAGCATCAAACTCCCTCAGATGCTACGACTCTAGTGTAGTGACAGATTTTTATATCGTTTCAAGGAATCTGTCCTTTAGTCACTGTGATTGAAGACAGGGGGTCAGGAGATAATCGAAAAGCACTCACGAGCTCCCCACGACACATTCAAAGCCGTCGAAAGATACATCTTCCAAACACAGTCCCTTGATTAATAGTTTCTTTATTGTAGGAGTAAAAAAACAGTAAGACATTCATCCAAACTTCTTCTTGTATAAGTACATTGTAATCTTACTCGTGGCCATACTCGTGCATGGTCAAAAGCTGTGACCTCTCCCCCGTACTTATGCAAACTAAACTAAGTACTAGGGAGTCTAAGTACTGCGCGAGAATGCCAGCCGCAAACACGGCTCAGACTACGCATAAATTCCACCCACATAATTACAGGTAGATAAAATTTAAAGGTAATAGGTTATAGTTATAACACACTTACTTAAGCTAATTAGCTACTACATCACCTACACACCAGAAATAATTTACGATGGCCAATAAATATTAAATACATTTTATATATACATATTGATAATATTTATAAATATTGGGAGAGGAAGGGGAAGATGTCTGTTCTATTAAATTGAAAAGGATTTGTGGACACAATGAGTAAAAACAAATCCTGATTTCTCAGCAGAGGTTCATATCATGCTAGATTCAATGTGGAGAAAAAAAGTGTTTACACATAAGGATCTTAAATTAATACATTTTGTATGTTGACCATACTTAAAAACATCCAAACCTTGTTACCAGCACCCTCTGACAATAGACATTGTTTCTGTCTTAAACAGGTGACCACTTATTTCTAAGCAGTGGCCATCGGTTCCGGAAATTCCAGCAGGAGGAACATCCTCTCCGAGTCCTCCTGAGAACAATCCTCAGGATTTTATATGTAAGTGGAAGATTAAACATTTTACCAATGAAATAAATAGATGAGTAAAACTGTAGTTCCAATTTTAATTGGCGAGGCAAGAAATGGGCCAGATAGAAAGGGGATGGTAAATGAGGGAAAGTGAAAGAAGAATTGAAGTATTTAACTTTGAAATCCAATTGTATTTCAGATATACCTTTGGTGGGTTAAAGCTCACAATGCGGTAATGAAGCTAGTCAAATGCTATTATAGTAATATTTTCAATTTCATATAGCATAATCTGAGAATTCAAAAGGAAAAGAAAGGTTTAAATTTCTATGGTGTCTTCTACATCCTTTTCAGGGAGTTTCAAAGCCATTCAGTGCCAATAAAATACTTTCTGAGCATAATTGTTAGGGATGTAGGATACACAGCAGATAATTCATGCTCAGTAATCTCCCACTGACACCAAGTGATTCTTTTCAACTATGTTGAAGGAGGGATAAATATTTGGCCAGAACACTGGAGTTAACATGTTCTTCTTCAAAACAGTGTCATGGGATCTTTAAAGTCAACCTGAGAGTTGTTGAGATCTCTGTTTGATGTCTCAACTGAAAGACAACATATCCAGCAGTGCAGCACTCTTTCAGCGCCGTACTGGAGACATCCAGCTACACTTTTGAGCTCGTCTTTGGGTGGAATTTGGAATAATGAACAAGATAGTGATCCACTCAGTCTCAGAATGAGAGGGAAACACAAACTGCTGCAGGAACTCAGCGAGTCAGGCAGTATTCATGGCCGGAATGGACAGATTTAGGACAGCACAGTGGCATAGCGGTAGAATTGCTGCTTTACAATGCCAAAGACCCGGGTTTGATCCTGACTATGGGTGCTGATTGATAGCTTGCACATTCTCCCTGTGATTGGGTGCTCCGGTTTCCTCCCACATTCCAAAGATGTGCAGATTTGTAGATTAATTGCCTTTTGGTAAATTGTTTCTAGCGTGTAGGATAGAACTAGTTTATAGGAGATCACTGATCGGTGCAGACTTGGTGGGCCAAAGGGCCTGTTTCCACTCTGTGTCTTTAAACTAAGAAGACATTTTCGGTTGGCACCCTTGATCAGACTGATCTCATTGATTGTATCTCTACAGAATGAGGATATTGAATTATGTCAGGACAGCAGAAGTATCCCCTGAATGAGCAAGGATACAATGGTTAATATCTCACATTTATTAACTTGATTGACGTGTAGGCAAGGACAGCAGGATTATAGTTGGTGATGCGATAGTTGATGTGCATCTGTAATGACTGCATGTAAATTTAATACATTAACTTTAATACAATTATCAACAAAATGAGGTCTCCCACTGAGCTAAAAGAACAATGAAGGAAGTTTTTTTATACATTAAGATACTGAATAGCTTTGGAGATAATAGAATTCTTTCTTTTTGAGACAAGCTATACATGGAATATTCAGTGTCTCTCTTTACAATTGCTGCACAATGACAAATCCTATTAATCTGTACCTATTTATGAATGTGTGGACAGATGTCATGCAATTAAAACTTCATTTACTATCAGAGGATAAGGTTAACTGCTCAGGAACTGTTGGGGGTCACAATCATGAGAAGTATATTATTACCCAAAATAACAAGGCCGTTAAGTTTTAGGCTGATTAAGACAGGCAGAAACACTCGGCAACTCACTAGTTTAATGTATTAACTTTCTAAATGTGAAGTTATACGTTGTCTTTGCCAACATGAAGTCCTTCTGCTTCTCTCCACCACGACTGATAGGAATCTGTTTAATTATCAACCATGATTGTGCCTGTATTTTTGCAGAGACATTAAACTTGCATTGCATGGAAATTAAACTGAAGCTTAGCAGGCCTGTTGCTTGCTTCAAGAAAGAAAAATAGAGAATGCTGTTCTTTATTCGAGATAATGTACAGAAGAGAAATTTCCTTGAAATTTAGCTGGGATTCAAATCTCATAGGTTTCTGCCATGTGGCAAATGTAATGATCTGTAATTTGATTAATGTTCCTTCTGTGCATATAGCTCCTTCTTTCTGTCAGCTTTCTAGTTCAATTTCAGAGTGGTCATAAAGCCTCAGCCTAATATATTCCCAGTGTCTCTGCAGCTAATTTGCAGCTGAAAAATGTGGTCATTTGTATTTCCATTATTTAAGCTTTCTTTAAAGTCCATGATTTCAATATAATTTGTAATGATTCTAGAATTATCAAACTTCAAATGCAACAAAATATTTATGGTGAAAGCGACCCATTACATACTTACATTAAATAGTACTTGGTTAGAGCTGAATTGATTTGCTCCTCGGCTATTATAGGAGAAGGCACACTTCTCAAACATACAGAAACCTTTTGGCTTTACCTAATGTAATGGCATTGCCTTAAATGAGCTCCCTGGGAAAACTTGGCAGTTCACGCTATTTTTTGAATATGAACCATGAAATTAAATTATTTTAAGTAACTTTAAATTGAGTGGTCAGTTATCAATTGGAGGCAGATTAAGAAGCCATAGTTCCAACTATTGAATGTAAACATCTCAGGGGGAACTGAATCTTTAGTATCCAATTAAAATATGAAATACTTTTACGAGGATGTTGCCAGGACTCAAGTGCCTGAGCTACAGTGAGAGATTTGGTAAGCTATGACTTTATTCCTTGGAACTCTGAAGGCTGATGGGTCATCTTACAGAGGTGGGGAATTGATAAGGTGATTGAGGTTGACCCACTAAGTGGGTCAACGGGCCTGTTTCAAAGCTGTATCTCTAAAACTAAAAACTTAACATGATAGTTGTTTGGAAGAAGCAGTTCCTGAACCTGTGCATTACAGATTTCAGACTCCAAAACCATCTTCCTTATGGCAGGAGTGAAATGAGAGCCAGGGTGGTATGGGTCCTTGATGACGCTGGCTGCCTTTTCGAGATAGCGACTCATAGATCCATTCAATGGTGAGGAGGTCAGTGTCCATGATAGACCAGGCTGTGTTCACCACTCTTTGTAATCTCCTTTGGAATTTCGTGGGCATTTGAGTTGCCAAACCAGGCCACAAGCAGTCAATATGCCTTTGCCGTACACCTGTAGATGTTCAAGAGAGTATTTGTTGACCTACAGAATCTCCTCAATCTACTATGGAATTGGAAGTGTTTTGGCTTTCTTTATGATTGCATCAATGTGCTGGGTCCAGGAGAGATCTTCAGAGATATGCACGCCCAGGATCTTGAAGTTGGTGACTCTCTCCACCATTTGATTTGTAGATGAACACAGGTTGTTGTTCTGTCACCTCTCAATCAGATGATCGATCTCCCTCCTATGCACGGATTCATCATCATCCATAATTCATCCAATGATGGTGGTGTTGTCAGCGAATTTATACATAGAAACATAGAAAGTAGATGCAGGAGTAGGCCATTCGGCCCTTCGAGCCTGCACCGCCATTCAATATGATCATGGCTGATCATCCAACTCAGTATCCCTTACCTGCCTTCTCTCCATACTCCCTGATCCCTTTAGCCACAAGGGCCACATCTAACTCCCTCGTAAATATAGCAAATATCTTAAAGATGAAGTTGGAACTGTGTCCGGCTACACAGTCATGGGTATAGATTGAGTATAGCAGGGGGCTGAACACACAGCCTGGAGGTGCCCCTGTGATGATGGTTATCAAGGAGGAAGAGCTGCTTTTGTCAATTTCTACCGATTTGTTCTGTTGATGAGGAAGTCGAAGGATCGAGTTGCAAAGGGACGTGCAGAGACCTTCCGTGAGCTTGGTAACAGGTTTGGAGGGGATGATGGTATTGAACACCAAGCTGTAGTCTATGAACAACAGCCTGCTGCATATCTTTTTATTATCCGTGGTCCAGTGCTGAGTTGTGAGCTAGCGAGATTGCAATCCCCGTAGATCTACTGGGGTGGTAGGCAAATCGTAGTTGGTCCAGGATCTTGCTGAGGTAGGAGTTGATATGTGCCACCACCAACTTCTCAAAGCACTTCATCACCATGGATGTTAGTGCCATTGGTCGGCAGTCACCAAGACATGTCACCGTACTCTTCATGAGAACTGGTATTATTAAAGCCCTTTCAGAGGAGGTGGGAACTGCAGACAGTAATGAGAGGTTGAAGATGTCCATAAATATCCAACCAGTTGGTCTGTGCAGGATTTGAGAACATCAGGTCCAGACACTCGCTAAGGGGTCCCCCTCCTGAAGGATCTTCTGACATCGACCTTGGTGACTGTGATTACAATAACATCGGGACCTATGGGGGCTCGAAACTGGGTGTCGATGGGTTTCTCATTGATGACACATCAGTGTTCACATCAATGTGGCTGAGACACAAAAACTGGGAGTATGGGATAGCGCCTTTGCAAGTGGCAGTGTGGGATAAGGTGCAGGCCAGGAAACTGGGTGTCGATGGGTTTCTCATTGATGTCGGTTGATAATATGTTCCCCGTAATGGAGACAGAGAGATCAAGAACGGTGAGAGAGGTGTCAGAGATAGCCCGCGTGAATTTGAGGGCAGGGTGAAAGTTCGTGGTAAAGTTAATTAAATCAACGGGTTCTGCGGAAGGCAGCCCCGATGCAGTCGATGATGTAGCGGAGATAGTAAACGTGATGTAATCCCCTTCTGTCATGAATCTCTCACGCATATCTCCTCCTTGATCCATAGTTCTGCTTTCACGGCCCTTCCCCCCAGATGGAACAAGGGATAGAGTTACCTGGTCCTCACCTCTCACCAATAACCTCCACATCCAACATTACTGTCACCTCCATAGTGATTCCAGCACCAGTCATATCTTCCCATCCTCCCCCCTTTCCGCATCGCTCCATAACTTCTTGGTTCACTCATCCCTTCCTTCCAAACAACCCCCTCCCCAAGTACTTTCCCCTGCAACTGCAGGAGATGTAACACCTATCCCTATACCTACCCCCTCACCTCCATCTAGAGACCCCAGCAGTCCTTCCAGAGAGAATGAGGAGTTCACATGCTTCACATATAATCTCATTTGCTGCATCCAGTGGCCTCCTGTGCATTAGTGAGACCAAATGTAGACTCGACGACCGTTTAGCTGAACAATTACACTTGGCCCACCAAGGCCTGTTGGATCTCCCAGTTGTTAACCATTTTAACTTCCCATTCCCATATTGACCTTTCTGGCTTGGGCCTCTTCCATTGCCAGAGTAAGGTCACATGTAAACTGGAGAAACAGCATCTCATGTCTTCATCTTTCCATCTCTGGCATTTGTCCAACCATCTGCCTGTCAAAAAAAAGTCCTCATTGGTATCCACCTATTACCCGTCTGGATTTGGTCTGCCCCTCACCTCTTCCAGCTTCTTCCCCCACCCCTCAACACCGTCAGTTTGAAGAAGGGTCCCAACCCTAGGCATCATCTACCCATGTTATCTAGAGAGGCTACCTGACCCGCTGAGTTACTCCAGCAGTTTGTGTCATTTTTTGTAAACCAGCATCTGCAGTTCCTTGTTTCTACATTTAAAGGGCAGTTAGACAGGTACATGGATAAGAAATGTTAAGAGGGATATGGGCCAAGCGTGCACAAAAGATACAAGCTTAGATGGGGCATCTTGGTTGGACTGGTCCTTTTTCCGCACTGTATGATTATATGAGCTGCATCACAGAAATGAAGTCTATTGCTTATGTAGCAGGTTTCTGATGAGAATTGGATGTTGCACAGATTCTGTAATGGAAGTGCTCCTATTAGAATCTGCTTTGGCACTACTTCATCATCAATAGGATTTCTGTCTAAACACAAGTCTTTCACTTAAAGCTGTTTACATCCTGAAACCTCATCAAGCTGGAATAGGCATGAATACCACTGTCCTGTTCTAATGTGGGGAAAGGGGAGGTTGAATGGATATGAAGCTGGCATTATCAGTGACTCTCTGTGGATTTTTGTGACACTGTTACTTGAAAGAAGTTGTGTAAATATCTTCTTAAATTACTGCCCTAAACATATATTTCCATTCTCGACCTTTGTTTCTGAATGCTCTGACCATCCAGTGCCTTCCAGCTCCAATTCCAGGCCTCTCAGTTCAGGTTAAACCTGGATCTAAGGTATCTACACTCCATAAAGGACTTATATAGCAAGGATGTCAATGGTTATGGGGAGAAGGCTGGAGAGTGGGGTTGAGAGGGAAAGATAGATCAGCCATGATTGAATGGCGGAGTAGACTCAATGGGCTGAATGGCCCACTTCTGATCCCATGACTTACGAACTTATGAAGAAAGGTCCTGACCCGAAACAACATCTATCCATTCCCTCTACAGATGCTGCCTGACCCGATGAGTTCCTGCAGCATTTTGTGCTTTGCTCAAGTCCAGCATCTTCAGTTCCTTATGCCGTCAGTGAAGCGTTTTGTTTCTGCCCTTTCTGACTGGGCTCGGATTCATTGTATAATTTAAAACCTGCAACCTCATCAAGAAAAATATGCATTTTCCATAAATTGTATAATGGGCAATCGGGAAAATTAAATTCTGTTTGGCAACGTTGCGGAACATTAGGCTAAGTTTGCCTATTCAAACTAAGTTTATGGAGCAGTTTGACGAAATGGACTTACATTCTGTCAGATTGAAAGTTAGATACGTTGCATTTCTCATGCAAGTCAAAATCTATTTAAGACATGAGAAAGGTTATTTTATGATCCCTAATGGCAAATGAATACTTTCCAATGTGCAGTGTCATTGTGGTGATCATGTGGGAGAGAGTCGGCACAGAATGTTTCTGCTGTCACAGAACTGAACAAACTGCAACATTAACATGAAGAAAGTACATGCAGAAAAATGTATAGACTCAAATCACAAATAATTATATTTGCAGCCTACAGATGACAGGTGTAAAAAAAGACTTCTACGCATTGAATGATTTGTGATTTGATACTAAAATTATATCTAAACAGTATAATTGAATATAAAATCTAAATATTGTACAGACATATTTACTTAGGGTCCCTAATTCTACATTTTTGTTCTTAGGAGAAATGAATAGATGACTGGGTAATCAACAGCTTAAACTATCTCAGCAAAATACTGTCATTGACACATTACCCACATATAACAAAATAAAGACTTGCATTCTTACCTTTTTGCATTTTCAAATTTCTTACAATATGCTTTTTGAAATGACATCAGCAAAACATCAGTGTTAATATCAGCCATGATCAGTGAATGGTGGTGCTGGCTCAAAGGGCCAAATGGCCTACTCCTGCACCTATTGTCTATTGTCTATTAATATTTGGCTTTAATTCACATTCCCCTCTGCGCTGAAGATACTCAACTATTGGGCGTAGACATTACTGGTCCGAAATTCCCTCTAATTTTGATTGCTACCTCTCGCTATTGCCAGAGAGGCTCCCTACAGATCCACAGTTGTAACGTCCTACTGCTGATGTTCACTCCTTTCTGTGGCCAGGTTGTCCATTTGTCCAGTTCGGGGACGACGACAGATCTACAAGTTAATGTGACCCAACGTTAACAGCAACTCAACTGACTCCCTGACGCTTTAGGATCCTTTGGCCATAACTGGCCTCTCCACCTAACCCACTGTAAATGTTGGCTGTATAGAACTAAATCTCTGTCGGAGATGAAGTTGCGTGATTCTTTAGTTCTGTAACACTTACTTAGCCCATCTGCCAATCACACCCCCACCTGTATCCACCTATCACTTGCTATTGCCCCATCCCCATTTTTATTTTCTATCTTTCTTCCCTCTACTCCAATCAGTAAATTGGGAAATGCCTTTCTCTGTGTTCACTGCATCAACAATTACATATGTTCCCTTGCAATGTTTCAACACCAGTCTCTTTCTTCCATGAACATTGCATCAGTGAAGCATTTGAGGGGTTGTTACACAGGTCCCAGCCCTACACTATTCAGAAGGAGCAGCAACCCAGACTGTGATGCTTCTGTAAAATTCCAGCCATTCTTGAGGGAGCCTCTGCATAAGTCAGAGCAATGACAACTTTCGGACCAAGCTGGGCGTTAAACATAGAGATCACTCTGAGGAACGTCCATTTATGTCACGAAACATCGGCTGTTTAATTCCTCCACAGACATTGCCTGACCCGCTGGGTTACTGTAGCACTTTGTATTTTGCTCAAGATTCCAGTATCTGTTGTTCCTTGTGTTGTCAATTTTCATTTTGTGTCTGAATTTCTGAAGGATCTGCTGCTTGGTATTTATACACCAGTTCATGTTGGCATTCACAGAGATGGGATCATGAGCTCAGTGCCTGATGCTGGGCCACATCAGTATTGCGAAGGGGATTCAGACTTGGAAGTGACTGTGGCCCATTTTCTAATGCCACTCATTGATCCAGATATGATGCCCAGTGATCCAACCCAAAGGAAACTGCTTTTATCCACAATGTTTTTGTCAACTGCACGTGCAAACCAGTCCAATTTCTCGGCAGTGCTCTTGACCTGAACATTTATTCATCTGTGTTTCTTTGTGGGGCTGTTAAAATTTGTTTACTGGAATCCCATTAAACATCTTGAAAGATCGCATTATATTAAAAGTGTTGAATGCAGGCTCATTTCTGTTGTTTAGCACACATCAGAATTTTTGTACTATAAGCCTAATAAATGTTCTATTGCTTTGCATGTATTTCAGTAATAGATTTTTGTTTGAGTAAATCACACACTGCCTTTGCACAGAGATGCCTGTAATCCAAGCTATCTAATATATTTGTCAGCAAGCTTAACTGCTAAAACTCTAATAGGCCTTCTTAGCAGAATAGAGAGATGGGATACTTGGGTCTTTCTTTTTTATAAAAAAACTCTTGACTTTTTTATGAACAGGATTTATCATGCTGTTTTCAGTTTTATGTTCAGGAAATATCAACATGGCTTGCAGAATACCCGGAACAAATCAGGCTTGCTTGCGAACTGAACTCGGACTTGTCGACATTTTAGAACTTTGCTCTTTGTCAGTTGAAACCTCTCTTTCCCATTTGATTTCTGCTTTTGGGGCCAGTGCATATTTTGATGTTCTTGCGATTCATAGAACTAGACCCTGTCTCCACTGCTAGGTTAGCCAAGTCAGAGCTGTTTCTTTTCCTGGAGCCACAAGTGACTACAGATGCTGGAATCTGGTGCAAAACTCAAAGTGCTGGAGGAATTCGGCAAATCAGGCAGTATCTGTGGTAGGAATGGACGCCATTATTTCAGGCCGGGACCCTTCTTCAGACTGAAGGAGTAGGGGGAGGAATCTGAAAAAGAGTGGGTGAGGCGCCTTGCAAACTTTGCCATATGCCCCTGTCCCACTTAGTAAACCTGAACAGAGACCTCTGGAGACTGCGCCCGGAGGTTCCCGGAGGTTTTTGTCAGGTTCCCGGAGGTTTTATCAATTTTTTGAAATAATCGCCGGAACATAGAAGAAGCGGAAACCACTTTCGACCATTAGGGAGACTGACAAAAACCTCCGGGAACCGCACGGAAACCTTGGGTGGGGCGCAAAGTCTCCAGAGGTTTCTGTTCAGGTTTCCTAAGTGGTACAGGGGCATAACTCCAACAGTCTGAAGAAGTAACCTGACCTGAAATATCATCTGTCTTTTCCTCCACAGATACTGTCTGACCCAGTGAGTTCATCCCGCAGTGTTTTTTACTTCTTTTCCTCCATGCCACTCTCATTAAAGCTTCACTCCAGTATGATTTACTGCCTAAGTGAAAGTGACAGCGTTCTAACCGTGATGTATGCATTGTCGTCCAGATGAGGTCTCCAGGGCTCTGCATGTGTTCATCTCGTTAAGTGTGCCTACATTAGTCATGCAAAGTCAATTATAATTCAGAGCAGCTGGTTCATTTGATCATCATTGTTTAATGGTATATAGGATTACTCTCCAGTTGGAAAGCTGTGGCATTTGTTTCCTAGAGTGTTTTAAGTTAGCCTCATCTGTTCAACATCATTCAA
The DNA here is from genome assembly GCA_963514005.1 of Raja brachyura. Next base: position 28,508,374 of record OY740806.1, on the reverse strand, counting down.
ACCTAGGATGCAGAATGCAATGCAACATTTCAAGTGCCGAGTTGCCAGGGGAACGTTCATTCCTGTTCAATAATTATTATCCCAGGAGTGCGGAGCTATCAGTGCAGATACAAAGCACATTTCTGCTAATTCAACAAAATAAGACCAAATAACATTACCAGGCAATTTTCTCTGGCAAAAGCAATTAATTAAGATGATTTATTTGCTTTGGGTGAAATAGTTGCATGATCTTCAGAGCTTCAAGAATGAAAAATGACAAGCATTGTGAGAGATTTGTACGTTAGCCAGATATTGGAAATGCAATAGATGGTTCATCTCCTCAAGCTCATTCCCTTGTTCACCTGGGTCTGACCCTCAACAGCTAGGCACATATTTCTTTCTGTTAGAGCTTACTCAAAGTAAGTGTAATCCACCTATATCTCAGTTAACTGGCCAAAGTGGCAGGGGACATTGAAATATCAATAAGGCATAACATCTTGATAAGTTCTACGGCTAATTGTTCAGTCTTATTTGTTGTACAGGTTTTCTTATTGTTGGGGGAAATTAATTTTCCCTGCAAGTAAGATATCACAATCTGAGGAGGGGTGCCACAGATCACAAGAATAGAATCTACAAGCATATTGTCAAGTGTAATTGCAGCATTCAACTTGCTCACAGCAAACTTCCACGTATGACAATGTAAAATAGACTGCTTTTGAGATGTTGGTTGAGTTTAATTTAGTTTATTATTGTCACATGTACCGTGTTACAATGAAAAGCCTTTTGTTTCATGCTATTCAGTCAACGAATGGACTAATACATGATTACATTCAAGCCGTCCACGGTATACAGATACGGGATAAAGGGTATGACGTTTAGTGCAAGATAAAGTCTATAAAGTCTGATTAAAGATAGTTCGAAGGTCTCCAATGAGGTAGATGGGTGGTTAGGATTGCTCTCTAGTTGGTGAGAGGATGGTTCAGTTGCCTGATGACAGCTGGGAAGAAACTGTTCCTGAATCTGGAGGAACACTTCTATACCTCTTGCTTGATGATAGAGGGGTGAAGAGGGAGTGAGAGAGGTAAGATGGGTCCTTGATTATGCTGGTGGCCTTGCCGAGGCAGCGTGAAGCGTCGATGGAGTCAATGAAATGGAGGTTGGTTTCTTGCAGTCTTTAATGGAGTTGTTCCCAAACCATGCTGTGATGCATCGTGATAAAATGCTTTCTATGGTTTATCTGTAGATGTTAGTGTGGGTTGTTGGGGACATACCAAACTTCCTAAACCTAAGGAAGTCAAGGTGTTGTACTTTCTTGGCCATAGCTTCGATGCAGCTGGTCCAGGACAAATTGCTGCTGATATTTATTCCTACATTTTCAACAATCTCTACATCGGTGCCATCAATTAATGCGTGTACAGCTTTGCTTTCTGAAGTTAATAACCTTTGCCTTACTGACATTGAGGGAGGGTTTTTTGTCTTGGAACCAGGTTAGGAGGTTCTCAATCTCCTTCTTGAACTCCGTCTCGTCTTTATCTGATATCCAGCCCACGGTGTCACCTGCAAATTTGTAAATTGAGTTGGATTGGTATTTGGCTGCAAAGTGATGAGTGTATAAGGAGTATAGAAGGGGGCTGAGAAGGCATCCTTGCAGGGAACCTGTGTTGAAGATTATCGTAGAGAATGATTTGTCACCGAACCTCATTGATTGTGGTCTTGTTGGCCAGGAAGTCGAGAATCCAGTTGTAGAGGGGAATGCTGACTCCAAGTTCAACAAATGTATTGAGCTTACATGGGATAATGGTAGTGAAAACAGAGCTGTAGTCTATGAATATGAGTTTGATGCAGAAATATTTGTTCCGTGATACCAGGGTTAATTCCTGTCCTTCTTTTAAATGTTACTGTCTCAACAAAAAGATGGCACCAATGACCAGGAAACTCACCCTCAGGGTTGTACTGTCAGCCTGTTTTTAGTTCAGTGAGCATAGTACCATTTGGTCATGTTCCTTGAAACCTTCCTCTCCATGTATCCATCCAATGTATTTTAAATGTTGTTGTAGTACTTGTCTCAACCATTTCATTTGGCAGTTCATTCTATACAGCCAGCACCCTTTGTGTGAAAAAGCTGGGAGCAATTGGATAATTCAATGTTCATGCCTTTGAATTGTGGGCTACCCAAGGGGAAAGTGACGTGCTGTTCTTCGGATTTGTATGCCTGTAGTACAATTCCTTGTTCTGGAGGGAGATATTGCTTTAGTTATCAATGTGGGATGTAGTATTGGTGCAGTATAAATCAGAAGTGGTTCCCCGATTCCAACTGGTCTCCACAACAGAGGGAGGTGATCCTCACAACTCTGCCAGCAGTTCCCCACCGCTGCTGTTCTAAGTGCTACTGAATAATACAACACATCAGGGAAAGCATTTGAGATGTTCAATCAGTTCTGTAAACAGTTCTAACACACAGTCTACACTTTAACTTAAATTCAACCTTTACATTCAGGCACCAGTTTAATTCTTATCAAACCAGAATGAAATTCCTCGAATACACAACATCAGTCCATGCCGAGGAAACCCTGGAGCTGTGAGGTCAATGTATTAGAAATGCTTCCCCCACCTGCTCACCCTCCAGCCCAATTCCCTTGCAATGTGTGTTTCACAGAGAGGAAATGGCAGGAACACAGGATCTACAAGCTGCCTCTGTGCATCTGTGGATGAGGGCCAGAGGCCAGGATCAAGCTGGGATTTTCTCCACATCTACATTAAATTCACAAGCAGCTTGGTGTTAATTTCAAGTCAGCAAAGCTGTGCCACATCTTGACATGTGATGGGGGATGTGACAGGACTCTGCATGTGGTTGGAGAGAGGAGACCTTCCCCTGTGACACCTGCCCACTCAGCAAGAGGAGGAAGCTTTGCCCATCTCAGACAGTGCTCTCAGCCGCCGCTCAGCACCACAGCCGTGGCGCCCCACATGATGTTTGCAGGCAGATTTAATCCAGTCTTGATGCTGGGCATCTCCAAGCCTTATCACACTGCCAACACAACAAAGTTTTGTTCTTCCCTGATGCAGAGTCCAATCCTTCCATCATTCAGAGAATGTGGCCTTTGGCTTAAAGAACAATTATGTTTAATGGACTACTGTTTACATTGCAGTAAAAGAGAACAGATAGATCTGGTGGATTTAGATGTCCACAAGACAAATGACAAAGTGACAGAGAGGTTCCTGCACAAGGCAAGGGTGCACAGGTGAGGGGTTAATGTACCAGGGATTAACCTAGGAGTCAGGCTCAACAAGTCAATTTAGGATTAGAGGTCAGTGTCTAGTGGAGCCTCCACTATTTACAATCTATATTGTTAACTTGGATAACGGAACCGAGTACATTTAAGAATGTAACGGGGCTTTCATGGCCATGTGATCTAATGCCGATGGCATTGCTGATAACATCATATGAAAGGATGATAGCTCTGTGTCCTATCTATTGTGGAAAAGCGGAGGAGTTGAAAGAAACAGAGATATCGCAAGAAATGGATCTGACATGGATGATTACAACTTATTAAACATGAACAGCTTATAAAAGATTTTAAAGGCCACCTATTGCTGACAATGTGTTTGGCTCAGCATCCCGGAAACAACTATAACATGAATGCTGGAGCACACAAGCAATGCTGTACAGTTAAAGGATGGACTTGAGCTGTGGCAGGTAAACCTTGTAACACCGTTGATGTGAGAAAAGACAAGAGGAGCTCCAGAAAGCAAACAAGACTGGAATGTGCTGGTAAGTGACGGGATTTTAGAATGAGAGCATCGAAAGGTAGGCAAGGAGGGGCAGTTTATAATTGAGTTGGGGTCATGTAACAATGGGGTATGTAGTAGCATGTTTATAGGAATTTAAAGTTGTGGCTTCAGAATATCCGGAAACTGGTGAGAGAAACTGGAGAAGTTGAACCTTCTCTGACATGCAACATTAGACCAGAATCTTCTGGTACTGTACTTACCCATTCTGTCCACTCAACACTTCAGGAGTGATAGAAAGTGATATAATGTTGCTGTCCTAACATAGTGCCACACTCACAAGGAAGGCAAATAAATCAATGGGAGAACAAATCAAATTTTTAAATCTGCTGGTTCCATCCTTCAGTATCCAGTAACTCCATTTGAAGATACTGTTCATCTCCCCTTCTAAGAAGTGGAGGATTTAAATTTCATTAACCAAATAAATATGGAATAAAAAGCTTGGGGCAGCTACTGTGAACATAGTGCTCTTAAATCATTTGGGGAAGGAAATCTGCTACCTCTACCTGTCTGCCCTACGTGTAAGCCAGACACATAGCACTATAATTGTCCCTTAAGCGCTTTTTTTGGCAAGTGCCAGGCAAGAGCAATCAGAGTGACCAATAAATATTGGCTTATCAGCAATGTTGCATCGAGTAAATGAATGAACAATCCATATAATGTTGCCAGTCTCTGTCTTTGTAGTGAGTCTGTGCTATTCATACTGTATCTTTCCTTATGTTTCTCTGGGCACGATGAAAAGTAATATTGCAGTTGACATATGACTGCCGTCAGTTGCAGTGCAATTTAAATTCCTAACTTTTGTATTACTGCCCTTCTTGAGTTAAAGGCCAATATTCTGTTATGCTTTGCATCTGTTCACTAGCTTGTGCTGAATTGTGCATGTTGAATCCCAGGTCCCTCTGCTCCTCCACAGCTCCATCTATCTCAGCTGTGGGAAATATTGCAATTCTGTCTGTCTTTACCATTGAAGGAGATTCAAAGCAGACAGTGCATGGGTGAGATGCCAGAAATCAAGACAGCTTGTGGTTAAAACTGGAGATTTGTTGGAATAATGGGGATGTCAAAGCAGCATAGCAAGTCCAGCTCCAGCAACTCAGGTTCAATCCTGACCTCTATTCTCCAGCATAGGTTTCCTCGAGGTGTTCAGGTTCCTACCACCTCCTGCCCCAAAACATCTGGGTTGATAGGTAACTTGGCAGCTGTAAATTGCCCCGAGAATATAGTTGATGGGTCGAATCTGGCAGGAGTTGATGGAATTATAAAATGGGATTAGTGTGGGAGCAATAAAAATGGGCAATTTAATGGTCTGCGTGGACTTGTTAGGCTGAAGGGCCTGTTCTGTGATTCCAGGACTCTGTTTCCTATAGGAAAAGCATCTTTGAGTTATATTGTTTAAGAAAGAACTGCAGATGCTAGAAAGATAACTTCTTTGAGTTATAGGACAGTTTCAGTTTATAATATGAATCTTTATCATTTACACAACTCTGCAGCCTCCTGTGCACCTTTAGGTCATTTTTCCAAATTCATTTGGAGCTGCTGGAATATAATCTACATTTTGGGAAAGGTTTTGCAGGTATGTGCGTTTTGCATTTGAGAAGCAGACCTGACCACAAGTGATGCTTGCCGAAGGCCACAGGCTGGATCCTAGAGACTCTCTGGCATTTGCATCTGAGAAATGTTACTTGCTAACATTTATTGGACAAAGTGGCCGGAATTTACTACAACAGTCGTTATAAACTAGCAACACAAGATGCATGATTTTGACCTGAAATGTTGACCATCCCTTTGCTTCCTCAGATGTTGCCTGATTTGGGTGAGTTTTTCCAGTCATTTGTTTCTTGTCTCCATTGACTGCTGTCCCATCTCAGTGCACATCGGTTGAAATTTATGTTTGGCAAACTATCCAGGCAGATTGTACCATATGTGTGTACAGGAGATAATTGCTGTGCTTCTTGGACCCAGTCAGTTCCTTCATGGACTAGATAATCCCTAACACCAAACCATCTTCTGATCCTTCTAGCTCTCTCCCCTTGCGGCTCTCATTTCACACGGTTTTGTTAATGCATGAATGCTACTCTTTGCTTTATCTGGCAGATGGCATTTGCAGCTGGAAGGCAACAATGTGAAATAGTGACGACATAATGTACTGTTGCCCCTGTCATTGCAAAGGCCCAAACATTCATCTGGGTGCTCAGTATTTTCCTTGGGGCTTTGATGATTATAAAGGACTTGGACTGAATCCCAGATTGATTAAGTTAACATGTGCCACACTGACTAATATATTAAAATGTTGAAAGGAATCTTATACTGTTTAATGAACAATCTTCATTTTTGCCCTGTAGTCAAACATGCCCCACTTAATTTGCTAATTTTTATCTCTCTTTTACACATAAGAGAATAAGATCAGGAGTTGGCCACTTAAGCCTGCTCTAAAATCCAATATCATCATGGCTGATCTATCCCAGGCCTCAACTCTTAGCGATAAAGGTGAATGTATAGTTCCGCAAGTTTTTCCAATACCTTGCTCCTCATGATAAAGATTGTTGCAAGTTCTGTATAAGTTGAGAGTTTAGTTAATTGTTCACGTGTATTGAGGTACAGTGAAAAGCTTTTGTTGCGTGCCCACCAATCAGCGGAAAGACAATACATGATTACAATCAAGCTATCCACAGTATACAAAAACATAAGGGAATAACATGAATAACGTTTAGAGCAAGAATAACGTGAATAACGTTTAGAGCAGTAAATTCCAATCAAAGATAGTCCGAGAGTCCCCATGAAAAGATGGTAGTTCAGGACTGCTCTCTAGAAAACTAGCAAACAAAACGTTGCTATCTTTGGGATGTTTGTTGTAACCATGAAGTCAAATGTAAATCCTTATGTAACATCTGCCATTTCTTGTTTCCTATTATTATTGTCCATGTCTTGCCTTTTTTTTTTAGCTGCATTCTTTCTCTATTATATCCAAGAAGTATATGGGCCAAACGCGGGGAGGTGGGACTACTGTAGCTGGGACATGTTGGCCGATGTGAGCAAGTTGGGCCGAAGGGCCTATTTCCACGCTGTATAAGCTCATAACGTTTGATTTTACTTTGGAGTCACGTGAGTGACTATGTGAAGAACTCCGTACAGCCGTTGGTGCGTCATTACGTCAGACGCATTGGTGCAGTCGGCCGGTTGGAGCAGCAGAGCTCCTCCAAGCGGTAAGTTTAAAAACACAAGGTAAGTTTCAAACTTTTCTTGCGTTCATTTTCTGTTTCAGCGGTAGAGTATACACCATTAAAATGTTACAGAAAGTGAAGAAGGTGTCAACGATGGCGATCCACAGGGAAAAGGGTCGAGGACCGTGATAGTATTGTTAGCGGATGCCCGCTTAGGACACCAAGTCTGACGCCAGCAATGGAGCTAGCTATACCGGACCTGCTGCCTGTGAGCAGCGGAGCCATGCCGGTAGGGCGTAAGGCTACTACAAAATCAAATAGGCCCGTTGACCCAGAGTCGGGCATGGAGGTTTTATCCTCAAAAGGAGAGACCGTTTGCTCACGGATCTCCCAGGTCGGGGTCTTATTACAGAAGATGCTCGACAGGGACGAACTCCGTGAGGAGGAGTGGTGCCCACGCCAGGCCAGTGGATACCCACTGCAAGAATACTCAACTTTTGAGGAGGGTATACTGACGCTGAATCAGTGGCTGGGGAGAGCCACAAGGGAGTGGAACTTGAAGTGATCCCGAATATAGCTGAGAAATTTACATTCCCGAGAGAGGCAGGAGAGCCGTTAGGGGAAGAATTGGCATCAGCCATCCAATATATGCCCTCTCATCAGCTGCAAGAATTGGCCATGGATGAGGCGGCTAAAAAGTATGAAGCCCCTATCAATTGCGGTTTACTGAAAGTACCAATGGTAAACCATCTTATTTGGATACAGTTGGGGGTGTCAGCAAGATCCCAAGAACTAAAGTTCCAAAAGATATTGAAATTACTTTCAGCAGGGCTTACGGCATTTTCTATTACAGTAGACAAGGGGCATATGTCGGAAGCTTACCAAGATGCACTGGGACTTCTGTGTAGTGCCTATTTTGAAATAAACAATATAAGACGAAGTGCTATTCGGCCAGTTATTAATCCTAATCTGGCATCATTGTGTAAACCGCCCAGCGCACAACCGCCTAATCTTTTATTTGGCGGAGATCTCGCCAAGCGAGTTAAAGAACTCCATGAGGACGCTAAAACTATGAGCCTCATCAAGCTGGGTGGGTGGCAAACTAGGAAAGAGGGTTTTTCCTTACCGGCGGTGTACCATTATGGACGCCGGGGAAGGGACCAGCCACTCAGCTTCACAGTCTCGGAGCTGGCAGCCTGCCACAGGCGTGAGGGGAAGGATGACTTTCCCCACAAAAGGCCGGGGGCAACAAGGGCAGCCAGGACGTATGCAGGTGAGACATTTTCCTCTTAAAGAAAGTGAATCAAGTGAAATAGATGTTCAAATTGGGGGCAGATTACACTCGTTTCCCAAACAATGGCAGGAGATAACATCAGATTAATTTATACTGAGTAGTATAGAGTGGGTTCAAATTGAATTTTACTCTACTGTGTGTCCACCTAATCAGCATGTTCCAAGTCGGAAAATTATATTTTCAGAAGAAGAGAATGTGCTCATTCAAGTTTATTGAGAAGTCAGTTTGTCAAAAACGTCAGTTTGTGTCAAGTATTTTTCCTATTTTTCTCTAAAAAGACTGGGGGATGTAGAATAATTCTAGACCTGACAAGCTTGAACTCCTTTGTTTGCTATAGGCATTTCAAAATTTTTCTACAGCTAAACATCTGGTTTCCAAAGGGTGTTATATGGCCAGCATTGATTTAAAGGATGCATATTACTCAGTGTCTAGTCATTGTGGTGATAGGAAGTATTTAAAATTTACCTGGATGAGTCAGTTGTGGCAATTCAAAGCATTGCCTAATGGGTTAACTACAGCTCCTAGATTATTTACCAAATTGGTAAAACCTGTTCTAGGATTACTCTGAGCTCAGGGGCATGTTGTAATGGCCTATTTAGATGATATTTTAATTGTTCGGAAGACTCGGGCTGTAGCTGAATCATCTGTTTCAATTGTTAAACTCACTTTTGAACAATTAGGGTTCGTCATTCATCCAGATAAATCCAAATTATCACCAGTTCAAATCATTGATTATTTTGGCTTTACCATTAATTCAAATCACATGTTAGTGACTTTGCCTAGGGACAAATGGCAGCAGTTAATTGAGGATTGTGTTAATCTCCTTAGTGAACAACGACCTTTAATTAGACAAGTAGCCAGTTTAATTGGTAAATTGGTGGCTGCTTTTCCAGCTGTGCAGTTTGGACCTCTGCATTATCAACAATTACAACGAGCAAAAGAACAGGCACTGAGGACACATGCGGGTCATTTTGATAGGCCTATGCAATTGTCAGCTGGGGCAATTTCAGACATTCAATGGTGGATCATAAATGTCTCAAAAAGCTCCAGGGAGGTTTTGGTTGAGCCACCTTCCATAATATTACAGACGGATGTTAGTGGACTGGGTTGGGGTGCCACAGATATGTCTTCCAGTTACGGAGGCAGATGGAATACAGATGAGACATCCCTTCTTCAATTAAGAGGGATCAATTATTTAGAGCTGTTGCGAACCTGGTATGGGCTTAAAGCTTATTGCTCTGCCAGGAGTGACTTGCATGTGCAGGTTCAGATTGACAACACTACAGCAGTGGCATATGTTAACCATATGGGTGGAGTCAAGTCACAGTCTTGTGATAGACTGGCTAATTAGATCTGGGGCTGGTGCATTGACCAAAATATCTGCCTTTCAGCAATATATTTACCAGGTAGATTCAACACAGTAGCTGACATTAGGTCACGGAAATTCAATGATAACATAGAATGGATGTTAAATCGGGACATATTAAATCAAGTAGTTGCTCAGTATGGAATGCCAGATATTGACTTGTTTTCATCTAGACTAAACCATCAGTTGCCCAGATATGTTTCATGGGAACCAGATCCTGGTGCAGCAGCGGTGGATGTATTCTCGCTGCATTGGGGTGGAATGTTTGTCTATGCATTTCCTCCATTCTGTCTCATCAGTCAATGCTTGCAAAAAAATCAAGCAGGACTCCGCTTCAGGAGTATTGGTAGTGCCAGATTGGCCTACACAACCATGGTTCCCTCTCGTGTTGCAAATGGCTAGTCAGCCTTACATGATTATTCCCAAACATAAAAATCTACTGGTAAATCCAGTAACTGGCAATGATCATATTGACATGTTAACATGATTGTATTGATCTGTTAATTTGCAGATTTTAAGGATACCATACCTGGGGAGAGAACCGTCTGATCCTACCGTGGATGTTCTCACGTCGGCCTGCAGGGATAGTACTCAGAAGCAGTACATCACCTTGATAAGGAAATGGGAGGTATTCTGTCTACAGCAGAATAGCTCATATCAAACTGCAGGGATCACAGATGTACTGGAGTTTTTGTCCACTCTTTACTTTGATCAAAAATTAAGCTATAGTGCGATAAATACAGCCAGAAGTGCTCTGTCTTCTTATTTACCCATGAGTTCAGAGTTACATTCAGTAGGGACACATCCGTTAGTTTCTCGATTTATGAAGGGAGTTTTCAATTCTAATCCTCCTAAACCTAGGTATGCCGGTATTTGGAATGTGAGCAAAGTTCTTATGCTTCTTTGCCAGTGGACTCCTGTTACAAGCCTATCTCTAGCCAAACTAACCATGAAGGTGGTCATGCTTATGGCGTTGGTTTCAGCCCAACGTGTGCAAACATTGCAAAAGCTACAGCTAGACAGAATGCAGGTATCGGCAGATACCATTACTTTTTATGTCTATGATCTGCTCAAACATAGTAGAATAGGCATGACAAGATGTAAGATTGTGTTTTCAGCATACCCCACAGATGCTCGCCTGCGTGTAGTTTCACATTTATCTCATTATATTGAGGCCACCAGAGCCCTATTATCTGCATTAATTATTAGCCACAACAAAACACACAGTAAGGTGTCGGTGCAAACAATTTCAAGGTGACTAAAGCAGGTTCTGGGAAGTGCTGGGATTGATACTGATAAATTCAAATCTCATTCCACCAGGGCGGCATCAACTTCCGCGGCAAAGGTGATGGACGTGCCTATAGACCATATCCTCGTGGCCGCAGGATGGTCCAGTGAGCTGACCTTCCAAAATTTTTATCATAAGCTGATTACAAGGCTGGGGGTGTTTGCTGATTCTGTTTTGTGTTCTGTTATAGTTTCGCCCTGAGTTAGAGGGGTTGTTATTGTTTTGTTTGTAAATAAACTGTTATTCATTTGACAATGTTATGATTGATGCATTATTGATTATTTATTGACTTTTGAGTCAATCGATGCAGTGTGAACCCCGGATTTCGGTCTGTGGCATGAAATCACAGAGCTTTGAAATCTTCACATGACTCCGAAGTAAAATAGTAAGGTTAAACGAGAACTTACCAGTTTGACGTTTGATATTTATTTTACGAGGACTTACGATGAGGGATTACATGCCCTCCGCTCCCAACCCTCATGAAATATCATCTGGTAGTTCTAGTCTCTGTTAACTTACTATTATACTTCAGTCATTATTACCTGTGATTTCACTCCGCTGCTTTGAAGATTGACGCACCAACGGCTGTATGGGGTTCTTCTCGTGATCCCTCATTGTAAATCCTCATAAAATAAAGATCAAATTTCAAACTGGTAAGCTTGTTTAATCTTACTATTTGATCTCATTTGTCAGACTGACCTCAGAATCATTTTTCTCCCTCATTAGTTTTTAATGTCATGATAATCAATTTAACCGAAGCATTTGGCTTCATAAATGCTGTTTGACCCATTGTGTTCTTCTAGTGTTCGTTTTGGTTATTACGGAATAGTCACCTGAAGCAATTATTAGGAGCATAAAATTGAATAAAGTATCGTTTTTTTCTGGTCTTGCTATCCCTTTGGTAGATGGATCTCTCATAAGCAAAGGATATGAGATCTTACAATCTACCTTGCTGCAGTCCTTGAACTTTTTTCCCTGCACTTTCTCTGTAGACGTCGCACTCTGTTTATTTTCTCTTTCCCACTATCTGCTGTACACATATATGGTACAATCTGCCTGGATAGTTTGCCAAACAGTTTCTCTCTGTATTTTGGTACATGGGACAATAATAAACCAAATCTGATACATGAGTTGACGCACCAGGAGTAGCTGCAACATGAGGTTTATTACACGGTGTGCAACAAACCATTCGCCCCTGCAATATTTATCTTCCTTTCCCTTCCACTGGCCACTGGATTGCTGCCTTCTCTTGATGGGTTTGCTGAGACCATTGGTATCAGAGGTGTGGAATTTTCAGGCACAACTCGCTCTGAGTTCCAGAATATTTGTAGTCTATTCAGAAGCTTTCTTTTGAGCAATGTTTTCAGCTTTGATGCCTTGTTAATTGGACATTCCAGCAGCAAGTGATGAACATTTCTTTTACTTGATTCCTATTTAACAAAAAGCTGCACACTGTTGAATCAGCAGTCGAGCAAATGTTCCTGTTAAACAAATGATCCCATTAAGAAATTTTCCATTACTTGCTTTGTAGCTTATTATTCAGCTCACAATAGTCACCCTTGAGTCATTGCGCAGCAGAAGTGAAATGAATGCACAACGTGCTGTCATACTGCTCCCCTTGTATAGCACTAAATGGAATACGAATTGGAGTTAATTTTACATTTTAGTGTATTTCCATTGTTAGCATTCAGCAGTCTGATGTGAGAAAGGGTGTGGATATGTACAATGTGATTGGCTTTTAATTCAGTTGATAATACCTGCCATACAGCTTTATTCATATATTAATTGATCTTAATGTTATTTTCAGATAAAATAAGAAAACAGATATCTCACTTTCTTGTCACTGTCCTTGCCACCTCTTCATATTATGGAGACACTAGAGACTGCAGATGCTGGAATCTCGAGCAAATTACTCCAAAGAAGGGTCCTGACCCAAAATGTAGCTTGTCCATTACCTCCATAGATGCTGCCTGACCTGCAGATTTTTTCTAACATTTTGTATTTTACTCAATGTCCTGACATTTGTTCTTGTTCTCTACTTCCTCTGCCTCCTCCCTCTCTGTATCTCAAGCCACTCCCTATGCTCAATTTTAAAGCATCCTCTGTGAGATTAGAATATGCAACGATTACAATCACTTTTGGGATTATTTGCACCATTTCTAAACCATTAGCAGTTCAAATCTCTTTAATCAGCGGACAAACCTTTTCAGAGCCAAGGTCCTGGCCTAGTAACTTAATTGCCTCACACATGACAGTTTGATTGCTTGGCTTTTCCCTCCATTTTGTTTCCAATTTTCTGGCCTCCTCACTTACTCATGAACCTTCAAGGGATGTTTCTCCTTATAGGATGCAATTTGTACTGAACAAGATCCCATGAACGTTATTGTGACAATGGCCAGAGAGGATGGTCTAGTCATTTATTTTCAAATATTAGCCAGGAATTCCATGAGACCAACACGAACACCCTAGATCAGGGGTTCCCAACCCTTTTCCATCCCATTTACCCCAGGCATCTCTAATAGCGCATGACAATTTTATTTCACTTATTTATGAACAACTAATGATGAACAGTATACCAGAACCAAACACAGTCAGTCAATGAGAAAAAATACGTACCAATCCAGAATCATCAAATTTACCCCCTGGGTAAGTGAAATTTACCCTCTGGTTGGGATCCCTTGCCCGAGCTCATACTTTATATAATTTCTCTCAATCTTGTATTCTGTGGCAGGCAAAAAAACAAAGTGCTGGAGGAAGTCAGCGGGTCAGGCAGGTTCTGTGAGGGAATGGATAGGTGACGTTTTGGGTCAGGACTGATGCAATAGGGGGGAGAAAGTAGATGCTGTCTGACATACTGAGTTCCTCCAAAATAGTTTTGCTCAAAATTCCAGCATCTGCAGTCACGTGTCTCCATTCTGTGATGGGCTTAGTTTAATATTGCATTCAAAAGCGAGTGATGCATCCTCTATTCTAATACAGTAAGGGCCTTGTTCACATGGTTTTCTTGGTTTTGTTTTTTTTTAGTGGTTAGAAATACAGTGTGGAAACAGGCCATTCGGCACACTGAGTCTGCACCGACCAGCGATCACCGCACATTAATACTATCCTACACACACATTATGGACGATTTTTACACACACCAAACCAATTAACCTACAAACCTGTATGTCTTTGGAGTGTGGGAGGAAACCAAAGATCTCGAAGAAAACCCACGCAGGTCTCGGGGAGACGTACAAACTCTGTACACACAGCACCCGTAGTCGGGATCGAACCCGGGTCTCTGGTACTGTAGAGAATCAGCTGGAGTTACCTAGATGTTCCAGAGCAGCTTGTTGGATTGTGATTTGGCTGATTAAGGGGATCCCGAAGACAAGCTGGCAGAAAGCAAGGGAAGACCTGAGAGAGGGTTGTGGCCGTGGAGAGGGTGTTGCAACTGGAAAGAGTTGAGGTGTTAGAGTAATAGTAGCCTGGATTACTTTTATGGGATCTGGAGAAGCATAGAAAGCTGTTGGTGGTATATTTGTTTTGTGATGTTTTTGGTAAAAATGTTTGTAGTTTTTGAGGTACTTTTTTTTCCATTAGATTGGTCCTGAAATAGTTTAGCTTACTTTAGAGATCCAGCATGGAAACAACCCCTTGTCCACCGCATCCATGCTGACCATCGATCACCAGTTCACACTAATTCTATACTATCCCATGTTCTTACTCCCTACACACACACTAGGGGCAATTTTGTTTACAGAGGCCAATTATCCTACAAATCTGCATGTCTTTGGGAAGTGGGAGGATACAAGAGGAAACCAAAGCGGTCACAAGGAGAACATGCAAACTCCACATAGACATCCCGCAATGTCGGGATCGAACCCAGTTCTCAGGCGCTGTGCGGCAGCAGCACTACCAGCTGCACCCCTGTGTCCCTAAATTGAAAACACATCTTTTCCATGGTGCTTTCACTGCCCACGCACCTTTTTATAAATGGAAACTGAATTAATTATTAATCCTCTATTAATTTCATCGTTACCACATGGTTAATATCAATTTCATTGATTAATTTCAGCCACACTCTGCTTTTTGAACAACATCAGGCACTCTAAATAGCTGTTTATGCTGCATTCTACCGCAACAAGAAATAATTAGCAAGATCAAAAGAGAGCATAATAAATATTTTACAATCCCAAAAGACGATTCTTCATCTTCTGTAGGAATTCTGTGATGTAGACGGTATAGCCTCTGAGCAATCACACCATGGTTCTCCTGTAGATGTGTGTCAGCTACCAACTGCCAGCTGCAACACCAAGTGCACAAAGAGTGAGAGAGAGAGAGAGAGAGAGAGAGATGAGCAATTAACATTTCTGGTTGCTGACCTTTCATCAGACGTTTCACTGACTTTCATGGACATTGCTATAGGAAAGACGCCATTAAGCTGGAAAGAGTGCAGGGAAGATTTACAAAGATGTTCCCAGGACTCGAGGGCCTGAGTTATAGGGACAGGTTGGACAGGCTAGGACTTAGTCCCTTGAAGCGTAGGAGGCTGAGGGATGGTCTTGTAGAGGTATATAAATTCTTGAGGGGTGAATGCACAGTTTTTCTTCCCAGAGTAAAGGAATCAAGAACCAGAGGACATAGGTAAGGGGGAGAAGTTTTAATAGGACCCAAGGGGCATGTTTTTCACCCAGAGGGTGGTGGGAATATGGAATGCGCTGCCAATGGAAGAATTGAGGCAGGTACAATAACATTAACATTTAAAAGACATTTGATTAGGTGGATAGGAAAGATTTAGTGGGATATGGGCCACATGCGGTCAATGGGACAATGGGACAATCTTAGATGGAACATCTTGGTCGGCATGAACGAGTTAGGCCAAAGAGCCTGTATCTGTGCTATATGACTCTATGACATGGAATGCTAACTCTGCTTCTCTGTGCATGTTGCAGTATGTTGACAATTTTTTGTGATTCTCTCACATAGAACTGAAACATGCCGTCTTTGGAAGAACCAAATGCATATATCTTCAGTCCCATCTGTACTCGAGTTCTGCAATGTTTCCCTAAACCAGGCTGTGTAGAAAACTGCTGCATTGTCTTTGAAGGAGAGCAGAATGCCTAAAGAATGTTTGGTGGAGCGCCACATCCTAAATAACCCATAGTTAGTGAAGATGAAGGTCCAGACATCCTCTTCACCTATCTCCTCCCAATGAATGAAGAATATTGCAGCTTACTTGCAGGTTTTCCAGGTTTGTCACAGATGTAGCAAAGGAATAAGGAAAGTGTCCTTTGACATGGTAATCCCTTCCCTTCATAAGCACACATGTGCTTCACTGGACTGAAACAACAAATATATCTCCTCTACACCAGGAACAGAGATATTCTTTGTCTTGGGCCCACATCACTTCCCATATAAAGATAACAAATGCAATCTCAAAGAGTAGTGATTTCAGTAGCACTCTGGAGACGCTTTAAAAGACGGCAGATTATTTGTAAAGGACTGCGAGTGCACCATTCCATTTAAATTATGTGTCTCGACTGTCTGAATAACTGGATTAAGCTGCAATCCTGTGTGACTCTGGGTTAAAAATTGTCATTGGATGAGAATGCCGTGAATAACCACAGAGCCTCACTCTTGCTTAACTTAATGAAATTCACTCAAGGCATGACAAGCAGTAGATTGTAACAAAGCCTTGATTTAGCCCAAAGCCATTCACTAGGGAATAATTTACTGTGTGGGATTTGTAGAAAATGATTCCCCTTCTGCACACCTCACAGCCAGGTGAGTCGTCTTGTTTTTTTGCCATTTATTCATCCAGATGTTTTCGATGCACCTGCTCTATCCAGTAAAACATTTGTATAAATAGGTGGCCTTCTCAGGGTTGGGGAATCAAGAATTAGAGGGCACAGGTTTAACATGAGAGCGGAAAATTTTTGAAATTTAAAAGGAACCTGAGGGGCCACTTTTTCATACAGATGGTGGTGGGTGTATGAGCGAGCTATCAGAGGAAGTAGTGGAGGCAGGTAACGATTACAGCATTTTAAAGACACAGACAGGAGCAAGGATAGGAGAGTTTTGGAGGGATAAGGGAAAACATGGGCAAATGAGGCTCGCTCAAATGGGGAAACTTGATCAGCAAGATCGAGTTGGACCAAAGTACCTATTTCCGTGCTGTTTGACTCCAGGACTCTTAAGTGAATTAGATATTTTCACCAGTCATATCCTCTGTATCTCATCCATCTAGGCGTTACTTCCTCTGACAGTATAGAAAATGTACCTCCTGATCTGCTGGGCAATTGTAGCATTATTCCTTTATACTTCAGAATTCCAGTATCTGTAGACTTTTCCTCTTAGATTATAATGTAAAAAGATCGCAGAGAAAAGTCAAAGCCAAGAGGCTATCTGAACTGACCTTTGCTGCAATTGGAGAGAAATTCAATCAGGATGGGTTAATACTGTGCCTCTCACACCTTACAGTGGTCTTCTTCCCATCGACTGATGTGCAGTTCTGGTTGCCTGGAATGTGCTGCCAGGGTTGGTGTGGATGCCGATACGATAGTGGCATTTAAGAGGCTTGTAGATAGCACATGGATATGGAGGAAATGGAGGGCTGTGGATCATGTGCAGGCTGCGGAGATAGCTGTAACTTGGCATCTTGTTCAGCCAGGATATTATGATGAAAGGGCCAGTTCATGTCCTGTACAGTGCTGTTCTGCAAAGGTTCTTGAATCTTACCTTCATTGTTTTAATAAATATTTTTTCTCGCTTAATGTTAATACAGATATCACATCCCTGCACTACACACTGACTCACTGCATATCAGTTAACTGACTAGAATAAGCTAATTTTTCAAACATTTTCAACCATCTTACGCAACACATTATATATTGAGGAATGTTGCCCATAACTCCAGACCTCAGGGCTCCAGCATTGGAGACTTGCCGATTTACATGTCTTCCATCACACAGAGACAATCTCCTGATAGGAGCACTATAGATTGAACACTGGTGTTGCCAGAGGAGATGTTCTACTCTGTGCCCCACACTTCCTTTTCTTTGATTTCACCAACACACTCCGCATGCGGATTTGCAGTTGCACGCCTTATCCACTTCTGTTTCTGCTCTCCCTCAGTACCAAAGATGAGACCTTCATCTCTTTCTGTTTCATGCAGATGAAGTAAAGAACTCTTTGCCAGTCAGCGAAATGTAACGTCACTTGGTCTGACCCCGAGAGGAAGAGTCCTCAGCTGGTGAGTTCCCTGCATCCAGGTGATGGGATAGGGGGTCTGATGCCCACAGTTGTCAGCTCCCAGAAGAGTCTATGGATCCACAGCTATGGAGAAATGTCGAGTACACTGAGCAGGCAATCAGCAAACCAGTGAACAAAGCTGGAGATCATGTCCATGACTGCCTGGCGACAAGGTTTCTCACAGAGTGGGGAGATCATTCATTGTACTGTCAGCTGCTGCAGTACCACAGTGAACCTCACTGACACTGTTACCGTGGTAGCTTCGGTAGCATTTGTATTGGTATTGCTTTATTATTTCACATGTACCACAATACAGTGAAAAGCCTTTGTTTGCGTACTATCCAGTCAAATCATACAATACGTGAATATAATTAATACGTGAATATAATATATACAAGTAAAACAGGTAGTGCAAAGAGAACAATACCAGATTGTAGGATATAGTGTTACAACATTATAATGGTACAGTTAGAAAGTGCAGATGAAAAAAAATAGTGCAAGGGCTGCAGTGAGGTAATTCAGAAGATCATGATACTAGCTTTAGCTTATGAGAGAACTGTTCAGTAATCTGATGGTTACATGTTTTCAAGCTTTTGTATCTTCTGCCCGATGGGATAATGGAATAAAGCAAATGATTGGGGTGAAAAGGGTCCTTCAATAGAGGATACTGACCTCAGGTGCTGTCTGTGTGGAGTTTGCATGTTCTCCCTGTGACCACATGGGTTTCCTCCCACATCCCTAAGACGTGCAGGTTTGTAGGTTAATTGGACTTGAGTAAAATGGCTCAGAGCGTGTAGGAACTGGGTGCGAAAGAGGGCGAACATAGAACGAGTGGTTGATGGTCGGCGTGGACTTGTTGGGCCTCGGGCCTGTTTCCATGATGTATCTTTCAATCAATCAATTTGTCGGCTGCGTGGAGTGTAGACGGAGTCAGTGGGGCAGGGGGTAGGGATGGGGGTGGGTGGGAGTCTGGACTGTGTGATGGACTGGGCTATGTCCACAATTTTCTGCGTGGTTTTGGGCAGAGCAGTTGTCAAACAAGCTATGATGCATTCCAACAGGATGCTTTCTATGGTGCATGTTATACATTGGTAAGAGACATTGGAGACATGCTGAACTTCCTCAGTTTTCTGATTTTCAACCCAAGGGAGCAGTATTTCCACTTCTGCATGTGGCCTATAGATATAAAGTAATGAGGTCCTTTAGGACTAGAGAGTTTATACAACTAAGGTTTCCATTTCACTACAAATAGGAAATCCTACTTATCTAAGTCATTCATTTTCTCAGAGTCCCAGAGAGCCTGTGGAATCAAATATACTCATTTACTGCAAGTCAGTAACCTATTTAGCAGAAGACACTTCACAGCAATTCACAAAGCGCAAACATCTGTGTTAAACCTATACTGGGATCGCAATACTGCGCTCTGAGTGTGATTTATAATCAAATTACAATAAACTAAATGGATGGCAGCTACTTTACATTCATCCTAAATATCCGCAGATCAAAAGCCAGTGATTTTGCTTTAATCTATAAATATATAATTGATATTTATCTTTTGGCAAAAATAAGGAACTGCAGTTGCTGGTTTACATAAAAACAAGACAGTGCTGGAGGAACTGAGCATGTAAGGCAGGAGAACATAGATAGGTGAAGTTTCATGTTGGGTCCTTTCTTCAGATTAAATGTCCTGACCCAAATTGTCTCCAGGCAATAACGCCTGGAGACAATTGAGGAATGTTGCCCATAACTCCAGACCGCAGGGCTCTAGCATTGGAGACTTGCCGATTTACTTGCCTGCTGTATAACTCCAGCACTTTTGGTTTTTTTTTTAACATTTCTTTTGCCTGGGGGTCATGTGGGTTTCTGACACATGAACCAAATCCTACATTGAAGGATCTACAAACTAAACCATGGAGGAATCCCATCAGGAATTATCATAAGAAATAAGATCGGGATAGACCGCATGGTGTCGAAGCCTGCCCCATCATTCAATAAGATCATGGCTGATCTGATGTTGTCACCAGTTCCGCTCTCCTGCCTGTTCCCCATAACCTTTGATCCCTTCTCCCTCAAATAACTCAGCATTGCATAATTTCAATGAAATTAGAAACTAATTAAAAAATCTCAAATTTCTTCATTGCCTTTTTTAAAGGACAACTCCTTGTCTGGAACCAATGCCCCTCCCCCCTCACCTAGTTCATTATATTCCTATGAGGGGAAATACATTCTCAGAACCCCCCCCCCCCCCCCACACAAACCCCCAGTCACTTATTGATGACTTACATTGATTTAGACTTCCATAGGAAAAAGGAAATCAGAATTTCAACAATCTTATGGGGTGTTTTTAAAGGATAGGGCATTGAAAACATATGAAAGGAATGAGATGAAATTCTGAGCATTCATTAGCAAATAGAAACATCTTGGTTGTCTAATTGCATTGCTGTCAGGAGCCTGAGAAACGTGGCCTCCAGGTTCAAGAGCCATCTTCTTCCCAGTAACCATCAGGCTGCACAACTGCACAACACTAACTTCAACCCTATCTCAGCAGTTATGATCTTATATCGACTGTGTTTTGATTGCACTGAAGATTTCGGTTTTGCACGATTGTGATCTGGTTACCGAGTTTTCCTCCTTTAAATTTATTGTGTTTTTTATGGTTGTATATTTATTTGTGTGTTATTATGTTTATGGGCCTATTAATCTGCAGCCAGTAATAATTATATTGTTCTTTTTCCAGTACATTAAACTTTCTTGAATCTTGATGCTTTCAAGCTAGTCTTCAGAAATGGCTCTGAAAGCTATTCAGTAGTATTGTAACTGAATTGCATTAAAAGAATAAGGAAACTGTAAGAAAGACGACAGTGGTTTAAGTCACTTAAGGATGGCCAATAAATGCCAATCGTCCACAAACTGAAATACAGTATGGGTAAACAAACAGTCATTAGAATCAATAGTCATAGAATCATACAGCATGGAAACCGGTCCTTCAGCCCAACTTGCCCATGCTGACTTATTGCAGAGGAAATGCCATTGCACACTGAATTGATGCCCTTAGCTTTCACTATGTAATTGACGGTTAATCTCAGGTATTGGATAAAAGTGTAGATCAACTATGGAAATTGTAACTGATATTGCACTTTAATGAGCTGTGAAATATGTAAGTTCAGGTTACCAATGTTTGTTCTTGTAAAGAATGATGTTAAGAAATATGAATGGAGGTTTATGAAGGAATTGTTGCACTCTGGGCTGGTTAACAAGGGAAGAGTTTATTATTGCATAGGTACAAGATGCAGATGCATGTATCTGTTAACCAGGATATTGTGGGGGAACCACTGATGGAAATATCCCTTGAGCCAAGTTCCAGCTTGCAATGGATAATCAACAACAATGGTGCATTATTTTTACACATTGTGAGTGTGTAGCCAGGGGAAGGAAATGCAATATTTGACAAGATCCAGGAGGAAATCATTGCATTTGTCCAATTCATGAAACAAACATGAGCATTTGTAGTGAACATAGAACAGTACGGCACAGGAAAAGGCCCTATGGCCCACAAACTGGGCATGAAAACATGTTAAACTAATCTACTCTAGCTGCACGTGATCTATATCCCTCCATTCCCAGCATATGCATGCACCTATCTAAAAGATAGTTCTTTATCAAGATTTTGTCTCCGCTATTTAATGGACAACTTCCATTCCATTATGTAAATAACATTTCCAAATTAGATATAAGTAATAAATGTTTAAACAAATCACAATAACTGATCCTGTTGGATGTTATATATTTGCATTAGAACCAATTTTAACTCCATACATTCATATAATCTACTCCCACATGAAATGCAGCAGTCCTAATAATACTGTAATAGCCATCTATTATAGTACTTTTAAATGTAAAAATAGATTATTGTGAAGTGCATAAATAATTATGGTGCAAATGCTTTGCAATTTGTTTTCATTCAGT
The DNA here is from genome assembly GCA_963514005.1 of Raja brachyura. The sequence continues at coordinate 28,486,295 of OY740806.1, read as the reverse complement.
GCTATTTGAAACATATCCTAGTTTATGTTTATTTCCACTTTTAATGACTTGGAATAATTAAAGATGTGAAGTTAATAGCAACTTGTATTTGTACATTCCCCCGTGTCTCAATTGTTTTACCCCAATACAGTGCGATTGAACTGCAGCTGTTAACTTGTATGAAGAATACAGTACTTAATGTGTGCACTACATTCCAAGCAAAAGCAGGGTAATGACCAGATTTTAAAAATATTATTGGTTGGCCAACATTTCCCAGAACAGTGGAAGGAATTACCATGCTTTTCTTTAAATAGTTGCTGTGGCACAAGCTGGCTGCTGTGTTCACTCCATTATAGCAGTGATTACACTTTCATTTTCATTTACTTAGTGATTATAAGCTATAAAATGCTTTGGGATGGTCTCAAAGGAATTTGGCATATAAATTAAATTTGTTTGATGGATATACTAACATTTTAGTACTATTGCTATGAAGCCCTCTCTCACTGGGGAGTGCTGCAGAACAGAGGAACCTTGGCGCGCAGGTACATTGTTCCATGAAATAGAGACACAGTTGATAAGGCGGTGAAAAAGGCATTCAGCATTATTGCCTTCATTGGTGTATTGAGTGCAGGAGTTGGGATGCCATGTTACAGCTGTACAAGACGTTGGTAAGGAGAGCTGTGAATATTCCTGGTCGCCCTGCTGTAGGAAGGGATGTCAGGAAATAGTATAGACGAGATTTATGAGGGTGTTACTGGGTCTGGAAGATTTGTGTTGTAAGAAGTGGCTGGGTAGACTAGGAATTATTTTCTCTGGAGGCTATGGAGCTGAGGGGTGACATTATTGATATTTATAAAATTATGAGGGGCATTAATAAGTTGAATATCTGGGCTTTCCTCATTGTGGAGGATATACCAGAGGCCTATTTAAAGTGATAAGGGGAAAGATATGAAAGGGATTTGAGTGGCAACTTTTCCACTCAGAGGATGGTGATAGAATCACGACATTCAAAAGACACTTGGGCAGGTACATGGGCAGGAGAGGTTTGGAGGGATATGGGTAAGATTGCCAGAAGCTGCAGATTTACTTTTATTTCAATTTATCTAATATACATTTGTTCCTGTTAAAGTGATTGCACCAATAGGAATTTCTTGAGGGAACAGATAAATAGCAAATCATGGGCTGTACTATGGAGCAATAACCAGTCTTCTGGGCAAGTAGAGCCATTGGTGTACTTTCTTGGCTGGGGTTTCAGTGACTGGAGCGACACATATTGTTGGTGATACAGCTAGGCATGAAGTTCTCAGTCATCTCCACTTCAGCATGGTTGATACAGTCTGGAGTACGTACTTCACATTGCTTTTTGAAGTAGATGGTCAGATTTTCTTGCTGACGTTGAGAGAGTAGTTGTTGACTTGACACCATGTTACTATATTCTCATCTCCTTCCTGTACTCTGTCCAGTAAATGTTTGAGATCCAGCCTAATATAATGGTGTCGTTCGTAAACCTACGAATGGAGTTAACGCAGAATTTTGGCCAGCTGTCCTGAGTGTACAGTGAGTACAGTCAGGAGCTGAGAACCCAGTCTTGCAGGGGACAAGTGGTCAGAGTTATTGCAGAGAATGTTTTGTTACATATCCTTACAGATTGTGGTGCATGGGTGAGGAAGGAATTCAAGGATCTAGCTGCAGAGGAGGTTGTTGAGTCTTAGGTCCAAAAATCTGGAGAAATGTTTGGTTGGAATTATAGTGTTGAAGGCAGAGCTGATTAAGATGCTTGATTCATATTCTAGAAGCCTGGAGTAATGTTCTGGAAAGTAAAAGTTCAAATCCCATCACAGCAGCTGGAGAATTTAATTTCAATTAGAATTTTTTTTTAATAATTAAGTTTATACTGCTCATGAAACTACTGGGGTATGGTTAAAGGTCCATCTGGTACATTAATGCCCTTTGGGGAAGGACATTTGAACTCGCTGCCCTGGTCTGGCTTAAATGTGACCCACAATCGCTAAGGCTTTTACCTACCCTTTAACATGGCCTCCAGAGCGCTCAGTTATGAGCACCAGCTCGTCAACGATAATTAGAGTTAATTATTACATGCCGACCTTGCCAACAATCCCCCACATCACATGAAGATATGCAAAATAATCAGGGCAGCTGGACTCAAAACTTACAGCAATATTAACAGCCTCCTTCTTGCACAGTAGAAACCAGTGAATCTCCTCAAAAGTAAAGCACTCACAGCTGTAGTGCCCATCAAGCCAAGCAGTATTCATTTTTGTTGATGGAATAAGTCTTGTGTAGGAACTTGAAAGCCAAAATCTGTAGGATCAAACAGACACACACATGTCCAGAATAACTTAATGTTATTTTCCTGCTGAAGTTTCACCTGAGTGGTCATAGGAAGAGCACAGACGTACTTAAGGGAAGGCAAAATAAACGGAGTAGGGAACGGAGGGTTACACTGATACTGACTGATTGAAAGATACAGCATGGAAACCGGCCCTTCAGCCCACTGAGTCCAAGCCGACCATCGATCACCAATTCACACCAGTTCCATGTAATCTCGCGCTGTGTGGCAGCAGCTCTATTATAATGGAGAAAAAGCAACAGTGGAGTATAAATGTCGGCCGGGGCTCAATGGGCTAGATGGCTGATTCAATGCTATATGTCCATATCATCCTCACTTTGCCTGTGCAATCCTGTGTATAATAAAAGATAACTTTCACACCAAGATGATCATATCTATTGCAATTAGATCTGATTTAAATAAGTAAATCAACTGCAAATATCTGTCTTTCTCATTATAGAAAAAATAAGTTGACTTTTGATCAACTATCAAACTATTTTTGTATTATAAATCCGTTATGACTTTTGTGAGAAATATGATGGAGCCAATCCAAAGGTCAGTCAAAATGTCATCTCAACACCCAGAGCAAATAACAATTGACCCAAACGCAGAATAGCTTTGTTCTGCATTCAAAGGTTGAGGTCAGGCCAAATTCCTCTTTAATGATACATTTCAAATGTCTGAATTTGCACATAGAACTAGAAATCCCATAAAAGCAGTGAGGTAATACTCAACAGGCCAGGCAGCTTCTGTGGAGAGTGTTTCCAAATATGGTTTTTACTTTCAGATTCTCAATCCTTAATCCTCATTGATTTCTCCTATCTCCTTGCAGCACAGAAAAAGGCCATTTGACATGGAGTCTATGCGTGCTCTCTAAGTAATACTATCCCGCTAATTTTCCCTGTAACCTATTCGCCTGAAATTCTGTGTGCGCCGCAAGATGCACCAATCCATTAGAGTACCATCTGTGGAGATGCAAAGATTGTAGGTGCTGGAATCTGGAGCAACAAACAATCTGCTGGAGGAACAGCAGGTCAGGCAGCATCTGTTGATGGAAAGTATTTGCTGATGCTTTGCTTTAATACACTGCATGAGTCCTGTCAGAAAAATACACTTACCAATTTGTACAGGTATACCATTTAAAGCATTGTATTGAGATACATCACAGCTTGGTTTGGCCACTCCTCTGAATGGGGTATGTGGCCACTTTTAATGCACGTGTCAATTCAGATCTTCATATGCCTGTGATTGCATTACCCTGGATCAGATATGGGCTGAATCAGACATGCTGATAGAGCTGCTGCTTCACAGTGCCAGAGACCCGGCTTCGTTCTTGATCTAGAAGCAGGTCGGTTTCATCCCAACGACGTGTGGGTTTATAGGCTAGTTGGCCTCTGTAAATTGCCCCGAGTGTGTAGGGAGTGGATGAGAAAATAGAATAACATTGTATTAGTATGAATGGGTGCCCGACAGAATTCTTTGGCTTCAACAGAATTTACGTGTTATGGTCCTGCCGCATGCAAGAAGAAAGGTAGGACTGGCCATTCGTGATTTTATTTAACTTCACCACAAGCTGCTGCAGGACTGCTTGCTCCTACTCTCAACCCATGAAGAGGAAAATCTGACTGTTTATATGCAGTGCATCGGAGATATGCATGATCGAGCCAGTGCCAAGGTTGACTTGTGTGATATAATAACTGCAAGACTAAGGAATTAATGCATTTCCATTGTCACTCGAGGAGTTTATTGCTGCTCCCACACTCCAAGATTACTTTCTAATGTGAAAGACAGTGTAGTCAGCCAAGATAATTGCCCATAAATAATCGCTTACTCCACAGAAGAGGATAATGATACACCTCAGTGCACAAATCTCACGACTTTATGAAAGCTGGAGGTCATCAGTCAAATATTTTCTTGAGGGGAATGAAGCTGAACTGCTGATCATTTTACTGAGCAACAAGCGAACACCGAGGCTCACGGTGAGGCTGCGGAGGTACAAAATATGATTCACTACGGCTAATGAAATGCAGGACAAAAGACTTGTACTTATATAGCACCAGTGCATTTTGTTGTGATGGTATGTGATTTCACAACATCAGCCTGTTTCTGCCCAGAATGCCGGCTCATTTCCACCTTGCATGACCGTGTCAGCACCTGGGTTACGAGATGGAGATTGTATAATGTACCGACACCCTTAAAAAGTTAAAAGTCATTAATTTGTTTTCTGTCCAAAGCAACATGTATGTTTAATCTCTTTAATTTCTCCCTACTCCGTTCATCTTTAATCTCTCTCCTACTCCATTCTGAGGCACCCACCTGCTTCAAAAAGACCACCATCATCCCAGTGCCAAAGTAAAGCAAGACCTCATGCCTAAACGACCACCGTCTTGTGGCCTTGACATCCACCATCATGAATTGTTTTGAGAGGCTAGTTATGGAATGCATTAAATTCAGTCTACTCACTGCATTTGACCCACTGCAGTTCGTCTACTGCCACAACAGGTTCACGGATGATGCCATTGCCCTAGCCCTACAATAATCCCTAGAACACCTGGATAAGACAGACACCTACGTCAGACTCCTATTCATGGACTACAGCTCTGCCTTTAATACCATTATACCATCCAAGCTTATCACCAAACTCGCGGAACTTGGTGTCAGCAGTCATCTCTGCAACTGGATCCTCGACTTCCTGACTAACAGACCCCAATCAGTGAGGATAGAGAACAAATCATCCTCCACGATAATCTTCAACACTGGTGCTCCACAAGGCTGCGTTCTCAGCACCCTTCTTTACATCTTGTACACTCACAACTTCACATATCCACCAGCGGTACACATATCCCAGTTTCCATTGATGGCGCTGAAGTACAGATGGTTGAAAACTTCAAATTCCTAAGAGTCAATATCGCCAACAATAACTCCTGGACCACCCATATTGATACAACGACCAAGAAAGCACACCAACGCCTCTACTTCGTCAGAAGGTTTAGGAAGTTCGGCATGTCCCCGACAACTTTCACCAACTTCTACTGATGCACCATAGAAAGCATTTCATCAGAATACATCACAGATTGGTTTGGGGACAGCTCCATCCAAAACCGCAAGAAATTGCAGCGAATTGTACACGTAGCCCAGACCATCACGCAAGCCAACATCCCTTCCATTGGCTCCATTTATATTTCATACTGCCTCAGCAAAGCCAGCAGCATAATCAAGGATGAGTCGCACCCTGGCCACTCCCTCTTCTCCCCTTTCCCATCAGGCAAAAGGTACAGAAATGTGAAAACGCACAGCTCCAGATTCAGGGACAGTTTTCCCCCAGCTTTTAGCAGACAACTGAATCATCCTGCCACAACCAGAGAGCAGTGGTAAACTACTATCTACCTCTTTGGTGACCCTTGGACTATCCTTCATCGGACTTTACTGACTTTATCTTGTACTAAACGTTATTCCCTTATCATGAATCTATACACTGTAAATGGCGTGATTGCAATCATGTATTGTCTTTCTGCTGACTGGATAGCACGCAACAAATACATTTCACTGTACCTCGGTACACGCTAAACTGACTTATTAATCCTGCGTGCCGGCATCTTTTTATCTCCAAAGGTAGCATTGCAGGGGACATTTTGGAACATCCAAAAGCACTTTATGCTAATTAAATATTTCTGTGATATAGTCCCCATTGTAATTTGTTTGGGTTTAAATTTAATACCATTGTTACATGTACCAAGGTACAGCGAAATGCCTTATTTTGCATACTATATAATTAGATCAGATAATACTGTGCATAAATATAATCGGCAAACTTAAGTACAATCGATAGAGCAAAAGGGAAGGTACAGAATGCAGAATATAGTTCTCAGCATTTAAGTGCATCAGTTCCAGAGACGATGTCCAATGCGAGCGATGGGGTAGAGATGAATTGGACAGTGCCCTAACTTATGGAAGGACTGTTCAGAAGCTGTATTACAAGGGGAAGAAGCTTTAGACTTTAGAAATAGTGCCAACCATGCCTTTCAGCCTACCGAGTCCACGCCGATCAGCGATCACCCATATACGAACATTATCCAACACTTTTGGGGACAATTTTACTGAACCCAATTGGCCTACAAACCTGTACTTCTTTGGAGTGTGGGAAGAAATTGAAGCTCCAGGAGAAAACACACGCGGTCACAGGGAGAACGTACAAACTCTGTCCAGACAGCACCCCTAGTCAGGATTGGACCCGGGTCTCTGGCGCTGTAAGGCAGCAACTCTACCTCTGCTCCATTGTGCTGCTCCACACCACTGTGCCACCCACACAATGTTCCTGAAGCTGTTCCTGGAATTTAGGAATGTGGCTGATGGTTTGTGCAGAGCAAGCTCCCATAGCGGCAACACCTTAGTGACCAAACATTGTGATCTTCTGCAGTACGAATACGCGACGGTCTACCATGCTTTTGATATTGCTTGAGAGATTGGACTTGGCCCACATTTAACAGCAAATGCACAGCAACAGCACTTCCTTGGTGCCAACCTAAGGCTTGTGGTCAAATTTATGGAAGTGTAGTTATGCTCACATCTCACTGGTTTATACCAGGGAGTAAAGCTAATAGAACTATGGCAACCTTCACACCGAGCAACATGCATTTCTTGCAAGTGAATATTTTATATTATTTATGCTTAGAAGTAATCATTCATTGTAGTTTATGCATTGCACAAAAGAGACAAAAGTTTATATTGCCTAATATTTTCATTTAACATTATTTTGATTTGTTGTTCAAGGAAATATTTGTAAGATCAGACAGGACATCTTTTTCTATTTGATATTTTTGCCTCTGTTGGGTCGCATTGCAGGTGAGCAATATTGCTTCTGCCCTAATTGACAGCCAAGGGGTGGAAAGTAGAGCTGCTCAGTCCTCATTCTCTTTTATGTCTGCTCATCAGTGGAACAAAGCCCAGCATTGCAAAGCTACCTGCAGTATTTGGATGGGTGACACATGGATATTGTCGTTCGCAATGAAAATATTTGCACAGCAGTCTTCATGTCAGGAGAAACATCTCTCAACATTTCCAAACTTCCTGGTTTCTCTTTATTCTTAAAAGTCATGGAATGTAATTTATTCCTTGCTCTGTCCAACACTCTTCCCCCACAAGACCTAAAAAGAGCACTCTCTTTTCATTTCAAGCCTTGGGATCTTGATTAAATAATCATCAAATTCACTTAAAATATAGACAGAGAAGAAATCACATTCCATTTTAAACCTGTTTCAGAATAAGAATTACTTTAACGTCTCACCTCTGGCTGTTATATTCCCACGATTTTATCAGCTCCAGTGTCATATGTCCTTCTTTAGAGTGTGCAAAATTTATTGAGGTCAAAAGATCATTGACTTAACAAGGTGAACTGTTATGATGAATTACTGGCAGCTTATTCAGATATGTGGGTGGATAATATGATCCCCATGAGGCAGCATAAAGCCTTTTGCTCTTTGGATGTTGCCTGTGTCTTCAGTGAATGTCTTCTTGCTTTAATCTGGGGGCAGCCCTGCCAGCCACTGATGCACACCACACTTTCTGAAGTACTTAGGACACCCACGCTGTCAGATGCGAAACACAGCAAAAAAACAGGGCCTAATCTGAATCTGACAGAGTGCAGAAATGTCCTGACCTGAAACATTACCTGTCCATTTTCCACACAGATGTTGTCTGAACGGCTGAGTTCCTCCAACACTGCTCAACGATACGATTCGATACGATGAAAACTTTATTTATCCCAGGAGGGAAATTGGTCTGCCAACAGTCATAAAACACAACAAGATGCATGAAACATGAAATTAAATGGACGAGTAGAAAGTCTAGGATTTGGAATGTGCAAAGATTGGGGAAGAGTGGGGGGGGAGGGGGTAAGTCAGTCTACCTCACGGCAGAAGGGGGAGGAGTTGTACAGTTTGAGAGCCGCAGGGAAAAAGGATCTCCTGTAGCGTTCTGTGCTGCAAAGCTTCCAACATCTGCAATCCCTTGTGTCTCCCATGTTTTATGATGTTTTATGTGACAGAGTAACGCACTGGTGAGAAACTGCCCTGCATCTCAGTAATATCACGACAAGGCTGGAGATCATGGACCGAGATCAATGCTGAATACTGGATATACAGCCATGTGCAAAGGTCTAATATGTTGAAGGCATCTGCAAGATGACTCCAGCCAGGCTGGAGGGCCGGTGGCTATAGGAGCTACAGGAGCAAGCCACTCAGCCCATACTGACTATGTCAAATATGATGCCATGTTAAACTATTCTTCTCTACAAGCATGTAATCCATATGTATCCATTCCCTGAATTTCCAAAAGCCTCTTAAAAGCCACTATCATATCTGCTTCCACCACCTTGAGATTTTCTCTGACCACTAGTCATAGTATATGTCGCATGGAAACAGGCCCTTCAGTCCAATCCGTCCTTGCCAGTCCTATTTGCCTGTGTTTTGCCCAAATCCCTCGAAACCTTCCCTCTCCATGTATCTATCCAATATTTTTTTAATGTTGTTATTGTACCTACCTCAAACACTTCCTCTGGTAGCTCATTCCATATACCAACTTTCCTTTGTGTGGAAACAGTTGCCTTGTCAACATATGAACAACAATTCCAACCTTGCTGATCAACCTTCCTGTTTGGGATCTTATCAAAACCCGTCCACATGTGAAAACACATCCACTAATTCCACCTTATCTGCTGATTAGTCACATCCTCAAAGGACTCCAGATTAGTCAAATGGGATTTTACTTTATAAATCCATGTTGGCTCTGCTCAATCTTATTATTTTCGAATTGTTCTCCTGCGGCCTACCATCTGGATTGGCGCGGCCTTTCCTGCCGGAGACTGGCCAGTGCTTCAGCTTCAGCAGCAGCACAGCACTGGAGAACCATCGCGGAGCGGGCGATGCCTTACTGGGGTCGCCGTGTGGAGCTCCGGAGTGCTGGGACTGCTGACTTTAATGCTGTGGTCTGCGGAGCTTCCAGCCATGGGCGGCGCTAACTTTAACATAGCGGAGTCCTGGGATCCCTTTGCCGAGGGCCGCCAGTGTTGAATCTCCGCCCAGCTCGGCCTGTGGACTTCGGGAGCCGCGGTCTCCGGTAAGAAGTGGCCGATTCGGAAACTCCAAGCCGCTGAGAATGTTCTTCTGTTCCGACGTCGGAGTTTCGATCATCCCGGCAAGAGGGCCTGAACATCGGGCCGCCGTAGCGGCGACTGCGGAGGGCTCGAGGCCCCGACCACGGGTGAACAAAGAGGAAGACAACTTTATTGCCTTCCCTCACAGTGGGAAATGTTGATTCCGCTGTCTGGGGATGTTCATGTAAAATTCTATCATGTGTTGTGTTCTTTTTATTCGGATGCCTGTATCGTAACTCAAATTTCACTGTACCAATTGGTGCAGTGACAATAAATGTAAACTGAAACTTGAAACTTGAACTTGAAACATTTCATCAAAATAATATAGATTCCAGCATTGTCCCTTCTTTATCAGTCCCTTGGGATCAAAAATGACTTGCTTTTACTTTGAATTATGGGGTCTGACGAGCTAACAGACTCTTGTACGGATGGGGCAGGAGGTGACAGATAGGGTGGGCATGTGGGTAATTTCTGAGTAGGTCATTCCTTCTGCCATCTAAAATGAGCTACAGCCCATTGAATGTTGGCCAGGTATGGCCTTGCAACTCTTAATCCCGTATTGAATGTTTTCCAGAGATGGCATTGATCGTATTTTGCAGAGGCCCGCCGTTGGTATTCCGAGTCTCATACGAGAGAGCCCTGTAGGCCAAGTTTTGTACCAGTTCTCTGTTCTGGATCATCAAGTACTCTTTTCCTCAATTGACCAAAGGCTCAATTGGAAGCTGGAGATTTACGTCTGATTTATTTTTTGACTTTTAGTGATATAGAGCAGAAGCAGGCCCTTCGGCCCAGCGAATCTACGCCGACCAGCGATCATCTGTACACTAATCCTATCCTACACACTAGGGACAATTTTATAATTTTTAATAAAGCCAATTATCCTTCGTTTTGGAGTGTGGTAGGAATCCGGAACACCCGGAGAAAACTCACGGGGCATAGGGAGAATGTACAGACAGTATCCACAGTCAGGATTGAACCTGCGTCTCTGGTGCTGTAAGGGAGCAACTCCTCCCCGGCACCACTGTGCCGCTATGTATAGACTGAGTTTTGTATTCGTTCTGGGATATGGATCCTTCTCAATTGATCATAGGCTCAATTGGAAGTTGGAGAAGAGTTTCACCATGAACGTCCTTCAATGAGTGGTGACTCCTGAGATATGGGAAGCTGTCCATGTTTTCCAGGACCTGTATTGTTTGAGTGCTGTGGGGGATGCTTGGTAAAGTGATTCAGCAAACAGATTAACAATTCCCTCTTTTCTCTGCCCCCCTTTCCTAAATAGTAGGGCCACGTTTGCTACCCTCCAATCCTTGCAAACTTTTTCTGAATCTATGGCACTTTAGAAAGTGGTAACCAGAGCATCACATCTGCTATCTCTAAAACTGAAATGAGAGCATGGCCAGGGTTTTCTGCAAATCCCTTCGATGGTGGGAAGACCAGATTCTGTGATGGAAAGGGTAATATTACCATTCTCTGTAGTCTGATTTGTTCCTGGGCGTTACTGAACCAATACATGATGCAAGTCAGTGTGCTCTCTACAGTACGCCTGTTAATGTTCAATATAGTATTCATCGAAATACTGAAGTCAGATGCAATGTTATTGTTTAATTACTCTACCATTTCTTGTTCCTCATTATAAATTCTACTGTCTCTGTGTGAGAGGGCCCACACATACCCTGCAAGTCTTTTACTTTTCCTAGACTTATAAAAGCTCTTAACGTTATTTTTTTTACAAATCTTTCATATTCAAGAGATTGCAGATACTGGAGCCAAACAAACTGCTGGAAGACCAGTTTCCATATCTCAGGAGCCATCTCTCATTGAAGACGTTTATGATGAAATTCATCACCACCTTTGAAACATCCTTTGGTCAATCGATCCTAAAGCAGTTTGTTTTCTACATTCATATTCAATCTTGCCTTTCCTTATCAACATCTTGATGCTCCTTTGCTGGGTTCAAAAATGCTCCCAATCCTCAGGTACTGCTATTTCTGGCTACTTTGTGGGGCTCTTCATTTGATTTAATTACTCACCAGCCACGGATGAATCACTTCTGTTGAGTTTTTGTGCCTTGAAGGATTTATTTTGTGATTTATGGATTATTTATTTCCGTGCTAACCATTGCCTGTCCACTATTATATTTGTCAATATGTTCTCTAATTCAACCACAGCCAGCTCTCCCTTCATGTCTTCGTAGCTCCCTTGGTTTAGATTTAAGAACCTAATTTTACATTGAACCATATCACTCACAGACTTAATGTCAAGTTCTATCATATACTCTTCCCCAATTATACCTTGACAACAAGATCATCAATTAACTTTCTCTCACTGCACAAAACCCGATCCAAAATAGCTTTTTCCCAGTTGATTCTTCAGTATATTTATGAAAAGTATTGTATATACGTTCTACAGATTCATCTTCGATCTTATTACAAATAAAAAATTTGATTTTGCCCACTCTGCATGGAGGCTAAAGTTTCCCATGATTACGATAAAGTTCCAGTATCACACACCAATAATTTTCTGATCTATGTCATAACCAACATCACAACTTCTATTTGAATGGATATCAATAATTCCTACCTATGTTTTCTGCCCTCTGCATGTGGGGAGGGGAGGAGGAAACTCACCTCTATGATGGGCTGGGCTTTTTCCACAACTCTCTGCAATTCTTTGTGGCCTTGGGCGGAGCTGTTGCCCGACCAGGTTGTGATGCATCCTGAGACAATGGGATGTATCAGCATGTAACAAATCTTGTTAAGGCAAGATTTTGTCACTGCACTTATTTTCTCCCTTAACAAACATTTGTTCTATTTTTTCCTCCTTCCTAAATGCTGCATACCCTGTAATATTTAGTTCTGAGCTTTGGGTGTCGAGTTGGATAATGACAAGTAGATCATACCTGCCTACTATTTGTGCCATTAAATCATTTAAATATTATAAATGATGCAATTCCAGTCACCGTACCCCTAATTTTTCTTTTTTAACATGTTTCTGTATCTTTAATCCTTTGAGCTGCTTGACTTTTGTTTATGTCATCCATTTTCATTCCTATAAGGGTCATAGATCTGCACAGCATGGAAATGGGCCTTTTGGGCCCAACTTGCCTGTTTTGACCAAGTTGGCATTCTGAATGGTCCCATTTACATGCATCTGGCCCATCAGGTCAATAAAGAAAGTAAAAGAGGGCGGAAAGAATATTCCTATGAACAGAAAACAAAAGATTTTTTTTCTTACCTGTGGACAATTGTCAGGAGTAAACGTGTTTTTTCAAACGTCATTCATATTCATTGTCTGCAGGTTTCACAGCAATTCAGTGCATGTCAAGCAATTTCATAGACTTTGTTCTTCATATCAGAGTGAATATCTCAGTCCTACTTCCATTTACCCAGTATCAATTGGTTACATGTGTTGAAGCTTGGTGTTGGGGATAACTAGAGCCAAGAACGAAGGCAGAGATTAATATTTCCCTTTTGTCTGATAGAACTGGCATAGGAGGAGGAATCAGATATTGCTCTATGTAATGAAATATCTTGATTGCATTCTTGTTCTGACAAGCAGGCAATGTCAGCAACCACTTCAGCTGTCAACCTCTTCACCATCCCTGTCAACAATAGAGGGATGGTTTTGAAAGAGAATTTCAATGTTCAATGCTGTGCCAGTTAATCATGTCGGTGGTGGTTCCTTTGATTTTCACTTTTGGTTTGATTTTCTCATTGGTATTGTGCGAGACATCTTCCACGCTTTGAATTGTGTGTGCCTTTGGCGGATTTTATGAAGCATGGCAAGAGGGAACGCCATTAGATTTTCAAGATGTTGGTAGCTTTTACGGAATGTTTGGACTGATGTGGATTAACTCGCAGCACTGCCTAGCTGTTCTTCAGACTGATCGACGTGGGGGGGGGGGGGGGTGAAAGATGGGTGGAGGCGGGATAAAGCCTGGAAAGTGATAGGTGGATACAGTGTGAGAGAGGTTTTTGTTTGGCTGATGATTGGACAAGGGCTAGACATGAAAAGACAAAAATGTGAGATAAAAGATAAGGAAAGAAGTGGCATGAAATGTGCAACCAGGGGATGGATATGGTTGAAGGAATGGAGGGAAGGGGAAAGAAGATAAATGAAGTATGGCACAGGGAAGAGATGGGGAGAAAAGGGGGGAGGGATGTTTGTAGTTCAGTTACCACAAAATGTAGAATTCATTGTTCATACCATCGGGTTATAAGCATCCCATGTGGAACATGAGGTGCTGTTCCTCCAGTTAGTGTGTGGCCTTGCTCTGACAATAGATGTTAGTAAGACAAAGGTCAGTATGGGAATGGGAAGGGTAGTTAAAATGATTAACAACTGTGAGATCCAGCAGATCTTGGCGGGTCAGGCATAAGAATCGGATATAATTAAGACAGATATATGGATAGGAAACGTTTAGAGGGCTGTGGGCCAAATGCAGGTAAATGCACTAGCCCAATGTGCCAACTTGTTCGATGTGGACAAGGTGGGCCGAAGGGCCTGTTTTCGTTCTGTCCAACGCTTGACTCAATGGTGCCACTTTTAAGTGACCTATGTTTATCCTTTGACTGGTGTATCCAAATTATCTTTTATTATCTCTCCATTACTGTTGCGGGATCTTGTTGTGTGCAAGTGAGTAGGTGCATGTCCAATGCTACAACTATGGACACATCACAGAAGGACGTTGTGCCACGCAGCATTTAGTGACATCTTAAGATCTTGGAAACATTGTAGAAGTGCAAGTCTTTACCTTTAATATCTGCAACGTTTTTCTTTCAGGATATCTGTTGTTTAAATGTTCACGTTTTAACCTGGAAAATTGACATTGCTGATACAGGGATAACCAATGAATCAGGAATGAAATTGGTGCTTTTCAGATTGCTAAAAATAAAGTGATAGGGGAATCATCGGGTCAGGCAGCATCTGTGGAGGCAATGGACAGACAACGTCTGTTCTCTCGAGTAATGCTACCTGACCTATTGAGTTACTCCAGCACTTTTTGTTTTACTCAAGGTTCCAGCATCTGCTCTTCCTTGTGTCTCTGCTTTTCAGATTAGCAGGATACTGGGATCCTATTTATTCTCCATTATAAAAGTTACTTGGAAGTGGCACAAAGGGACTGATAGCCACTGCTGCTCCTCCTCTCATCCTGGCCTTCAAAGCTCCTGATATAAACTGTTCAGAAATAACAGAAACACAAGTGGTAGTTGAAGCATTAAGAATTGAACTAAATTATAAATGTAAATCTTTTAAATGGCTGCTTAGGAAATTTCAATTAGAAGCAGCCATTAGTGATTAATCTTGAGACTGACTCCCATCCTTTTCTTGTTAATTGTGTGGGTTGGGAACAAGGATTTACAAATGATGACATCTAGAGTATAGCTTAATTCACATTTATCAAATGTTTTCTTGCTTTATTTACAGCAACTGAGTCTTATGGATACGATATATGAAATGAACATTGTTATTACACTGGGGTGACTATTGTTTTCAAGCAATTCTTAAATCAGGTCAGCGTTTTCAGACTCCGGTACCCCTTTCCCAATGGTAGGAGTGAAATGAGAGTGTGGCCAGAGTGGTGTGGGTCCTTGCACCTGCAAACTCCACACAGAGAACACCCGATATCGCGGGTCTCTGGCGATGTGAGCTCTACCAGCAATTAACCCGCAAAACTGCACGTCTTTGGAATGTGGGAGGAAACCGGAGCACCCAGAGAAAACACCGGTGGCCACAGGGAGAACATACAAATTCCTTACAGACAGCACCCGTAGTTAGGATCGAACCCAGGTCTCTGGTGCTGTAAGGCAGAAGATCTACCGCTGTGCCACTGTTTGATTAAGTCCAAACTCCGTTTGTGGAGGTAATGTTTGCAGTAGCTCGCAACCTAAGGTTTGTTCAGTGTGAGGCAAAACCTGAGTTTCATGTTCTGACCTAGACCTGTGAACCTGTCAATTATCGGATTACTTCCTGGTGGCCAAAAACTGGCCCATGAGTAAAAGTAATAGCAATGATTAATTTACATTCAAATCCATTTACATGGAATTTGTTCAATCAGTTGGAAAATTAGATGATGTCAATCTAAGTTAAATTACAGGGTATACTTAACAATGTTACAAAATTTTGAGATTTTAAAATTCAAGTCTGCAATTTATCCCATCAGATAAAGCATAAAAAGAAGTTTAATTTGACACCTAATTCACTTTCATATCTTTAGTATTAAAAATGTTATGGCCATTTCCATACTCGGAAATTAGCAACTTGTTTCCTATTGCTTTTCTATTGACAACACAAAAGGTGTGATCGAGGACAGTCAAAAGCCCATAACTTTCTTAAAAATTAAGAGAAAGAAATTTTCAGTTATTTTAGATTGAAGCATTCTGAAAGAAATATGAAACAATCTTACTTGGATGACCTGAAATTAAAGCATATAATTAGTTAGTTAACCAATTGTAGCTAATTACAAAATTCAATTACTAGATCTAAACATCTATCCATTTCTTAAGAAAAAAATTAACATTTTCTTTTAAGCCTAAGTGTCCAAATAACATTCACACAAGAATTCACAATATAACATGTTTTTAAAATCTAATTGTCATTAATTTATAGGTCAAATTGAAGGAATTTAGTGTTTAATGCCCGTAAATTAAAGGCCATTTAAATCAGCTTGCGAGTGGGATTTTATGGAACGCGGTGGATTGGAACTTTGCGGTTTAAACCCAATATCGGCAAGAAAAATTCTGCCGGTTCGTATGGGGAATAAATCACTGTTTCGCAACATGAAATGTTGATTAAGGGCATCTAAACAAACAAGTTTATATGAAAAAATAAACAACTTTCATTTACCTGTCCCCTACGTAAAATCCGTCCCCGTTGTCGGTGTTCACGGCATTAGGAACTAATTTTTATTTTACTGCAGCGCTGAAATAGTCGGGCGATTAAAACATTTTTTTTAACTTACTAATGAATCTTTAGAAAAAGCTCGCACACCGAGAAAATATAATTCCGGATGGCAAGGGGAAAACAGCATTTTAACCCCGCCCCCCCCCCCCCAAAGGCGCTAAAGTCGCGCACACGGCCAGTGACAGAACTGCAGCACCGCTAAAGGTAAGTTTTGTAACATACCTAGTATATTGCCTAATGAATAAATAAATTAAATGTTCTTATTTTACAGTAACTAATGGGACATGTAACGAGTGAGTGCATAGTGACTTTTTCCTAAAGTAGGGGAATCAAGAACTAGAGGCCAGAGCCTTGAGGTGAATGAATGAATGAATGAATGAATAGCCTTTATTGTCATTCAGACCTTTCGGTCTGAACAAAATTTCGTGCCTGCAGTCATACATATATAAAAATAACAAAACCACACAATAAACACAAAATTAACATCCACCACAGTGAGTTCACCAAACACCTCCTCACTGTGGTGGAAGGCAAAAGTCTTAGAGTCTCTTTCTTCTTCCATCCTTATTCTCCCTTTGCGCTGAGGAGATCCAGGCCGCCGCCACCGCTGCCGTCCACCAGGCCCGCGGCCGAGCCTCCGAAACTGGGCTGCCGCCACCGCTGTCGCCGGAACACCGGAACACCGCCACAGGGCCCGCTGCTGGAACGTCGCTGGAGCACCGCAGCCCCGAAGCCAGGTCGCCGCTGGAGCACCGAGCTCCCGAAAGCCAGGCCGCCGCTGGAGCACCGCAGCTCCCGAAAGCCATGCCGCCGCTGGAGCACCGCAGCTCCGAAACCAGGTCGCAGCTGGAGCATCGCAGCTCCCGAAGGCCAGGCCGCCGCTGGAGCACCGCAGCTCCCGAAAGCCAGGTCGCCGCTGGAGCACCGCAGCTCCCGAAAGCCAGGTCACCGCTGGAGCGCCGCAGCTCAGAGGGAGCCAGGTCGCCGCCGGAACGCCACTGGAGCACCGCATCCCCGAAGCCAGGTCGCCGCTGGAGCACCGCAGCTCAGAGGGAGCCAGGTCGCCGCCGGAACGCCACTGGAGCACCGCATCCCTGAAGCCAGGTCACCGCTGGAGCACCGCAGCTCAGAGGGAGCCAGGTCGCCGCTGAAGCTCCGAAAGCCGTGCCGCCGCCGCTGGAAGCTGGAGGCCGCCAGCTCTGCCATTAGGGCCTCAGCACAGACGGAGACGGTGTCGGGGGACACGACAAGAAAAGTTGCATCCCCCCCCGAAGGAAGAGACTAAAACCCCGTTTCTCCCACCCTCCCCCCCCACACATACACAACCTAACAAACCAAAAATAACCCCTAAAAACAGGCACGAAGACAAAAATAAAATAAAAGATAGACGGACTGCAGGTGAGCCGCAGCTGCCAAGCAGCGCCGCCACTTCCGGAGAGGAGATATTTAAGAGGGAGCTCAAAGGCAACATTTTCACACAGAGGGCGGTGGGTATATGGAATGCGATGCCAGAGGCAGTAGTTGAGGAAGGTACTATAACAACATTTAAAAACTACTTGGACTTACCCGCTGAATGAAAAAGCTGCCCCTGAGCTCCTTCTTAAATATCCCCCCTCTCACCTTAAACCTATGGCTTCTAATTTTGGAATCCTCTACCCTGGGAAAAAGACTCTGAGCGTTCACTTTATCCATTCCCCTAACTTGATTAGACCTGCTGATTACTGTGTTGCATCTTCATTACTGTGGCAGAATGAGTAACATTCATATTCTGCTCCTGGAACTTTAATGGAAAAAAAATCAAAGCTTCATGTAAAGGAGTACCACAAGTGATGTCTTTTGGATGATGATTTGGAGAGGCATTATTAGTGCTTCTGAAGGATATTAATTTTACTTATCTCCAATATCCTGGCCAATATTCACCATCACATTAACTACAAAAAGTACCGAATCACCATCACTGCTCATGGAAGCTTGCAGTGCACACATCTACTACTGCATTTACTACATTACAACCATACCTGCACATTGAAAGTATGACTATGACTTTAAAGGGCATAGGTTTACGGTGAGTGGGGAAGTTTCAAAAGGAACCTGAGGGTCAAATCTTTCACACAGGTGAGAAATTGAGGGTGATGGGTATGTGGAACGAGATGCCACTGGAAATGGGAGAGGCGGGTACAATTATGGCATTTAAAAGATGATATACAGTGGCTTGCAAAGGTTTTCATACCCCTTGAACTTTTCCACATTTTGTCACGTTACAACCACAAACGTAAATGTATTTTATTGGGATTTTATGTGATAGACCAACACAAAGTGGCGCATAATTGTGAAGTGGAAGGAAAATGATACATGGTTTTCAAATTTTTTTACAAATAAAAAACTGAAAAGTGTGGTGTGCAAAAGTATTCAGCCCCCTTTACTCTGATACCCCTAAATAAAATCCAGTGCAATCAATTGCCTTCAGAAGTCACCTAATTAGTAAATAGAGTCCACTTGTGTGTAATCTAATCTCAGTATAAATACAGCTGTTCTGTGAAGGCCTCAGAGGTTTGTTAGTGAACATTAGTGAATAAACGGCATCATGAAGCCCAAGGAACACACCAGACAGGTCAGGGATAAAGTTGTGGAGAAGTTTAAAGCAGGGTTAGGTTATAAAAAAAGTATCCCAAGCTTTGAACATCTCACGGAACACTATTCAATCCATCATCCGAAAATGGAAAGAGTATGGCACAACTGCAAACCTACCAAGACATGACCGTCCACCTAAACTGACAGGCTGGGCAAGGAGAGCATTGATCAGAGAAGCAGCCAAGAGGCCCATGGTAACTCTGGAGGAGCTGCAGAGATCCACAGCTCAGGTGGGAGAATCTGTCCACAGGACAACTATTAGTCGTGCACTCCACAAATCGGGCCTTTATGGAAGAGTGGCAAGAAAAAAGCCATTGTTGAAACAAAGCCATAAGAAGTCCCGTTTGCAGTTTGCCACAAGCCATGTGGGGGACACAGCAAACATGTGGAGGAAGGTGCTCTGGTCTGATGAGACCAAAATTGAAGTTTTTGGTCTAAATGCAAAACGTTATGTGTGGCGGAAAACTAACACTGCACATCACCCTGAACACACCATCCTCACTGTGAAACGTGGTGGCAGCATCATGCTGTGGGGATGCTTTTCTTCAGCAGGGACAGGGAAGCTGGTCAGAGTTGATGGGAAGATGGATGGAGCCAAATACAGGGCAATCTTGGAAGAAAACCTGTTAGAGTCTGCAAAAGGCTTGAGACTGGGGCGGAGGTTCACCTTCCAGCAGGACAACGACCCTAAACATACAGCCAGAGCTACAATGGAATGGCTTAGATCAAAGCATATTCATGTGTTAGAATGGCCCAGTCAGAGTCCAGACCTAACTCCAATTGAGAATCTCTGGCAAGACTTGAAAATTGCTGTTCACAGGCTCTCCATCCAATCTGACTGAGCTTGAGCTATTTTGCGAAGAAGAATGGGCAGAAATTTCTGTCTCTAGATGTGCAAAGCTGGTAGAGACATACCCCAAAAGACTTGCAGCTGTAATTGCAGCGAAAGGTGGTTCTACAAAGTATTGAATCAGGGGGGTGGAATACTTTTGCACGCCACACTTTTCAGTTTTTTATTTGTAATAAAATTTGGAAACCATGTATTATTTTCCTTCCATTTCACAATTATGCACCACTTTGTGTTGGTCTGTCACATAAAATCCCAATAAAATACATTTACGTTTGTGGTTGTAACGTGACAAAATGTGGAAAAGTTTAAGGGGTATGAAAACTTTTGCAAGCCACTGTATATAGGAAATGTTTGAAGGGATGTGGATCAAGTGCCAGCAAGTGGGATTAGCTGAGTTAAGCAACTTTGTTGGCAAGGGTCTGTTTCTGTGCTGTGTTGAAAGGAACGGCAGATGCTGGTTTACACCGAAAATTGACACAAAATGCTGGAGCAACTCAGCGGACCAGGCAGCATCTCTGGAGAGAAGGAATAGGTGACGTTTCGGGTTGAGACCCTTTCTTCAGATTGAGAGTTTCGCAGTCCGCAAAAGGGTCTCGACTTGAAACGTCATCTATTATCTTTCTCCAGAGATGCTGCCTGACCTTCTGAGTTACTCCAACATTTTGTGTCCATCTTCTGTTTCTCTGCTGATTGGCTCTGTCATTTCATGTATTACTTGGCCGGTAATCCTTGGCATGCACTGAGCTTGTGATAGAGGATTTATAAATACAACTGTTACTTTGTAATGCAAAAAAGAAGCTTTATATTAACACAGAGGTAGAAGTTAAGGCTCCTTTAATGTCACATCATAATCCAAGGAGAACTTTGTTGTAAAAGGTCTATGAGAGGTACTTGCAGCATAATTCGAAGGTTCAAAATGTGAATAATCTTCTTAACCCAACTTTCTAGATTCTGAACAAAATTCTGAGCTTGAAACAGAAGCAGTTAACTTTTAATGATCCACACAATACTGCAGGTGAAAGTGTTTATAATGAGGATTAACTCACTCCTGATGGGTTCTGCTGCTACTAAGGCAGTGATCAGTGAAAGATTAACTATCTTAAATAAATCCCTGTTTGACTTAGTGTCTATATTTGTAAACCAGCATCTCCAATTCCTTGCGTCGGCATTTTACTCCCACTGATTGATTGGTTGTTGTATCAGGTAAAGGGCCTATCCCACCTTCTCGACCTAATTCACGACTGCTGCAGAGTTTGCCCTTTTCTCATACTCGCAGCATGGTCGTCACAAGGTCGTAGGTAGGTCATAGCAGGTCGTGATGCTAGTCGTAGGTACTCGTGGGATTAAGTAGGTCGGGACGTTTTTCAACACGATGAAAAATGTCCACGAGTAAAAAAGGTTGTGAATTAGGTCGTGAAAGTGGGACAGGCCACTAAGGCTGTGCTTAATTTCTGCAGTCTGAATCGGAGTCAAGGCAGCTCATTTTCTCCCAGAATTTTGGGGCACAAAAAAAAAAAGAAGTGTATAAAAATGGGACTGATGATGTTCTGATTTTTCAACTGCACCCTCTCAATATCCTGCAGAATCGAATCAGCATGAAAATGGGAAAATCTGATGGAAATCCTGGCTGCTGTTTCTTTTTGGATTTGAGGTTAAATGCCCTGTTGTTCCTGAACAATTCTTCTGGCTTGAAGATAAGTTCACGGCGTGCAATCCAATTGTCTCACTTAACTGACCTGAAAAAGGTAGGTTGGATTTATCTTTATATATCAGAGAAGATAAATGTCACGATGTTAGTGCTGAGGCAGTTAATTGCTGTAGGATCTAGGGTACCTGATTAACGAGCTGTGCTAAGACTCGCTATACGTCAACAGAGAACGAAAATAAAAATAGGTCAGGCAGCAGCTGTGGAGAGAGGATCACAGTTCATCCATTTGTCCCTGGAACGTTAACTCTCATCTTCCTCCACTGGGCTGTTGTACATCTCCAGTGTTTTTTGCTTTAGTAATAAAACAGTACAGCACAGGACCAGGCTCTTCTGCCCATAATGCAGTGCAGAACATGATTCCAAATTTAACTTAATCTCCTCTGACTGCACATGATCCATATCCTGCATATTAATGTGCCTATCCAAACACCTACTAAATGCCGCTATCATATCTGCGCCCACCACCATCCATGACAATGTGTTCCAGGCATACATCGCCAGAGTGAGTGTATGTGCGCAACATCTGTCCTACACAACGCTTTCAATTTTGCCCTCCTTACTTGTTATCTTGTGTGGTATTTTGATTTTGTATTATAGTGGAGCAAAAAAAAATCTCAAATCTGTGATTTAACCTTTGAGGAGAAACTTATCCTTTGAAAGAAATCCACCAGCTGTTTCTCTTTTACATTATATCATAGACATGAATTGCCACTTTGTAAATCCATCACCCCGCAGGCCCGCACACTTAGGTTCGATCCGAGCCTTCAGTGCTCTCTGCTGCAATTTTACGAGTTTTGTTCTTGATGCTTGGGTTTCCTTTGGTTGCTCTGGTTCCCATCCATATCCTGAAAATGTATCGGTGGTGAATTGTCCACTGTAAATTAACCCTTTGTGTAGATTAATGGCCAAAAAGAATCAGAGGGAAGTTGATGGGCATTTATTGGAATACGGCACAGGGAAAAAAGGAGGGTCTTGGGATGAATAAAATTGCTTGCCTTGAACCCAGCATGGACCAGATGGGCCAAATAACCTTATTCTATGTCCTTATAAGGTAAGGTGGACCTTGTACATTATGGAATCACGCATTGCTCCTGCGCTGAGTGACCTAATCTAGTTCCTGTTCCTTCTGGGATGATTAGCCATCGTGCTGGGTATTGAGTTACCCAGCAAGTTTGAAGGACTATATAATCTGCTCTCACTGTTCTCTACTCCAATGTGCCCCAAATGCACATCACAATTGCTTCCCTCGTCATTTGTATTTCTTAGTAATTCAGCTTTAGTTTGGTGTCATATGCACCAGGAAGCAATGATATTCCTCATGCGCCCAAGGCTTACAGAATAAACGGTATAGATACAATATAATGACATGTGAAAAGCAGCAGTTTAATGGTGCATGGTTGTATAAAAAAATGCAATAACAGAATAACTGATTGCAGTACTGTTAATAGTAAGTGTATGTGACAGCATCTCAGAGAGAGGTGATAGGTTGGAAAGAAGTTGTTCTTAAGTCTAAATGTCTGGGCTTTCAAGCTCCTGTATCCTCTCCAATAAGGTAGAAGTGGGAAAAGGGAATGGCCAGGGTGGCAGGCATCCTTGATGATACTTGCACCAAGAAAATGGACTGGATGAAAGGAAGTGATGAGCCTGTGATGGACTGGGCTATGTTCACCACTCTGCAGGTTCAGGTGGTCAAGAGCAGAGGAGTTGTCATACAGGTAGCCACTGCTCTGCTGACCTAGAATACCTGATGTTAAAGTGCAGGCCCTTCTATCTGCCCAGGGAATTCACATCGACTGTCATCACTGCAGTCTATGTACCCCCGGACGCTAATGCCAGGCTTGCAATGGAAGAGCTGCAAGCTGCTATCAGCAAACAACTAACTGCCCACCCAGAGGGGGCTTTTATTGTTGCTGGCGATTTTAACCACTCCAACCTAAAAACTGTGCTCCCCAGATTCCACCAACATAGAAACATAGAAAATAGGTGCAGGAGTAGGCCATTCGGCCCTTCGAGCCTGCACCGCCATTCAATGTGATCATGGCTGATCATCCAACTCAGTATCCCGTACCTGCCTTCTCTCCATACCCCCTGATCCCTTTAGCCACAAGTGCCACATCTAACGCCCTCTTAAATATAGCCAATGAACTGGCCTCAACTACCTTCTGTGGCAGAGAATTCCAGAGACTCACCACTCTCTGTGTAAAGAATGTTTTCCTCATTTCGGTCCTAAAGGAATTCCCCCTTATCCTTAGACTGTGACCCCTTGTTCTGGACTCCCCCAACATCGGGAACAATCTTCCAGCATCTAGCTTGTCCAACCCCTTAAGAATTTTGTAGGTTTCTATAAGATCCCCCCTCAATCTTCTAAATTCCATCGAGTACAAACCGAGTCTATCCAATCTTTCCTCATATGAAAGTCCTGACATCCCAGGAATCAGTCTGGTGAATCTTCTCTGTACCCCCTCCATGGCAAGGATGTCTTTCCTCAGATTTGGAGACCAAAACTGTACGCAGTACTCCAGGTGTGGCCTCACCAAAACCCTGTACAACTGCAGTAGAACCTCCCTGCTCCTATACTCAAATCCTGTCTCCTGCCCAACCAGACGTAACAATATTTTGGACCTAGTATATACTAATATTACTGAAGCATACAAAGCCCTTCCCCTCCCCCACCTGGGACAGTCTGATCACCTCTCTTTGTTCCTGCTCCCCAAATACACACCTCTGATCAGACGTGTGAAACCTACCGCGAGGACAGTGAAGGTCTGGCCTGAGGGGGCTGTCTCTGTCTTACAGGAACAGTTTCAGCAAACAGACTGGAGTCTGTTTGCCACCCAGGCCACCTTTAACTCCCAAGTGGACATAAATTCATACACCTCAACTGTTCTGGACTACATAAAATTCTGCACTGATAACGTCACCACCCATAAAGTGATAAAGACCTTCCCTAATCAGAAGCCGTGGATGAGCAGGGAGGTCAGACTCCTGCTGAAGGCTCGAGACGCCGCTTTTAAATCTGGCGACGCTGAGGGATACAGCTCATCCAGGGCCAATCTGAAAAAGGGAATTAGGAATGCTAAACTCAATCACAAACAGCGGATTGAGGAGCATTTCCGAAACAACTCCGACCCCAGGCGCATGTGGCAAGGAATTAAGTCCATTGCCGACTACCATAAAATCAACACCCCCCCCCCCCCGGACAACGCCTCCCTTCCTAATGAGCTAAACCACTTCTATGCTCGCTTTGACCGGGACAACAAAACTCCCGCCATCAAAGTTGCTCCACCCCCGAATGAACAACCCCTCAGTCTCTCCACCTCTGCTGTACAAGACGCACTGAGCAAGGTGAATGAGCACAAAGCTGCCGGCCCCGATGGCATCCCCGGGCGGGTGCTCAGGGCATGTGCCGGACAACTATCCCTGGTCCTCACTGACATTTTCAATCTGTCACTGGCCCAGGGTGTCGTCCCCACTTGCCTCAAGACATTTACCATTGTGCCAGTGCCCAAACAATCAGCGACAGGGAGTCTCAACGACTACCGGCCAGTGGCACTCACCCCTGTCATCGCTAAGTGCTTTGAGCGGCTGATCCTGGCTCACCTCAAAGCCAGCCTCCCCCCCACACTGGACTACCACCAATTTGCCTACCGGTCAAACAGGTCTACAGAGGACGCCATATCGACGGCCCTACACTCTGCCCTGACCCACCTGGACAGCAACAACACCTACATCAGGCTGCTGTTTATTGACTTCAGCTCTGCCTTTAACACTGTCATACCCGCTAGCTTGATCACCAAACTCAGCGGTCTTGGCATCTCCACCTGCCTCTGCAATTGGACACTGGATTTCCTCACTAACAGACCACAGTCTGTTAGGGTCAACAACCTCACCTCCTCCACTATAACACTGAACACCGGCGTGCCACAGGGCTGTGTGCTCAGCCCTCTCCTCTACTCCCTCTTCACGCATGACTGCATCCCCAAGTATGGCTCCAACGCCGTCATAAAATTTGCCGATGACACCACGGTGGTAGGACTGATCAGTGATAATGACGAATCAGCCTACAGGGAGGAGGTCCAGCACCTGACTACCTGGTGTGCCAACAATAACCTCGTCCTCAACTCCCAGAAGACGAAGGAAATAATTGTTGACTTTCGGAAGAACAGAGGGGGCAGACACACCCCCATCCATATAAACGGGACTGAGGTGGAGCGGGTCTCCAACTACAAATTCCTCGGGGTACACATCTCGGAGGATCTGTCCTGGTCCCTCAACACCTCAAAGCTAATCAAAAAGGCACAGCAGCGCCTTTACTTTCTGAGGAGGCTCAAAAAAGCCCACCTGTCCCCCCAGATCCTGACGAACTTCTACCGCTGCACCATCGAAAGCATCCTGACCACCTGCTTTACGGTATGGTACAGCAGTTGCACCGTGGCAGACAGGAAGGCACTACAACGGGTGGTGAAAACCGCCCAGTACATCATCGGTGCCCCGCTCCCTGCCTTGGATGCCCTCCACCGAAAACGGTGCCTGAAGCGGGCCGGGAAGATCATCAAGGACCCCTCACACCCTAATCATGGACTGTTTGCCCTCCTCCCATCAGGGAGGCGGTACAGGAGCCTCAGGTCCCGCACCAGTAGGACGAAGAACAGCTTCTTCAACTACACCATCCGACTGCTGAACTCGGAGCCCAGCTGATAGATTTGTCTGTACCCTGTATTTATTTATTTTCCATATTGCTACCACTGCACTCTGTATTTATTTTTCTATATCGCTATCACTAGGAACGACGCTAAACTGCATTTCGTTGTACCTATACTTGTATTTGTGCAATGACATTAAACTTGAATTGAATTGAATTGAATACCAGGCTGAGATGCATTGAATACTCTTTATCTCATATCTGTAGATGCATGATGGAATCCTCATGGTCAAGAAAGGTAAAGTCGTGAAGAATGGCACGATCTGAAACGTCATCTGTCCTTTTCCCTCCACAGATACTACCTGACTCGCTGAGTTCCTCCAGCAGGTTATTTTTTAAATACGCCGATTCACTTTCTTAAACACTGCATCATTGTGAAGGGATCGGGTTAGGTTGCTGGTGATATGGATGCCTAAGAACTTGAAGCTGTTATTATCACTTATCAATGTACATTTCAAATGCCTATAGGTGTTTATTTGTCATTGACAGATTACTTGAGGCAGAAATATATTATTAGCTTGCAGAACAAGATTGCACCTCATTAGTCAAGGACCAGTTTTCTAAATACTTCACTATAACTGCGCTTGCATATAAAATGGATATTGATATAAAGTAGATATTTACATTTGGATGTTCTGTGAGCTAATAATATATTTCTGCCTCAAGCAATCCTTCAATGACAAATAAATACTTGCAGGCATTTGAAATGTGCATTGATAACTGATGTGCAGGAAGGATTGTGCAAGTACAGATGCTGGTTTACATTGAAGATAAGCACAAAAAGCTGGAGTAACTTCGCCGGTCAGGCAGCATCTCTGGATAAAAGGAATCGGTGACATTTCGGGTTGAAACCATTCTTCAGACTGAGAGTCAGGATAACGAACAGACTTCTCCATTTGTTATCACTTCACCAGCCAACAATGGACCATTATGGAGTCATCCCGAGTCATCAGTGCCTGCTCTGATTTGTTCTGTTCCATTTCATACCTCTAGTTTCCCTCTCCCCTGATTCTCAGTCTGAAGGAGGGGCTCGACCCGAAACGTCACCTGTTCCTTTTCCCCAGAGATGCTGCCTGACCTGCTGAGTTACTCCAGCATTTTGTGTCTTATCCATGATACCTGATAATTGCTTCAAGTTCTTAGGCATCCATATCACCAGCAACCTAATCCTATCCTTTCACAATGATGCATTATTTAAGAATGCGCATCAGTATATTTTCATTCTTGGGTAAAATAAAAACCTGCTGGAGGAACTCTGTGAGTCAGGAAGTATCTGTGGAGGGAAATGGACAGGTGACAATTGGGATCATTCAGTTGCCCGTGAATCTGTAGCGGATAAAGTGAATGATGTGTAACACCGATCAGCAAGAGGGAGGTCTACGGACATACATTTATCAATGTAGTTTCATTGGGCAGTCCGCCCTCATGTAAATGGATATTCATATGTACAAAGGTATTTTAGATAGTTGCAAATAGTTTTTAGTGGTTTCATGAGTGTATTGAAGTTATGTGCGTCCAAGCTGAGGAAAATATCTGCGAATTTGGTGAAGGTAGGCACCTTGATGGGTCCGGATGAGGCAAGTCGTAGGGTGAACATTGTAACATCCATGGATACTCCAGGTCCATTATAACCAGCCATTGACCTGGGCATCTGACTGTAACTGGGCAGAGGAAGACATGTTCATGTTAATTGTTGCCCATCAACACCATTCATTACAATACTATGGAGGTATGGTTACCATATCAAGTGATTTTTTTTGTGTGTGCATTATCTGACGTGGAGATCTATAAAAACTGAGCCCGTTCATAACCCATGGGCACCCACTATTCCCCCCTCAGGACTCGGCACTTTTCAACTCTTTCCTCTTCTCAACATAGAAGGTAGACCAGTACAGCACATGAACAGGCCCTTCGGCCCACAATGTCTGTGCCGAACATGACGCCAAGACCAACCCTTATTTACCTAGGGCCTGTTTCTGGCAGAATGTTTCTATGATTCTCTGAGAAAGCAGTTAACATGTGCGGGGTTGAGGACAATCTGAGCTGGCTGCTGGTTTGGCGATGTGTTGAGTTAGTGGAGGGTCACAGACTGGCGCTGCACAATGGTTGGTCTTCATTGGGGTTTGTGAAGCTGTGGGAAGAGACTGCATGCCCACACCACTTGGTGGTATTCTGTTCACAGATCCAGATCTAGTATTGTGGTTCAGTGATAGAAGGTCTGCTCAGTTCAGTTTAGACTATTGTCACGTGTACCGAGGTACAGTGAAAAGCTTTTGTTGCCTGCTAACTGGCCAGCTGAAAGACAATACATGTTTACAATCGAGCCATTTACAGTGCAGAGATTTAAGAGTGTGGAGCGATTGTAGTATGTGATTGTAGATCTACCTCTGTGGCTAGCACACAAATAGTCGTGTGGATTGGGCGCCATCTTGGAAGCAGCCAACACACGGATTGTCTTGTTCCCTGGGTCATGGTCAGGATGTGCGGGGCAGTAGTTAATCTATCAATTAGAACACTATGCCTATTTTTTAAGAATGGAGCTTTGCTGAGGTAGGGGTTCTATATCTCCCTAAAGGGCCTGTCCTACAAGCATGCAACTCTATGCGATGAACGCGATCAAACTAGAAGCGGGGGCCGTGCGGAGGTCGGGTGATCCCCTGTACAGGGCCGTTCCCACCAGCATGCGCCTGCATGCAGCAAGCGCAACCAAACCGGCAGTAGGAGCCGCGCGGAGGTCGGGTGAGTGGCGCAACGCGGCGCAAAGTGAGGCAAACTTGGAGCGAAGTCTAAGGTAAGTTCGCCAGGACAGAGAGGGGCACACAGAGAGGGGCACAGAGGCACACACACACAGAGGGCCACGGAGCCACACACATAGAGGGTCACGGAGGCACCTACAGATAGGTTCACGGAGGCACGATGTCGGGGCGGTGTGTAATGCATCGAGGCGACTGCGAGCCGACAAGCCGTTGCCGCGCGGAATTTTTGGACATAATCAGTTTTTCGGAGCCCCGCGCAGTGTCGGGACGAACTCCGCACAATTCCGCACGGCTCCGGCGAACGAAGTGGGACTGGCCCCGCGACGCCGGACGGCTCAAGCGACCACGTTAGGTCGCGCTAATCACATAGAGTTGCATGCTTGTAGGACAGGCCCTTTAGTTTAATTGTCTTTATTTGGGGAAAACAATCTCCGCAGTAATTTTTGTTTACTTCACGAGTGCAGTTATGGAGTGTTGGAATATCATTGAGTTGTTTTTTCCCAATGGTTTAATTCTTGCTTCTGCATGAATAGATTCATTGTTTTGAAAATGGTCACAAATGAAGTTGTGTCGATATTATCATCATTCAACATTGTTACTGAGAGGTGACCATCTTCAATTCATAGAGCATGAGGCAACGCAGTTAGTGACAGGCAGACGCTATTTGCCGAAACCTTTTTGTTTTAAATTAAGTCCTGCAACATTTCTGTGTAGGATTAATGAATTATTAAAGAGGATTTGCAGTCACAGAGACATACAACACAGAAACAGGCCCTTCAGGCCAATTCATCCATGATATTCAGGTTTTTAACTGAGCCAGTCCCCTTTTCCTGTGTTTGGCCCAAATCCCTCCAAACCTTTCCTATCCATGTACCTGCCCAAATATCTTTAAATGTTACCATTGTGAGAGGGGCAACGTTTGCAGGAGATATGCAGGGTACGTTTTTTTAACACAAAAGGTGTGAGTGCCTGGAATGCACCACCTGAGGTGGTGGTGGTGGTGGAGGCAGATACAATAGTGGCATTCAGGAGGCTTTTACATGGGCAGTTGGCTATCCAGGGAATGGAGGGATATGGATCACTTGAAGGCAGATGAGAACAAAGAACCATGTACTGTGCTGTGTTGTTCGATATGCTATGTATCAATTACAACACCAACTAGTCACTGGAAGAAATTCAGCTGAATGGTGTTTACATAGAACCATAGAAACATAGAAAATAGGTGCAGGAGGAGGCCATTCGGCCCTTCGAGCCAGCACCGCCATTCATTGTGATCATGGCTGATCGTCCACTATCAATAACCCGTGCCTGCCTTCTCCCCATATCCCTTGACTCCACTAGCCCCTGGAACTCTATCCAACTCTCGCTTAAATCCATTCAGTGATTTGGCCTCCACTGCCCTCTGTGGCAGGGAATTCCATAAATTCACAACTCTTTGGGTGAAAAAGGTTTTTCTCAGCTCAGTCTTAAATGACCTCCCCTTTAATCTAAGACTGTGGCTCCTGGTTCTGGACTCACCCAACATTGGGAACATTTTTCCTGCATCTAGCTTGTCCAGTCCTTTTATAATTTTATATGTTTCTATAAGATATCCCCTCATCCCTCTAAACTCCAGTGAATACAAGCCTAGTCTTTTCAATCTTTCCTCATATGACAGTCCCGCCATCCCAGGGATCAATCTCGTGAACCTACGCTGCACTGCCTCTATCACAAGGATGTCCTTCCTCAAATTTGGAGACCAAAACTGTATACAATACTCCAGATGTGGTCTCACCAGAGCCCTATGCAACTGCAGAAGAACCTCTTTACTCCTGTACTGAAATCCTCTTGTTATGAAGGCCAACATTCCATTAGCTTTCTTCACTGCCTGCTGTACCTGCACTCCAACTTTCAGTGACTGGTGTACAAGGACACCCATGTCTCGCTGTACCCCCCCTTTACCTAACCTAACCCGATTGAGATAATAATCTGCCCCCTTGTTTTTGCCGCCAAAGTGGATAACCTCACATTTATCTATATTATACTACATCTGCCCACTCACTCAACCTGTCCAGGTCCCCCAGCAACCTCCTAACAACCTCTTCACAGTTCACACTGCCACACTCACAAAGTGTAGTTTGTGAATTATTTAGCCCTCGAATACAACACTCAGTCTGAACTATAGCACCAGCAGCCCACTGAGCGTGAGGACCCAGAGGTTGCCTCGAAGCTTCTCTAGGAGAGACCACTAGTAAAGTGCTGCTTCCCTTAGCACAGAACAAACAAAGTACTGCCAGCACAAACCAGAATTTAAATATTCAAATACTTGCAAATCTTTAATTTCCTAATCGCACGGTTTGCATTTGGTACTGTTGGAGTTGTGGTTCACGACGATAAGACAGTGAAAAGTGAAAGTATTAAATTACTTTGAAGATTATTCCCTTTTGAAGGAATGCTGCTTTCAATTGCTGCTGCTATTGTTCTTAATATAACTCAATTTGCATAATTATTAAAGATCTGATCTCTTTTTACCAATGACTGAATTCCATTTTTTTTATAATTCTATCGTTATGAATAGAATGTGAATCACTTGAAACTAAGTTGTTTAAAAAAAAAAGCAACACATTTTGTATTCAAAGAGCTTTCAGTTGTAATTGTGAATGTTCTATTAAGACATTTTCCTTTGTGTGATCCCTACGTTTGGATTAATCTGTTTCCAATTAGAAATTGTGCTACAGACAGAGGCAGAAGTGTTCCCTTTTACATATTCATTGGTAACTATGTACGAAATATAGCACAGAGAATGTAATCAAGTGTCTCCCAATGAATCTCAACAGGTCAAGTTCCCAAATTCATTTGATCTGACTATCAATTGTCAAGAAAATATATCTCTTGCAGAAATTTGTGCTGAGCTATTTGAGCTAAACTTGTTCTGCTACCAGCCACTTGCTGCACTTCACTTCTGTGTTTCCATTCTGATGACTTTGCTCCAGCCAAAGAGATGAACATAAAAACTGTCACTAACTGGAGACACAAGGAATCATGAGTAAACCACAAAGCGCTGGAGTGACTCCGCAGGTCAGGCAGCATCTGTGGAGGAAATGGATGGGCCATGATTTGGGTTGGGACCCTTCTTCAGACTCGCTCAAACTCTCCAGTACTGTTCTGAAGGCATGCCTCGATGTCTTTCAGAAGAGATCTTCAACCAAGATCTCTCAGTGGATGTCAAAGATGCCACGGCACTCTTTTGGAGGTCTCCCTGGTGAACTATGGTAGGCATCCCTAAAACCAACCATTTGGTTGTTATCAGCTTGTGATCGAAAATTGGTTGTGCTTCTTGCTGTCGCGAGCACAAGTCAGAAGTATTTTATCAGCATTAAACTGCTTTGGAACATCCATGTTCTCCAGAGATGCCGCATGACCTGTGAGTTACACCAGTACTTTGTCTTTCCTTTTTGTAAACCAGCATCTGCAGTTTCTTGTATCTTCATTTTACTGCTCAACTTCAAAATGGTATGCCAAGCAGTGTGCCAAGAGTCCGATGACACTTGGTGTGAAGCTCAAAGTATTAAAATGGACTCATGCAATATGAATTGGCTTGTAAGGATTTGTAAAAATATTGCCCAACCTCTGATGAACACTGGAAGAAAATAATGAGGAACAGTATGTGACTTGAAGCTGTAGACATTTGTTCTCTTCCAGTATCAAACCAAATCCTTTTAAACTTAGTTTTGAAGGCACAAGGAACTGCAGATGCTGGTTTACCAAAAATATTTTGTGTTCTCCAGTTCAGATGTTGTAGCATGATAATTCTTACGTAGTTGAAACTGACCCCTACTGGTGTGACTTTCAAGTTATTTGTTCTCATATTGCCAAAACAAGAGGATGAATATCTGTCATGTAGAACTGATGAATATTGAATAGTGTATTTCCGTTTCATTCAGAGTTGTGTTTCATTCAACATTCAGTCAGTATTACATGGTAGACATTGAACCTCTTGTTTTGGCAACACGAGAACAGAATTTTGCACAGGGAATTTGTGAGCAGCAGCAACCTTGCCAGCTCCAAATTCAAAGAGGTATGAAAACAAGAGTGATAGTTATACAGAGAAGATACTGCCCTTCAGCCCATCTCATCCATGCTGACCAACGATCTAACCATGCCAATGCCAATCGCCTGTGCCTGGCCCAAATCTCCAAGCCTTTCCAATCCATGCACCTGTCCATGTGACCTCTAATATTCTAATTGGATCCGCCCCTACTGCTTCCTCTGGTATCTCGCTCCATGTACACACTGCAGTCTGTGTAGAAAAAAAGGTTATCCCTGGGTCCCTTTTAAATCTTTCCACTCTCACCTTAAGGCTATGCCCGCTAGTTCTTGATTCCCCTACCATGGAGAAAAAAACAATGGCTGTTCACCTTCATCTATGCCCACCCCCCATTATTTTATAAACTTCTATAAAGTCATCCTTTTTCCTCCTATGTTTCAGGGAAAAAAGGACCTTGTAACTCAAATCTTCCAGACCCAGTAACGTTCTCGTAAATCTTTTTTGCACCCTTCCAGTTTAGTGACATCTTTCGGTAGCGGGGGTACAAAAACTGTGTATAGTGGTCCAAATCTGGACTTACCAACACGAGGAAGAATGAACGAATAGCATGTTACCTGCCATTCCTGTAATTTCTGTTTCGCAAGTATTTTTTATGAGTATTAGCCGCTTATTTTAATTAACCTCATTGATAACAGCCTCACACTGGCTGTGTGTGGAGGGCCAGTAATTACACCTAAACTTCCACTTCTTTGTACTGCAGGATTTCAAAGTACGACTAACTGCAATCCTTTTTGTGATTTATTTTCCACTGCACAATATATTACATATTGCAATGCTGTGCAATACAGTTCTGTGACATCGGCGAACATGATTACAAACTGTGTTGAATTGTGTGGGAATAGAGGGGAGCGGAGACTGGCAGAGTACCTGGCCAGTTCCACTGCTCATTGTCCACTCACTCTGAGTGCAGAGCTTTGCTGTTCATTCCGTTGTCTTCTGCCATGCCAGACCAACTCTTATCTACCTGCACATCCATCTGCCTATCCAAAAATCTCAAATGCCACAATTGTATCTGCCTCAATCACCATCCCTGACAGCATGTTCCAGGCACTCGCCACCATCCGTTGCCCCACACATCTCCTTTAAACTTTGCTCCTTTCAACTTAGCTCTGCCCTCTAATATTTGATTTGTTCAAATGTTCCAGAGAAAACAATCCAAATCTGCCATCTTAGTAACTAATAGCCTCTCATCCAGGCATCTACTCTCGCTTAAAAATGGAGCACGCAACGTTCCAAGCAGCATGTGTCTTTGCAGGGCCAGATACTTGCCCTAAAGACTGCTGGTAAAACTTAGATCCAGAAATGGACCAAAATGTTCTATTACTGCATGGTTCGAGGCATCCAAGTGTTCTGTAAATGTACAAGGCACAAGGGGTATGAAAAAGAGATTTATATCCGCTGCCATTAACCATTTGCTTCCTCTCTGACATTGTAATTTTTGATTCTCAAGTATGAAATTTTACAAATAACATGACTGGCTGCAAATGGTCCCTCGCCCAAAGTTTCCTAATGGTCAGTACATTTGAGTTACGTAGCACTTGACCAGCTCCTCAAAATGAGCTCATACATTAACTACTTCATTCAAATTCCACTGGGTCTCACCCACTGGTTTATGTATTTATTATCAATGACAGTAAGTGTTGTTGACTTGGTATTCCACAGACTGTTGAAAGAAAGACAACAACTCCCTGGAAAGGCAGGCGCAGAGTTTTGTTTTCCCATTGGCATCTTTTTTTTCCATTTGAAGCTTGTGGCCTCATTGTGACAATTTAAACTGTCATGGCTCCAGCATTTTGATGTCGTCTCCAAGGGTTGGTTTGGAGGAGAGACAAGAAACTGCAGATCTTGGGATCTTGAGCAAAACTCAGTGCTGGAGAAACTCAGCAGGCCAGGCAGCATCTGTGGAGGGAATGGACAGCCAACGCTTTGGGCGGGACCCTCCTTTAGGCCGGTGCATCAAACGTCTGTGCAATTATTAAGATGCAGCCAGAGTTGTTATTTTGATAGTCAGCTGAACTTGGCTTTAAAAACCCCATATTGGATACACAGCTTCTCTTTCTGCCTCTGAGCATGATTGATGCAAGTGCTCGTAATGAAAGCATATATTGTGCAGAGACGCCACTGAACCCAAGTCTTGTTATCTCCCTTGTATCATTAAACCCTAAAGAACTATATCTCACAAAAGGTAAAGTGGTTATAACAGATACTTCAATGCCCTTTACGTATTCATAATGGAATTTACTGCTGCAGCGTACAGTCCACATAACTGATACGCATCTTTCTTTGATTTAAAATTAACAACCTGTGAACACATCCTCGTGTGTTAAGAGTCCCTGGTCCAAATAACACTGCTGTGGTGTGAAGTATTGCCAGAACTGTAGCTGTCATTTCAGTGCAAATAAATGCCATTGTGTTGTTCGCCTGTAGCAGTTGGCTGGTTGCCATTCCAAGTGATATTCTCATGTTTAAATTCACAGGCTATGGGGAAAGCTCCCTTAAACTCCCTTGGGAGTGTGGGTGTGCACATCATCCAAAGAGATGTATGTGTTGTTCCACTTTGTATGCATCTCGCAGAGACAACAGCTTTTGGCAAGTGCACTATGTTTAGTTTAAGAAAGAACTGCAGATGCTGGAGGTTAATCGAGGGTAGACAAAAATGTTGGAGAAATTCAGCAGGTGACGCAGCATTTATGGAGAGAAGGAATAGACAATGTTTTGGGTCGTGACCCTTTTTCAGACTCGGTTTAGTTTAGTTTAGGGATACAGCGCGGAAACAGGCCCTTCGGCCCACAGTCGCACTATACTATACAATACACTGGGGTCAATTTGCAATTTTACCAAAGCCAATTAACGTACAAACCTGTATGTCTTACTAATGTGTGAGGAAACTGGAGCACCCGGAGAAACTCACATGGTCACGGGGAGAACCTACAAACTCCGTACAGACAGCACTCATAATCAAGATCGAATCTGGGTCTTTGGCGGTGCAAAGCAGCAACACTACCACTGTGCCACCATCTGAGATGTATTCATTTTACTGAATATATTTTAGATTTTTGAACCATTATTCAGGACCTACATCAAGGCTGGAGGTTAGTCACCCTCCTTTATGTACATTGTGATAAATAAAAACAATAACTTGCATTTTTAAGCCTATTTTAACATAAAATGTCTGAAACTTGTTTGTTCAGATCATTAGGTTTAATCAGGACCCCATCCTCAGACGGGTCAATCTGAAAAGAGGGGTTCTGACCTGAAACATCATCTATTCACGTTCTCCTGTGATGCTACCTGACCCCGCATTTTGTGTCTACTTCTGTTGAGATGTCCTGATACATTTCAGTCTGCACCACTCTCTCTACATCAGTGCTTCCTTGAGGATCAACACAAAAATATGAGTCACTCCTGGTTGGAAAAGCCTTCTAAACGCTCCATTAAATTTCAAGATTAAAGTTGGACAAGACCCTTGTTCCCATCAGGAATTGGAAATTCCTCATCTTCCAATCGACCTCATTGTGGCCTTTGCATTTTTTTTTTCAGGGGGAATATTCTGCACTCTGTTTATTTTCTCTTTTGCACGACCTGATTTACTCTTCAGCTTGGACAGTACACAAAATAAAATGAGGTAGCGAGCCAGTGACGACCTCTGTCCTCTGTGTGGAAAAGGTTGCCCGTAATTCTTGATTCCAACCTGGAATAAAAATGGGGCGGATGTGCACAATCTCTGCCCCTCACGATTTTACACACGTTAAACCGGAGGATGTGGATTAAGTTGATTTGGAAAACAACCAAATAAGGCTCACTATGAGTAGATTTGATCTAAAAGTCACTGCTTTAAAAGGTAGTGGAAGCTATTTTAATAATGTGTTTAAAAAATGCAGTAGATAAGAACGAAAGGTTAAAAGCTTGCGGTATTGTAGACAAAGAGTATTGCAGAGCTTGACATGGGATAGTCTTTCTCAAGCCAGGCTAATCTTGAAGGGCCAAATGGGCTCTTTCTGCGGTTTATTCTATCATTTAGGTGGCTATTGGATTCATTTGTCATCTTGTGGGGATAGTGCTTCACATTCACCTCGTAGCAAATTTCAATGGGTAGGCAGCTTGAAAACACCAGCTTGTTCAGTGACATTTTGCATTTGTCACTTTTGAGTAGGTGATTGAAAGTTAATGAGGGATAGAATATTGATCATCTCCATATATTATAATTAGAAATTGTTCCACTCATTGACAAGTTGTATACCGTTTTCTTTTCCACAAATATTTTTATTTTTTATTTTTTATTTTTTTGTTTTTTGTTTTTGTTTATTTTATTTTATTTTTTCTTTTTATTTTTTTTTCTTTTCTCTCTTCTTTATATTAATCAACTATAATCATACTCTTATAATTATTCACTATTCTTTCAGTATACTTTTTTCACTCTATAAAAAAAAGTGAGGCCAATATATATATTTTGTTAACATTTATATAATTTTGGAAAGATGTATCAACTATATTTGGGGAAAAATGCTATATTATTTGTTATATGTATGGCCTCTAATAAAAATATATTAAAAAAAAACAAAAAAAAAACGAATATTGATCAGCTATCAGGAGCAAAAAGAACTTCGTTATTTGCTAAAAGTCACAATGCAGTCTTTGGAATATATTAGTATTTGTGTTCCCTGTTGAATAGGGAGAAAGTTCTATTAAATATCAACACCCTGGCACACAAATGTCAGACTAAAACTGGATTTGATTGTTTTGAAGATGGACAGAAGGTGTTTAAGAAGCTTTTCAGTAGGCTTAAGGATATGGAATGTGGATCATGTACAGGCGGGTTAGACTAGTTTAATATGGCGTAATGTTCGGCACTGACATTGTGGAATGAACTGCCTGTTCCTGTGCTGTACTTTCTATGTTCTATGATGTTCAAAAGAGAATTAGATACATAATTGAAGGAGAAAAATGTACAGGACAGTGGAGAAAGATTGGTGGAGAGGGAGTACTATAGTAGTTCCACCAATGAGTTGGTATTGATACATTGAACCAATTGGTCTCTCCGCACTGTATCCATCATTCAATGAAATAAGTTTTTTTTGTCACATTGGTGCAGTAAACCTCAATAATTGAAAAATCCAGTTGGCGTTGTGTTTGAACTCTTGTCTCCACAATATAGAAAGGAAACAACAAGCTGTATTGCCTTTTTTTTCCCATCTCCAGGACATCCTGAAACACTTTACTACCAATGCATTATTTCTGAAGGACAGTCCTTGATGGGTAGGCACTGGCAACAGTCACTTTCTGCACAATAGGGACCTAGAAACAACAAATGAAATAGTTGACTGGAAGATCATTCCATCATGTTAGTTGAGAGAGAATTTACTATTTCTTGAAATAGTGCCCCAGGTTATACAATTATGGGTTATTTTTGTATTGGCTTAAATCCTTGGAGAAGATGATAGAGTCTAGGTTTAATGGGTAGCAATTTGTCTTCGACTAAGTGCTAAATATGTGGCACTCAGTGCTGTTTTGAAATGAGTGGAGGTGAATTTGAGAAAAAGTAATTTATATATAGCCAGTACTATATTGTGCACTTGCCTCGTTATATCAAGGCCCCGTCTCAACGAGCGTCTCCGAAAATGCAGGGCTCCTTCAGGATATGAGCCTGAGTTATCTGATTCTGGTGTCTGGAGCCTTCTGGCTCACAGGGCGAGGGAGCTTTCAACCACAGCCAAACAAGCTGTGGCAACTCCAGTGCTTAAAACAAAATATATCAGATGGTCCATTGGTTTAAAGGTACTCCATAAAAGTGTAATCACACATGAGAACCCACGCACACAAATGTCAAACTAAAACGGGATTTGGAGATATAAGGAACAGTGGATGGTGGAATCTTGCGTAGGACACAAAGTTACCCAGCAGGCAGGCAGCATTTCTGGAGGACTTGTATCGCTGACGTTTCCGAATTGTTTTGAAGATGGAAGGAGGGGATGGGTGTCGGGGACAAATCCTACTCTTTAAAAAAAAAATATAATAAAAATGAACTGCAGATGCTGGTTTATGCCAAAG
This sequence comes from Raja brachyura, assembly GCA_963514005.1. Next base: position 28,447,131 of record OY740806.1, on the reverse strand, counting down.
ATAAACTCAAAATGCTGAAATAACTCAGTGGGTCAAGTTGCATCTCTGGAAAAAAATGGATATGGAAAAAGCAGGAACGGGGTACTGATTTTAGATGATCAGCCATGATCATATTGAATGGCGGTGCTTGCTCGAAGGGCCGAATGGCCTACTCCTGCACCTATTTTTCTATGTTTCGGGTCAGGATCTTTCTTCAGACTGATGGTGGGTGGGGGGGGGGGGGGGGGGGGGGGGGGTCAACTAATTGTGTTTCTGTTCTTGTTTATTTATTTCTTTGTCACATTTTTGACTCTGAACGCTCTTGTTTCTCAGAAATCATTATTTTGTCGCCTCAACTGTTGATCTGGATTTGATGTATCAGATTAGGCCCAGTACAATCAAGCTGCTAGAGTCATATTCTTGCTAATCAACCTTCAGTCTCAAGTGCTGACGCTCTATGGTGTGGCGGTAAATGTGCCGCATTATTAAATCCTACCAATACATCAGTGCCCAATATAGTTAGGCACTCCATAATTGGAGCAAAACACTTGGAATCACAGCTCTGTAAAGTTTTCATCTGCTATGATTAACAGAACAAGGCAATATTGTTAATGAACCATCAAATTATATTATACAGGAGCCTCTCATACACTTCAGGAGTCTTATCCTCATTGTTAATCATATCCATTTAAGGTTCATTCAACTTTTACAGTTTATGTGGGTGTAGTCAATCTGGCAGTATTATCTGCAATTAATCATGCTGCTTACAATTTGAAACATTTTATAACCCTTTTCATTGTCATAAAATGTCCATTTGAGAAGTTCCAATTGCTATCATTTGAGTTAAAAGCCTAACAAATGTATTGTGGCACAAAATTCAGGATAAGTCTTTTATTTAAATAAGAAGCACAGGGGAAAGATGGAGGGATTACCAGTCGACAAACATATCTCATTAACTGGTTTGTAGCAAAGTGTGGGAGGCTGTTATTGAAAAGAGGATTGTTCTCTTAATCCAAAGCAGAATACTGCGGATTCTAGAAATCTGAACTAAAAATAGAAAATGCTCAAATTCGTCAGGCAGCGTCTGTGGAGAGAGAAACTGAGTTATTGTTTCAGCTGAATGCTCTTCTGTCTGTAACTGGGAAATATTAAAAATCAAATGGAATTAAAGTTATAGAGAAAGGAGGGATGTTGCAGGGAACAGTGGGAGATGCCTGTAACATGATTAATAACATGATTAAGGAGGATAAAAAGGCCACTTCTTTTGATGGAAACATGAGATGCTGCAGATGATGGAAACTATAAAGTGTTGGAGTAATTCAGCAAGTCAGGTCTCATCTATGGAGGGAAGGAAGAAACAAAGATTCATATGGGGTCTGAAAGGTCAAGACCTGAAACGTCGCCTATCCGTTCCCTCTGCAGATGCCGTTGACCGTTGCGTTACTCCAGCACATTGCGTTTTGCTCAATCTTTCCCGATTGTTGTTTAACTGAAAGAGTACTGAAGGCTCATGCAGAACAAACAGTGTGTTTGGGAGCTACAAATAGAAGGAGATGGATGAAATAACTAAATGGGAGAAAGAGAGGATACTAAAATGCTGGAAATGAGAGATAAAGGTTAGAGTAGCTGATTGTCTGAAAGCGTTGATCTCTGTGTTAAATCTGGAAGGCCATAGTATGCCTGTTTGAAAATGCGGTGTTATTCCTTGATCTTGCATTCAGCTGTACTGCAACAGTGTGGGAGGTGCTGAAGCAGTAAATGTTGGGATGTTCAAACCAAGATCAGTGGAAGTTTGTGAATCAGCACCAAGTCTTCCAACTTGGCACTTTACCGTCTTATGGATTCAACTCCGAGTTCTTCAGTTTGTCATAATTGGTTATTTCAGTTAATAATTTATTTTGTTTTTGTAATTGTGAGTTCAGCTTTCATTTCTGTGTACACCTCCCCAGATGCACCATTATTATTCATGACTATTCTGTGCTACCACCACCATGACTTGTCATTTAATATCTTTCACTCTATCACACCCCTTTGCTTTTGTTTTCTCTGCTCTTTCTTTCTTCCCTAGTTGAGATGAAAGGTCTTTGGCCCTAGACTAACTTTGCTTATCTCTCCACAGTTATTGAGTGAACTGATGAGCAAGTTTTAAGTTTGTTCTCTTACTCACTCAGAGAGGTCCAGCCCTTTGGCAGAGGATAAGAGTTGCCAGTTGGACCCATCTCTTGAATTAATATGAACACAGGCTTAACAGCTCAAACCTGACAGGGAAGGGTGTTTCAATCCAGTTTCTTTTGAAAATACTTATTTTGGAGACTGCCTAAGATTTAAGGAATTTTCTGAATCTGTGTGTGTATTGATTTCACTGTAGAAAATATCAGAAGGATGAAATTACTCTCTTCTCCCTCATTGCTTTGTGAAGAAGCTGTTCATAATAATTTCTGGTATTCTAAGTCTTGCAGAGTGTGGAATATACACGAGTTTATAAATGCTTAAAGTAACAAGGATGTCAGTAAGTTGGGAAGGATGCAGTAGAGATTCACCAGGATGTCACCTGGGCTTGCGGGCTTGAGTTGAAGGGAGAGGTTGGATAGGCTGGGTCTTTTCTCTTTGGAGTGTCGGAGGCTGAGCAATGAGCTTCTTCTTCTTATCGAGTCCACATCATAAGATTAGAAATTGTTCAGCCAGAGCTGAACACACTTCTTGGCATCTTGCGCTTCTTGTGCTTCTTGTGCGTGATGGTGGAAAGCTTGGAGCTTATTGAGGTGTACAAGTTTTTGAGGGACATGAATAAAGTGAACACTCAGCCTTTTTCCCCAGGGAAGAGGATTCTAATATTGGAGGGTCCAGGCTTAGGGTGAGGAAGGGGAGACTTAAGTAGGACCTCAGGGACAACTCAGAGGGCCGTCTGTATCTGTAGTGAGCTGCCAAAGGAAGCTCCTACAGATGTGGGTACAATTTGACTTCTAAAAGCCATTTACACAGATATATGGATAGGAAGGGTTTAGAAGGCTATGGGCCAAATGCGGGCAAATGTGACTAGCCCAATACGCCTACTTGGTCGGCATGGATAACTTGGGTCGAAGGGCCTATTTCCATGCTGTACAACTCTAGGTTTCTGTGATGGTGACTCTAAGCAGTGAAGTTGGCAATATAAACAGTGCAACTATGGAATGCATGGGTTAAAGAAAATGTAAAACATATCACAGCTAAACTATTTACAGGGAAAATAGTCTGTTGGCTCAAAGAGTTATGTGAAGGCTCCACCCAATTCAAGGTTTACAATTGAGACTCATACTTCTGAATATAGCCCTAATCTTTTTGTTGTGACAATGACCTTAATGTGTTGGATAAATGTGATACCCACCTTTTCTCCTTCCTTCAGTTATTCACTGTCAGTGCACAATGGTGCAGGATCTGCTATCAGTCAATGAGTGACACAGATACCCTTGCGTACATCAGCTATAACAGTTCCTAGGCTGTGACCTACATTACAACAATCACTTCACTTCAGTGAGTTCTTCATTGACTGAAAAACACTTCAGGATGTCCGGAGGCAATAAAAGGCAATATAGACATGCATGTGTAGGAAGGAACTGCAGATGCTGGTTTAAACTGAAGATAGATACAAAATGCTGGAATAACTCAGCCGGACAGGCAGCATCTCTGAAGAGAAGGAACGGGTGATGTTTCGGGTCGAGAACCTTTCTTCAGACTAGTCAGGGGAAAGGGAAATGGGAGATATAGACAGTGATGTACAGAGATCTAGAACAAATGAATGAAAGATCTGCAAAAAAGTAACGATGATAAAGGAAATAGGCTTTTGTTAGCTGTTTGCTGAGTGATAACTATAGACATGCATCTTTTTATATTTAGCTGATTGGGATTTCCTCAAAATTAACTCATCCCTGGAAAGGTTTTCCAGTGTTTGCATCGATTAAGTTGTTTTTAGATGATACTTTCTTCGCATCATCTTTTGATATGTCTTGTTGTGTAACGGATTGGAAATTGCTGTTTGTTAGTGAACATGACCTCCTTGTATTTATAAATTTCCATGTTTTGTTCATTAAACTCATCATCAGATTACTGGGTAATTGAAATAACATCAGGTTGTACTCTCTAAATAGTCTGGGCATTGGATTATCAGGGATGGCATGTCGACACAATAAACTGCAGATGCTGAAATCTTGAGCAGAACACAAAGATCCTACTTCTGGCTGAAACTCCGAAGATGGGGCCCAACCTGAAACATCACCTGTTCGTTCCCTCCCCAGCTGCTGCCTGACCTACTGAGTTCCTCCAGGGATGCCAAGAGCTATAGCTGAACTACAGATTTACAAATATCCTTCTGTGAATGCTTGACAGAGGCAGAAGAACAGTTAGGGTATTCTCAATCATTGAAGAATATAGGGTCTCTCTAAGATAAGGCCACATAGCCCCTCATGCATGATCTATCATTCAGTAGTCCTCTATAAATTGACCTCTAGAAATTGGTCGTCTTCACATTCAATTAGCCAAATCTATAATTCTAACTGCACTTTCACTGAATAAATATGCGAGTCAGCAAAATGCTTAGGTTGAATAACATCAATTATGAAATTGGAGTTGTACTGTATTATGAAATGTTTTATAATTAAGTGTTTTTTGGTAGGAACTTTCTCAGTGTATAGTGGGCTCTCCTAGGAGCTTTACGTGTTCTATATTGGGATAGTTTGCACCTGGCTCATTGAGTGAATGGGGTAAATGGTCAGAACAGTTTGCTTGATAAAAGCTCAGTTGTTTCAGAATCTCTCTCATCATTGGTACAGCAGATGAACGAGCCCAAGAAAAGGTGGGAGCAGATGTGATTGTAAAAGTCACTCACTGAACTGAATGTATTTGCACAGTGCACTGTTTACACGTTTAAATGCTCAGCTGGAGGGTTAATTTCAAAAAACAATCAGTGTATGTATAAATGAGTGTCAGAGCTGGATAAATTGTGGCTGTTTGTATTGCACCGTGTCATAAATAAATAAAGGAAAGGACTGATTTTAATTGAAATCATTTTAAATTCTATTCAGACTTATTATGCATTGGCTTTTACAAATATGTCCCAAGGCTATAGATGTAAAACTAATATGTTAATAAATAATAAACAATGAGGATTCAAATCAGAAGTCCATATTAGTTTTAATTGAAAGACTGCTCAAGGGTTTAATGGCATAATGTTTTCCTGTGTTCCTTTTAGAGACATGATTATATTTAAAGTGTCTCGAGGAAAAGTTGAATTTGTATAACGTGATGAGTATAGAGATGTATAGGAAAGATGCTAGTATCTTGATTACAAAGAATGGCTATACTACGATAGCAGTCTCTAGTTTTGCAGTTAGAACATTAGCCTTGAAAAACAATATTTAACCAGTTTTCAATATCTTTCTACCATTGGGATAAATAGACTCCCAAAGAGAATTGAATTGAATGTACAATAAATCATTCGCATTATATCCAAATTTAATTTTGAAAATGAATAATTCATTGTCAAAATGAATTCTGCAGAAAAAAGATTTCACCCTTGGTCGGACTGAAGATAAAGTGACATACCATGGTACTCAACATGTTAATTTGGAAGATAGGAAAACAATCTCACATCTCCCTGACATCTCTAGCTGTCCCTTGTTTAGAGTCATACACACATAAGCAGGCCCCTCTGTTCAACTTATCTATGCCGACAAAGATGTACCATGTACACTAGCCCCACCTGCTAGTGTTTGCCCCATATCACTAAACTTTTCAATCCATGTACTTGTCCGACTGCCTTTTAAATATGACTGTAGAACCTGCCGCAACTACCTCCTCTGGCAGCTCATTTCATACACCAACCACCCTCTGTATGAAAAAGATGTCCCTCGGGTTCCTATTAAATCTTTCCCCTTGCACCTTAAACAAGGCCTCTGATTCTTGATTCCCCTATTTTGGGTAAAAGACTCTGTGCATCTACCCAATTTATTCCTCTCTTGATCTTATACACTATATAAGATCGCATGTTATCCTCTTGCACTCCAAGGAATAAAGTCCTTACCTGTCCAACACTCTCTACAACTCACGTCCCCATGAACCTGGCATCCTCCTCATAAATCTTACCTGCACTTTCCAGCTTAACCCTTTCTATTGTTGGGTGACCATTATGCAGGAGCAATACAGTGGCACAGCGATAGAGTTGCTCCCTAGTGTGTTGGATAGAACTATTGTATGGGTGATCGCTGGTCAGTACGGACTCAATGGCCGGAAGGGCCTGTTTCCACACTGTATCTCTGATCTGAACTGAACGGAATACTGCAAATGTGGCCTCACCAACGTCTTGTACAACTGTAACTTAGCATCCCAACTCCTATGCTCAATACCCGACTGATGAAGGCCAATATAATGCAAACTTCTTGAGTTCCCTATTTACACATTCATCAGTTTCAAGGAACCATGTACCTAGGCTCCTAGATCCTAGATCCCTCTGGGCCAACACTCCCCAGGGCTCTTGCTTTCAATGTGAAGGTCTTGCCCAGGTTTGACTTCCCAAAATGTAACATCATGCACTTATCTGTATTAAACTCCATTAACCATTGTTCAGCCCACTTGTCCAGCTGATCAGGAGCCTACTGCCATTTTTGATACCCATCTTTGCTATCTACGATACATCCCACTTTCATGTAAGCTGCAAATTTAATAATCATGCCTCTTACATTCTCATCCAATTGTTGATATATTGTAAACTACTTTTTTTCTGCTTGTTTTTCTCTGCTTCTGACTCTCTCTTTCATTCAGCATGCCTTCTATCTAGAGAGATGTGATGCATTGGATGGAAGAGAAAGGCATCTAGATGAGACTCCCTGCCTTGTGCCTCTGCTCTGCCACAAACTCACGAAGCTTCTTTCACTTTCAGGCTCTCGATGTGTCTCCTACCTCTTCATCTGCTTTTCACACCCAGTTATCTTTTACCCATTGCAACCCTTCTATTGTTACTGACTTCACCCTTAATAGAGTAATGGAACTGTGCAGCACAGAAACTGCACAGGAGGCATTACTTTAGTCAGATGGTGGTAAATCTGTGGAATTCATGAATGAATGAATGAATAAGTTTATTGGCCAAGTATGTACACATACAAGGAATTTGCCTTAGTGCTCCGTTCGCATGTAACAACACGACATACAGTAAACCATTAAGAATAAAACATTAGCACAGAAGGCAGTGGAGGCCAAGTTAATGGATATTTTTAAGGCAGAGATTGACAGATTCTTGATTAATACGTGTGTCAGGAGTTATAGGGAGAAGGCAGGAGTATGGGGTTGAGAGGGTAATGACAGATCAGCCAGGATTAATTGGCGGAGTAGACTTGATGGGCCGAATGGCTTACTTCTACTCCTATAACTTATGAAACGGCCCTTTTGGCCCACAATATCCAAGCCAACCGAGTTGGCATCTTGGGCTATTTTTCTATTTTCCTGCATTTGGCCTCTCGCCTTCTGAACCCTTCCTATCCATATCTACCCAGACAGAAGGAACTGCAGATGCTGGTTTACAAAAAAAGACAAAGCGCTGGAGTAACTCGGTGGGTTAGGCAGCATTACTGGATGATATGGATAGGTGATGCTTTGTGTTGGGACGTTTCTTCAAACTGATTGTAGTGTGGAGTAGAAAGCTGGAAGAGTTGGGGTCAAAACCAGCGCATCCTTCCTCGGATATGGTGCCCAAATATTCAAAATGTAGCCTCACCAGCGCCTTATGAAGCCCAGCATTACATCCTTGATTTTAATTCTAGTCTGAGATCAATTATTGCTGCTGCCTCCCAGCTCAACTTATGTGCATGTAGCCCAGCTGCAGGGTAGCATCTCATTAAGGTGTCACCACGGCATCAAATCTGTCAAATACAATTTCCCTTTAATAAAACATAGTACAGTCAAACCAAGTTATAAATTCTCTAAATATCTTATTCCCACTTCCTTAATAATGGATACCAGCATTTTCTGAAGGACCCATGCATGGCTAACTGGTCTATCATTTCCTGCGTTCAGTCTTCCATCTTTCTTGGTGCTGTATTGTTGTTTTCGAATCCACTGGTGTCTTTACAGAATCTAGGACGATTGGAAGGTGGTGACTGTGGTATCTCTGAGCCTGGAGCAGGGAACTGCTCAGCCATTTGTTGCTTCATTTCTTTCCCCTTAAGTGCTTGGATCCTCTTTTATTGCAGTACAGTTGATGATTTATACTGTGAAAGCAGATACAAAATAGTTGCTTGAAATATCTGCCATTTATTGTAATAATTCCCCAGTCTCACGTCTAAGGATTGACTTTATCCGCTCCCTTACTTTGCATATAGACTTACAGAAGCTCTTGCTGAATGTCCTGAGTGTTTCCCAAGTTTTCTCTCCCAGTCAACGCTCTGCCTTGTTGTCGTTGTTTCATCAGCATAGAACAGATGTGAAGTGGATGGTTCCACTAGTGGAAGCCTAAGACCAGAGGGCATGGCCTCAGAATAAAATGCCTTTAGAATGGAAACGAGGATGGATTTATTTAGCCAGAGTGTGGCGAATCTGTGGAATTCATTGCCATAGGTGGTGGTGGATGCCAAGTTATTCGGGATTATTAAAGCAGCGATTGATAGGTTCCTGATTAGTAAGAGGGTCAAAGGTTATGGGGAGAAGGCAGGGGAATGAGGTTGAGAGGGAAAAATAAATCAGCCGTGATCGAATGGCAGAGCAGACTCGATGGGCTGAACGGCCAAATTCTGCTGCGATAAAATTGCTTCTGAAATTCATTGGTCTCAAAACATTTTCTCACCCTTCCATCCAACAGCGAACCTTCGCTCTATTGTATGCTTAGCATCTTCTCGTGGGCTCCACCTTTCCTTGATCATTGTTACTTTTTGCATATCTTTCATTCATTTGTTTGATATCACAGTCTATATCTCTCATTTCACTTTCCCCTGACTCTCAGTCTGAAGAAGCATCTTGACCCAAAACATTTCTTTTCCCTTTCATTTCGTAATCCTTTTCGTCAGAGATGCTGCCTGATCTGCTGAGTTACCTCAGCTTTTTGTGTCTATCTTCGTGTCATCCTTGCATCCCTGGCTAGCCACAGAGAGATCATCTTTCTCATGGGCTTTATTTATCAACAGAATCTATCTTTGCTGACAATGATGAAATATTGCCTTACAAGTCTCATTCATTGTTTACTCACCTTGCCCATTTTCCCAAGTCCATTTCAGCCAACTCTGCTTTCATACTTTTTTAATTGCCTACATTTGTCCAAAACACGAGTTTCCAATTCAAGTTTCTCACTTCCAAGTTAAATGTAACTTCCCATCATTATGAAACGCTTTTCCCCAGAGGGTCTCTTCCTCTTCCATCATTAACATGGGGTCTGTGCACTTGATCAGATTTGAAATGGCTGGTTCCCTGGTTGGCAGCAAACTTTATTGTTCGACAAACCGGTCCAAATACACTCTATCAACTCATTCTCAAGGTTACCTTTTTCAGTTTTATTTGTCCAATCAATATAAAGGTTAAAGTTGCTCTTAGTTAATGAACTTTATAGCAAGCGTATATTATTTCTTGATTTATGTTCTGTTCACAATGCAACCATGGCCCACAATCTTCGATGACGTCTTTCCCCACCGTTTCTGAGCACCACCAAAAGTATTTCTGTCTCGATCTACTGAATCAAGACCGTTTATCACCATTGTACTGATCTCATCCTTTCTTGGCAGAGCTGCCCCATTTGTGTTTCCTATGTTGATTTCTCGTGGAGACCATTCCACCCATCAGGCCCTTGCCAGCTCGCAGCAGGGCAATCCACTCAGTCCTAATTTCCCCTTATTTCTCTGTAACCTGGCATTGTATTCCTCCTTGTATGCCCATCAACTGCCCTAAGGGTGCTTTTGCTACTTACCTATACTGGGGCTAAATAATTACCTATCTATCAGATGTGGAAAGAATCTAGAGCTCCCAGAGAAATCAATACAGTCATGAAGAGAATGTACAAACTGCTCCCATTTCGCTGATCAGGAGTGGATCCAGGATTAAAATGCTGGGAACCCCGTTGTTTAGATACCAGCCATGAAAATCAGTTATCTGTAACGGCTCTTAAATAATAGTCATACAGCAAAAAAAATAGGCCTTTCATCCCAAGTCGTCCACACCGACCAAAATGCCCCATCTAAACTGGTCCAATTTGCCCCATATCGCACTAAACCTCTTCCTACCCATGTACCATCCAAATGTATTTTAAAATATTATTTATAGTACCTGCCTCAACTACCTCCTCTGGTCAGGTTGCTCCATATACCCATCATCCTCTGAGTGAAAAGGTTGCCCCTCAGCTCCCTATTAAATATTTTCCTCTGGTTCTTGATTCCCCTAGCGTGGGGGAAAAGACTGTGAGCATTCAATCTACCTTTTGCTCGCATCATTTGATACACCTCTATGAGATCCAAGAAATAATGTCCTACTCTGTCCTGTCTCTTCCGAAACTCTTGAGTGCTGACAACATCCTTGTAAAATAAATTCTAGTGATTTCTGGTTCTGCCACCAATTGTCTATCTTGTTACAAACGCTGATAAGGAACCTTTATTTTTATCTATTTACATTTTTCTCCACTCTGACTGTTTTTGCAGATGTACTCTTTAATAAATAAATAATTTTTCATGTTGACGACCCCTCATCCCTCTCTATGAATGATGCTTGACCTACTGAGTGTTTCCAGCACTACCTGTGTTTATTTTGTATTACCAGCATTTGCAGCCTGTTGAGTTTTAAACACACTTGCGTTTGGACATTGGCTCCCCTTAGTCTGTCCTTTTGCAGCTCTGCAGCATGACTTTGTCCTATCTCTTCAGCTTCCAGAATTTTCCTTCACCTGTATGCACCATCACCCCTCTCCTCCCATCTCTCTCTCACACTCCGTAAGATCCTATTTACATACTAGTTATCTGATTCACCAGAATACCTCCCCCTTCCCAACAGAACAGCTGGCCCTAGTACTTGCATTCATGCATTGAAACTCATTCTTCATACGCCATGCATTCATTGTCCGTTCCTTTATAGGTTGATTAGTTTATTATTGTCACGTGTGTCAAGGTACAGTGAAAAACTGTTTTTGTATGTGAGCCAGGCAACTCCTGTATGGTATGATTATATGTCAGGTAGTGCAAAAGAGAAAACAGCATGCAGAATATGGTGTTGCATCTACAGGAAAAGTGTGAGGGTAGCAACAAGGTAGTTTGGAAGATTGTATAATTCATCCCAAGCAAGTATCTGATAATAGCAGGGGAAAATCTGTTCTTGAATCTGGTGGTATGTTCTTTCTAGTTTTTGTACCATCTGCCCGATGGGAGAGGGGAGAAAATTGAATGACTCTGGTATGACTTGTCCTTGACCATGTTGGCAGCTTCCCAAGGCACTGTGAAGTGCAGATGGATTGATTAGTGGGTTGGATGGAAAACTGGCCTATGTATTGGTTTGGACTGCGTCCACAATCTTTTGCAACCTTGATCAGAGTTGTAGCAGTACGAAGCTGTGGTGAATCCCAATAGGATGCTTTCTATGATGCATCTGGGGGAATAGGTAAGAGTCATTGGAAGCATGCTGAAATTGCTCAGCCTTCCAATGAAGTAGAGTAATTGGCGTGCTTTCTTGGCCATAAAATCAAAGTAATTGGACCAGGACAAATTCTTGTTGATGTCTACACCCAGGAACTTGAAGCCTCAACATTCTCTACTTCAGCACCAATGCCCTGGTCAGTTTGTTCCCAATTTGCAGATGGACTAAACTGGCAAGTAAAGAGAAGAAGGGAATGGAGTTCTTACACACTACCTTTCTAATCCAATTCATGACAAGCCTGAAGAGGAAGGAATAGCCACTGGATTAAGTGATGAAGAAGGAGAAAAATAACGTTTTGGAGAGATGTTTAAATTGTAATGTGAAACCTTTTAATTAAGCAAAAGATAGAATATAGCTGGAGACCAATGATCCAGACAATGTAATATTGTAAAAAATCTATAGAATTCACATAAGACTAGATAATATTTCTTCTGTTCCTGCATCCATTTTTCTGTTCCTGCATACTGAAGGTAAAAGAGATGGAGGAAGAGAGTGAAGCCTATCCAGAAAGCTTCAATAAACTGGGTCAAGGAATAACTTTCGACTTAGCAGATCAAGCAACATACAGTATGTGGAGGCAAAGAATGCTTCTGTCAAAGGCTTGACCAGAAACAAGGACTATCTGTTTCCCCCGCCACAGATGCAGCCCGACCTGGTGAGTTCATCCAGCACGTTTTTTTTTGCTGTAGATTCCAGCACCAATTGTCACTTGTCTCCTTTAGATAAACTGTGTCCTCTCTTCAAAGGAAATGGCTGAAGAAAGATAGGAAAAGAAAAAATTATATCTGAGATGCCGTCATACCAAAGATGGTCAGATATGGTTCTGTTGATTTAACTTTGGCATTGTTCTTTGTTTTGAAGGATTTAATTTTTTTTAAGTACAAATTTCAGAATTGCTTTGATAGTGTGCCCACTCTTCAGCTAAATTTTGTTAGTTTTAATTGACTCTCTTTCTGCACAATAGGGTCATAGTTGCACAGCAGGGAAACAGGTTTTTCAGCCCAATTTGTTCTTGCCAACAAAAATGTCTATTCAAGCTTGTTCCATTTGTCCTTATCTCTCTAAACATTTTTATCCGTATACCTGTCCAAATGCTCATTAACATTATAATTGTAGCAGCCGCTACAGCTTCCTCTGGCAGCTTGTTCCATTTACCAACCAAAACTTGTCCCTCTGGTCCCATTAATTATTTCCCCACTCACTTTAAATCTATATCTTCTAGTTTTAGACACCCCGACCCTGGGAAAAAGAAACTGTGATTATCCACCAATTCTATATCTCTCTTGATTTTGATACCTCTATCAGATCACCTCTCAGCCCCCTATGCTCAGAGAAAAAGGGCCCATTTTATCCAGCCTCTCCTTGTAACTCAAGCCCACCAGTCCTGGTCACATCATGTGAATCTTTTCTGCACCCTTTCCACCTTAATAGCATCCTTCATATAGATGGGTGATTAGAACTACACACAGTTTTCCAAGTGTGATCTCACCAACGACTTGTACAATTGCAAAATGATGTCCTGACTCTTGTACTCAATGTTCTGACCAATGAAGGCAAGCTTGCCAAACGCCTTCTTCACCACCCTGTCTGCCTGTGTTGCTGCAATGCTACTCTTAATTGTCAGGTAAATAATAACTAAAGAAACACATACCGATTCTATTTTTGATAGGACACTATATTTGTGGTCTTTGTACTTGTTGGAGTTAGCTGCGGTCAGAAATAGTTTGATGATTGATAGCATGGTAAATTGAAGCTATAGAGAGTATTCTACTGTGACTAAGTAGCATGAATGTTAGCACATAATCATTTACTGAAATGGATCAATACTAGACCTGAGTATCAGATATAGGGATGAATGGTATTTGGTTTATAGCACAAAAATTATTATCAGTGTTGGTGTTTTTTCCTTCATTCAGTTTGATCAATAGCAGGTCCACCACTGAAGAGTGAAATTAATGATGTGTGAAATGGTTTGTTTAACCCACTTAACTGCAAAAATTGACTTAAAAACCATGGAAAATGACGAGAAGGAGTAAAAAGTGCCACTGGAATAGCACTGGGGGAAAGGGGGTGTTGAACAGAAAAACATAGGGGGAAGGGTGGGACGTATGATTATTTGAACTTTCTCCCTCGTTCAATAAGATCACGGCTGATCGAATCTTCACCTCCTTTCCTCTCTGATCCCCACAACCCTTGATTCCTCTACAGTCCAAACATTGACCTTGGACTTGAATATGTTTAATAATTCAGCCATCATAGCTTGCTGGGTAGTGAATTTCAAAGATTTCTTTGTCACAGACAGTAGAAATTAGAGTCATACAGCATGGAGTCATTCGGCCCAACTAGTCCATGCCGACCAAAATACCCCGTCTCGTCTAGTCCCATTTTCCTGTGTGTAGCCCATGTACCTCTGAACCTTCCTCCATCTTAAACAGGCAGTTTCTGATTCTGAAAGCAAACAGCTCATTCTTTCAGGCGTGGAATTCTCCTCTCAGTACTTAACCCACCATATCTTTGGTATTGATATTGGATTATTATTATTCGTGCACCAAGATACAATGAAAAAACTTGTTTTAAATGCTATCCAGTCAGATCATGCTATACATTACAATCAAGTCGTACACAAGTACAGACAGCTGGAGGAACTCAGTGGGTCAGGCAGCATCTGGGGGGGGGGGGGGGGGGGAATGGAAAGACAATAGTTTGGGTTGGGGCCCTTTTTTCTGAAGGGTCCTGACCCAGAACAACATCTGTCCATTGCCTCCACAGATGCTGCCTGAACCTCTGAGTTCCTGCAGCACTATATATTTGCCTCAAGGTTCCAGCCTCTTCAGTTTCTTATATCTCCATACACAAGTTAATGTAAAGAGGAAAATAACCAGAGTGCAGATTGTAGTGCTTCACCATTCTAATGTTATAACAAAATTAACTGTCATTCTCCCAAATTCCAATTTGTAAAGGGCTAACTGTGTCAATCCTTCCTTAAAACAAACCCCTTCATCTAGCGATGTTACAAAACCTACCTGCAGCGGCGCTACAGATCTCCCACGGGCTGTGTGCGCGTCTCTGGCGCCTTTGAGGGGGTGGGGGGGGGGGAGGGGAGGGGGGATTAAAATGCAGGTTTGTATTGCTTGTCAGAGAGGGATTTCCTTGGGCGGCTAGTCGATGAAGAAAAGTCGATCGGATTCCGTTCCTGGTTTTAAAAAAAAAACGCTGGACAGTTTAATAGTTGGATTAAAATAAAATGCGACTTCGAACGCCCTCAATGCCTTCAACATCACGGATTGTAATATCAGGACAAAACAAAGGGTAAGTCGTATATTTCACATATAATCTTGCTTCTTGGGGTGGCTTCAGTCTACCTTTGCAATGCATAAATGTTATTTAGTCCCCAAATGATTCGGCCTGCCGATATGGGGTTAAAATTCACGGCACCGACAACGTTCCAATCGATCGCATTCCAGAAACACCCACTCGCAAGATGATTAAAATTCTCTTTTTTTTCGATAATCATGTCATAAGAGCATCTAAATTGTCTATATTTTGTGTAATTGTCTAACCATAATCAATATTTTTATACTAAATATCCACAACAGTTTTAGTCTGATGTATTGTGCAAAAAAATAATAATTTTGATTAGATTGAGAGTGGATGTTTCTAGATTAATTTATGGGAATTAAACATTAAATTCCTTCCATTTGGCATGCTAGTTGATGACAGTGAGATTTAAAAATCATGGGAATTATATTGGGAATTCTTGTGTGAATGGGATTAGTTTGTTATTTGGATACTTAGGCTAAAAAAATGTAGCCTTTTCTTAAGAAATTGATAGATGTTTAGATCTAGTAATTGAATTTAGTTTAATTTAATAGATTAGATGAATCTAATTGATTTGATGAAACTGATTAATATAAATTTTTGGTTGGGTTTTTACTATTTGTTTTAGCATTTAACTTTATCATTTCTACCTTTTTTCTAAAACTGCAAATAATAATTTGTTTCTGTTAATGTGTTCTTTTTCCTTTACATTTTAAACAGATGTCTCCGAAGAAGAAATTGTCAATGCAAATGCCCAGCCAAAGAGACTGATTTAGACAGCATTTGCAGAGATTATCCGAATTTGGACTACTCCAAATGTGATGATCTACAGGACATTCTTAATGGGAAAGTAGTGGGCAGAAAGGCATGTCATGCGTGGTTTGAAGAGCAAAAACCTGTAGTTTCCTATGGCAAAATTGAAAAGTTGAGGAAAAACAAGGTATACAGAGTTCCTTATTGGTTACAATCTGAGGAGTATGATGATGCTACTGATTATGATATGCCAATGTACCAGCTCGCAACTGATCTTTTCCATAAAGGTCTATAGCTAGAAATTGTAATTTATTTACCTATGTGTTATGGACTTACAGCACATAATACAATAATATTAAAGTTCTGATCCTGAGAATATCACATTTTTCAATTTTCAAGGCAGTCTGGGTGTTTATTACTATTTCCGTCACAATGGTCAATTTCGTAATTAGCTACAATTAGGTAATTAACTAATTATATGCTTTAATTTCAGGTCATCCAAGTAAGGTGTTTCATATTTGTTTCAGAATGCTTCAATCTATAATGACTGAACATGTCATTCAGTTCTCTTAATTTTTAAGAACGTTATTGGCTTTTGACTGTCCTCGATCACAGCTTTTCTGTTAAGTCAATGAAAAAGCAATAGGGAACAAGATGCTATTAAAAATAACTAGTTTTTTTTTAAATAACAGTTTAAATAACTGTTTTTAAACTGAAGATATGAAAGTGAATTAGGCATCAAATTAAACTTATTTTTATGCTTTATCTAATGGGATAAATTACAGACTTGATTTTTAAAATCTCCAAATTTTGTAACATTGCTACTTCATCCACTGGAAAACCACTGAATCCATCCACAGCATCAATCTGTTTCGAATGCTAAGATAGCTCTCTCTACACCTGAAAACCATCAGATATGGGAGCAGAATTAGTTCATTCAAGCCATTATCAATTCCACCATTCGAAAATACTGATCTATTTCTCCCTTTCAACTCTCCTCTCCCGCCTTCTCCCCATAGCATTTGACACCTTTCCTAATCAAGAACCTATCAATCTTTGCTTTAAAAATACCTAATGCCTTGGCCTGCATAACCGTCTGTGGCAATAAATTCCACAGATTCACCACTCTCTGGCCAAAGAAATCCCTCCCTATGTCCATTCTGAAAGTTTATCCTTTTATTCTGAGGGTCTGCCCTCTGGCCCTAGACTCCCATCTCCCATTACTGGAAAATTCCACTCTATCTAAGCCTATCGTTATCCGGTAGGTTTCAATGAGATTCCACTAATTCTTCTCAACCCCAGCGTGCACAATCCCAGAGCATTCAAACGCTCCTCATACATTAAATCATTTGTCTCCGAGATCATTCCCGTGCAAGACTGCCCCTGGTGTGCCTCGCCAACATCCAGTGGAGTCTTAGCCAGATTTCCTGCTGTTATATGGTCTCTCCCTTGGTTGTCTTCTTCATTCCCTGCAGCCATTTGCGGGTATTTCTGATCTAAGGATGCTCAATTCCCTCTGCACAGCTACTGCTGGTGGTGATGTCCATTTGGTCAATAATCTGCTCTTGAATCTTCTTCCTGTCGAAGAGAACCTCACCAACAGAGCCAACTCTTGCATTGTCCCTCTGCTTCCTGGTCCAGCATTGAGCAGATTTTACGCACCAATTTTGTGCTCTGTGTACTTTGGATATTTCACACTTTCCCTTCACCTGTTCCTATGTCTCTCCTCTTCCCTGAAGCTGATTGCAGAGATGTTTAATAATCAGTCATTTAAAAAAATGATTCTCACTCTAGCTTCCGGCAGCTTTGATGGCCAAGTCTGCCATCATTTCATGGTTGGCTAAATACCGTGACATCATGTCATGGTCATACATCACCATTGATTAGAAATACCGGCTGTTAGACAAAATGCCTTGTCTACTGAAGCCTGCCACCTGTGATGTCTGCAAATGGTAATCAACGGGAAAATTATACAGCTGTAAAGAAGATTTGTAGTCAAACACTGGAATAATAATTTCCCTGTAATATACATTTATCATTAATTTATTCAGTCCATTCGATGTTGGCAGTTTATTACCAAATTGTCAATTATGAATTCTGGCAGTGACATTCTTATTTACACAGATAGTTAAAACATTGGCAGAATTTGAACGTTAGCTGTCTGAAATCAACAAGTTTTTGAATTTGCTTTCCTGTAATATGTGCTTGTATTTTTTTAATGTGTGATCTATATGTTTATGGAAAGGGTATGTGCAGAGTGAGTTTTTTATGCAATAGAAAAAAGACGAAAAAAACCGATTTGCATTCCCCTAGCGTTGTTTATAGCCTCGGCTTGCTTTCCAGTCAATTACGAATATGTTCAAATGCAGCCAGAACTGTTCAGCACAGAGCAGGCCCTTCGGCACACCTTGCTCATGTGAAGCAAGTTGGCATATTGGACTAGCCTCATTTGTATGCATTTGGACCATATCCTTTTTGGCTCACAGTGTCTTTGCCAAACACAATGTCAACTTAAACTAATCCCTTCTGGATGTATACAATCTATATCCCTTCATTTCTTGCATATCCATGTGCTTATCTAAATTATTCTTAAACGCTACTATTATATGTTTCCACCGCCAGCCTTGGATGCACATTCCCATCACTCTATTCCCATGCACATCTCCTTTATCCCTCACCCCTCATAATCTTATAACCTTCTAGTATTTGACATTTCCATCCTGCGATAAAAGTTCTAACTGTCTATACCTCTATTCCTCTATACCCTATACCTCTATTCCTCTCACAATTTTATAAACTACTTCCCAGTCTCCCCTCAGCCTGAGACACTCCAGAGGAAATAACATGTTTGTACAACTTCTCATAGCTAATACCATCTAATCCAGACTTTAAATTCTGGTAAAACTCTCCTGCACCTTTCCCAAAGCCCCCATATCCTTCCTATCATGGGGCAAACAGAATTGCACTGCAAATACAGCCGAACCAATGTTCCATAAAGTTTCAAAATGACTTGCTGATTCTTAAACGCTTTCTCCACCAGATGAAGGCAAGCATATGCTGCATCTTCTTTCCCATTCTATCAACTCATATTGCTACTTGTGCGAGTTATGGACTTGGACCCTCTATACATCTAAGGATTATTCCACTGATTTGCATTTGACCTCACAAAGTGCTCCACCTCACACTTGCCTGGATTAAACTTCATCTGCCATTTCTCTGCCCATAACGGTTATTGACCTGCTGTATATCCTTTGACTGCCTTCTTCACTGTCTGCAAATCCATCCATTTTTGTGTCCTTAAACCTATCTTCATTTCAAATGTCTTCATCAAACTTACTAACCTATCTATATTATTGTCCAATTGAGCCTCTTTTTTGCTTTGGCTGGATTTGTTTATGTTTCTTTCTCCTTAAACCTTACATGGATATCCTTACATGGATAGGACAGGTTTGGAGGGATATGGGCTAAAGGCAAGCAGGTGAGACTAATGTAACTGAGACGTCTGACAGGTTGGGCTAAAGGGTCTGTTTCCACACTGTATCACGCTATGACCCATCGATTATCTTTTAGCATTGGATTGTTTTTAGTATCTCCTACATAAAGTCTAATTCAAAATAATTATAATAGTGAAAATATTGATTATTGAAAATAATTATTTTGAATTCTCTAGTTTTTCTCCATTTTTCATTATTAATTTCTTAATCTAACTAAACCTACATTTTCTTGAGCTGTAATCTTCATCTTAGTGGCAGCTCCTATTATTTGGTGAATTTGGTTATTTATTCTACCTTCTCCCTCTTTGTCATTTATTTTATTTTAGATGTCCATCATTTAAAAACAAAATGTTATTTTATTTTTGCTTAAAGCATTACCTTGGGCTTCCAAACTTTTTTTGTATTTTAGTCCAGCTTATTATTGTCACCTGTGCCAAGGTGCAGTGAAAATCTTTTGTTTGCGTGCTATCCAGTCATAGAATAGACTGCACATGGTTACAATTGAGCCGTCTAACATGCACGTATCAGGATAAAGGGTACAACATTTGGTGCAGGATAAAGTCTGATTAAAGATAGTTCAAAGATCTACAATGAGGTAGATGTGAGGTCAGGACCATACTCTAGGTGCTGAGAGGATGGTTCAGTTGCCTGATAGAAGCTGGAAAAAAAACTGTCCTTTCAGGCTTTCACCTGTCTTTTCATCTCTGGTCTTTGTCCAGAGACATATTTTTAAAAAATGTTTTGGATTAATTCACTGAGTTGTATTTTACTTTTTTAGTTTTTGCTTGAAGGTCTCCAATTCTGTCAAATGCCAGGACAGATGGTCTTGCCAAGATCTGAGACTACACACTGAATTTACAATGTGCAGATAAAACATGGACAGCATATCTAATCTTCCACGCTGTATCAGTGCTTAGTCAACACAGCTCAAGAGGGGAATTTTTCTTTTCCACCTGGTATGTTCAATCCTATCTTCAAGACCAAATGCAATTTTTTTATAGTTATAATATTTGAACAGTGAATAAAACGCAGAAGGTTGTGTGTGCGCAGGTTTGTGTTTATGACAAAAGAATGACATGCGAAAGAGTGACCCAGTTTGTGGGTTATGTTTTGCATGGACTGCTCCCGGCAGTAGCATTGGTCAACCCCTGGAGTGTGTTGGTGCAGTGATGGGTAGGCAACTCTCAGCATGTGATACTCCCTCTCGTGGCATTAGGGCAGATCTGCAGGTGTGAGTGTGCCTCAGAATAGTGATTATCACCAAGGTGGGAGCATATGTAACCTTTGCCCTTGATTTCCTATGATGCTTCATTTGCAGTCAAGATCAAATATAGTCGTCTTTATTGGAAGTTGAGAAAGTGGATGTAGTTGGACCAGGAAGAAAAAAGCATTTGCCCCATTTTATAAGCATGCAAACCATCTACCATCTACATAGAACAATCCAGCACAAGAACATGCTCTTATTGCCCACAATGTCTATGCCAAACACGGATGCCAAATTAAACTAATCTCCTCTGCCTGCACACGATCCATATCCCTCCAATCCCTGCATATCCATGTGCCTACCCACAAACCTTTTAAATGCCACTATATCGCCACTATATATAGGGCCTCCACCACCACCCCTGGCAGTGTGCTCCAGGCACCCACCACTCTCTGTGTAATAAACTTGGCCCACACATTATTTTCAAATGTCTCCCTCTGAACTTAAAGCTAAGACCTCTTGTCTTTAATATTTTCTTGCATCTTTTTATTTTCATCATAAGTTCATCTGTCTGCATTTAGATTGGAGACACCAATGCACTGTAAATACCATTGGTGGAAGATGCAATTGTAGTCACATCTGCAATTTTATTATAAATGTTGGCATAAAGAAACTGTAATGCAAAGAGGTGAAGAGCCTATGAGCAATTTTAAGTTTGGTTATCTATTGTGGATGGAAGGCAGACTGCAAAGTAAAATTGATCAACATTTCTAGGAGTTATAACTTTTGTCAGTTGCTAAACTAATACAGGGCCCTGAGCCAAAACCTTGTCTATCCCATTCTCTCCATAGATGCTACTTGAACCACTGAGTTCCACCAGCAGCTTGTTTTATGCATCAGAGCACAGCATCTGCAGTCTCATATCTCAGAAATAAATAAAAAGTTGCTATTCGTTGACAAAAAAGTTATTGTACACAAACTCAATACCATGTGCATTGTTCAGAAAGCTGTAGCATAATATAATGTTTTATAAATCACCTTCACGAGAATAAAATATCATTCTGAGGTTGGAATTAATACAGATGGTGTCACTGGTTAATATGGAGAGTATAGGCTGAATGGCTGTGTGTACTATTCACCAGCTGCAGGAACCCACCAAAACTTCAGCTAGGGTGTAGATCTGTGCCCAGTGTTGGAAGCTTTTCCTAACTCAGCAAGATACAGGCTTTAAAGTGAGCTGCACAAATTAATCCTCCAACACATTGCGGCTGAAGCTGATGGCGCTGTTAAACATTCCCCTAGGTGGCTCCAGAGACTGGAAAAATATCGACCAAGTCCTGGCCAAATGTCCACAAACCCTCTTGTCTCTCCTTTACGAATATTACAAATTGGTTGTGCTCAATAATGGGAAATTATATAAAGAAATAAAAAGCTAAAACGGTTCAGTCTAAACTGAATTGCTGTGCAAATTTAGTTAAGTATTTCCAGAGCTGTAATTACGACTGTATATGGCCCACATACCATTACTGTGGGTTCAGAATTATTTTTAAATGAACATTAGCTTCCATTAATACACAAACTCTCAGGTAATTGCTTCCAATGGAGCACATAATTATAACTAGATATGAACTTATTATGTGCTAGTGCCTGATGACTCTAGGGGTGTATTTTGTATTCATTTGGGAAAAGGAAACTATATTTTTGATTACTAATTAAGCTTGTTATTTAATGTATGCCTTTGTTGGGTCATATGGCTTCAAGCTTTGGGTGACTAGAGTTACAGATTACTTTTCTCTTAATGAAATAAAGCACTGATATTATAATTTCGCACTCCTGTAATTTCAATCTTGAGTTTAGAATCAAAAACAGAGGATGCTGAAAATACCCAGTAGCACCAGTGAGGAGTGTAAATGCTTCTCGTTGACAGCCTTCCATTAGAACTAGAATGTTGAATGTTATTTTTCATTCTGAAAAGGAGAGGTATGTTTTTTTCAATTCAAATTTTTTTAATGTGCTTGGTTGATGCATATGGTATGGATGGGCAAAGATTTTTAAAGTTGTGCTTCAAGTATCTCTTGGCTCTTGAACATTGCACAGCACTGACCTCAGCAAATGTGATCTTCTATAGATTGTGTCTGTGGTTGCACGGCGGACTGCGATTTTATACTTTAATAATTTCCCAGTATTATGGTTATTAATTTATTGTATTATTGATTATTATAGATTTATCTCTGTGTGATTTTATTGATCTATGTAGTATTGCATTTGCAGGTCTATTAAGCTGCAACGAATAAGAAGTTCATTGTTCAATTATTGATACATATGACAATTAAACACTCTTTACTCTTGAGAATATTTGTAAGATCGTTCGCCTGTCGTTGTGAGAAAACCAATAACTGCAAGTTATTGAAAACTTATATAAATTCTTTGGGACTTCTTTGTAATTAAATGTTGTGAGCCTCACCGACAGCTGGGCAGATGCATCAGGAAAGTAGAAATGTTTTCTTGTTAATAAATGAAATCCATCCACTTGATTATACCTTCCCTTTAGCTGTTCCATGGGTGGGGAACCTTTTGCGTTTTGCTTTTTAGCTTATCTTCAACTAGTACACTCTACAGAGCTATACAGCATGGAACCAGGCCCTTCGGCCCAACTCATCCATGCCGACCAAGTTCCCAAATTAGCGAGTCCCACTTGTCTGGCCCATGTTCCTCTAAACCTTTCTTATCCATGTACCTGTACAAATGTCTTTTAAATGCTGTTATGGTACCGGCCTCTATCATTAAACTGACACCATCTACTTATAATGTTTTTAAAAATTAGGCTTATTTGAACAGTTTTTTTAAATGTCTGCGATTACAGTTTCAAGGCCATTTGATGGCAGTAAGAAATTAAGCCATAAGAGGTTGAAGAGGACGTGGGGATCTTTGGATTTGTCACCTAAGACCCGATCATTGCTCATAGCCAAGGTTGCCCAGGATAACTCTTGAGTACACAGGGTTAGCTTGGTTCAGGCAGGATGTTGGATTCAGGATGCCCAGCTCATTACTCTAAGATTCTGGAATTTGATATCCTGAGTTTCTGAAAACTCCCACATTGTTACCACCTGGCATGATGAATGGAGAGTTAAGTAAGTGGGAAACCATCTGGCCAATGCCTCACAGATTGATGTTCTTGGGGTCTCCTTTGCAAGGTACCTCATTAGAACCCACTGAACTACAGGCTAACTGGTACACGGACAGTGGGAATGATCTGTGAGCCATTGCTACCGTCTGTCTTCCTTGAAACTTTGATAAGCAGAGACATTTGAACAACTGTTCAAATAAACTGACATAATTGTTGAAACGATGAGATGCCAGACCCACACCATCCTGGCCACACTCATCTCGCAATTATCATTGGGACGAAGGTACCATGTAAACCATGACCACACAGTTCAAGAACAACTTCTTCCCATCAGGCTCTGGAACACTGCACAACACTAACCTTAGCAACTATGATCGTCTATAGATCTTTGTTTTTGGTTGCACTATGAACTTTGGTGTTATACTATCATGGGTACCTAGTATTATTGATTATTAATTTATTACATTATTGACCATTAAATATTTATCTGTGTTATTGCGTTTGCAGGCTGGAAAAGCTGCAGCAAGTTAGAATTTATTTGTCTTGTTGTTGGTGTACTTAACAATGAAACACGTGTATGAAGGAACTACAGATACTGATTTAAACCAAAGAAAGACACTAATTGCTGGAGTAACTCAGCGGAACAGGTAGCATCTCTGGAGAGAAGGAATGGGTGACATTTCAGAACGAGACCCTTCTTCAGACACGTTTTGGGTCGAGACGCTTCTTCAGTGAAGAAGGATCTCGACCCGAAACATCACCTATTCCTTCTCTCCAGAGATGTTGCCTGGCCCGCTGAGCTACTCCAGCAGTTTGTGTCTAACAATGAAACACTCTTGACTTCCTTGACTCCTTCCATTTCCCTTTAAGCTCTTGGCGACCTCAATGTCATTAATCTTGAATATCGAATAATAAATGGAGTAAACGTATTAAGTCCAGCTTTTCCAAACTCTGTGTTGAAAGTTTCTCCAAATTACTGATATCGTATTCACTGTCCCAGAATCCTGATTCAAATCACCAATCTATCTAATACATTTGGGTGTAATCAAGTTTATTGCGATCTTTCTTCCTTATCTCTCGTGCATGGTAACAATCAGGTGCATCTCCTCTGCCTTCCCTCCTCAGCCAATATAACAGGCGGCCAATAGGCAGCACGGTGGCGCAGCATTAGAGTTGCTGCCTTACAGCGCCAGAGAGCCGGGATCGATCCTGACTATGGGTGCTTGTCTGTACAGAGTTTGTACTTTCTCCCCGTGACCTGCGTGGGTTTTCTCCGGGATCTCCAGTTTCCTCCCACACCCCAAAGACATATAAGTGTGTAGGTTAATTGGCTTGGTATAATTGTAAATTATCCCTAGTGTGTGTTGGATAGTATCTGTGCAGCTGGCCGGCGCAGACAAGATGGGCCGAAGGGCCTGTTACCGCAATGTATCTCTAAAACTAAAACCCCTCAGTACTCAAGAGTGTTGTGTGATTGGGAGCAAATAAATTGCATTCCCTTTCACTTACTAACCATCCAAAAGCCAACATAGTAACACACAGTTGTACCTGGGTCTTTAAGTAGCAGTGGGTAGCTGTCAACTTACATTTAGGCCAGGGGTTTGGAGGTCAGATTGTGGGGGGAGTGTGAGTTCCCTGGTAGGGGAAGTCACCTTGCTTCTTTGCAGAGCCTGAAGGTGTCCCTCCTTCTTGTGTCTGATGCTTCCTCGTCACTTGAGTTGAACCGAAGACTGATAAGCGCAAGGCCATTTATTATAAAGACACGTCCCATAAGGTTTGGTTCTTAGAACAGAATAAGGTTATGTTAGATGGTCTGAATATCCTTATTACTGCATGCCATAAATCTAAATCACCCTCAAAAATAGTGTTTGAATTGTTGCAGCAGCAGAATAGAACCATTATAAATCAAAGAAAAACACCAACTGAAAATGTTCTCCTGCTTACAAGACAGTTTATTATTATCTTCAATTAACAACTGCATTAAACAGGATGGGGTAAAGATGCCTATTGTTAAGTTATGCCCTTCACTTTGTGCCTTTGAATCTCTTTCACTGAACAGACAGCAACAACTACGATTTGCATGTTTATAGCACCTTGGTTTAGTTCAGAGATACTACATGGGAACAGGCCCTTCGGCCCATTGAGTCCACACCGACCACGATCATCCATACACTGGTTCTATTCCACACACGAGGGACAATTTACAATTGAAGCCAATTAACCTACACACCTACACAGCTTTAGAACGTCGGTGGAAACCAGAGTGCTCAGAGCAAACCCTTGCTGTTACAGGGAGATTGTCTAAACTCCGTACAGACAGCACCCGCAGTCGGGATCGAACCCGGGTCACTGGTGCGATAAGGCAGCAACTCTACCACCTTGCCACCTTAATGTAGTAAAATATATTCCCTGTTGGTTTGCCTGAGTATGAATAAACACTACTTGATTCTGACTCATGTGAGATATGACTAGAAGTCTGGTTAGATGTAAGATTTATTACGGAGCTTCTTCATCCATTAATGAAGGTGAAGAGTTTTTGGCAGAAGATTTAGGAACCGGGGAGCCAGGCAGCTGGAGACATGCCTGCCAATGGTGGAACGATTTAAGCTTATGGATGATTCAGAGGCCAGAAATAGAGGAGCACAGAGATCTTGCAATGTTGTAAGATTGAAACAGTTTGGAGAGAGAGGGAGTGGGGTGAGATCATGGAGTGGTTGCTAATCAAGGATGCAAGCTTTAAACTTACCTAAGCAGAAGTCCACATGGGTCAGAGGTGATGGGTAGTGGAATTTAGTGTTAGTTTGATCGATTGAAAGATAGCGTGCCAAGAGACCTTTCGGCCCACACAATCCATGGCAACCGTCATCACCCAATGGGTTCTTTATTATCACATGTACAGAGGTACAGTGACTATTTTTTTTCTGTTCACACTAGTTCTATGTTATTTCACTTTCAGATACACTCCCTTCACACTAGAGGCAATTTACCGAGACCAGTTAACCTACAAACCCGCATGTCTTTGGGATGTGTGTGGAAACCGGAGCTCCTGGAGGAAATCCATGCAGCCACAGGGAGAATATGCCAACTCCACATATACAGAACATTGGAGACCGTGCAAACTCCACATTTACAGTACAGAACATTATCTCTGTGCAGCAGCAGCCCAACCAGCTGCACCGTTGTGCCACCCAACAGGAGCTCGGGAGAGTTGAATAGCACAGGTTTAAATGATCTCAGTTTGTCAGAGATCAGTTTACAGCTCAGTGGTTCAGCCAGTCAATGTCATGGAGGTAGTAGTGAACTTCCTCCTTTCTAAACAAGGGTCCCGACCAGAAACGTCACCTGTCCATGTTTTCCACAGACGCTGCGAGACATGCCGAGTTACTCCAGCACTTTATGTCTTTTTTTTGCAATCTGGAATCTGCAGTTCATTGTGTCTACACTTCATCTTCTTTTGCTCCTTTAACAAGCTGTATTCTTCCACTGTCCCTGTACCTTAGAGTCCTGGGAGCTACACACAATGAGTTATATGAAACTTGCCTTGCAAGACGGATTGTCAGCAATGAATGGAGTTAAGCCAAGGGGCATTGTCAAGGTCCAGAGGTGATGGAAATTGTGAGAGTTGTTCAGATATGTCGGTGATGCTCTGAAATATTTCATCTTGTCCACTTGTTTAGGAAGGAGCATTGAATTCCAGGGAGAAGTATAACCATGGTAACCAGCTGATTGGAGGCGGTTAGAACTGCTAAATGTATGTTGCTGAGTCCATGTTATTCTGCTCTTTGCTTCAGCTTTCTTGGGAATATCCAAGGAAGGTAGTAATCAATAGCATACGGGACAGTGTAGGAGTGAAACACTGCACCTGTTCAGGAATCAACAGCAAGGTGTCTCATAAAGCACCTCACAGCCTTGCTGCAACTGTATTTTCACATGTTTCAGGTAATATAGAACAGTACAGCGCAGGAACAGGTCCTTTGGCCCATCGTGTCCATGCCCAACATAATGCCGTTAAACTAAACATGCAAACACCACACAGACAGGATGGAACTCAAGTTGAAAAAGCTGTGAGGCAGCAGCACAACCTGTTGCCCACATGTTATCATCTATCTCCGAAATCCTTCCCTTTAAAGTCAAGGGTAAGAATTTCAGAGTTCAATGCAACGTTGCTGAAACACACCTTGTTCAAGGCTGCTGACTGTGCATACATTTCTGAGCAGAATTCCTCTGTTCTTGGTGTGGGTTGGAGAGGCTGTGTGACTTGTAAATGCGTTTACCAGTTCAAACAGCCAGGGAAAGGGTTTTCAGAACAAGTTGATGAATCCTTAATGTTTTCAAGAGTCGTAATTCAACGTCTGACTTCCCGCTTGTTCAGCAAGATGCACATCTTTCCTCTTAAAAACAGCAAGCGTGCGCTTTTGGTGAATCTAAAATAGAGTCAGTAAAGAACAGGTGATTTTATTTAGATCAAAGAATCCTTCCCACACATCCACGGACTACAGTGGGAAATTATCGTGATGCTACAAATCATTTGTGAACTTTTCTGTTCAGAACTTGGAGATGAAAAAATCCTTGGCTGTGTTCCCCTTGCCATAATGGAATGCCCTTCTTCTTGCGTATGGTGTGCACAGCCTAAAATTGTAGGTCAACTTGTTCTATTTGATCTATTTGTTTGGGTTGATTACATTAGTCGAAACAGGGTGGACCTCGTGAAGGTTGCAATCTCCCACCCCATGGAATGCCCTACTGTGCATTAACAGTCCGGCACGGGATGTTTCCATTAATCACTCTGGGTGAAAAGGCTTGATATGACGACAAGGACAGTAGAAACGCGGAACATGAGAAGACCACCTGGCCCATCAAGCATCTTCTCCCATTTAATATCTACCCCAGGCCTCAACACTTCTGCACCATTTGACGATCGCCCTCATTTTTCCAATTTTTCAAAAAAATGTATCTATCCAAAGAGAATTCCATGACTCAGCATATTATACACAGCTACATATGAAAGTGATGCCCTATTACAAAGACCAGATTCCCCACCGTTGACTCCACCGACACTTCACGCTGCCTCGGAAAAGCAGCCAACATAATCAAAGACTTGTCCCAATCAGGTTATTCATTCTCCCATCTGGCAGGAGCTACAGAAGCTTGAAAGCGCGCACCTCCAGACCCAGGAACACCTTCTTCACCTCTGTTAACATGTTTCTGAATGGTCCTACCATAAGCTAGGGTACTGTCTGATTCACCTCTACCCCATTGAGGATATTGGACTTTGCCTATAGAACTGATGTGCTACAATGCTGAGAACTACATTCTGCATTGTGTATCTCCCCCCTTTGCTCTATACAATATACTTGAGTTTGAAATGATTGTATTGTGGCGGGGGCTGGCAGGAGTCCAGCCAAAAACAGGTTGTGTTCTCTAGATGTGTTTATTCTTCTGCATACAGCTCCCTACACCTCAGCTGACACGGGCGTTGCCCGGCCTTAAATAACAACTCAGATAATGACCCCGTGACTCAAGCCTCCCCCACCGAGACGCCACCCTCCAGAGCCGATGGTTCGTCGTGACCTTGGGTTGCTAGCAGGTGCCGCCACATTACCCCCCCCCCCCAGAACCAGAGGCACCGAACCGCACAGGACGTCGCACGTGGCGGCCCGAATGTGTAGATACAATCCCGCGCCCCGGGGGCTTGCTCGGTTCGGGAGAATCTGGTTCGGGGGGGGAGGGGGGGGGGGGGGCGCCACAGTATCTAAATTCGGCATACCTGATTTATTTGAATAGCATGAAAAACTAATATTTTCACTGTACTTCGTAACAATAATTAATCTAAACTTAACTTGCCCTCATGACACACCTTCTTGACAATGTACGTTGAAATGAGACCCTGTTAAGCTTGGACTGCCTGGGAGCCACTGGGAGCCACTATCGATGAGGCATCATGCCACCTTCAGTGCCACTGCATGGCCTTTGGCTGACTGAGCCAAAGGGGTATGTGAAGATCAAAACCAAGCCCTGGCACACCTACACATGGTCCACTGGGCAGCAGTGAATCTCTGGTATTTCTCTCCATTACATGTCACACCCTGACCCAACCTGATCACCACTTGACCACGGACCCTGCCTTTTGTTCTCTGTTCCCCTAATTTATGCAACTTACAACTTTGTTTTATTTTTAGCTTTTCCAATTTCTGATTGACGGTCATTATTATTATTGCTATTAAATAATGAAAAATATTATCTCCTCTGCTGCTGCCTGACCAGCTGCTCACTGCTGCCATTTTGTTACTATTTATGTTTTTAGTGCCTATTAAATCAAATGTCTTCTGAAAACCGAGTAAAATCAATTCCCACATCACCACCCTATTGTAAGCCCATTGAAAACTCTATGAATATGTTTTCATAAAACTGTGTTGACTCTGCCTTCTTTTATATGTACCCATTATCATGGCCTGTAAAATGGTTCCAGCATGTCACTGACAGCTGATG
Organism: Raja brachyura; assembly: GCA_963514005.1. The sequence continues at coordinate 28,417,142 of OY740806.1, read as the reverse complement.
CCAGGATAATTAGCTCAGAGCTGTACATACTCTCCCTCCTCTCTCACACAGCAGAGACCATCCTGGAACCAGTGCACCATTATCTCTGCAGCTTTCTGCCTGAGAATTGCAGGATAAATTCTTAAAGGTCAATAGATTTTTTGCCTCTTAATCCAATTATTTATTTTCTTTGCTAACATCAATGACCTGAAGTTCCTCACTTTTAATAGAGGCTTGATTTACCCATAATTATCTGATTTTTAATCTCTCTCTGCTCCAAAGGCATCTTCCTCAGTTGTTATGTGTTTTCTAATCCCATCGTCTTGCCTTCTCCTCCCTGCCTCCTCCACCTGCCTCCTCCCCCACCACCTCGCCTCCTCTCCACCCCACCTCCCCACCTCCGCTCCCTCCTCCCCTTTTCCCCTCCTGCCTCACCTTCTCTCCTCCCGCCTCGCCTCCTTCTCGTCTTCGCCCCCGGACACCGTGGAGATAGTGGAGAGGTCAGTGGGGCGGTTAATGGTGGGAATCGACCGACGGACAAGGATGGACCATGTGGAGTAGGATGCCACTGGATGCTGTAGGATACTGCTGCCGAGGGAAGGAACAAAGGGTGGGGGGTGGGGTTGAACAACAGGGACCCAGTGTGGGGGGGGAGGGGGGGGTGCTGTGAGGAGGGGGAGATGAACAATAGGGACCCAGCATGGGGTGGACTGCTGTGAGGGAGGGGGGGAGCAGGTAATCAAAATGGACCATGGAGGACCCAGCGTGAGGGAAGGGAAGAACAATGGACACCTGCCGTTCGTGGGGTCGCCGTGGTCGGGGGCGGGGGGGGGGCGGTGGTGGGGAGGGGGAGAACAAAGGGGAACCTGGCACGGATATTGTGTGTACTTTGTAAAGGGCCTGTCCTACCAGCATCCGACTCCATGCGATGAGCGCGATCAAATTAGAAGCGGGGGCCGCGCGGAGGTCGGGTGATCCCCTGTACAGGGCCGTTCCCACCAGCATGCGCCTGCATGCGGCAAGCGCGACCAAACTGGCAGCGAGGGCCGCGCGGAGGTCGGGTGAGTGGCGCAACGCGGCGCAAAGTGAGGCGAACGGAGCGAAGTCTTAAGGTAAGTTCGCCAGGACAGAGAGGGGCACAAAGGCACACACACAGAGGGCCACGGAGCCACACACATAGAGGGTCACGGAGGCACCTACAGATAGGTTCACGGAGGCACGATGTCGAGGCGGTGTGTAATGTGTTGAGGCGACTGCGAGCCGACAAGCCGTTGCCGCGCGGAATTTTTGAACAGTCAGTTTTTCGGAGCCCCGCGCGATGTCGGGACGAGCTCCGCACAATTCCGCACGGCTCTGGCGATCAAAGTGGGACCGGCCCCGCGACGCCGGACGGCTCAAGCGACCACGTTAGGTTGCGCTCATCGCATAGAGTTGCATGCTGGTAGGACAGGCCCTTAAGCACCCTAATGTGGCGACTATTTGCAAGCAAAGAATTTCACTGTGACTTGTCACATGTCACAATTCATTCATTGATGTTGCTTAGAATGGATGGGTGCAGTTACAATTACATTGGATAGGCTAGCTTTATTCTCCTTGGAACAGAGGAGGCTGAGAGATTATCCTTATAAAGGCTAATGAAATTATGAGGTGCACAGATGTTATAAATGGTAAGAGCTTTTTCCCCAGGGCAAATGAGACCAGAACTGGAAGGCACAGGTTTAAGGTGAGCAGGTAAAAATGTGAAAGAGGGAGGTTTTTCACACACAGGGTGGTGTTATCTGGAACGAGCTACCAAAGGGGGTGGTTGGGATAGATACATTTACAATGTTTAAATGGCATTTGGACAGGTACTAAGATAAGAAAGGTCTAATGGGATCAGTGCAGATAGTGAATATGGTCAGTATGAGTGCTGTGGGTCGAAAGGGCCTGTCTCCATGCTATATGATTCTATTACTTATCTCGGATATACTTTTTACATATAAAAGGTATTTACGGTGGACAATGGTGCAGCAATAGAGTTGCTGCCTTAAAATGCCAGACACCCTGGTTCGATCCTGACTATGGGTGCTGTCTGTGGCGAGTTTGTACTTTCTCTCTGTGACCGCGTGGGTTTTCTCCAGATGCACCGGTTTCCTCCCATATTCGAAAGGTGTGCAGGTTTGTAGTTTAATTGGCTTCTTTAACTGTCCCTGGTGTGTAGGATAAATCTAGAGTATGGGTGATCGCTGGTCAGCATGGACTTGGCGGGCCGAAGAACCGGTTTCCATGCTGTATCTCTAAACGCTGAACTAAACTAAAATGTCTTTTAATCTCTTATTATGTTTTTCCAGCATACTATTCTTTCACACAGTCATAAGTTTTGGAACAGCAGATCCATCGATAGCTATGTAATTGACACTTAGATTCACTTGATACTTTTTATGCCTTTGTTCTCTGCTATAAGGTAGAAGGTCAAATTGTCCAGCTTTCCTCAAATACAGACACATGTCTTGCAACTTCTTAGGCATATGGGTAATAAGTTGAAGGGAAAGAGAAAATGAAAGAAGCTTTGAATGGGGCTGAAGCTACAATTAACGAGATTGTAAGGAAGCTTTCTAGATTCGGGGAGGGATTAGTAATGTGAGGTTACCTGGGGATTCCAGAGAATGGGAATGTAGTTCATGTTCTTGTTGAAGTTTATTGTAAATGGTAAACAAGTGTGCGCCAATGGGTAGAGCAGAGGGATTGCCTATCCTGGAGTCAAAGAGCTGTAGGGGCATTGAGTATAAGTGTTGATGGACTAAGCGCACGTACAGTGAAACAGTCGCGCGTCTGTTCCAGACTGATTCCTGGGATGTCAGGACTGTCTTATGAAGAAAGACTGGATAGACTCGGTTTATACTCTCTAGAATTTAGGAGATTGAGAGGGGATCTTATAGAAACTTACAAAATTCTTAAGGGGTTGGACAGGCTAGATGTAGGAAGATTGTTCCCGATGTTGGGGAGGTCCAGGACAAGGGGTCACAGCTTAAGGATGAGGGGGAAATCCTTTAGGACCGAGATGAGAAGGACTTTTTTCACACAGAGAGTGGTGGGTCTCTGGAACTCTCTGCCACAGAGGGTAGTTGAGGCCAGTTCATTGGCTATATTTAAGAGGGAGTTAGATGTGGCCCTTGTGGCGAAGGGGATCAGAGGGTATGGAGAGAAGGCAGGTACGGGATACTGAGTTGGATGATCAGCCATGATCATATTGAATGGCGGTGCAGGCTCGAAGGGCCAAATGGCCTACTCCTGCACCTAATTTCGATGTTTCTATGTCTACGCTTGATCGTGCCAATGTACAGGAGGCCATATCAGGAACACTGGCTGCAGTAGGTGAGGTTAGAGGAGGTGCATGTGAACCACTGTTGCACCTGGAACGACTGCTGGGGTTCCTGGAAAGGAGGAGGTGAGGGAGAAAGTATCAGGACAGATGTTACATTTCCTGCGGTTGCAGGGAAAAGAACCTTGGTGGGAAGGGATAAGTGAACCGAGTTGTGGATGGAGTGATCTCTGTGGAAGGTGGAAAGTGGGTGGGTTTGGGAAGATGCGACTAATGATGGAATCGTGTTGAAATCTCAGACAATGATGTGCTGGATTTTGAGGCTTTGTGAGGGAAAAGCTGAGGACCAGGGAAGCTCTATCCTTGTTCTGTCTTGGGTTGGGAGGGAGAGTGGTTGGGGGGGCAGGGCGAGCGAGAGCAGAACTACGGGACACCGAGGAGATGCGGATTAGGGATCCACCTATAACAGCAGAGGGGAAACCATGTTTACTAAAAAAAGAGGCTAGAATGCAAAGTCTCATCTTGGGAACAGGGCAGAAGGTGGTGTAGTCCAGATAACTGTGGGAGTCATAGTTATAGAGTGATACAGTGTGGAAACAGGCCCTTCAGCCCAGCTCACCCACACCGGCCAACAATGTCCCAGCTACACTCACCCCACTTGTCTGCGCTTGGTCCATAACCCTCCAAACCTGTCCTATCCTTGTACCTGTCTAACTGTTTCTTAAACGATGGGATGGTCCCAGCCTCAACGAGTCCTAGCGTGTTTCATACACCCACCACCCTTTGTGTGCAAAAGTTACCCCTCGGATTCCTATTAAAGTAGGTCAGTAGGTCTTTAGTAGACATCAGTCAATAGTCTGTCCCGTGTGATAGGGACAGAGAGATCAAGAAAGGGGAAAGAGGTGACAGAGAGAGTTCAAGAAAATTTGAGAGTAGGGGGTGGAAGTTAGTGGTGAAGTTAATGAAATCCACGAGTTCTGAATATAAGTAGACCTGATTGAGTTGTTAATGTAGAGTTGGGGATAGTGTCAACATTTTGAGCAAGGACTGTTCAACGTAACCAACAAAGAGGCAGGCATAGATGAGACCCACGCAAGTGCCCTTAGCTACACCTTTATGTTGTAATATTTTTTTTATTTGAAGTAAATAGTTTACAATATATAGCTTACTTTATAAACTAACACCTTAATTCAGTATTACTACAAATAGCATATCAATACATAATATCTTCTATTTTTATGGAAATAAAGAAAAAGATATATAAAAGAATAAAGAAAAAAGGAAAAATAAAAGGGAATAAAAATTTTTTTTTTTCGCACATATATCAATTAAAAATTAAAAAGATAATTTGAAAAACAATAATATTACATATATATATATATATATAAACAAAAACTAAAGACATTGTACGAGATACTATTTCATTCAGAAATATCTCTAATAAATACACAATATTATCAATTATAGGTAAGTTATTCGCATCGGATCCATAGGGTGCCCGTCGAAGCCGTGATTCCAAGAATAGCTACTTCTCTAAATACTGTATATATGGAGACCATATCAATTCAAAAGAATTATACTTGTCCAAAAGGACAAATCTAATTCTTTCCAAATTCAACGTCTCCAACATCTCTGCTTTCCACATTTTAATTGTTGGGGATAATGTTCCCTTCCAAAATTTAAGTATCATTTTTTTCCCAATTATTAAACAATAATCAAAAAAATTTCTTTGATTAATTGTGAGTACCAAATTTGGCTCCGGGATTCCAAATATTATTAATTTTGGGTCTGGGTCAAGTTTAACCTTAAGGACTTCCGAAATAACTTTAAAAATTTCAATCCAATAAAAATTCAACCGTGGACATGTTACAAAACTATGTATTAAATTTGCTTCAAAATTCTTACATTTATCACAAATAGAGGAAAGGTTAGGAAAAATACTTTTTAATTTGGTTTTCGAGTAGTGTAATCTATATATAACTTTAAATTGTATCAATGTATGTCTGGCATTCAAAGAACACCAATGTATTCTTTGTAAGCTTTCTTCCCAAGTTTCTTTCGTTATAGGTAATCCAATTTCATTTTCCCATGCTTGACGATATGTTTCAGTTGTTGGGTTCTCTTTATCTAAAATAATATTGTAGATATAAGCTATAAGCTTATCCGTATTTGGATGTAAATTAAACACTTCATCTAATAAGCCTGGTCCTTTATTTTTATAGTCGTATGTGTTACATTTAATAAAATCTCTAATTTGTAAATACCTAAAATGATGTTGTGAAGGTAATCCAAAAATATCTTGTAACTCTTCAAATAATAATAATTTTCCATTTCTATAAAGGTGTTCTATTCTTTTAATTCCTAAATCCTCCCACAGTCTAAACCCCGCATCTAAGATTGAGGGTTTAAACAGTGGATTATTCCTAATTGATAACCTAAAAGAAAGATTATCCAGATGTAGGGTCTTAACTATCTGTTTCCAAATACGCCTAATATTATGAATGATAATGTTGTCCCTATAAGTCTTTTTTTGTACTTCCTTTGGTGCGAAAATAATCGACTCTATAGTGAAGGGTAAACAGTCTTCCTTTTCCATTTTTAGCCACATTGGTTCAACATCCATATTTACCCACCAAAAATTCATATTCTTAATCTGAACTGCCCAATAGTAATATAAAAAATTTGGAAGTGCCAGCCCTCCATTTATCTTCGACTTACATAAGTGTTTTTTACCTATTCTATGGCTTTTGTAATCCCAGACAAAATTATTAACTATGGTATCAATTTTTTTTAGAAAACTTTTTGGAAGAAAAAAAGGAATTGCCTGAAATAAATATAACAATTGTGGTAAAAAAATCATCTTTATAGCATTAATTCTACCGATCATAGATATAGGAAGTGTTTTCCAATATAAAATGTTTTTTTTAACTTTCTCTAATAATTGATAATAATTAGCTTTAATTAATAATTTATAGGATTTAGACACATTAATTCCTAAATATTTAAATTTATCTGTAACTATTTTTAATGGGTATTTTTGTAATATATTTACATTTATACCAGTTATAGGCATTATGTCACTTTTACTCCAATTAATCCTATATCCTGAAAATACACTAAATTCATTTATAACATTGAATAGCTTTGGAATACTACGTTCCGGCTTAGTAATATAAATCAGAATATCATCTGCATATAAAGATATCTTATTATTTGTTATGTCAGTGTTGTACCCATATATTTCGGGTTCTGATCTGATTCTTTCAGCCAGAGGTTCTATCACCAAGGCAAATAATAAAGGGGATAACGGACATCCCTGTCTGCATCCCCTAAAGAGATTAAATTTAGGTGATAATATTTGATTGGTTAAAATTCTTGCAGTAGGGTTAGAATATAATATTCTTACCCATTTACAAAATCCGTCCCCCAGTTGATATTTTTCCATTATATTAAATAAATATGACCATTCCACCTGGTCGAATGCTTTTTCAGCATCCAACGATATAACTGCTAATTCTATATCTCTCCTTCTTCTCGAGTAAATAATGTTAAACAAGCGTCTAAGATTATGTGATGAGTAACGTTTTGGAATAAAACCTGTTTGATCATAATGTATTATTTTGGAAATCACTAAACTTAGCCTCCGAGAGAGTACTTTAGTTAGTATTTTTTGATCAGTATTTAAAAGGGCAATCGCTCGGTATGATCCAGGGTCTTCCAGGTCCTTATCTAATTTAGGAATTAATGTAATTGTAGATTCATTTAAAGAGTCTGGTAATTTTCCTAACTCATAGGTGTGTCTGTACACTGTTTGTAATCTAGGTGAAAGTAGATCGTGAAATTTTTTATAAAATTCTGCATTCAGGCCATCGGGGCCCGCTGTTTTACCATTTTTTAACGATCCAATTGATTCTTCGATATCTATTACAGATATTTCAGCATTTAATAATTGCCTACTCTCAAAATTTAACTTATTAAAATGACATTTTTCTAGAAATGTTTCCATTTCATCTGTTTGCCCTGTTAATTTAGATGAATAAAGATTTTGATAATATTGTAAAAATGTATCATTAATGTCTTTTGGTATAGTCAACGTATTTCCCTGCGCCGATCTAATACTATGTATAGTTTTTTCATCGTCTAATCTTCTGAGTTGTCGTGCTAATAATTTTTGAGGTTTATCACCGAATTCAAAATGAACTTGTTTAGTTTGTTGGTATAATTTTATCACTTGGTCAGCATAAATTTTATTTAATCTATATTTTAATATTGCAATTTTATTACTCAACTCTTTTGAAGGGTGTATTATATTTTCACTATCTAATTGGTTTATCTCTTTTTCTAACTTTTGCTCCATCTTTCGATTTTCTTTATTAAAATGAGCTTGTGCTGATATTATTGCACCACGCATAAATGCTTTAAATGTGTCCCATAATAGTAATGAGGAAGTCTCAGGTTTATCGTTAGTTTCAAAAAATAATTTAATCTGTTTCTCCACATAGTTACAGCAGTCTTTATCCTTTAATATCTGTGTATTGAATCTCCAAATATTAGTTTTATTAACCATATCTTTTAATTTTATCTTAAATGTTAAAGGGGCATGATCTGAGATAATAATATTATGATACTTTGCATCATATGTAAAGGGGAGTAGTTTTGAGTCTACTAAGAAATAATCAATCCTCGAATATGTTCCAAATACCGGCGAGAAAAATGAATATTCCCGTCCGGTAGGATTATCCAATCTCCAAATATCTTTAACATTCAATGTCTTACTAAAGGAGTTTATAAGCTTGCTTGATTTAGAGAGAGCCTTAATTTTTGTAGAAGATCTATCCAGATAATTATCTAAAGTACAATTAAAATCACCTCCAATTATTAAATTATATTGGGTGGATATAGGAATACTATTAAATATTTTCTTAAAAAATAGTGGATTATCAAAATTAGGTGCATATATATTCATAAGAATTACTTTTTTTGAATGTAGTTCCCCTGTAATTATTAAATATCTACCCTCCTTATCCTCTATTAATGAATTAAGTTTAAAAGGTATACCTTTACGAATAATTATTGCAACTCCTCTAGATTTGTGTATAAACGAAGAGTGATATACTTTTGAAATCCATTTCGCGGTTAATCTATATTGAGCATCTTTTTTAAGATGTGTCTCTTGAAGAAACATAACTCCAGATTTCAATCTATTCAACTGAGCTAGTACCTTTCCCCTTTTAATTGGTTCATTGATTCCTTTAACATTCCAGCTACAGAAGGTGATTCCATCATCTCCATTCCTTACATTCATATCCTGCATTTTATTGTTAGGGTGGCTTTTTTTGGAGTAGCCTTCTTGGCTCCTCCAGCCCGACACTACACCCCAACTTCAGTCCGATGCGAATTTCCAATTCCGTTAAACCATATTCATTTAATCTGATTATATAAAATAGATAAAAGTCATAATTATATAATATATAATATAATATCAAGTATGTGTTATGCAAAAAATAACAAAAATAATAACAAATGTGAATATAAAAAAAGTAAAGGGTGAAAAAAAGGTGATCAGAAAAAAAAGAAACTACACTTATATAATGTGTAGTGAGTGCAAGTGAAAGCCACACTAACATGGCTACTAATCTAACGACTTCCGTATTAAAAAAAAAGATGTTAAATATTCCAGCTCTTATTTGAAATACTGTGTATATTGGGGTGGGGGTGCTAACTTTATTTTCTTAATAAATTTTTCTATTATTCATATTACTAATTTTTAGTTGTTAATCTCAGCTATAATTATTATCATAATTAGTAATACTATATGAGGGGAGTAAGGGAAATCAAACTAATTAGTAATTAATAATTAATAATTAAAAATTACAAATTAGTATTTATTAATTAATTAGTAAACATTATAAAACTACAAATCGATGTCCATTATTCCGCCTTTTTCTCAGTAAATGATTCACAGCCACAGGTCCATAAAGTTCATTCATCCACTACCCAGTTGGGTCTACTCCTTCTTCCACAGCGTCTCCTTCTTCTCCTTCTTCTCTTTCTTCTGCCTCCTTCAGTATTTTCCGAGCAAATTCCAGTGCCGCTGTATGTTTGGTGAAACGAAGATCCTTATTCTCGTAGGTAACTCTAAGTATTGCCGGGTACACCAAACCATATCTGATCTCCTTTATTCCTTTTATGTCTCTCAAGATGCGTCTTGTTTCTGTAAATAGAGCTCTTCTTTTAGCCACTTCGGCCGGGTAGTCTCTGAAGATACTGATGTTATCTCCTTCGTATTTCAGATTTCTTTTTCTTATGATTATCTTCATCATATCCTCAAAGACACTGTCATAAACCACCTTTACAATTACTTGTCTTGGTGGCGCACCCCTCCTAGGGACCGGTCTTAAAGCCCTGTGGGCACGGCCCAACAGGGGTTCTTCATCCAAATCCAAAATGTCCTTTAGGAGTTTTGCAAAGAATTTACGTGGGTCATAGTTTCCTTCGCGTCCCTCAGACAGACCTACTATGCGCAAATTCTTACGTCTTTGGCGCCCCTCCAAATCAATACATTTCTCATTAATTTTACGTAATAATTCAGAGAGGCGTTTGTTCTCTTCGTTTATCTTCTCATTCTCTCTCGCAGTTGTTAGAGCAGCATCAGTTAATTCTTTAATCGTATCATTTTGTTGATCCAGTACAGTTGACATAGGGCTTAACCTCGCCTCTATTTTCGCATCCATCATCTCTTCCATCAATCGCTCCATCCCAGCAATCTTATCAGTTGCCTCGATCAGTTGATTGTGTATGTCCTCCTCAATTTCTGTTTTCCAATCCGACATCATGGTTTTTACCATTTCTTTAACTTCTCTTGTTAATTCATCTTTGATATTTCGAATATCCATTTTTAAGGCCTTCATTTCATCCTTAGTTTCTTTATAATCTTTCTTCATTTCTGTTTGTGTTTCCTTCAGCATTTTCTTCATATCTGCCAGTAAAGACTTTTTAAAATCTTCCATTTCAGCTTTTCTTTGTGAAATCTCTTCTTGGGAGGCAGCCTGTCCCGAGCCTGAAGCTTTGGTGGGGCCTGCCTCCCTTCTGGAACTTTTCTTCGGCTGTGTGGGGGAGGAGGGATTCATTTTAAATTTCTTACCGGAGTCGCTAAAGTCGCGCGCCTGATGACGTCACGCAGCTTACAATCGCACCCGGAGCCGTTTAAAATCGATCTCCTGCGGTAAGTAGTGTTAGCAACCTCCTCTAACCCCGTTTTTTTTCCAGATTTTTTAAGAGCTGATCTGACGCTGTTCTCTCCTAGAACATGGCGCCACCGGAAGTCCAGCTACACCTTTAACTTGAAGAAGATTTGAGGGCAGGGTGGAAGTTAGTATAATTTCAAGGCACTAGAATGAAGCCTGGGTTACAGGGTATTGGCTGGAAGGAGAGATTGGGCAAATTTGTATTGTTTTCACTGGAGCTGAGGTTGATTGAGGGGAGACCTGATGCAAATTCATAAAGTAATGAGAGGCATAGGTATGGTAGACAGTCAGAACCTTTTGCCTCGGGTGGAGATGTCAAAGACTAGAGTGCATGGCTTTATGGTGAGAGGGACAAAGTTTAAAGGAGATGAGCGGGCCAAGTTTTTTTTCCACAGGATGGTGGTTGTAGCAGATGTGATAGTGCCATTTAAGAGGCCTATGGATATGCACATGGGTATGCAAGGAATGGAGGAATATGGAGGAATATGGATCATGTTCAGACACAGGAGATTAATTTAACGACATCATGCTCGGCAGGAACCTAGTCTACTGAAGGATCTGTTTCTGTGCTGCACTATTCTATGTTTTAAAGTGGACACAGGAACTCCATGAGGGAGTTTGAAAGTAGTACTAGTGTTTTAATAATTAGTGAGTGGGAAAAGAGAAAGGTACAGGAAGGACAGCATGATGAGGGGACATTTTCAGCCACTCTTTCCCAAGCTGAGCTCACACCAGGGAGAGCACAAAGGTAGGCCGAGGCCTCCAGCTGTATGTGCTCTTCTAAAGAGGGTACAGGGCAGGTTGATACCTTGACTAACAGTGCTGGGGATGAAAGAGCAAAGAGTAATGAGTGGGTACTGTTTGTGATTTGTCAAATACAGATAATTGATGCAAAATGTCAGGCACATGAATTCTTCTGTCAGAAATGATAAAATGCCATTTTCAGCAAGCCAATTCTGTGAACAGCAGTGAAAGATGTCTTTCCGTTCAATTTGCATTTGGGTCATGTTCAGCATGTTCATAGAATGAGAGAGAACATCACATCTGCATGCCTCCTGGGGAAAACTACCTATTACAACCCCCGTGTCTCTCTCAGCAGCTTCTGTTGTCGGTGTCTCAGTGGCCATTACTCCTACTCCTGAATCAGAAGGTTCTGTGTTCAAACCACAAACTCAGCGGGTCAGGCAGCATCTCTGGAGCACATGGATAGGTAACGTTTTAGATCGAGATGTTTTGGGTCGAAATCCACCTTCAGGATGAAGGGTTTCAACCCAAATGTGGCCTATTCATGTTCTCCTCACCTGTAGCCTGACCTGCTGAGTTACTCCAGCACTTTGTGTCCTTTTGTGTATTAACCAGCATCTGCAGTTCCTTCTTTCTGCAAAGTTGAAGGGACTGTCTGGTAATGCAATGTGAAAACTAATGCCCTAACTTCTAAGATGGATGTAAGAAAGTTCCTGTGGTACTCTGGAATTATCATTGATATAGGCTTAACCAGTATCACTTCAACAGATAATCATATATTATAAGATTGCTCTGTGACGGAGTGCACCACAAAACAGCAGCTAATATCATCAAGGACCCACACCGCCCTGGCCACACTCTTGTCTCACCACTACCATTGGGAAGCAGCTACAGGAGCCTGAAAACCATGACCTCCAGATTGAAAAACAGCCTCTTACCAGCAACCATGTGGCTCTTGAACACTGCACAACACTAACCACAACCCTACCTCAGCAGCAACCTCCTATGGACTTTGTTTTGGTAGCATTATGTGCTTCCGTTTTGCGCTGTTATGTAGTTACCAAATATCTCTGCTTATTAATTTATTGTATTATTGTTTACTGCATACTTATTTGTGTTGTTATTGTGTTAATGGGACAGTTAAGCTGCAGCCAAGTAAGAATTGCATTGTTCTGTTGCCGGTACATGTGACAATTAAACACTCTTGACTATCTCTTGAGTCAAGAGTCTTGACTCTTGCTGGGAACAGATCGACTGCTGGTCTTCTCCACTAAATCAGAGACGCCACTTGATTGTAAAACAGCTTGGTGCCTTTTAAACTGTGATGTGAAAGATGCTATTGAAAGGTGTCACACCCCCCCAATTCACGTGCAAGTCAGGGGAGCTAAGTTAGAAGGATCTTGAGTGGGAATTTGAAAAGCATTCACTTGTACAGAATGCCAAAGAATTGAAATTGCTGAACCACAATTGTCTTCTAACTATGAGCTAACAAAGCCAAAAGAAAGGCTTTTAATTATGTCTGTCAGACATCTTTTTCAGCAAGTCTTTCAAGATCTTCCTCTGACGATGGAAAAGCTGGTTTAGTCTCTGCACTATTGTTCTGGTCGTTCAAATGGTTAATGAAGAACCACTAAAGCAAGCAGCTTTCTGATGATAATTAGCAGCTGTTGCATTTTTCACATCAGCCAGATGTCTCAAATTAGCATTCAGCATCATCGAGATTCCTCAATTACAAGTGGCGGTGGAAGCACATTCCATGGCAATATTATTAATCGTTTCTCTTCCCAACGGGCCACTTGCTGTTCTCCTGCAGAGAGGCAGACAGGAAGCGTGGTCCCAGTCCTCTGTCAGCATGTCTGCAGCTCTCCCACAGTCATCTGTGCTCCAGATCTTGCTGTTGCTGCCTCACAAACAAACAGAATTACCAACCGAACATCCTTCATAATATCCTGATGGGATTGGGCAGACGAGGTACAAAAAGTATCTAATCTAAAAGCAGAGCGAGAGAGATAGAGAGAGTGGTTGGACAGGCTAGGACTGGAGTTCAGGAGGCTGAGAGGTGATCTTACAGAGGTGTATAAAATTATGAGTGGAATAGATAGAGTGAATGCACAAAGTATTTTTCCAAGAGTAGTACAATTAAGAACCGGAGAACATAGGTTTGAAGCGAGAGGAGAAATATTTAATAGAAATGTGAGGGGCAACATTTTCACACACAGAATGGTAGGTATATAGAATAAACTCCCAGAGGAGGTAGTTGTGGCAGGTTCTATAACAACACTTTTAAAGACATTTGACCAGATACATGGATTGGAAAGGTTTAGAGAGATATGGCCGAAATGAGGCCAGGTGGGATTAGTGTAGATGGGGCATTTTGATCAGCATGGGCAAGTTGGGTTGAAGGGCCTGTTTCTGTGCTGTATGACTTTATTTGGCAGACCTCCACAGGTTCTCCCCCCTTTGCGTGAGGAATTTTCTCCTCTTTATTCTAAATGCCCGATCCTATCTCCTCAGGTTGTGACTCCCAGTTCAGGATTTCCCACCAACTGAAATGATAAAACGTAGAACAGTACATCATGGGACTAGGCCCTTCGACCCAAGATGTTAACGCTAAGTATGAAGCTGTTAAACTCATCTCCTCTGCCAACATGTGATCCAGATCCCTCCATTCCCTGCATATCTATCTACCTATGTAAAAGACTCTTAAATGTCACGATCATATCTGGCTCCACTACCACCGCTGGCAGTGCGTTCCAGGCACCCACCACTTTGTGTGAATAAAAAACTTGCCCCGCACATCTTCTTTAAACTTTCCCCCTCTGATCTTCAAACTATGCTCCAGTCTATGCTATTTCCGTCCTGGGAAAATGTTTCTGACTGTCTACCCTATCTATGGTTCTCATAAGTTTATAAAAATAATATCTCATCGCCCCTCAACATCCAACGCTCCAGAGAAATATATCCAAGTTTATCCAACCTCTCCTTATAGCTAATATCCTCTAAATCAAGGCAGCATTCTAGTAAACCTCTCCTGCACCCTCTCCAAAGCCTTCACATCCTTTCTGCAACGGGCTAACCAAAACAGATACTTCTTTTACTCTCTCCATCGATGCTGCCTGTCCCGCTGCATGTTTCCAGCACCTGAGTTTTTTCTTGACATTCAAATCCTGTCAGGATCTTCCAGTAGCCAGTTTCCCAGGGTCAATTCGGAATCTGCTGAACGGCCATTCCAACAATACCCGGTTGTCCCAAGGTTCGCAGCCAGTGCCTGCACTGAACTGGCAAGATGCATGTTGTGAACACAGGGCAGTGGACGATGGCACAAGCCTGACTGCCCTGTGTTTTGTGAATAAGGTGAGAGAGCATATTCACTTTCCTTGCTCACTTTAAGTACACAATTCACACCATGTTAAAATATGTGCTGGCTTCTCCTGATTTGAAATACATTTAATATTCAGCAACTATTAATATTTACCACTTCTACTACACTTCCATCAATCATAGTCATCACAGTTAGGGCTTTGTTAGTAATTACCCACAGACTTTTAACAATACTTAATATATTTTAATCATTCTCAATAATTACTCATATGCTACTTAACCATTGCCCTCTCCCAACAGCATGAGGAGGAACCTAGATATGAATACGTCATTTTTAATTTATATGTCATGATCATAGACACGTTTTAGACTGTTACGGTTGTGCCCATTGATCCAGGCATGTTCGGTGTCAGATTTCATTCCACCTTTGAAGAAATTGAGACTTTTTTTTGGTCTAGTCTTTGTCACCACATCTATCTTTTTATCATTCTTCAGTCGCCTAGTTTGATATATTATTGTCACGTGTACCATGGTGCAGTGAAAAGCTTCTTTTGTTGTGTGCTATCCGGTCAAGGAAAATACTTTTGTTGGAAAAGTTTTTCAAAGAAGAATCTGGCCAGGTAAGGCTAGATTTTATTCCCAGTCCTGAAATGGTCTTTGCTTTGCTGTACATTCTGGGCAAGTTCAGAGGTCATCTAAGTGTTAATTGTCTAAACACAGGGTCACATGAACATTTGACATTTCCTTCTCCAAAGATGCCACTTGTGATCCAAATGGCAATGTTGTAGTGTCAGTGACACCACTGTTAGAAACGTTTTCACTCTAGATTTATATATTAGTGCATTGGCAAGGGTGCGGTTCGTGACTCTGGTTCATGTGCAGGCATTGGGGTAACGGATTCAGTGGCCTGACCATGAGACCACACACCCCGTAAGGAGTTAGTGGGCCTGGTATATTTAAGGCTGTAAGGTCCATGAACAAAAGTATTTTGATTTTCCTTTCTTTCCCAAACTTGCTTTGCATCTTAAGGAATGTGAGATCCAAGTACAAACTTAAAATCCAAGCAGTATGGAGTTCAACTGGGTGGCTGGCATCTTTGATGTCAAGCATCCTATTGAACTGACCCCCAGGTATAACCAATATTGGGGAAAGAAAAATTCACCCTGCAGAGTCAGATGGTCACAGAACTATACAGCAGGCCACAATCAAGTTGGCATACTGGCAAGTCCCATTTGGCCCATAGCCCTCTAAACCCTTGCTATTCATATATATGTCCAAATATATTTTAAAGGTCACTGTTTTATCGTATCCACTGTTATGGCTTCCTCTGTAGTTAATTTCAGATACGGACTACCTTCTGAGTGAAAAAGTTTCCCCCTGAGGTCCCTCTTAAATCTGTCCCCTCTCATCTTAAGCATATGCCCACTCTGCCTTCTAGTTCTAGAATCCTCCACCCTGGGACAAAGACAGTTCGTGTTCACTTTATCCATGCTCCTCATGATCTTGCACACCTCAATAAAGTCACCCTCAGTCTCCTACTCTCCAAAGAAAAAGGTCCAAACATACGCCACCTTTCCCTTTCTCTCAAGCCGGTAAACCCGGGGAGCATCCTGGTGTATCTATTCTGCACCCTTTCCAACTAAATGGAATCCTTCCTGTAGCTGGGCGACCAGAACTGCACACAGTACTCCAAGTGTGGTGTCACCAATGACTTATGCAGCTACAACATGATGTTCCAACATTTGTACACAATAACCTTCCCATTGAGAGCAAGTGGGCCAAAGAACTTTACCACACTTTCCACCTGACTCAC
Source organism: Raja brachyura (assembly GCA_963514005.1). The sequence continues at coordinate 28,400,737 of OY740806.1, read as the reverse complement.
CACTTTCAGGGAACCATGAGATACTGGTTCTTTGTGGCAGCTTTCTTTCAGGTCGTTGGTGAGTATCATCACTTTGCTTCTGAATCCAGGCAACTGGCTCATTGATTTTCAAAGGACTATTTCTTCATGTAAATGTTGAGAACATTCAGTGAGTGTAGTTTAATGCACTGGTGCAAAATTGGCATACATCTTGTATTGAGTCATTAATTGTACACTGGCTGCCTCAGTGACATAATAGCAAAGGGGATTATATACGACAGGTAGGAGAGCCACAGAGAGTGACGTGGTGACTGCTTACTCCTCAGGAGACATAAAATGAAATTGTAAGTGGAAAACTAGAACGACTAAACCATGCACTTCATGGATTGCATTTCTGAAAAATGTTTTACATTCCATTTAGTGTCATGTGCAAACGTACTAATCATGCCTAATACATTCTCATCCAGATCGTTGATATAAACCGCAAACAACAATGGGCCCAGCATTCACCATTTTGAGTTTGACTCGTGTTAAAACTCTGATGCTCTGAGAGAAACACTGCTATAGATGGTGAAGGAAACTAGGTCTTCTGGTTCCATTCTCTGCAGATATTGAATGAAGCAAAATGGACACCACCCTCTCACTCAGAGCTGCCGCAAGGAGCAAATTAAAGGGGACCATGGTTCTAATGTTGAGGACAAGTTAATCTTCAGTCTGCTCTGCATCTGAAAATGGAGACACAAGAAACTGCGGATGCTGGAATCTTTAGCAAAGCACAGTGCTGGAGGAACTCAGCATGTCAGGCAGCATCTGCGGAGGGAATGGATAGACAACCTTTTTCATAAGATGGATTCACTCTGATGAAGCATCTAAACCCAAAACGTCATCAGTCCATTCTCTCCACGATGCTGCCTGATCCACTAAGTACTTTATGTTTTGCTCTATCTGAAACTTGTGGTTTTATTCTGAAACCCTGTACATGAAACCACCAGTTTTTAGATCTAAATCACCAGAAAGCATGGTGGAGATAATCCAAACTTAGATAGCTGTTGAATCATCGTCAATAATGTACAGGAGGTCATTGTCATTGGGCGACGATGTGCAACAATTCATCGTTATTTTAGCCTAATGAGTGAATTCTACCTTTGAGTCGCTTCTGTGCTGCCCTGGTGGTTGTCCCTAATGGTAGCAATGCCAAAGATAGGAGATGCAAGGAGCTGGTTAGAGTCTTTAATTGGTCATTTTCTCAGTACAGTTTTCATTGAAGTCAGTGGATAGAAACTTGTTTGGACATGAGCTGAAACTTGGTTAAAATATTTATTGAAATGTCTGCATGGGGTGGTTAAAAACGTAATGGATGAAACGTTATTTAAACATATCCAGATAGTGCATAGAGTATTTTCAAATTGATTTACATCCAGGACGTAAAAAATATGTAAAATCCTCCGTCTTTATCAGCCCTTTCCTTCCTCTCCCAAAGCACACTCTAAAACCGAAGCATGACAATGCTTATAATTGGCATCTCAACTATTCTTCCACTTTGCAACCAGTGCCCACAAGCCTTGACCTTCATCCAGATGGCTCAATGATGAGAGCATGCAATTCTCCGCCATTGGAGCTAATTGGATGTAGCTTCAACCACAGGCTTTGCGGAGAAATATATCTCCCCACAAAAAATTATACTGGCGGAAATACAACAATTAATGAAATATCTCAGTGGACTCAAATCTGTCCGCCTCCATGGTTGGTATTAAAGATGCATAACTTCATTTATTTAGGTGCTGGACTAAAGTTCCAGGCAGTTGTCTGATTAATTATCATTTGTAGCAGAGTGCATATCATCTGTCACAATACATCATTTTTAATTAATTTGACAGATAATTAAACTTAAAGGAAATACTTAGCAGCGATAGAAATGTGGCTGAAAGATAAAACAGCACCTGGGAAGCAAAATTATTACACAACGCTTCCTGCAGTGCTCCATAATGCTGGGGATTGGGAGGGAGCCGACTGCATTAAATTCTTCACAAGTGTTTCTGGATGATTTTATTGGAGAAATGATCGGAAAATAATTTTTTGGAGAAAAGATTGGAACATTTGAAACTGCTTTTTATTAAATTGCAGATGCACCTGTACTGCCCATCATTGTCTGGTGTCACCAGTCCTTCAGTCATTTAGTAGATCTTGCCAGCCAGACTCACTCTGTTACCCTTTCCCCTCCTTTATTGCATTGTGTTTATCTCTAAATGTCCCCAGTTCTGATAGACGGCTATCAACCCTCCCCAGATTGATTGAGTAGAGGGGAGAAAACTGGAAAAGAGAGGTGGAGGCAGGACAAGGCCTGGCAAGTGGTCCCGACCCCAAACATCACCCATTCCTTCTCTCCAGAGATGCTGCCCGTCCCGTTCAGTTACTCCAGCTTTCTGTGTCACTCTTCTGGCAAGTGATAGATGGGCACGGGTGAGGGGAGGGGTGATGGCTGATGTGTAGAGTAAGTGACAAAGACTAGACATGAAAAGGAGACAAAAGAGTGTCAGGTAAGGAAAGGAGTGAAATGTAAAGCTGAAGGGAGAGATATAAGTGTTAACTGTTTCTTTCTCCATGTATAAAACTTGCCTTTCTGAAATTTTCCAATGTCATCAGTTTTAATTCCAGAAGAGAAACAGAGTTAGCTTATTCGGCCAACTACCCTGTTTTCATTAAAGAGTTGACAGCTTTGGGCCTGTACTCATTGGAGTTTAGAAAGATGAGGGGGGAAGCTCATTGAAACCTACTGAATAATGAAAGGCCTAGATGGAGTGGATATGGAGAGGACGTTTCCACTAGTGGTAGAATCTAGGAGCAGAGGGCGCAGAGTCAGAATAAAAGGATATAACGTAAGAAAGGAGACGAGGACTTTCTTTAGCAAGAGGGTGATGGATTTGTGGCATTCATTGCCACAGACAGCAGAGGAGGCCAAGTCATTGGGTATTTCTAAAGTGGAGATTGGTAGGATCTTGATTAGTAAGGATGTCAAAGGTTACAGGGAGAAGGCAGGAGAATGGGGTTGAGAGGGGAAAATAGATTTGTGATTGAATGGCAGAGTCGACCCAATGGGCAAAGGGGCTAAGTCTGTGATTTGCAAACATGATTTCCAGCCTCTGCATTTTTTCATCCTGTTAAAAGTTAAACCAGTTAATGTTTCACCCACGATAAGATTCTCTGAGGATCTGAATTTTATCTTGCTGCTGAAGACTAGTGATGAAGCTGACTGAATTTCAGTTGCAGTAGAGTTGGCTGTAGCATTGTATATTGTAAAGAAGTCGTTTATGGAAATGAAGTCCAATTTGTTTTCAAGTAACACAGAGCTTCTCTTTTGACCAAGTGGCTGGTGTCACTGCAATGTTGCTTTTCCCAAATCTCCTGCTATTAAAAACAACAAAATGCGTTGCAGGGATCCCTGCTCATTAAACCCCAGCGGAACAAGTTCTTTGAATGTCATTTCCACATAGTTGACTTCAGTCAAGACAGTTTGAAAGAAGGCACCCAAAAAGCCTTTGACCTTCAAAGGACTAACAAGCTAACAGTGCACTGACAAGGCCACATGCTTCCGTTTATGTAAAAGAAAAGGCATTAATTAAATTACCCAGGGTGAAACGCAGGGTGTTAGCTTGCTCACACTTCGCTTTTCTCCGGAACATACTTGATTTCTAAGCTCATTAATGGGAAATGAAAGCTTTTTGTGTTACATTATTTTATGATTCTGCTGTAAAATGCAGGGAGCTTGGATAATGACTACGGCTCACTGAAATTCATGTTCTTTAAGAACGGCCCTCGCTATGCCTGCTAATATTTAATAATTCCGTGGCTTCTATTGCCAGTCCACCAGAGATTCTGTTTAGTAATTTGTAATTGGAAATACTTCTCGTGGTGACCGTAAGCTTGGGTGAAGAATGTCTAAATGATTTGAAGGCCAGTTGGCTCTTTGACCAGAATGGACAAGATGCGGGCTTGTGTGTCAGAGTATCCCAGCTTAAGGGACTGTTTCCATGAGTGTCTTGCCACAGAAGGAAGAGGAGTGTTGGTGCTGGCTAACTTTGTGGTGTAGCCTGTCACACAATCCTCTTTCTCTGAAAATAGAAGATGATTTAGAACATAAAACAGTACAGCACATGAACAGGTCATGCTCCACACATGTGTCTGTGCAGAACATGATGCCAAGGTAAACTAATCTTCTCTACTTCCATTCCCTGCTTACTGCTCCATTACCTGCATATCCTGTGTGCCTATCTAAAAGAAACAGACTGCCTCCACCACCTCTCCTGGCAGTGTGTTCCACAACCCTCTGTGTTAAAAAAAGGTGCCCTGCACATCTATATACTTCCCCCTCTGATCTGATCTTAAAACGATGTCCTTTAGTCAGGTCTCCCTTCAAACTCTGGCACCCCAGAGAAAATAATCCAAGTTTGTCCAACTTCCTTATATCTAATACACTCCAATGAAGACATCATCCTGGTAAACCTATTCTGCACCCTCTCCAAAGCCTCCACATTCTTCCAGTGTTGGGCAATCAGAACTTCATACAATATCAATCAAACAATAATCAAATGTATTGCTAAAACTGACTAATACTTAATGCCTCAACTGATGAGAGCATGCATCCAAAGTGGGCGGGCGCGACTCACGTTGCAGCGGCCCCTACAGCCTGTCTGTCTTTTTTTTATTTTTTGTCTAGTTAAATGTAGTTGTTCGTGTTTTTTTTTTGTATTGTTTGTAACTGTGTATATGTGGGGGGTGGGGGGGGGGGGGGAAGAGGGGGAAACTTTTAAATCTCTTCCCTGCACAGGAGACCCGACTTTTTCCCTGTCGGGTCTCCGTTGTCGTTGGGGCCTAGCACCATGGAGCGGCCTCCGACCGAGACGACCTGGGTGCTCCATTCACGGAGCTGCGGACTCACCGTCATGGGGATGGCTGGCCTCGGAGCGTGGGGAGCGGTGGTGGCTCGCCGCTGCGGCCCGACTCTGGAGCTTCAGCTCCAGCTGCAGACCGGTGGACTATCGGGAGCTCGCGGGTCCGGGTGGGAGACCGCTCTCCGGAGCTCCCGCAACACAACATCTCCAGCTTGTGTCGCGGGGTTGGAGCGACCTGGAGCGGGGCCGTACATCGCCCGGCGCGGCTTTCATGGCCGCAGGACATTCCAGCGCCCGCCGGGGGCTCCAACTGTGACCTTTGGGCCTAGAGCGGGGCCGTACATCGCCCGGCGCTACCTCAAAGGCCGCGGAACTTAACACCGCCCGCCTGCAGCTTCGACCTCGGGAGTGAGATGGTGCGGGGGAGAGAGAAGACTTTGCCTTCCATCACAGTGAGGATGAGATTCACTGTGATGGATGTTTGTGTGAATTGAATTGTCTGTGTATTTTTTTTATGATTTATGTATGGCATGTAGAAACGGAGTTTCGTTCGAGCCTCTCTGAGGTTCGAATGACAAATAATAAAATCAAAATCAAAATCAAAATCAAAATCATACAATATGCCTTCTTTACCTCTCTAGTTTTGCACGTTTTTGGAAGTGCAGATCAACACAGCCTCTGGGATCTTGGTGGACACAAAATCCAATGATCCATCTCCTCAAACAACGGGATTTAAACAATGAGAAAGAAACAGTGACATTTTTAGTTAAATTTAGTGATACAGCACGGAATTAGACCCTTCGGCCCACTCAGTCCGCGCCGACCAGCGATCCCCGCTATATTAACATTATCCTATGCACACTAGGGCCACTTTTTACATTTACCAAGCCAATATACCTACAAACCTGTACGTTTTTAGAGTGTGGGAGGAAACCGAAGATCTCAGCGAAAACCCATGCGGTCACGGGGAGAACGTACAAACTCCGTACAGACAGCACCCGTAGTCTGAATTGAACCTGGGTCCGCGGTGCTGCAAGCGTTGCGCCACCGTGCAATGCGAGGGATTGGGGTGCAGTTGTTTAATAGTTAAGTTACTGCCTTCATAGTCAGAGTGAACTATTGGTTACATGTATGCAGTTCGATTTAAGCTCATGTAATAAATAACTAAATTTGAAACTTTAAATTAAAGTCTTATTTCAGTAATTCCACCTGCAATTCAGGTAACCAATAAGTTATCAGTGTGTCATAAAAACCCAGCTGCCTCAGTGAAGGGGCTTTGCCGTCTTTACCTGCTCTGACTCATTTGTCTCCTGACCCCATGACTCTTAACTCTGACTACAGTGGAGGGGTAATTTGAGATGGACAATAAATGTTGGCATTGCCATTGATGGAATCCTTTGAGGAAATACATTAGAAAGATTGAAAGTGGATGAGCAAGAGTCCAAACAAATGCGGAATGAGGAATCCAGAGAGTAATATTCAGCTGGCAGAATAAGGATATAAAATAACGGATTGTGATGAAAGATCTCAACTTGTAGCATCATCTGTCCATTACCTCCATAGTTGCTGCCAGACCCGCTGAGTTCCTCCAGCACTTTGTGTTATGCTCAAGATTCCCGCATCTGCAGTTCCTTGTGTCTCCTCTTTAAGAATCCTACAAATGATTTGACACTATGGAGCAGGAGAAGTTACCCTCCTCATGTGCTGAGCAGTTACTTGTACTTTCTGCGCCGAGTTAAATGAGGAATGAAAGTGATTGCAGTGGGGCACTGTTGCACAGCTGGAGGAGCTGCTGCCTCACAGCACCTGAGACCCGGGTGCAATCTTGATCTCGATCTGTGTTTATAGAGTTTGCATGTTCTTCCTGTGACCACGTGGGCTTCCTCAAGGTGCTCCAGATTTCTTCCACGTCCCAAAGACGTGCGGGTTTGCAGATTAATTGGCTGCTGTAGATTGTGTACGGAGTGGATGAGAAAGTGAGATAACACAGTACTAGGGTGATCGATGGTCAGCATGGACTCGCTGGGCCGAAGGGTCTGTTTCACTGGTGTATTTTCAATGAATCAAGCCAAGTGCTACACTGTTCTATGATTTCTTGGAACTCTGCCATGGGAAGGTTGAAAGTAATGTGGCATTTTTCTAAGGGTGACAACAGTGTGGGATTAACCCCTCGCTGAACTGGTGGAAATCTCCCTCCCCTGTGTAGGTTGCCATCTTCTCACCTAGTGACTTTACAGCAAACCCTCTGCCAGCATCATCCCGTGCTAATTGGCGCCTTTGTCAAGGTTACTGCGATTGTCTGCAATGACCTTCAGGCTTATCTTGGATAAATGCATGAAGTGCAGTTCCTCCTTTGGGTGGCTGGTATGTTTATGGGAGCGATCTCCCCTGATCTGTGACAGACAGAGACACTGTCATTTTTATTCCATATTCCTTCGGCATTTGCTTGGTGAATGGAAGATCAAATATTTTTGTTTGAAAGACAGGCCCTTGAGCACTCCGAGTCCACGCTGACCATTGATCACCCGTTCACACATGTTCTATGTTATCCACTTTCTCTGCACTCCCTACACACTAGGGGCAATGTGCAGAGAGGCCTATTCACCTACAAACCAGCACGCCTTCAGGATGTGGGCGGAAACCGGATCATCAGGAGCAAACCTACGCAATCACATGAGAATGTGCAAACTCCACACAGACAGCACCTGAGTTCGGGATCAAACCCAGGTCTCTGGTGCTGTGGGGCAGCAGCTCTACCAGCTGTGCCATTGTGCTGTCCCGTTTCAATCATGTTGTATAACAGTGCAGAAAGGTTTACATAATAAAATGTGTGAACATGTTGAAACAGTCGTGTGCATGAGACACAGTGTAGGAGCCAAACTGGATCTTGCTTTGAGTGACCATGGAAGATTCAGTCATTACGTTGTGTCATAGTGCCAGAGGAACAAGTTGAGGCAGGTGTAATAACAACATTTAAAATACATTTGGACAGGTGCATTATTGGGGAATGTTTGATGGATATGGCCAGGCGTGGGCAAATGGGAGTAGCTGAGATGAGACAACTTGGTTGGCATGGACAAGTTGGGTTGAAGGGCCCGTTTTTTGTGCCGTATGATTGAGTGGCATTTAATCTGGAAATAACAAAGGTGAATAGTTTGTGAAAGTGTGCCACACTTCCTTTGCTCTTTTGACTGATATCGCGCAGTGTATCGATATCAGTCAGAATACCATGACCGCCTTCCTCTCAGGATTGCCTCGGTACCTCAGCATACGGCAATCCTTGGACTCACATCCCGAGTGCTCTCACCGCTGCCATTGACTGGCTGCCTCTGCTCAGCTAGAGCTCCAGCATTTAACTTTCGCCTGGCCCTTCCTTCCATCTCCCTAAACTCTTCTCAATGGCCTAGAGAAACTTCAAACACATTTTAACCATCCGCACTTCACAGCAAGCTGTCAGCCAAAGCAGAGCATTGCCTCAGAGCTCACTTCAAGACGATGGTTAATCCTTCACGTTTTGGGATCAACCTGTTTGAAGTTTTTGGATCAAAGTAAAAACTCCTTTGATGACAAATTTTTCAAGTGCCATCAGCTCATGAGTTGGGTAATTGGTTGGAAGTCAGGAAATGGAGTAATGATAAAAAGAATGTTATCTGATTGATGGGATATGACAAAGAATGAACCCAAGGGATCTCCATCACGGTCAAGGCTTCGATGTACAAATCAATTTTTTCACCCAAGTTGTTCAGGTTGCAGTCGAATATTTCTTAATGTTCTGCTCATGAGTTGTATCTCTGCTCATTGAGCTAAAACTTTATACCTAGAATGTAATGTAAAGTATAAAGGCATCAATTTGGGATTTAAGAAAGATAAATCAGAACATCTTCTCATTAAGAAATCCTTGGAGCTGTGCAGGAACGAAGAGATTTTGTATCTCTTCTGCCCGTTCTCAATCGCTCAATTAAAAATGTGGAATATTCTTCAGGAGTCTGAAGGGTCTCGACCCGAAACATCATTCATTTATTTTCTCTGGAGATGCTGCCTGACCCGCTGAGTTACTCCAGCATTTTGAGTCTATATTTGGAGTATTCTGCAGTTATGATTGACCCATTACAGGAAGAATGTGGAAGCTTTATAGAGAGGGTGCAGAAGAGGTTAGCCAGAATGCTACCTTAATTGGTGGGTGGTAGCAAAAAAGGTTGGACAAATTTAGGCTGTTTTCTCTGGAGAAACCGAGATTGAGGGGAGACCTGATAGAAGTGCATACAATTATGGGAGGCATAGATTGGGGAGAGAATCAGAGCCTTTTTCACAGTGCGGAAATCTCAAAGACGAGAGGGATAGCTTTAAGGTGAGGTGGAAAGTTTAAGGGGGATGTATGAGGCATATTTTTGTTTTACATGAATGAAGTACCAAGGGTGGTGGTGGAGGCATATACAACAGTGGCTTTAAGACTATTAGACGTGCACATGGGAATGCAGGGAATGGAGGGATATGGATCACGTGCAGGCAGAGAAGATCAGTTTAACCAGGTATCATGTTCAGATGGACATTGTGGGCCAAATAGGCTTTTCTTGTGCTATACAGTTCCACGTTCCACAGCAATCCTGAACACAAATAGAGAGATTCTATTTTGTTTATTTCCTCCCCCCTCACCCCCAAAAAACATAAAACCCATTTCCGACCTATGATATCTCCTGCAGTTTCCATGAAGGGTTATTGATCTGAAACATTAACTTTGCTTCTCCCTCCACAGATGCTTCCTGGCAAGTTGTGTATTTCCAACAGTTTCCGTTACAACTTCCGAAAGTGTTTCCTGGAACACCTTGGATGTGATTAATAGGAATTTCATGCCTGAGGTCAGCATCTTTATGTTGGGTGATGTTACTGGCATTGGAGAAAAAGCAGTGAAGGAGACATGGTTTTTATCCGTCAAGACCGGTTGTTCAAGATACTGACGAGGCAGTACTTGAATGATTATCTTCAGTTTTGGTTGCCCTGCGCCAGGAAATATGCGATTTAGCTGGATAGTGTGCAGAGATAAGATTAACAAGGATATTGCCTGGAGTGTCACGGAGGTCATGGTGGCACAGCGGTAGAGATGCTGCCTTATAGTGAATGCAGAGCCGGAGACCCAGGTTTGACCCTGACTACGGGTGCTGTCTGTATGGAGTTTGTACGTTCTCGCCGCGACCTGCGTGGGTTTTCTCCGAGATCTTCGGTTTCCTCCCTCACTTCAAAGATGTACAAGTTTGCAGGTTAATTGGTGTGGTAAATGTAAAAATTGTCCTTAGTGTGTGTAGGATAGTGTTAATGTGTAGGGATCACTGGTCGGCATGGACCCGGTGGGCCGAAGGGCCTGTTTCCACTCTGTATCTCTAAACTAAACTAAACTAAAAAGATGCAAAGGCCTGAGATATAGGGAGAGGTTGGGCAGGTTAGAACTTTTTTTCCCTAGAGCACAGGAGGCTAAGGAGTGATCTCATAGAGGTGTATAAAATCATCAGGGGAATAGATAGGGTGATTGCTCAGAGTCTTTGTCACAGGGTAGGAGTATCAGGAACTAGAGCACATAGATTTAAAGTGAGAGGGTAAAGATTTAGTAAGAATCTGAGGGACAACGTTCCCACATAGTGGATGGTGGGTGTATGGAAAGAGCTGCCAGAAGAAGGGATTGAGGCTGGTGCTACTGACAACATTTAAAAGTCAATTGGACAGGTATATGGATAGGGACGTTTTAGAGGGATATGGGCCAAACATGGGCAAATGAGTCCAGCCTGAGCAACAGCGCATCTTGGTTAGCATGGACGAGTTGGGCTAAGGGCCTATTTGCATGCTGTATGACTCTAACCGTCTTCATGGTCTGAAAGTGCTCCTCTTGTTCCTCTGCTGCCATGATGCCCCCAGAAGTGTCCGAGGAGGAGTATGATCCAGCAGACATCTCCAATCTGGCCTCTTCAGGCGTAGTTATGTTTCAAGCGCACTCTCCAAGGATACAATCTACTCCAGTTGTTATTGGCCATAAACCATTGCTCAACTATCTATTTTAGGATTGTCCAGAAGAAAATTGACATTCTGTATGTCTGACAATGGATGAGGCAGACTGAGAGGATTGTAATTTGCATCTGTGAGGGAGATTTGCGATAACTGTACTGAAGAAACTGAAGGCCTATGTTTTATTGAGGTTGGCTTCACCACTGACCTTTTCCATGGAAAAAGTAACATATAGTGTAATAAATTAAGTTTCCATCAAGGCATGGGTCTCATTTAATTAAGCCGAAGAACCCAGGGCAATATTAATCTCTTGTATGTGAGTACTGGACATTCTAATTTTAAACTGGTCAATTTTGTTCTCAAAGGCATAATTCAAAAAGCCATTACATTCAGAGCTCTGATACCTTCTTTCTTGGTGGTTGTTTTTTTTTAATTGAGGTAACGGGGGTAAAAAGATCATTAATTTTAATTGTTACAACATGGGAGCTATGAGTAGTCGAACATCAGGACAATTAGAAGAAGTGAAATAAAAAAATTCCAGTTTAATTCAGTTATAACAATTAAATCATTAGTGTATGCCACCATTATGAGGATTAATTCCAGGACGCATTTAAAACCAAAATTGATTGATCCTCTCGATAAACTAAATATTGCACCGTTGGACCTGGAAGAATCTATAAAGCTGCTTGTTTTGGGAGGCCAAAAGTCACTGTGCAATTTATTGCGGTGTTGCATGGTCCTTCTCCCAAACCATGCTGAGATGCATCCCGATAAAATGCTGTCTATGGCGCATCTGTATAAGTTGGTGAGGGTCGTTGGGGACATGCTGAACTTCGTAAGCCTTCTGAGGAAGTAGAGGCTGAGGGGTGCTTTCTTGGCCGTAGTTCGATGTGGTCCGGAACAATTGATGGTGATATTCATTCCTAAGAACTTGAAGCTTTCAACCATCTCTAATTCAACAGCATCAATGTACACCGGGGTGTGTGTACTGCTGCGCTTGCCGTGTCATCACAATCCCCTTTGTCTTGCTGGCATTGAGAGAGGAGGTTGTTGTCCCGGCACCAGGTTACGAGGTTCTCAATCTCCTTCCTTAACTCTGTCCCATCATTACTTGATCTCCAGCCCACTACGGTGGTATTGTCTGCAATCCTGTAAATTGAGTAGGAAGGAAAACCGCACGCTCCCCTGACCAGTCTGAAGAAGGGTTTTCGACCTGCGACGTCACCCATTCCTTCTCTCCAGAGATGCTGCCTGTCCCGCTGAGTTACTCCAGCATTTTGTGTCTATCTTCAACCTGTGAATTGAGTTGGATTGGTATTTGGCTTTGTCATGAGTGTATAAGGAATATAGCAGGGGCTTGAGAACACATCCTTGCGGGGCACCAGTGTGGGGGATTATCATAGAGGATGATTTGTCAAGTTCTGACTGTCCACCCTATCTATGCTTTTCAAAATTTTAAATACTTCATCAGATCTCCCCTCATTCCAGGGAAAGCAATCCAAGTCTGTCCAACCTCTCCTTATGTGCCTCCAATGCCACCAGGGGTGCCGGGGCGATGGCTGCCCTGCCGGCAGTCTGTTAGTTTTTTCTTTCTTTTTGTTATTTTTTTAGTATTTTAAAGTTTGTTTTAATGTTCTTCAATTTGTTTTATGTGGGGGAGGGGAGAGGGGATCGGGAGAAACCTTTTTTTCAAGTTCTTACCTTGCTGGAGATGTGATTAATTTTCGGATCACATTCTCCGGGTGCTCAGCGGCCTTCCATCGATGGAGCTAGGTGCGGACTTAACATCGGTGCTGATCCTTTGTCTGGGATCGCGACCACCATGGACTTACCGTCAAAAGCTCGCAGTCTTTGGGAGAGGCTAGTCGGGAAGCTCCAAGGTTTGATCACCCGGCGCGGGGGAGCTGACATCCTCCCGATGCGGGAGCTGATCGCCTCGACGTGGAGGGCCCGAAAACAGCTGGCTACGGTAGTCAAGATCATCCCGTCAATGGGGGGGTTCAAGGCCCACGACCGAGGAAGAACAAAGGGAAGATACTTGAACTTTATTTCGTCTTCCATCACAGTGAGGAATGTGTAGGAGTCACTCTGGTGGATGTTCATGTTAAAATGTGTTTTTGAGTCTGTTGCTTTTAATTGCATGACTGCCCTGGCAAATGAAATTCCTCGTATGTTGCAAAACATACTTGGCGAGTAAAGTATGATTCTGACTCAATTCAAACAACATCCTGGTAAACTGCTGCTGCACCATTTCCAAAGCCTCCACAACCATGAAGTGACCAGAACTGCACACAATACTCCAAATTCTCACCAGCTTCCTTTTCAGTAGCAAATGGAAATGATCTGTGCATGTACGCAAGGTATTTTATTAACTTAAAAAAACATTATTTCCACCATTTATTATCAGGTCTGACTGTGAAATTTGGTTTCTCACGAAACATAGAATGGCTCAATTAATGGAATTGGTTTTTGCTCACTTCAGATGCGTGTTCTCTGGTGAACCATAGCTGAAAGGGATTATGAAGATAGTGGCTATGCAACTGATTAATGTCAAGTCACAAGTTGCAGAAATCCAGTTGTGCTCAGAGAGATTTATTTCTTCTTTATCACTTCATATTTCGACAGTGAAGTTAATTCTTGTTTCAGAGTTCTGTTTACCACTTATTTGCCTGATAGGAATGAAAATGAAAAGCTTAGAAACAAGGAAGCTTACCAAGGAAAGACAAAATATACTGGAGTAACAGCGGGTCAGGCAACATCCCCGGAGAGCATACTTCGGTGATGTTTGTGCTTGCAAGGATGGGGGGGATCAAGAAGGCTGGAAGAGCGGAGCTGCAGGAAAAAGCATGGCTGGTCAGGACCCTTAAGCCATTAATGTACAGAGGGACCTTAGAGTCCAAGTCCACAGCTCCCTGAGTGGCAAAGCAATTAGATAGTTTAGGTTAGTTTAGAGATACAATGCAGAAACAGACCCTTTGGCCCACCAAGTCCTCATCGACCAGCAATCCCCACACATTAACACTATCCTACACACACTAGAGACTTTTACATTTACCAAGCCTGTATGGGAAATCTCAGAGAAAAACCCACGCATGTCAATGGGAGAACGTTCCATGGGAAACTCCGTTCAGGCAGCACCCGTAGTCGGGATCAAACCCGGGTCTCCGGTGCTGCAAGTGCTGTAAGGCAGTAACTCTACCACTGTACCACCGTGCTGCCAATAAGTTGTAATCTTGTAAAGAAAGTGTATGGTATGCTTGCCTTTATCCATTGGTAACAATACGTATAAGAGTCAGGAAATTCTGTTGCAGCTTTACAGGACTTTGTTCGGCCACATTCGGAGTATTGTGTGCATAACTGGTCGCCCCATTCCAGGAAGGTTATGGAGGCTTTGCAGAGGGTGCAGACAAGGTTTGCCAGCTCTCAATAGAGTTGGCCAGACATGGATTGTTTTCTCTGGAACTTTGGAGGTTGAGGGGAGACCTGATAGAAGTATTTAAAATTATGAGAAGCATAGATAGGGTAAGCAGTCAGAACCATCATTTTCCAGGGTGGACACATCTAAGACTATAGCTTTATGGGTGAGAGGAGCAAAGTTTAAAGGAGAGTGCAGGGCAAGTGTTTTACACAGAGGGTGGTGGGTGCCTGGCATGCACTGCCAGCGGTGGTGGTTGCGCCAGATACAATAGTGGTATTTAGGTGGCTTTTAGATAGGTAAATGGATAAGCAGGGAATGGAGGGATATGGATCATGTGCAGGCAGAGATGATTAGTTTAACTATTTACCGTGCTCATCACTGACATTGATGGCCAAAGGGCCTGTTACTCTACTGTACCGATCTATGTTCTATGCCCTATCTGTTAATGAGATCAGCTTCAGACTGTCAACACTATCTTCTACAGATAATTCCTGTAATATCAGACTCTGCCATTGACCTTGCGATGAGAGGAGATATCCAGAGTTGTCTTGCAAATATAATAGAGGAAATCTGGAACTAATTTATTCCCAAACAGCCATGTTTGCTGGCATATGATTGGGGTGTTGAGGAGAAAGACTGACAGATTTTTTGTGTGGTTAGTCTCTGTCTGGGGAAATGGAGCAAAGGCTGGCAAATGTATTTGAGGTACAGATCAGTCTTGATCTAATTGAATTGAACGGCTCGAGGGACTGGACTGGCTACTTCTGTTCCTAGTATACAATGATTTCGAAAACAACTTGAAATATTGAAGTAACTGAAACTGAAGGGTTGTCAATGTGCATTGCGTAAAATTAATCGCCCTCTATTGCTTCTCATTTGGCTAATTCTGAGTTGCTTGAAATCATTGGTAAAATTGCTAACTGCAGTTTGCTTTACTGTACGTTCCACACAATAAAAAACAAACCATCTCTGGGGTTTTAGAGATACAGAGAGAGTAGAAATGCAAGAGATGTATCAAGAGATGGAGTATTATGTTCAGTTTTGCACAGCCAGCTGTAGGAAAAATGTCATTAAGCTGGAAAGAAGATAGAGAAGATTCACGAGGATGTTGTCAGGATTTGAGTGAGAGGTTGAGGTGCAATCCCATCAATCCTATTTATCCTTTCCTGGTTTCCCTGTAGCTCAGAAACGTATTCACTCCCACATGTCCCTCACTCAGCCTTGATCTTTTTTTGCTGCTTACCCAACTGGCAATTTACAGCAGCCAATTAACATCTGTGGAGCATCTGTGAAGGGAATGGACTGGCGGTATTTTGTGAGATGGGAGCTGGGGCCGAGGAGGGAAGTGTTTTGATTTGGAGGAAGAGACTGCAGGGGAGGGCTGAGGTTTCAGGTGAGCTGAGATGAAGCTTAACCAGGACAAATTCCTGCACGAGGAGGCCCTCTTAAATTGTACATAGTCCTGGTTTCCCAGGTCTAGACTCTAAAGAAAAATTGTACTGGGAATTATGTCAACATATGTGTGACTTATAGTTATAGAGCTACAGTGGTTTGCACAAGTTTTCATACCCCTTGAACTTTTCCACATTTTGTCACGTTATAACCGCAAACGTAAATGTATTTTATTGGGATTTTATGTGATAGACCAACACAAAGTGGCGCATAATTGTGAAGTGGAAGGAAAATGATACATGGTTTTCAAATGTTTTTACAAATAAAAAACTGAAAAGTGTGGCGTGCAAAAGTATTCAGCCCCCTTTACTCTGATACCCCTAAATAAAATCCGGTGCAACCAATTGCCTTCAGAAGTCACCCAATTAGTAAATAGAGTCCACATGTGTAATCTAATCTCAGTATAAACACAGCTGCTCTGTGAAGGCCTCAGAGGTTTGTTAGAGAACATTAGTGAACAAACAGCATCATGAAGCCCAAGGAACACACCAGACAGGTCAGGGATAAAGTTGTGGAGAGGTTTAAAGCAGGGTTGGGTTATAAAAAAATATCCCAAGCTTTGAACATCTCACGGAGCAATGTTCAATCCATCATCCGAAAATGGAAAGAGTATGGCACAACTGCAAACCTACCAAGACATGGCCGTCCACCTAAACTGACAGGCCGGGCAAGGAGAGCATTGATCAGAGAAGCAGCTAAGAGGCCCATGGTAACTTTGGAGGAGCTGCAGAGATCCACAGCTCAGGTGGGATAATCTGTCCACAGGACAACTATTAGTCGTGCACTCCACAAATCGGGCCTTTATAGGAGAGTGGCAAGAAGAAAGCCATTGTTGAAACAAAGCCATAAGAAATCCCGTTTGCAGTTTGCCACAAGCCATGTGGGGGACACAGCAAATATGTGGAGGAAAGTGCTCTGGTCCAGATGAGACCAAAATTGACGTTTTTGGCCTAAATGCAAAACGCTATGTGTGGCGGAAAACTAACACTGCACATCACCCTGAACACACCATCCCCACTGTGAAACATGGTGGTGGCAGCATCATGCTGTGGGGATGTTTTCTTCAGCAGGGACAGGGAAGCTGGTCAGAGATGTTGGGAAGATGGATTGAGCCAAATACAGGGCAATCTTGGAAGAAAACCTGTTGGAGTCTGCAAAAGACTTGAGACTGGGGCGGAGGTTCACCTTCCAGCAGGACAACGACCCTAAACATACAGCCAGAGCTACAATGGAATGGTTTAGATCAAAGCATATTCATGTGTTAGAATGGCCCAGTCAAAGTCCAGACCTAAATCCAATTGAGAATCTCTGGCAAGACTTGAAAACTGCTGTTCACAGACGCTCTCCATCCAATCTGACTGAGCTTGAGCTATTTTGTAAAGAACAATGGGCAAAAATTTCAGTCTCTAGCTGTGCAAAGCTGGTAGAGACATACCCCAAAAGATTTGCAGCTGTCATTGCAGCGAAAGGTGGTTCTACAAAGTATTGACTCAGGGGGGCAGAATACTTTTGCACGCCACACTTTTCAGTTTTTTATTTGTAATAAAATTTGGAAACCATGTATCATTTTCCTTCCACTTCACAATTATGCACCACTTTGTGTTGGTCTATCACATAAAATCCCAATAAAATACATTTGCGTTTGTGGTTGTAACGTGACAAAATGTGGAACAGTTCAAGGGGTATGAATACTTTTGCAAGCCACTGTATACTGCACAAAACAGGACCTTTGGCCCACCTTGTTCATGCCGACTAAATTGGCATACTAGGCTCGTCCCATTTGCTTGCACGTGTCCCCTATCCTCTAAACCCATCCTATCCATATACTGTATCTGTCCAAATGTCTTTTCAAAAGTCATAATCGTATCCACTTCTATTGCTTCCACTGGCAGCTCATTCCAGATATGGGCTATGGTCTGAGTGAAAAAGTTGTCCCTGAGCTCCCTGTTAAATCTCTCGTCTCTCACCTGAAGCTGATGCCGTCTAGTTTTAGAATAATCTACCCTGGGAACAAGAAGTGGAAGAAATGTCCTATCAAACATCTGAGGTTGACAGTTAACTCAGGTGTGGTCAGAATTGTGCTCAGCTCCATAAAAAAGCATTGTATGGAAGTTGGCATGTGACTGAGATAAACCAGAACTCTGTCAGAATTTGCAGGCTGTCAGCTTGTAAACTTAAGAGAAAGTGAGAAAGAAAACTGGAACAAAAGAGATGGTTTAGGGTGGCAAGCAGAAGAGATTAGACACAAAATGCTGGAGTAACTCAGCGGGACAGGCAGCATCTCAGGATGGAAGGAATCAATGACATTTCGGGTCGTCCCAAAACTTCATCCATTCCTTCTATCAGAGATGCTGCATGTCTCGCTGTGTTGCTCCAGCATTGTGTGCCCATCTTCAGTGTAAATAGCATTTGCAGTTCCTTCGTACACGCAGAAGAGATTGATATACAAGTATGCACGGTGAAAGTATTGATTGATAAATATTCATCTGTAATAAGCTAGTCATCATTTGAATTCACGTAGAGTAAAATAAACGGAAGGGGTCTTTGCACAGAATAATAGGCCATCAAACCTCATAGACAGCGACAGGTTGATTTCCACATGCCCTAAATGATGATTTTAGTAATGTACGCTCAGCAGTTTAAGTACAGTTATTGTATTCCCTTAATTTGACTTCTGAGGATTGAATGGATTCTTTGCAGGACCAAAGTGGTTGTGGTCTTAATTGGACTCCTGGAGATAGTAGGTCAATGTCATTGGCAAGACTCTGAATCCCTTTATTAAACATGTTAGAAGTAATGAACATGGAAGGTTAAATCTTCACATTAGTGGGAGGAATTGCATATTAAAGATTCCAATTTAGCGTAAAAGTAGTTTAAATTTTTTTGATTTTTTTCCCTAATCTGTCATTGAATGTTGATTGGAATTTGAACGGAACATGAATAAGTCTTGCAGAGAGAAAGCATTAAAAAAAATTCTATTAAATATTAAAAATGCATGGGCTCATGAACCACTGTACTTGAGATTTCATTTTGTATGGGAAAACAATGAGCAATGTAGAATGAATACACTGCTTCAGTTTAATTAGGAATTTAAGTGATATCATTAGTCATGCCTGATACTGGTATTTACAAATCTAATATTCTGGATTTATATTTTAGTTTTAAGATTGCCATTTTCATCTTAGGCTATGATGATTGCATGAAATAAAGAAATTGGAACATGTTCATTTTCTTGAGCCTGTTGTGACTTGATGTTGGTGTATTTGCATAATTCCTTTTATCATTTGTTTTATTAATGTACACTCAAACATTGTGCTACATAGGCTGTTTCCTCATCATTCTGCCCGTTCCCTTGTGGGTTTGTTAGTTAAAATGATGGCCAGAAAGGCTGTAAGACAATTATCATAGAAGGGCCTGAAAATATTTGCCTCTCTGTAAACCCACAGTAATTAAGTCCAAATTTGCAATTGGCTTCAGGGGAATTCGATGTTAAGCGTGTGATTCTAAGAAGAAAAATCTGTTATCCACAAACTAAAACAAAAATAAAAATATATCTAACACAATTCCAGGTTGATTAAGGCTCAAGCACTGTTGCAGGGTTGAAGTAGCCAGCTTCATGTGTCAGCCGTGCCCTAGTAGGTAGTACTCTTGCCTTTGAGAAAGAAAGTTGTAGGTTCAAGTCCCGCCTCAGACACTTGAGTAATCTTGGTAACTTTCCATGGATTTACTCTTCCTCCTGCAGTCTGCTATCGTAGGGAATGTGTACAGTTGAGTAATAAATCTATTTACTTTTCTTAATTTAATAATTCATTGACCACTTGGACAAATGATTCCACTACCTGCATAGGTAGTTTTAGTTGGGAGGTGAAGGAGCTGACGGAATTATTAAATTGGAGTTCAGAGAAAGAACAACTCACTGCAATTTTACAATGGCCTCGAGAATTGTACACTGTCTTGGTGACAAAGGAAGCATGCCCAGTTACTGAATGGATTAAAGCTAAACTACATAGATGTTCAGATAATGAAGGAATTGAAGATTGGGGAAGTGGGAGTATTGGGAGAAAGAACGGAATTGGCAAAAGGAGTGGTGGGTCAAAGTACTGTGAAAACCGCTATGAAGTACATGAACACCATTTTAAAAACCATTTGGACAGGTATATGGATAGGATAGGTTGACAGATATGGGCAAATGCAAGCAAATGGGATGAACGCAGGGGAGCATCCTGGTTGGCATGGGCCAGTTGGGCCAAAGAGCCTGTTACTAATCAGTATGACTTTATGAAGTGGATGGAAAATCAGCACAATATAAGAGAAGCCAAAGGTTGAGATCACAGGTGGTGTCCCAGTGTGAAGGCTGGTCCCAATTTAGTAGCCACATCACTCCGACAGTGCTTTAAAAAACAAGGAGGCTTGGGACGTCTCCTGACAATAACTCCATCTCTCTCCACACCTGCTGCCTAACCCAATGAGGTTTCTCTGTGTTTTCAGATCAGTTTTTCAGCAGTTTATTTGCTTTAGGTCAACAGTTTCTAATCACCATCAGTAGAGAGTTGCTTGGAGTAGACTCTATGTACTTCTGCACTGGTAAATCTAATGAATTAAACATAGAGGGATACAGTTCAGTATCAGGCAAGTTGGCCCATCAAGTTCACGCTGACCACTTGGAACACATTTACATTATCCTACATAAATCCCATGTTCAACTCTCCACATTCCCATCTACTATCCCAAAGTTCTGCCACTCACTCACCTGTTGAATTGTTTAGATGGCTTAAGACAACTGGTTCACTGGAGTGTTCGACCTATCTGTGGCTCTTTCATTGCCGGAATCCATTGACAAATTAGAAGGCGAGAAGCTCGGTGCAGTGTGCTGTAGTGAGGCCGTATGGTGCGATGTCACTGGGGTGTAGGGCGTGCAGGTGAGTGGCAGAACTTTGGGATAGTAGATGGGAATGTGGAGAGTTGAACATGGGATTTATGTAGGATAATGTAAATGTGTTCCAAGTGGTCAGCGTGAACTTGATGGGCCAACTTGCCTGATACTGAACTGTATCCCTCTATGTTTAATTCATTAGATTTACCAGTGCAGAAGTCCATAGAGTCATAACCACACATCATGGAAACAAGCCCTCCAGGCCAATTTGTCCATGTCAACCAAGATGTGCCATCTAAGCTAGAACCACTTGCCCACATTTGGTCCAATCCCTCTTAACCTTTCCTATCCATGTATCTGAACAAATGTCTTTTGAATGATGTTGGTGTACATGTGTCAACCACTTTCTCTGGCAGCTCATCCCATATGTACCATCACCTTTGAGAAGAAGTTACCCCTCAGGGTCCCTTTTAAATCTTCCCCTCTCATCTTAAATATATGCTATTGAGTTTTTGATTCCCCTGGGAAAAATATTGTATTCACCCTATCCATACAACTCATGACTTTATACACCTCTGTAAGGTCACACCTCAGTCTCTTATGCCCCAGGGAATAACGCCCTAGCCTGACCAATCTCTCCCTATAGCTCAGCCCATCAAGTCTTTGCAACATCCTTGTTACACTTTTTAGCATTCTTTCTACTAGCAGTGAAACGGACACTGTACACAATACTCCAAGTCTGGCCTCCCAGCGTCCCCTACAACTGCAATATAACATCCCAACTCCTGCACTCATTGCCCTTACTGATGAAGAAGGGAAGCGTGCTAAATGCTTTGTTCACCACCTTGCCTGCCTGTGAAGACACTTTCAGGGAACTATGTACTGTACATGCTCTCCAAGATCTCCCTGTTCTATAACATTCCCCAGGGCCCTACAGTTCACTGAAGGCCCTGCCATTTTGCCTTCCCGAAATTCCCCACCTTCCACTTATCCCGTACAACAAGGGTCGGCAACCTGGTTCTGCATAGGGGCCAGGACGCATGTCTGTGAGCGGATGGCGGGCCACATCTATCACGTGTACACATGGATCCTGCCCCAATCCCGCTTCGGATGGCAGCCATCAAATCACGTGTACACACAGATCCCACCCCTTCGAGGACGCCACCCGGAGCACTGGCCCCTAGTTACAGGCGTTCACGAACACGGCGTACCTACGGACCATTGCCTTGGCTCTGTCCTGAATGCTCACACTCACTCATCCCCGACCTATTGACAACCCCGATCCCGACAGTGAAGTCCAGATACAGAAGGTGCGTGGCCGTGTCGGTGGCTTTGTGCAGGATGCGGTACACCCAGAGCTCGGCGCTCGGCTGCACTAAGCGTTGCTCGCCCCTCGGTGCTGCTCGCCGCTCGGCGCTGTTCGGCGGCTCAGCCACAGCGGCCGCCAGCGCAGGCCTCCTTGCGCCTGGGTGCTGCAGCGTCGGGGCCCGGGGGGTACCGGAGATGATGAAAGTCTACAGGCTGGATAATTACGGGTAAAAAAACAACGCTTTTGGGTTACGGGCCGCATTTGGCCCGGGAGCCGTAGGACCCCTGCTGTAGAATTTGGAAGTTTTGGTTATATTGTTGTAGTTGATAGGACCAGGAAAGGAGTAGTGATCTTGAGTTCAAGTCCACAGCTCCCTGACAGTAGCAACACAAGTACATTGGGTGATAAAGAAGGTGTATGGCATGGTTTCCTTCATTATTCGGACCATTGAGTATAAGAGTCAGGAAGTCGTATTGCAGCTTCATAAATTTGCAGTTAAGTCATACTTGGAGTGTTATGTGCAATTCAGGTTGCTCCATTACAGCAAGGATATGGGGTCGGTGAAGAAGAGGTTTACCAGAATGCTGCCTGGATTAGAGGATTTAACTGTAAGGAAAAGTTGGACAATCTTCCATTGTTTTCTCTGGCACTCCGTGTTTGAGGGGAGATCTGACAGAAGTGCATCTAATTATGCGAGACATAGATAGGGTAAATAGGCAGAACCTTTTTCCCCAGGGTGAAAATGTCAAAGACTAAAGATTGCAGAGCATTAAAGTGAGTGGGGACAAGTTCTATGGAGATGTGCAGGGCAGGTTTTTTTTTTACACAGAGCATGGTAAGTGCCTGGAACATGTTGCCGGGCTAGTAGTAGCAGAAGGGCTTAAGAGGTTTCTGGATAGGCACATGAACATGCACAGAATGGAGCTATATGGATCACGTGCTGGCAAAGGGATTAGTTTAATTTGATTATCATATTCAACACAGACATTGTGGGCTGAAGGGCTTGTACCTGAGCTGCACTTTATGTGCCTTTAGTTAAATTTACAGTGGTTCATTTGTGTTTTGTAAATAATTAGTTAGCATTATTTCACACAGCAAATAAATGGTTATTGTTTTTGTCGATTTGTCACGTTTTGAAGGAAACCATTGTATGTTATGTATGTACCACTCCGCACCATCGGTATGACATTTGATACATTGCTGTATTAGTGACTGCTGTTACTTGAATGTTTTTCATCTTCAGTGATGGATGTTAGATTAGAAGCTATTGGGCATGCAGAACAGCAATGTAGAAAAACGAACAACCACATATATTCATTACGATAAAACAAATAATTGCAAAATATTAAAAATTGCAGCTGAACCACATGTGTGTAAATTAATTAAGCTTGAATCTTGTTATTGTCGTTGGAACAGGAATCCAAAATGAATCATCGATAGTTCACTGTCCATTTCCTCTACCTTCCTGTCAGTAACTTGCTGACTTCGTTGAGACAAATATACAAAATACGCAGGCGTCTGGAAGGTTCAATAACCAATGAATCAAAACTTTCACAATTGTAACAAACCTATTCCCTTGCAAAACAATTGCAAACCACCATTTCTGCGATCAATGGTGCACAGATTGTGTGAAGATAATAGCCTTTGCTGGATTAATGTATTTTATCACTCAAAGCCTTCAGAAGCATCCTTTTATCTCGCTGTGACGAGGTTATTCTGTCATTGTGACTGGTAAGTCAGATTCACTTTATTTCTTTCTGGGAACATTGCCAAGAGGGGGCAGTATCGGATTAAACACTCTGTATTAACACCAGTTCACATTTCAAATTTTCTTTAATGCTTTTTTTTTAAGTCAAGCAAATGTAAATGACTTTAATTCCTATAATAGTTCTTTAAATCTTTCTTATTCAAGGGGTTGCAGAGTTGCTATTGTCAAGGTCATTGCTCTGTGATTGGCAGAATATGTTCTGTTCATTAATTGACACAAAGAAGGTCGAACACAATCAGTGGTAGGGTTAGCGCACAGGCACTGCTTTGGAACATTGTGATCACAGTGGCCCCTCTGATTTCAAAGAAGGTGATCTCTGGGCCAAATTAATGCAAGGAGAGGCTGTGCTTTTACTGCCGTCTATTAGTGAAGAATTATTTTGAACATATGCTCAAACGCAGCCTATTGTATGATAACCAGTAGAGATGCTTCCTCACAGTGCAAGACACCCGGGGTTGATCCTGACACTAGGTGCTGTCTGTGTGGAGTGTGCACGTTCTTCCCGCAACCGCATGGGTTTCCTCCGGGTCCAAAGACATGCGGGTTTGTAGGCAAATTGTAAGTAAATTGGCCCTAGTGTGTAGGGAGTAGATTCAAGGGTGGGATAACATAGAACTAGTCATAGTGTGAACGGGTGAATGATGGGCTGAAGGGCCTATTACCATGCTGTAACTTTCAATCAAAATCCATCTTCCTGAATATCCAAGGTCCATGAAGTGCTCTTCACAGCCCCGATTCTCTAAACAGTTCTGGTTATCTCATTACAGAAAAAGATGGGATTGTGTTGGACAGGATTCAAAATGATGTTCCAGGAATGGAAAATTTTAACCTGTGAGGAAAGTTTGAATGGGCTATGTTATTTTCATTATTCACACCCATTCTCGTCTCCAGAGCCATTTATGTGCAGGTTAGTGGTGGTGACTCAATGAACAGGAGAGAGCTGAACTTTGGAAAATACGTCATTGAAAGGTACATCACACGAATAGGCCTTTGAGCCGCACTGTTCTGACACAAAGAAGGATCAAACTCACGGCCAATGCAGTGTGGGCATTCCTTTAAGCTAGAGAAGCGGAGAATAAATTAAATGGACTGACGGCAAATTATTCAAGTTCAAGGTCGCATTTATTGTCACTTAACCAACTAGGGTAGAGTGAAATTTGATTAAAATTACCGCCATACTAAGTGAAAAGCAACAAAACACACAGCCACATAAAATAAAATTTAACATAAACATCCACCACAGTGGAATCCACATTCCTCACTGTGATGGAAGGCAATAAATTTCAGTCATCTTCCTCCTTTGTTCACCCATGGGCGGGGCCTTTGAAGCCTCCGCACTTGCCGCTGCCGACCGTCCGATGTTAAAGACCTCGCGTCGGGATGATCGAAACTCCAGCGTCGGGATTGGAACACTCTGCGGCTTCTTCTTACCTGAGACCGCAGCTTCGAGGTGTTAAAGTCCACAGGCCCCGCGGTCGGAGCTCCGCTGGTGACTCTTGGCAAAGGATTGCAGCTCCCGATGTTAAAGTCCACAGCGTGCTCGTGGTTTGAAACTCCGGGTCGGTCTCCAGGAAAGGCCGCACCACTCCACGTTGTAGGCCATGGGGGGGGGACGGAAATGTGACACGGAAAGAAATAGCACCACCGTCGAGGTAAGTGACTGAAAAAGGTTTCCCCCGACTGTGGAGGGCTCAAAATGCCCTGACCACGGACGAACAAAGAGGAAGATGACTGAACTTTATTGCCTTCCCTCACAGTGGGAAACGTTGATTCCGCTGTATGGGGATATTCATGTTAAATTCTATCGTGTGTTGTGTTCTTTTTATTTGTATGGCTGTATGGTAACTCAAATTGCACTGTACCAAAAGGTGCATGTGACAATAAATGTAAACTTGAACTTGAAGTACATTGTATAGATCAGGAAGTTAGGGTAACACGGAAAAAGAATAGCACAATAATTATAGAGAACATCAACATGCAACGAACCAAATTAGTAGCATTAATGTGCAAAACAAGTGCTTGTGGTGTGTACGAAATGGTCTCCTAGGTCATTATTTGGTGACACCAACAAGGGAAAAGGCTACATTAGATCTGCTATTGGGTAATGAGAAAGAGTTAAAGATGATGCGGTAGTACAGGACATTTAGGGAGAATTATTATAACATGCTAAGATCAAAAAGATCAAAATACTTGGAGTATTGTGTTCAATTTTGGTCACCCTGCTGTAGGAAAGATATCATTAAGCTGGGATGATTTATGAGGATGTTGCTAGGACTCGAGGGCCTGAGTTTTTGGGAGAGCTTGGGCAGGCAAGGACTTTATTTCCTGGAATGCAGTAAGCTGAGGGGTGATCTTACAGAGGTCTATAAAATCATGAGGATGAATGCACAGTCTTTTTCCCAGGGTAGGAGAATCAAGAACTAGAGGACACAGATGTAAGGTGAGAGGGAAAAAAGTTAATAGAAACCTGAGGGGCAACATGTTCACACAGAAGGTGATGGGTATATGGAACGATCCGCCAGAGGAAGTGGGATTGAGACGTGTACAATGACAACATTCAAAAGCCACTTGGACAGGTACATGGATAGGAAAGGTTTGGAAGGGTGTGGGCCAAATGTGGGACAAGTTTAGATGTGGCATCTGGCACAGCATGGATGGGTTGATCCAAAGGGCCTTTTTCCATGCTGTATGACGCTATGACTTTATCCAAAGTGATTTGAAACTACATTAACAAGATGCGGCATAAATAAGCAATAGCTAACATTGTAAAGAACTAATACGTAATATTATGCCAGAAAACTCAATGGAAAAAATGATCCAAACCGAACAAACAAGAGAGGTTAATGACAATATTAGATCAGCAAACAATATAATGTTGCCAAAGAAAATAGTGAGCTTGTGAAATGGGAAATAAAAATCATCTTTCAGCAGGAGGCCCGAAGCATTACTTTGGAAAAGGGAGGTAAATGATGAGGAAATAGAGGAACCAGGAACTGCAGATGTTGTTTTATTAAAAAAGACATAAGTGCATCAGTAACTCAGCAGGTCAGAATAAAAGGACATATTGGCTGCCTTTTTGAGGCAGCACCTCTTGTAGATCCTATTGATCTCTTTGATGGCAAGGAGGACAGTATCTTGACAGACTGAGCAACATCTACTACTTTCTGCAGGGTCGAACTACACAACCAGGTCAATAGACAATAGGTGCAGGAGTAGACCATTTGGCCCTTCGAGCCAGCACCGCCATTCAATGTGATCACGGCTGATCATCCCCAATCAGTACCCCGTTCCTGTCTTCTCCCCATATCCCCTGACGCCACTATTTTTAAGAGCCCTATCTAGCTCCCTCTTGAAAGCATCCAGAGAACCTGCCTCCACCGCCCTCTGAGGCAGAGAATTCCACAGACTCACCACTCCCTGTGAGAAAAAGTGTTTCCTCATCTCCGTTCTAAATGGCTTACTCCTTATCCTTAAACTGTGGCCCCTAGTTCTGGACTCGCCCACATCAGGAACATGTTTCCTGCCTCGAGTGTGTCCAAGCCCTTAACAATCTTATATGTTTCAATGAGATATCCTCTCATCCTTCTAAACTCCAGAGTGTACAAGCCCAGCTGCTCCATTCTCTCAGCATATGACAGTCCTGCTATTCCGGGAATTAATCTTGTAAACCTACGCTGCACTCCCTCAATAGCAAGAATGTCCTTCCTCAAATTAAGGGACCAAAACTGCACGCAATACTCCAGGTGTGGTCTCACTAGGGGTCATGATGCAACCAGTCAGCTTGCTCTCTGCCATACAAATTAAAGGATGTGGGGATAGTGTAGGAGAGTGAAAGGTACTTCGGTTTCTATTTCTTGTCTTCCTATGTTATGACGCAAAATGCTGGGGTAACTCAACGAGTAAGGCAGCATTCCTGGGGAACATGGATAGGTGGCTTTTCATGTGGGGCCCTTCGTCAGTCAAAACATCGTCCGTCCATTTCCTCCACGGATACTTCCTGACCCGCTGAGTCCCTGCAGTAATTTATTTTTCATCACCAAAGGGAGCTTTTCAATCCAATGAGCATTAATACAGCAGTGACTGCTGTGCCTGCTTGTAGCGGGTACTGAGGAAAGCTGGAAGGTTATGATCATAATTTAAAGGGAATAAATGTGTAAACCATTCGGTCATGAATCTTTCCTTTCAACGTATAAGCCTTAAAGTAACAGTAATATGGTTTTCACAATTCCACCATTATGTGCTGATAATCCCAGCAAATTGTTTTTCTCCATTTGACTGAGTTTCATCTTATTAAAGTTCATGTGTTGAAATATCTTTTATCCAAGCCTCTTTTATCAACCTTGCATTGTCCTCCAGATCAGCAGGGCTCTGTCTCAGTGTTAAGAACGGGAGCTTTTGCACTGATGGCCTCACGGCAGATTGTTGCTGAGGACACTCAACGGTATGGACTTTCATCTCGAGGTCCATTCAATTTTTCTACCCTTCCTTCACCAGAAATTATAGCATTTTGCCAATGCATTACGTTGCAGAAGAACACTGCTTTCCCCTGTCGTAAGAGTGAGCTGGCTTCAGCACTCTCCCTCCTTCACACAGAAAGGTTAGAGCACCAGCGGAGGCCATTCTGTCCATTGAATCCATGCCAGCTCTCTGCAAGGACAATGTATCTGGCACCATTCCCCTCTCCTTTCACAGCCTGCCATTAATTTCCTTTCATATATCAAAAATGCAAGTTCCCCAGTTGAATTCCAAGATTGTTTCTGGCATCATAACTCCCGCTAGGAGACCCTCACCTCCTGATTCTCCTCTTACCAGTCTTGTTCTCAACATCATTCTGTGTCCTCTGCTTTTGATCCTTATTCTAAGTGGAGCAGTTTCCCTCTGTCTGCTTTCTATCAACATACATTCTCCATGATTTTAAACCACTCCATCAGATCCAGTCCCAACCTCCATTGCCCCTGTTTAAACTA
This sequence comes from Raja brachyura, assembly GCA_963514005.1. The sequence continues at coordinate 28,372,091 of OY740806.1, read as the reverse complement.
TTTGTGTAAGTAACTGTGCATCCATATCTGAAGAAGGGTCCCAACCTGAAATGATGCCTGTCCATTTTCTTCCAGATGCTACCTGTCCTTTTGCATTTTGCTTAAGATGCCAGCAGCTGCAGTTCCTTGTGTCTGCAACTAAAGTCCCTCATACCTGGGTCATTCTAATACAACGCAGAAAAGCAGTCCAGAATCTTTTGTTATCACTTGCTAACTTCCAAGACAGCAAGAGATAGCAAGTATGTGGGGGACTGTAGATCTCCCATCAACTCTGGACAAGCTGATAAGAAGCAAAAGTGTAGTTGTACTTGACTGTGTGGGGATTGATAGACACTGACATGGCATGTAGTTGGCAGCAAGTCAGTACCTGGGAGGCAGAACACCATCACCCTGATCCACAAGCAGGAGAGGGAGAGGAAGGAGATCAAAAATGTGAAGACTCTAAATAAGATATATTGCCAGTTGAGCCACACCTGCTCTGTGGCTGGTGACTACCCCGAGCAGCCATACCTGGCAGCAAGTTCTGCGATGGCCTACTCAGGCTACAATTGCCTGCGATTGTGTCACGGGACCAGACACTTGCCTGGACAGCCCTCACTAGGAGATCTTTGACGGAATATTGCCCATGGGCACGATGAATGTAATACCCAACATGGCCTTTGGGGGCAGAACCCATAACTGAACGTGACTGCTCTGCAGCAAATACGTGGGTCAAACAACATCTGTGGAGGAAAAAGGACAGACGACGATTCAGCTCAGCACCCTTCTCCTAAAAGGGCTGTCCCACTTGGGTGACCTAATCCAGGAGTTCTGGCGAGTTTGCCCTTGACTCATACTCGCAGCATGGTTGACACAAGGTCCTCGGAGGTCTTTGTAACTCTCCTTCATGCTCAAGAGTAGTCCCCATGTACTAGATGCCTCAGCTAGGTCAGGGCCTATTTGCCCGCGAGTAAATAAACTTTGCCATGGAAAAAATCGATGTTTTTTTTACTCGTAGGTTTAGTCGTAGGTCGTAGTAGGTCGGCATGTTAGTCGTAGATAATCGAGGGTAGTTGAAGGTGGTCGTAGATAGTCTTCATCATAGTCGAAGGGAGGTCGAAGGAGATCGAAGGAGGTCGTCATCACTCTCCACTATTCGGTGTCCAATTTTCCCAAAGTTAGTCGTAGCTAGTCGAACCTAGTCATCAACATAGTCGAAGGAGGTCTTCAACATGACATTTTCTTCAAACTCTCCTAAACTCTTCTAAACCCGCCAATTTAGTCGCCCATGATAATGTAGGTGTGATTTTGGCGTGGTTGCAATGAGCTTCAGGCCCGGTGCACTTGAAACTTTGCCTCTTGGCCGAAGGCTGTAGAATAATTATTTCCTTCCCTCAGATGTGCAGACAGATTCTTCAGGCCAGGGCAGGCTGGTGTAGGATTAGTATCTGTGTGTGAATGGTCTGCAGAGAACAGATTATTGCACCTCCTGACTAACCCAAAGGCACTTTCTTTATGTATTTTCCTGATAAAGAAAGATGTAACAAAAGGCTCCTTTATTATTTTGAGGTGGAGGCAATAAAAGGATTTTGTAAGAAAGGTCATTGCACAGATTTGAACGTGAAAGTATTGACAATATCGAAGAATCAAACGCAAATGGACATGTTTTATTGTGAGGAGAAAATTAGTCTGAAGTGTATCTCATCAGAATCTAGTCACCTGTCTGACAAATATCCGCTGTTATTTGTGAGATTCATTCTGCCTCCTCTAAAATTGCTCCTAGTCTTTGAACAACAAGTCTAGGAACATAACCTGCTAGCCACTGCCTATGTGCCCGTGAGCCAACACCAGGCTACTGTGCTACACCTGCCCTCTCGCTACACCTGGTTTCTCAGAAATCTTTCTTTCTGTGCACTGGGATACCGTTCACTTTTAGGGCTGTGCTGACAGGATTGCCCCCCCTACTACAATCAGTCCCAACCCAAAACTTTGTCTGTCGAGTTCTGTCCGGCTTTACATTTCACTCCTCCTCTTTTCTTCGTATCTGACACCATTTTGTCTCCTTTTCACCACTCGCCTTCGTCCTTTACTCCATCCATTTGTAAATCAGACCCCTCTTCACGTGTATCCACCTGTCACTTGCCAGGCTTTGCTCTTCCCCCCACATCTCTTCTCCAGCTCTCTCCCCCCTACTGAAGAAGGAACCTGACCCAAACCATTGTCTGTCCATGCCCCTCTACGGATGCTGCCGGACCCTCTAAGTTCCTTCAGCACTTTGTGTTTTGCTCGAGATTCCAGCATTTGAAGATGAATTAGACATTGTGCAGCAATGAGACTCGACTCGGCCTCCACAACCACAGGTAGAAGGCGAACCTCAACAGGTAGTGACACTGGTGTTTACGTACTTTGTTTTTTTCAGATAGCTTGATGTAGCCACACACACAGGTGGCCAACAGGATGAGGGCAATGTTGGGTACACTTTTCCATTTGACATTAGGTGCTTGTTCATTGTGGTCTGTTGTCCGCACCCTATCCTGGATCAACAGATGAAGCAGCATGAGGGGTGGCACAGTGCTGTAGCAATTCAGTTGCTGCCTTATAATTGCAGAGACACAGGTTTGATCCTAACTGTGGGTGCTGTCTGTATGGAATTTGCCTATTCTAGGTGTGACTGCATGGGTTTTCTCCAGGTGCTCTGGTTTCCTCCCACATTCCGAAGATGTGCCGGTTTGTAGGTTAATTGGCTTCTGTAAATTGTTCCAAGCGTGTAGGATAGAACTAGTGTACGGGTGATTGCTGGTGGGCATGGACTTGATGGGCCAAAGGGCCTGTTTCCATGCTATATCTCTAAACTAAACTAAAGAGAAGATGGATTTGAGGTGCAGCAACACCAAGCACACCTCGCACGTGATGACCAGGTTTTTGCCCACCATCAAGAGGGAGCGCCGCTCCACCAGGCCCAGCTTTAGGATAACCTTGTCCATCGCTCCAGTTCATGACTGCCCCTCCCAGCCAGATCCCTCGCACCTGCAGACCATCAGACTGGTCTGTCTAATTGCTGAAGAGCAAGGCCTGGCTCTTCCCATGGTTGGCTCTAACTCCTGATGCCAACACAAACTGGTCGCAGATACTAACCATGCTGCAGACTGACCTGGATCCAAGCCAGATAGTGACATCGTCCATGTACAGGGTGCCTTGCAATGGACATTCCTTAATTTTGACCAAGGTCATGGAAGGATGAGTTGAAGGTTCCCATGCCCCGGCTCTAATTAATTGTCTTCAGTGTCAGTGCTCCTGCATCAGCAATAACTGATTGGGAACTGAAGTGAATCTTAATGGCTACTGGCACACATTTGTTCTGGTCCGGCCCCAAAATGGCTCCAGATATGGAAGGTTACCATAGTGATGTGCAGTTGAACCCGCCCTTTCCGTGTTCTAATTGGTGGGTCTGACAAAGGGCCAGTGTCTGTGGTTTGACCTGTTGGAGGAAGCCAGTGTGATGCATGTTTTGTGGAGCATCACTCTCTGTCGGCTGAGATTCCTACAAAGAGATCACGTCTGAAGCTCTCAGGTTTTCCGGGGTTTGCTAAAAGGCACGAGAATTCCACGTATTGGCACTTCAATGAACTAGAGAGGATCTGAGATAAAACATTGCTGCCTCAGTGATCGTGATTTTCATGCAGACAGGTACTCCTGGTGCTTAAAGGGTCTATTAAGGCACAACAAATGTGTTGTAACAAGTATTACTGGTTTATATCCAGATGCCACTCAAGCTGCTTAATAATCAGGTGTGACACATTCTCTCCGTGTATAAATATTGATAGTTTCCATGTAGTTTCAATTTTAAATTCAACAGTTTTGCAATGCGGGTCTATAATTTGTGGATCTCGGTTTTTTTCTCTTTGAATCTGTGCCAGGAATATTGAAATTTAGTCGTGCTGGAGATGATATAGCAGAGGCAGATCAAATTGCTCCCAAGTGAGTTTGCATTGACTCATGTCGAACAAGTAGCTAAATCAAACTTTATTTAGTTTGCCCAGGTGGGATTCCACACACACACACACACACACACACACACACACACACACACACACGTATACATATTGTGCATACATGCACATACACGCACGCACACAAACATATATATATATATATACACACATACACTCACACATACATATATATATGCTAGACTAAGTTGGACCTGTTGGGTCCCATGTTCACATGGGAGGGCTGGTCCCCCAACGCAATATTCTACCTCTCCACCAATTCCAATGTTGGTGGTCAGTGGGGGGCGTGGGGCCTTTCTGGAGCGCTAGTATGGGTGTTGTGGGCTGAAGGGACTGGTTTCCAGTGGGCTAGTGTGGACATGGTGGGCCGAATGGATTCTTGGGCTGGCAGCTCAGTCACTCAGGCCTGGTGGGCTGGCAGCTCAGTCACTCAGGCCTGGTGGGTTGGCAGCTCAGTCACTCAGGCCTGGTGGGATGGCAGCTCAGGCCTGGTGGGCTGGCAGCTCAGTCATTTAGGCCTGGTGGGCTGGCAGCTCAGTCACTCAGGCCTGGTGGGCTGGCAGCTTAGTCACTTAGGCCTGGTGGGCTGGCAGCTCAGTCACTCAGACCTGGTGGGCTGGCAGCTCAGTCACTCAGACCTGGTGGGCTGGCAGCTCAGTCACTCAGGACTGGTGGGCTGGCAGCTCAGTCACTCAGGGCTGGTGGGCTGACAGCTCAGTCACTCAAGCCTGGTGGGCTGGCAGCTCAGTCACGGCCAGAAATTCTGCCCAAAACAGGTAATTAATTTTAGACATTTTTCATCTATTTCTGTAGATCACAGCAATGAAGGAGGAAAGTCTATCCTGGCCTGGATCTCACAGGGAGCCAATGAAGGGAGGGAGAAAAATACTGGGTTGAGGTTTAATACTGGCAGGGGGAATACTTACTGATGGGCCGAAGGGACCCCTTCTGGGCTAGTACAGGCCTCATGGGCTGAAGGGACTTAAAACAAAATCTGAGTGAAATCTCAGTGAAAGGCACTTTTTCTGGCCTTCTGGACCCAGGTTCGATCCTGGCTACGGGTACAGAGTTTGTATGTTCTCCCCGTGACCGTGTGGTGTTTCTCCGAGAACTTTGGTTTCCTCCCACATTCCAAAGAAATACAGGTTCAAAGGTTAGTGGGCTTAGTATAAATGTAAAAATTGTCCCTGTGTGCCAAAGGGCCTGTTTCTTTAAACCTCTAAACCTAAACCAACAATATAATGCAGACACACAGAAAAGTGTATATACATACTCTGCATACGATAAACAAGTCTACACATAGGTGCACATGTATACAAATGTAAATAAATGCACACTCATAAATGCCAGTACATTCCATCCTCTAGACAACTATGCATGCACATGCACACTAACATGCACACACTCACACATCCAGACGTACCATTGTTTCTGAGTTTTCTAAGCTTTCTGTACACATTTACATACTTTGCTGTCCTGCCAACTTGCAATAGATGTACGAGATTACTTGCTTGCAATGCCACCACTTTGCCTTTTAGATAAAAAGCTTATTTTGATTGTATAACGAAAGACCAGCTAATTAGTGCTTTTGACGAGCTTCAGGTGGAAGATGTATTAAAGTGATACCTGTCAGCTCGTGTATGCAGATGGCATTATCAAAGCAATCTCAGAAAACTCTGAACTCATGTAGCTGTGATATTTACACTACAGATCTTCAGAAAAGAATCTGCTGGAAAATATGTCAATCCTGGATTATTCAGAGGGAGCGTTTCCCTTCCATCTCTGGGTGGATATCTGCCTATCCAAAAGTCTTACAGAGACCATCATTAAAACGATAAAAAATGAAGGCACCCTGTCAATTGTTTCACTTCAGCAGAAAGAAGAAAGGCGAACATCCCTCTAACAACCTCTGGAAGCCCTTGGCAGTGTTTGAAATACTTTTTAAGTGTTGGTATTGTCAGGAACCTGGCAAAGAGAGTGTGCGTAGCTCCTCAATCACCAACATGATGGTGACCTGAACATCTGTTCTGCTGATGCAGGAATACATATTGGACCCTGCGGAAAGATCGTAACATAAGATACTGTACTATAAAAAGCATTTAAAAGACACTTGGACAGGTCCATGGATAGGAAAGGTTTAGAGGGATATGGGCCAAACATGGGCAAATGGGACTAGCTGAGAAGGAGCATCTTGGACGGTACAATTGAGTTGGGCTAAAGGGCTTGTTTCCGTGCAGTGTGATTCCAGGACTCTATCACTCCTGGAGATTTTCCCTGATGCTCTTTGAAACTATGCCATGAGATCCATCGTAAGGAAGCAGAGAATATCTCAACCTGTTGTCTCATGGAGATTTGGGTCTTGTTGGCACAGAGTGGGGAGGAGGGAGTGTGGCATAAATATTCACTCAGAAGGGACCATGTATCATTTAATTCAGGATGTCTTTCAGGACCTGCAGATCAGGCAGGCGTTTTTATTCGGAATGAAATTTAAAGGACAAAAACATGCAAATGCTCTAATTATAGTTTCTCTTTTGTTTGTTGAGATGATATATCAGATTGGCTACAATCGTAGTATTGGCTCTGACTGGACATACACGAGCCAGCCACAAGTGACATTCATCACAATGGCTTCTGTGCGAATGATGCACATTCTCCATCAGTCTGTGACATGCATCATCTTTGTAATGTTGGAAATGTGGTGACTACTTTGCACACTGCAAGCTGCCACACGTTGCAAGGTGATGATCCCAGTCAAAGCCTGAGGGATAAATGTTGATTTTGAGACCAAGGACTACTTTGGAAAATGCCATTGGATCTCTAGCTCATTTTGCACCATCTTGAAAGAGTAGTAGGTCCTTGGTCTTACAGGTGGCATGTCTGATGGTGCAGCACCCCCTCAGCACTGCCTGGTGGAACAGAGTCCAGTGCTGTGTGACCTTCCCTTCCTGGACACTTCACATCACTGTTACCTGCGGCCCAGAGGCATCATTATGGAGATTCACAACTGGACAACCAGGGGCTACCTCCGTGCTGTTATACAAGGACATATTTTTAGTTTAGTTTATTGTCACATGTACTGAGGTACAGTGAAAAGCTTTTGTTGCGTGCTAACCAGTCAGCGGAAAGACAATGCATGATTACAATCGAGCCATCCCCAGTGTTTAGTGGGGCAAATATTTTCAGTCATGCCCAGCTAGAAGAGGAAAGTTGTTTGGTCTAACTTTTTTTATCTGTCTTCCAATTAATCTTTCGATGTCTGCTCCTTTTGATTTGATCTGTATTTCTACAAAATAATGTGAAGCTTGGGCTCTTTCTCTCTTGATGCATTTTTATATCATTTGGGGAAACCAACTCTTAAAAGGGAAGGTTCAACCATTGACCAGCTTTTGTAATCTGAGAACATTGTCCGTTCCAACAAACGCAATGAAATCAGACAAGACCACATCTGCTGAGCCACATTGAATATCCCACACTGCTAGTGCTAAAGCCACTCTCCCACATTCACCCAAGGGACCACAAAACTGCCGAATGCATTTATTTCACAGTGATGTGCTTGCTCAAAAAAAACCTCAACCCATAAAACAAGCCCATCTGCAGGAATGAATGCTGAAATTAGATCAACTTAAATTTGTAGAAGTTTTTCCTCAATCCAATTTCCTGTTTCTACCAATAATGGAAAATCCTAATTTGTTTATGTGCGAGCATGTCAGAACATGTTTTTTTTTTCATTGTTGTCTGTCCATGGCTAATAAATGCTATTTCTGCAAGGTTTTTGCTGTTAAGTCTGTATTACAGAGGAAGGTTTCTTGTCCACCTTATTTTCTCTTCTCTTGGATGTCTCCTCCAAAGCTTTGACTTGGTACTTGCTTTAAACTAAAACAAGTAACATATACGACCCGTATTAGTCACACTGACAGTTACCAATTACTCACTTTGCTGGCTTTGAAATCTCTTTGGTAGAAAAACCAATAGAGTATTAAATGATTTTCCTTTGGCAATTTCTGTTTTTTGCTTTTATTTTTGAAATCTCAGAATCCCAACAACGCTCCCACCTGTAATAACTGGTTCATGGCTCATCACCAATCACAGTCTCCTCTCCCTGTCACACACCCCCATCTTGTAAATATATACACTAATCATTTTCTCAGGCAAGCACTAAGGTGAGAGGGGGAAAGTTTAACGGAGATGTGCATGGAAATCTTTTTACACAGCGGTAGTGGGGGCCTGGAATGTATTGGCAGAGTTGGTGGTGGAGGCACTTACGATAGTGGTGCTTTTAGATAGGCACATGGATGTGCAGGGAATAGAGGGATATGGATCATCTTCAGGTTGATGAGATCATGTTGGACACAAACATTGTGGGCCAAAGGGCCTCTTCCTGTGCCGTAGTGTTCTATGTTCCTCCCAGCAGCGCGGTGAGTGGGGCCAATCCCATTCTACCTCCTTCTCCTCATTCGACCGCCTTCTCCCCATAACCCCTGAAACCTGTACTAATCAAGAATCTATCAATCTCCACCGTAAAAATATCCATTGACTTGGCCTTCACAGCCTTCTGCGGCAATGAATTCCACAAATTCACCACCCTCTGACTAAAGAAATTCCTCCTCATCTCCACTAAAGGTACGTCCTTTTATTCTGAGGCTATGGCCTCTGGTCCTAGACACTCCCACTAGTGGACACATGCTCTCCACATCCACTCGATTGGATTTGAAACACGATTGGATTTCATCTGATCGGCGCCATGTTGAGGATTTCCAAAATGTTCTGTTTTTGGTTTGTATTTCCAGTTGAATAAAGAAAAATACCAGAGTGTAGAATGTAGTGTTGCAGTGTTGTGGAGTCAGAGGGAGTCTGCAATGTGGTAGGTTAGAAGATTGGGTCTGTACCCTAGCATGTGGGAAGACCGTTCAGTAATCTGATAACAGTGGGGAAGAAGCTGTTCTTGAACCTGGTGTTACGTGCTTTCAAGCTTTTCTATCTTTTGCCCAACGGGAGAGAAGGGGGAGAAGGAATGACTTGGGTGAAAAAGGTCTTTGATTATGTTGCCTGCTTTCCTGAGGAAGGAAAGTGAAGTATAAATGGAATCAATGGTGGGGAGCCACATCTGTGTGATGGACTGGGCTGCATCCACAATTCTCTGCAATTTCTTGTGGTCTTGTGCAGAGCTATTCCCAAACCAAGCAATGATGCAACCCAATAGTATACTTTCTATGGTGCAACTGCAGAGGTTAATAAGAGTCATGGGAGACATGCCAAACTTCCTTAGTCTCCTGAGAAAGTTATTTTTTCCCTGTTGTGCATTTTCTATTAAGGTCCAACAATTGCACCTTAGCCACAGCCATCATTATACAATGTAGACAAAAGTGCTGGAGAAACTCAGCGGGTGCAGCAGCATCTACAGAGTGAAGGAAATAGGCAAAGTTATCATTATCCTAGTATTTTAGTGCAGGTGGGTCTCGACCCAAAACGTCACCCATTCCTTCTCGCCAGAGATGCTGCCTGTCCAGCTGAGTTACTCCAGCATTTTGTGTCTATCTTTGATTTAAACCAGCATCTGCAGTTCCTTCTTAAACAATCATTATGTTTTGCACCAAAATCAAGGTGCTGGAGGAATTCAGCGGCACAGACGGTATCTGCGGAGGGCATGGACAGGCGATGTTTTGGGTTGGGACCTTTCTCCAGTGATGGAATAGTGGTGAGAAAGTGGGTCAAAAGAGGCAAGGCGAAGGGGTGAGGCAAGACCAGGCAGGTGGTAGGCGGATCCCGGTAAGGAGAGGTTGTTTGAGAGATGAGGGTGAGAAGGGTGGAGATGGTAACCAAGGCTGGAGTTGATGCGGAAATGATAGAATATGATAAGGACGGAAAGTGTGGAGAGAAACATAGAATCAGATGGTGGGTAGAAGGGAATAGGAATATAGAGGCAAAATAGGGGACGCGGGTAGGCGGGGGTGGGTGGTCTACGGATGGAGGAGTAGGGGATATATTTTGTATATTTTCCAGTTACCACACAGACTGAGCTCAATGGATTTGCAATTGGGACAGCATTGCCGATTTGAGGTGCACAGATTTTCAGCATTGACATCTGTTTCCAGAATCACATCCATTTGTAGTGAAGTCACTTTCTGCAATGTTACAGTAATATAATTTACGCCCTTCCTGTCATTTTGAGCGCGAGCAGTGATGTTTTATTCTCTTGCAGCCGCCCAGGATTGCCATCTGTTGATACGCGGTGACAGTAAAGATGACATCATTCCCATCACTACTGACAATCCCCTGCAGATGGGGGGGGGGGGCGTTCACTAATCACAGGAACTGCCCGCGTGAAGTGTGGTGGAGTCATCAAACTGGGTGGTTCTGAAGCTTCCATTTTTTGTGTGTGCATGACACAGCAAACACAGAGGGAAAGGAACAGACACAATACTGAGATTACGCAGGAGTAATTGCCTTCAGCTGAATGATATCTTGTAGAATGCTGTTCTATAACATTCATTGTCAGTCCTCATTGGAGTTTGGTGGTTGCACATTAGATATTAAATTACTCTAGTTCTCACTTCTATTTATTGTCATCCAGACATTGACAATTGCTCCCTGTATGAAATTTGAAAACGTATTATGCTTCTCTCTTTACCCAACCATTGTAGCTGCTCATTTGATGCAAGTCACCAGTGTCATTTTAAAGTTCAGCGTTCATTTGCGAATCCTGGTGCCCTGACTGTAGCATCTCCTATGTAACAATGACAGGCTGGATGTGAACGATATCCTCCACCTCTAATAGATAGTTTTGATCATCTGAGAATGGGAAGTCTGCTCTTTCCCTTTTAACAGACAAGCACAGGCGTATGTCTGCCTTGGGACTGTTGATCTTCTGGGCTTCTTGGACCATTAGTATTTGCGGAGTCCCAAGAAAAATTGCCCTGTAGGACGGAGAGGAAATTTGCCTTTAACCGCTGGCCCTGAATGCGAATAAGATGTCATAGTGCCATGGAGTCGTACAGTACAAAACAACCCCTTTGGCCCAACTGGTCCATGGCAACCAAGATGCCCCATCTATGCTAGTCGAGTTTGCCTGCGTGTATCCGATATCCCTTGAAACCTTTCCCATCCATGTACCTGTCCTAGTGTCTTTTAAATGTTGTTATTGTACTTGCCTCTGGCAAACTCCTCTCTGGCCATCTCAGTACATTGGAAGAATGAATGTGTGGAGGTCAGTGGACAGATACAAAAAACAAAGAATGCTTTTTTCCCCCCATTCCTTCATCATATACGTTGGGGAAAATAAAACAAATTGAGTACACCTGAACCAACTTGGGTCTGCATATTACCACAGACATTCACACTATTCCCCCCATCTCATCCTCTCTTCAAAAATATACTTGCCTTCTCACTTTTGTCTTCACCACAGTTTTGATGAGGTATCGTCAATTCTGGCCCACAGATGCTGCCTGACATGCTGAGTGCTTCAGGTGAATGGGTCGCCTGTTTCACTGGGAAAATAACCTGTTGAGAACATAAGAATTAGCAGCAGTGGTGGTACCTTTGGCCCTCTAACCCTGCTCGATCAGTCATTAAAATCATGATTGTTCTCATACAGCCTGTCAATATCCCCTTGCAGCTTTTTAAAAAATCTCTCGATACTCTAATGTTCAGAAAAATATGTCAATTCCTACTGTATGTTAGATGAACATGAAAGAATGTAGTAGATATTTACAAAGCAAAAAGAACATAGTGCTGGAGAAGCTCAATGGGTCAGGCAGCATCTGTGGAGGGAATGAACAGACAACATTTCAGATCAGTCTGAAAGAAGGGTCCAGACCGGAAATGGCACCCGTCTATTCCCTTCACAGATGCTGCCTGACAGGGGAATTCATCCAGCACTTTATTTTCTTGCTCAAGATTCCAGCATCTGCCAACTCTTGTCTCTAGACAATTGCAAAGTTTCACTGCTCTTTGAGTGAAGATATTTCTCATCTCTGTCCTTAAAATGCCTAAATCCTGAACTGTCCTCCCTGTCGAAAACGCCTCAGTTAAGGACGCCATCCTCCCACGTAGCCTGACGAGCCCAACAAGGATTTCATAAATTCTAATGAATGTCCCCCTATTCTTTGAAATTCAGTTCTTTGACAGTTCAAGTCTATTTCAATCCAGTGAATCTTTGTTGCAGTCCCTCAATGGTACATCTATCTACTCATTGATAAGGAGACCAAAACTCTACCTGTCCAAATGTCTTTTAAATATTGTTATTGTACATGCTTGAACTACCTCCTCAGGCAGCTCGTTCCATCAACCTATCACCCTCTGATTTAAAAAGTTGTTTATCAGGTTCCTTCAATCTTTATCTTCTCGCCCATGTCCTCAGTTTTTGATTCCCCTACCCTGGGTAAAAGACCCTGTGCAACTTGTTTAAACTGAGGCTACTTTCCTTTTTAGTTTGATGATTACTGTGATTAAGAAACTCCTACCATTTCTGTAACACAGAACATAAATGCTTCACCACTAAATCAATGCTCAGGACGAGCACTGAATTGCGTATCAAAATGTGCCAGTAATTGTATTGTGTACTGAAGAGAGCTCAGACGATAAAGGATGGAGTCTTGTGCTTGTCGGACAATGAATTTTAAAAAAGAAAACATTAGGAAATGTTTTGATGTTTTTGCAGTAATGAGAGCATAGAACTTGACAGCAATAAGATTTAGATTATTGAAATGATCAGTGGAATTAAAAATCTTCTTTAAGGGTTTTGAAACCTTTTACTTGATCTTTGCTTTCAAAATATATTTAGTCTCTCGTAACTGCAATGCAACAACTACTCCAATTACTTGTGTCTATCAGTCCATACAGAAGGAATCTTCCCCTTACCTGTGCCCCAACTGTATTCTCACCTATTTCTCCCCTCCCCTTCCTCCGACATTTCTTCCTCTGGCTTCACAATTTGCAATTCTTCCATCAGTCTGTCTCACCCCTTCTGCTTTTATCTCTGGCCTTTGTTCCAACAATCTATCTTGCCCGTGTCCACCTATTAGCTGCCATACTGGGGTGGGAGATTGCAACCATCACACGGGTCCAACCTGATTCGATTAATGCAATCAACCCAACGTGCACAAACAAGATCAAACAGAACAAGTTGACCCTCAACTTTAGGCCGTGCACGCCATATGCAAGAAGAAGCTGCTATACTTTGTCCTGTCTCTTCTCTCTTTCTTACTCCCCCCACCCCTTCCCAATCAGTCTGAAAAACAGTCCCGATGTAAAACCCCAAAACGTCACCCATCTGTTCTCCAGAAATGCTGCCTGACCCGCTGAGTCACTCCAGCACTCAGTTATTTTCAGAATAAATCCATTGTAGTCATTCTGGTGTGAGCAGATGAATCTTCTTTTATATGGTGTATGTACAGTTTTTGCATGTACCTGAATGTTAATTGGGAACAAGTTGTGAACAAAATCCCAAATTATTCCTTTTGTTCCTCATTATTTCCTTCATTGAACTTCTGGTAATATGTTTATTCAATCTGAAATCAAATTAAAGAAGTGTACACTGTTTGTCTCCCTGTCTGCAAAGGTGTTTACAATTACTCTTCCCACCTCAACACTTTACTCAGGGCCCTGCAATTGCAAAAATATATACTATATATCCAACAATTACCTAAAAGCTTCAGTGAAGTTTGTTGGTAGTTGACCTAAATACATAAAATGCTGGAGTAACTCAGGCAACATCTGTGGAGTTTTTAGTTTAGTTTTGAGATACAGCATGGAAAAACAAGCCCTTCGGCCCACCGAGTGCATGCTGACCATCAAGCACCCATTCATACTAGTTTTTATCTTAACCCATTTATGCAACCATTCCCTACACACACAGGGCAATTTGCAGTGGCCAATTAACCTACAAATCCGCACATCTTTGGGATGTTGGAAGAAACCAGAGCACCTGGAGGGAACCCATGCTGTCAGAGGGAGAGTGTGCAAACTCCACACAGATAGCACCTGAGGTCAGGCTCTGGCACTATGAAGCAGCAGCTCTACCAACATTAGGGTGTGCATGCTACGAGCTCCTTCCTTCTACATTGAGCACATTCCACAGCATCATTCTTATTTAATTATGGGAATGCATCCGAGACAATCAATTTACTTAAATTCATTAAATAAAATGACAATAGACGGGATTTGAGGTAATATACTGGCAGTGTTTGTGGATTAGACACTGCTAACAAAAAAAGATCATGATGAGGACCATGGATAAAGTGAAGGCTCGCAGTCGTATTCCTATCGTTCGACTCTCTGCCTCTACCGCCCTTTTAAGCATTAAGTACCGGCCTCCCACCACCTACAGGCTGAAAAAAATATTTTCTTATCTCCCCTCTAATACTTTTCTCAATTAATATCGATATTCTCCAATGATTGATATCTCTGTTCATGGACAATGACCATTCAGCTCACCCGCTTTTCATTTACATATCTAAACTTAAACTCCCCACAGTTTCCATTATCCCACAGGAAGAAATAACTCCAATCGGCCAGCTTCTCCTCATAACTCTAATTCTTCAGCCCTGGTGGTATTCTTGTAATTGTCTCTTGTGAACTATCTAGTCTGATCATCTCTTTCCTCAACCTTTTGACCAAAACTGCTCAACTGTGGCTAACTAGTGTTTTATAGAAACCTAGCAAGGTCTCCCGATTCATGTGGCCTACACCTTGGTCAATAAGGCCAATAATAAGGCTGGTATGTTGGAGACACAAGGAACTGCAGATATTGGAATCTTGAGCAAATCACAAATTGCTGGAAGAACTCAACGGGTCAGGCAGCATCTGTGGTGGGAATACACTGGTATTGTTTTAGGCCGGAATGCTTTCTTAGACTGAAGAAGTATCAACTTCTTGAAGCAGTGTCATACTGAGGCTACTATCCTGTCTGCCATTGAACCTCTCTGTTGGTTTGATGTTCAAGAAGGAACTGCAGATGCTGGAAAATCGAAGGTAGACAAAATTGCTGGAGAAACTCAGCGAGTGCGGCAGCATCTATGGAGTGAAGGAAATAGGCAACGTTTTGGACCGAAACCCTTCTTCAGAGTGATGCAGGGTGGTGGGGGGGGGGGGGGGGGGGGGGGGGTGGCGGGAAGAAGACAGGAAGAGGAGGAGCTCTTCAACAATTGCTGTGTTTCTCCAGCAATTTTGTCTATCTTCGGTTGATGTCTCGGGTGAAGAGAAGATCTCTAACAGTGTAGTACTTCCCAGGCATCAAGCTAGAGACAACTTTTGATTGTTGAGATCAAGTCTCTGGACTTGCCTTGAATCCAAAACATCAAGGGCACGAGTGGAATCCAATTGAGATTCACACTGCCACTTCAGTCTATTGCATGGACAGCCACAAATCGTGAAATGTCTACCTACTAAAAATAAACAGACCAGCCATGGAGTTCCCAAAGTGAGCTGCTGATGAATGGAGACCTTTGCTTCAGATTAAGATAAGTTCTTTCTTAAATGCTACAACACACCAAATTACTAGCAACACCGGCAGAGGAGAGAGACTGACAACAATTTATCACCACAATCAAGTTCCATCTCAGTGCCTGTGAATGGGTTGTGAACAGTGGTTATGGAATAAATTGTGCCCGTCACTTGCTGCAATGGATCTGGTGGGATAGCAAACTGCGAGTGAAGGCAATTGAGAACCGCGATGGAGAACAAAAATAAATCTTCCAGGCAGCTGACGCGCTACGATTTCATGGAGCTTTGCGGTAGTTAAACTGTAAAACTGACTGCTTTAACTGTCGTAATGATGGCGCGTACCTTTAGTGAAATCTCCACCCAAGGGTGAACGAGAACATTCACTTCCAACTTAGGTAACAGCAACTGGGGAGGCATTTGCTACTTGATAGAATCTCACATAGATGTAAAGTGGCTCAGTGATCTTTGATTTTTCCATCTCCCAACGTATTCTGTTCTTCGAAGGTAGACAGAAAATGCTGGAGTAACTCAGTGGGACAGGCAGTGAGAAGGAATGGGTGATGTTTCGGGTCGAGACCCTTCTTCAGTCAGCCAGCATCTGTGGAGCGAATGGACACTCTCTCATCATTTTATATGCTGCTATCAGGTCTCCCTTGAGCCTCTGGGATTGCAGTGCAAACACTCCAAACATAGCTAAACCCTCCTCTTTCCCTGTGCAAATATCACCCCTTCAGGGCCTGTCCCACTTTTAGGTGACTGCTGGCGAAAGTCACTGTCACTCTTGAAGTGTATAACACATGTCAGCAAGCACTGGTTACATTCTTCTACTGAACTATACCCAGGGAGGGGAAAACGTTATGATTGCTGTTAACTAAGGCGGGGTTAATGGTACTGAGGTAGCTATATTATTGGTTGCATGCATAAACCATCTACATCCTTCCCCTTAGAAAATCAAATCAGGTTGGAAGCCATGACAACAGAATTAAACAAAATCCCATAACGGACAGGTGGCCTACTAATCCGACCAGAGTGCGTACGCACTCTCCCCCTTCCCCCGAAAGATCAGAAGGAACAGGAGGCTGCGAAAAAGCTGGGGAACCAGAGAAGGCTGCAGGGTGGGGGAAGCAGGAGAGTCAGAACCGCGAGTGACAACAGGTGACCCGCGCAGATGGGGACCGAGACATGCAGGGAACACTGGCTGGGACGGCAGCCGGCAGTTGTTATGAGAGTGGCGGGGCATGGGGGTCCGGAGGCTGCGGCTTTGGTTCGTTCACCGCAAGCAGGTGCTGACGGCTTCTCCGGTAGATAGTTCCTTCAAAGTCGACCAGGTACGATCGAGGTGAATCAGCCACCCCAACTACGGTAGCCAGGCGGGAGTAACCACTGGCGGTCTGCAACCGAACAACCTGTCCAGGCAACAGAGGATCGAGTGGTCTGCACGACCGATTGTGGGAACGCCGCTGACTGTCATGTTTCTCCTGAATGCGCCTCTGCACGGAGGCAGGCTCCAGCACCCGAGTTTGCAGCTGTCTGGTTGTTCTGGACATCAGACGTTGAGCAGGGGACCCCATGGCCGGATCCCTGGAAACGTTCCTGAGGTTCAGGAGATCCAAATACAAATCAGAGTTAGACAGCCTCGCCTGTTCCATCAAAAGCTTGGCGCTGCGGACAGCCCGTTCAGCAAGGCCGTTGCTCTGTGGGTACTCTGGGCTGCTGGTGAAGTGTACGAAGTTCCACTTATCGGCAAAAACCTTGAACTCGCAGCTGGTGAACTGCCTTCCATTGTCAGTCTGCAACCGGACAGGAGACCCAAAGGTGGAGAAGTGTTTTCGCAGCTTACGGATTACCATCTCCGACGTGAGGGATGTCAGCAAATCCACCTCAAACCAGTTTGAGTACGAATTGACCAGGACAAGGTAGTGGTTACCACGCCACTCAAAGATGCCGGCAGCCAGCGAGGACCAAAGATTATAGAGGAGCAAGATGCGCCACTCAGTGGAAAAGGTGTAGTATTACATGTGTGATTGTCGACGCCATTTTAGCGGACCAAAGATGGCATCGACTTTGGCGTGTACATCATTGGGAAACTAGGCTCCTCTATAATCTTTGTCTCTCGATCTCCCGCTGTGTAATCCGCTCCAAAGCTACAGAGCAGTTGCAAGCAAAGATTATAGAGGAGCAAGATGCATTAGAAAGTTATTAGATTAATTTGTAATAGAGCTTTACTTACCTCTCGATCCCTCTCTATTCCCTCTCTTATCTCTATCTCCCTCTCTTCTCTCGATCTCTCTCTCTCCCCTCTCGATCTCTCTCTATCCCCTCTCTTCTCTCGATCTCTCTCCCCCCTCTCGATCTCTTTCTCTCTCTTCTCTCGATCTCTCTCTTATCTCGATCTCTCTCTCCCCTCTCGATCTCTCTCTCTCTCCCCTCTCGATCTCTCTCTCTCCCCTCTCGATCTCTCTCTCTCCCCTCTCTTCTCTCGATCCCCCTCCCTTCCCTCTCTCCCTTCCTCCCCTCTCTCCATCCTTCCCTCCCTCCCTCCTTTTTCTCCCTCCCTTCCCTCTCTCCCTCCCTTCCCTCTGTGTGTGAGTTGGCAGCCCTGCTATGCCTTAGGTCCAAAAGAGGATAGAAAGAAATTACATAATGGTCTTTGTAAGAAGATTTTAATAAGCCCTTCTATCTGTCCCACCATATATTTATATGAATGTGTGTTTGTGTGTGCCTGTAATTTTGTGCACAGTGTGTGTTAAAGCAATACAAGGGAAGCTGCACAATGCAATGCAAGGGAAACTACACAAAGGTGGGGGCTGGGGAGAAAAGAGGGAAATGGGGGAACAGGGGGAAAACATTACAATTAAATTAACTAAAATATGTGAGGTGATAGATGCGCTATATCAAACACTGTTCCCTACAACACTGATTACACCAAGGATGATAGAGCGGATCGAAGGATCTTTGGAGCTACTATTTTACATGTAAACGTATATGAATCAGTAAATATTTGACATTAACCCAACGGCAATTTACATAGCCTTCCATAGACAAACGCATGCAATAAAAGTCCACATCAAAATATAATTTATTCAGAAGTCAATTAAACATTCCTGTTTACAGGCATCTCACTTACAACTGCTCTGTAGCTTTGGAGCGGATTACACAGCCGGAGGCATCCGCCAAAATGGCGGCCGTGACATTCCATTACGTACTACACACCAGTCCATTGGATTTCGGAGGAGTGGCATATCTTGCTCCTCTATAATCTTTGGCGAGGACCAGGCCAAGGCAGGAGCAGGTTGTTGCAGCAGGGGCTGTCGCTGCTGGTGTGGTGCAAGACTGTTGCATGTGGAGCAGGCAGAAATGCGGTCCCGGATATACTTGGCCATTCCAGGCCAGTAGAACTGGCACTGAGCGTGGGCGAGTGTTGCATCGACCCCGGGGTGTCCGCTATGGGCTGCGCGATAGTAGAAATCAAACAGGGAGGACTGGACTACAACGTTATGTCCCTTGACGATAACGCCATTCTGTAGCACCAGTTCGTCGCGGACCAGGAAGAAAGGATGTGTTTCAGTCGGCGCGCTGGAGCGCTTCGTTGGCCACCCCGATTTAATCACCAAGGCAAGCCGTTGCAAAACTGGATCGGTAGCGGTCTGCTCGGCCCAAAGCTGTAACTGCTTGGTGGGAATAAAGTCAACACCCAGTACTAGCAAGTCTTCTGTTTTGTAGGGTGGCGGGCACAGGAGGTCCGCGGGGCGCGGGACAGGGTGTCTGCAATGTGCATCTCGGTGCCCTTCTTATAGACGATATTGAAGTCGAAACGTTGGAGCTGCAGCAACATACGCTGCAGCCTGGCAGGGGCAGCATGAATCGGTTTGTTCAGAATTGTCACTAGTGGCTGATGGTCGGTTTCAACCATGAATTTGCTGCCAAACAGGAAGTCTCTGAACTTGAAGCAGGCGAACACTACCGCGAGCAGCTCCTTCTCAATCTGAGCATACCGCTGCTTGGTGTCCGTCATGGTGCGGGAGGCATAGGAGACAGGGTGTAGCGATCCATCAACAGACTGAAGGCAGGCCGGACTTCCGAACTTCTGCCCAGACCGAATTTGGAAGCGTCACAGGTGACGGTGATGGGGCGGCTCACGTCGAAGAACCTCAATGTCGGTGTGTTAATCAATCTGGACTTGAGACAGTCAAAAGCCTGCTGGTGCTGTTGGAGCCAGGCCCAGGCGATATCCTTTTTTTGTCAGCTGCTGTAGGGGTGCACTCAGCTCACTGAGATTTGGTATAAACTTCCCAAGGTAATTCACCATGCCCAGGAAGCGCTGCAGACCTGGCCCGTCGGTGGGGGCTACTATCTCGGAGATGGCAGCCGCCTTCGAAGGGTCGGGTTTTAGTCCGTTAGAGGTGAAAACATGTCCAACATACTTGACTTTTGAGACACGAAACCGGCACTTCTTGGGATTCAGTTTCAGGTTGGCCTTTCGCGCCCGATCCAGGACGCGGCGGAGGTTCAGGTCGTGCTCAGCAATGTCCTTCCCATAGACCAGGATATCATCCACGATGATGGCACATGGCAGGTCTGAGAATATCTGCTCCATCGTTTGCTGGAACACCTCGCTAGCGGAATTGATGCCGAATGGCATTCGCAGAAACTTGAATCTGCCAAACGGTGTGGAGAAGGTCGTCAGGTCAGAAGACGCTTTGCAAATGGAATCTGCCAAAATGAGTTCTTAGCGTCTAGGACCGAAAAGACGGTAGCCTGCCCGACCTGAGCCGCCACGTCCTCAACGGACCGCATGGGGCAGTGGGGTCTCCTGATGGACAGGTTTAAGTACTTCGGGTTGATGCACACATGTATTTCATTCTTGTCTTTCTTTAGCATGGCAACCATGGTGGAGACCCAATCGGTGGGCTTGCTAACCGCTTCTAGCACCCCCATTTCGACCATGTTGTTGAGCATCGCCTCGACCTTGGCTTTCATGGCGTGAGACACCCTGTGAGGTGTGCGAACCACGGGCGTCGCATTTGGGTCAATGGAAATACGGTAAGTCAGTGGTAACTTTCCCAGGTCGTCGTTGAACAGGTCTTGGTATTCTGCTACTGGGTCAAACGACAGTTGCACTTTGTGGACCATGCGGTCGAAGGACACCAGACCAAGATCCTGGCACGCACGGTTGCCCAGTGAGTCACACAGTCAGAACTCAAAACGTAAAAAAACAGGTTTCGCGTGGCCTTTTGCAGCACACCAGTTAAAGTGGCCCTCCCCACTGGCCTTAGAATCTCTCCTCCATAGGCATGTAGAGTTGAACGGTCAGCAATCAAGGCCTTGTTAGTCCTTATCTTGTTGAAAAGGTTTATTGACAAAACATTCACTCTCGCACCTGTGTCTAACTTAGCGAGGAGGGTCAAACCATTGACAGTTATTGATACGGAAGGATCGCTACGCTGGCCAGGTGCGTGGAGGAGGGTAAACACGCTCGACTCCTCTGGAGAACTAGCTGGTTCCTCGTCGTAGGATTCCGCTATGGAAGGCTGTGAGCCGTAGCAGTTATCAGATTGTGTCAGCCTGTTTAGATTAGGTCTGGAAGTCTGTACAGGTTTCCCACGGGCCGACAGGCCGCAGAGAAATGATTCAGTTTTTTACAAAAATTGCAGGCCTTACCATAGGCAGGGCACGTCGACAGTCTGTGGTGCATGTAGTTACAGTTCGGGCACCTCTTGGGGGCATTTCACCAGGACCTGGGTTAGCACACGGCAGGAAAGCTGTTTTTCCCATATGAGGCTGTGGTCTCTTAAAGCCAGCCAGGTTGATAGATTTAGTACCCGTATCACGGTGGTCATCTGGCAGTTCAACGACCTCAAACATTCTGCAGGCATGCATAGCTTTGACTAACGTTAGATCCGAATCCCTTAGAAGCTCACAACGCAACTTCTGGTCACGCATGCGAGTTACTAAAATATCTCTAGTGAGCTGGTCTGTCATGTCACCCAAACGGCACCGCTGGGTCAGATAACGCAAATCAGCAATAAAACATTCAACAGGTTCATCCGGCAACTGTTTCCTTGTAAAAAACCGTGCCATCTCTAGAATGCGGTTCCAGGGCAGGTCACAAATCTCCCTGAACCTATGTAGCAGGCAAGTGGGGTCACTGTCTGATTCTGCAGGAGTAATCACCACGTTATTCGCGTCCAGGACCGCTGGAGCGTAGGTGAAAGTTCTGGCTCTCCTCATGGCATCAGGTCCGACAAGGTTGAGGAGGAGGGAGGCTTTAACAGAGTCAGGTTCGGCGCGGTGCACGACGTTGACAAAGTGGGTGAAATCAAATTCAAACATGGCCCAGCGCTCAGATATGTCAGCATCAAAGACAAGCTGCGCGGGCTTTCTGCAAGAAGACGCCATGGCCAGAGAGATTGAGCACAAATAGGCACAAAATCAAAAGAAAGAAATAAAACCCAATAAACAGGAGACGCAGGTATCTTCCAGCTTCGACACCATGTAAATAAGCAATTCACATACCCTTGAAGTGTATAACATCCTTTAATGATAGCACACAGTCAGCAAGCACTGGTTACATTATTCTACTGAACTACCCAGGGAGGGGAAAACGTTATGATTGATGTTAACTAAGGCGGGGTTAATGGTACTGAGGTAGCTATATTATTGGTTGCATGCATAAACCATCTACAGTCACAGTCATAGCGGGACGCCAAAATGGACCCACCCTACGACAATGTCTACAACAAGCTACCACCTAGTTGAGGTCAAGCTACAACAAGCTACGTCAACTGGCGACACACTTCCTTGGACTTGGGACGTCCACCTATGACCACACCTTCGACAACCATGACCACACCTACGACAACCTTTGACCACACAGCCGGAAACCTACGACAACCGAAGTCAACCTACCTCCAGCCGCGACAATCTACGACAAGCTACGATCCTGTCGGCGACAAATGAAGACAACTGAAGACTTCTCTTGACGCCGGTACTGTCGCCGGTTGACGTAGGATGACGTAGGTTGTCACCAATTGAAATCACCGGGGTCATCACCCGGCTCAACCAACGTCACGTGGCGTCACCTTGCCGACAACCTATGACAGCACCTACAACATGAAAAGACAGGCAACGTCAAGCTCACTGTCGCTGAAAGGTTTGTGTTACGACACTTGAGGAGACAACTCCTGACAATACAGGCATCATCCCGGGTCACCCCGCAAATGTGTGTCGCCAAAAAAATCGCCTAAGTGGGGACTGGCCCTTTAGGTTCCTCGTAAATCCTTCTCATTATTCATTAAACATATGCCCTCTGGTTCTTGATCCCCCTACCCTGGGGAAAATACTGTACACATTATTCTATCTATTCCCCTAACGACTTTATACATCTCTATAGGATAACCCCTCATCTTGGTGCACTCCAAGGCATAAAGTCATAGCCTGCCCAACCCTCTCCCTCTAGCTCAGGCCTCAAGTCCTGGTAAGTGGTAACATCCTCGTAAATCTTTTCTGCGCACTTTCCAGCTTAATCTTTCCTGCAGCAGGGTGACAAAAACTGAACATGCTATTTCAAGAGCAGCCTCTTCAACATCTTGTATAACTGATAAAACAAAATTAGATAAGAAAGTAAGTTGTAAAGTGAACTGGTGCTAGTGTTTAAAAATAAGTGCTCACCCGTGAACATGAACCCAGTAATGAACACCCAGGAACGAGGAAGGTTACAAAAAGTGGTGAACACTTATTTTCTTCAGAGGGTCATGATGATTTTGAACTCTCTTCGTCAGAGAGCAGTGTAATCAGAGTCGTTAAATATTTATAAGAGAGAAGATGATAGGTTTTGCAAAGCAAGTCGTGATCTTATTGAACAGGATAGCAGGTTTGTGGAGCCATGTGGCCTACTCTTGCCATTCTTTTCCTTCTTTATATGATGCCGCACATAATCTTGAATACCAGTCCAAGGTTCTACAAGAGAGTTGAGAGTATTTCATTGTCATACGCACCGACAACAGAACAATGAAATTCTTACTTGCAGCAGCTTAACTGACCCGTAAGTACAATGCACACAGATAAAATATAATAATCCAAAATATCAATAAACTAATAACTGTAATATTAATCTGCCATAATAGTGCATAAATTAAAATCGGTAATGCAAACAAAGATTTAATAGGAACCTGCCCGGCAACTTTACACAAAGGGTGGTAGGTACGGTATATGGAATGAGCAGGTTGTTGAGGCAGGTACTATCACAATGTGTAAAAAAACATTTGGATAGGTACATGGATAGGACTGGTTTAGAGGGATATGGGCAAAACGCAGGCAGGTGGGATTAGTGTGGTTGGGGCATGTTGGTCGGTAAGGACAAGTTGGCCTGAAGGACCTGATTCCATGCTGTATGACTCCGACTCAAAAAGTTAATAGTTTAATTTTAACCAGCTGCAATTGTGTTAAAAGATTTAACGTTGCTTATGATAATTTTAATCCATGCAGAAAATTAATGATTCATTACACAGTTCATGAAGTGTTAACATATATTTATGCGTGCCTGTTTTATACCAGTGGATCTTAAGGTTCTTGATGCAAAACCACGTCTGTCCATTCCCTCCACAAATGCTGCCTGATCCACTGAGTCACTCCAGCACTTTGTGTTTTGCTAAATTAATCGAGAAGTTGTTAAAGAGTTTGAATTCAGTAATGCATGCTCGCTTTATACCAGTGGCTGTTAAGGCATGTCCCCATTGATTCCCACTTTCTGCTCATCCTTTTCTGACAGGCAAAAATTAAAAGCAATGTGCAGGCAAGAAGATTAAATAACTAATGTATTTCTTCACTTATAATGGTAATGACATTCTGAGCTTCTGGCTGAATTTCCATTACAGCACCCCATGAAGAAATGATAATGGGCCCCAGTACACAGACAAGTAAATGAAATGAAAAGTGTATTGTGTTTCATGTTAGATGGATTTGTCAGCTTTGAAATCAATCTGACATTATCAGTGCTATTCTCTTCTATTTCTGTCATATCTTAGGATAAATTATTCACAGCATGGCAGGTTTATAATAAATATTAAAATATTTTAGTTGTGACAAATATTGAGGAGAGACTCATTGAAGACGGTTCACTCATCTGCACTTGGTGCCAGCACTGTTCATGTTGCTGTAGAACATCCCATGGAACAGCCGACAACTGGTAAAGGAACAGAATCCAGGGTACTTCTGTGTTGCATTTTCTCTTCAACTTCCGAGCTTTCGAGCTTTCCCTCTGTGCATCAATTTTTTAACATTTTTCTTAGTTCTAATACATCTACCATTCATGTAAAGGGAAAAAACAATATGATGAGGATATTACACACAGAGACACAGGGAATGGAGGGATATGGATCATGTGCAGGCAGATTACATTAGCATCATGTACAGCACAGACATTGTGGGCCGAAAGGCCTGTTCTTGTCCTGCACTGTTTCATTTAGCAAGATTGCCTTATGGTGGTGTTCTTGATTGATGTTATTTTAAACATATCTCTCTCTCTCTCTCTCTCACGCCCATGCACAGAGTTACAGGAACATTGTTAGTGCTTTAGTGAGGCATCGTATTAGCAATTCCCGTGTTAGACTTTTCTTTTTGAAATATTGTAAATCAGAAATACATTAAGTTGGCAACAAAATAACAAAACACAAATTCAATAATTATTTTTTCTAATTTCTCTTTAATTTTTTTTATCGCATTGGTCATAGTGGGTCTTAGCGAACCCATGTCTAATCGTGTCTGGAGAAACAAGGAACTACAGATGCCTGTTTACAAAAAAGGACACAGAGGGAGTGGAGGGATGTGGATCACGTCTGCAGGCGGAGATGACTTTCACTTGGAATTGTGTTTGGCATGGACATCGTGGGCCGAATGGCCTAGTCCCGTGATGTACTGTTCTATGTTCTATGGTGAGATGAGCTGATGGTTGTGCAATGTTCAATTTAAGGGCCTG
Source organism: Raja brachyura (assembly GCA_963514005.1). Next base: position 28,346,687 of record OY740806.1, on the reverse strand, counting down.
TCCTACAAACATGCAACTCTATGCGATGAACGCGATCAAACTAGAAGCGGGGGCCGCGCGGAGGTCGGGTGATCCCCTGTACAGGGCCGTTCCCACCAGCATGCGCCTGCATGCGGCAAGCGCAACCAAACCGGCAGTAGGGGCCACGCGGAGGTCAGGTGAGTGGCGCAACGCGACGCAAAGTGAGGCGAACTTGGAGCGAAGTCTAAGGTAAGTTCGCCAGGACAGAGAGGGGCACACAGAGAGGGGCACAGAGGCACACACACACAGAGGGCCATGGAGCCACACACATAGAGGGTAACGGAGGCACCTACAGATAGGCTCACGGAGGCACGATGTCGGGGCGGTGCGTAATGCGTCGAGGCGACTGCGAGTCGACAAGCCGTTGCCGCGCAGAATTTTTGGACATAGTCAGTTTTTCGGAGCCCCGCGCGGTGTCGGGACGAACTCGGGACGAACTCCGCACAATTCTGCACGGCTCCGGCGATCGAAGTGGGACCGGCCCCGCGATGCCGGATGGCTCAAGCGACCACGTTAGGTCGAGCTAATCGCATAGAGTTGCATGCTGGTGGGACAGGCCCTTAAGACAACGTTCAGGCAGGGCTGATACGAAATGAGGGACATTCATGCCACAGCAGTGCCAGGAAATGACCAGCTGGAATTTGGCCACCCACCCTTGATATTTCATGGCATTACTAAAACCCTGACATAGCCATTGAGCAGAAACTCTACCAGCTGCCTCACAGCGACCCAGAGACCCGGGTTTCATCCTGATCTCGGACACTGTCTGTGTGGAGTTTGCACGTTCTCCTTGTGACCATGTGGATTTCCTCCGGGTGCTCCAGATCCTCCCCACATCCCTAATAAATTCTGATCTTTCCAATGAAGCCCGGATCACAAAAAGTAACTAAACTAAAGCTCCCACTATGTGCCACTTTTCCCCCATACTTTGTATTCCCCAGCTTGGTCTGCAGTGCTGCCTATTCTCAGACTCCATATGGTCTGCCTGTTACTCAATATAATTTATATCATGAAGCATGATTAATGTGTATAATAAAACTTTACTTGCTAATCTGTATTATCAATAGATACATAATACTGTACGTGCCTGGGATAAAGAGCAATCTTATTATGATTATTGATTTATATTTCATTTTGTGAAGGACTTGTCGGTAAACTCAATTACCTGTGTAGTTTTTTTCTCCAAGTCAAATGAATATTTGCTTGTAAATTTATCCCAGGTAACACGTAACTCTGAGACCAGGCTGATTCTGACATATTTAAAGTGGTCGGAGATAATTTTGACCTTGGATGAACATGTGAAGTGACAATATCGACTTGACCTCCCTTGGTAAACAAGCTCCAAGTATTTGTGGCAGGAATAGTGATGATGAGTTCACCAGATTGTCCAAATCCCAGTTGGTTCACCATTGATCTTCAGGGGAGCGAATAGAGTCATAATCAAGATTTGAGGAGCTGAGCTAGGTTGGGAGAGGCTGGGCAGTCTAGGACTTTAGTTTAGTTTAGTTAAGTTTATTGTCACATGTACCGAGCTGCAGTGAAAAGCCTTTTTGTTGCGTGCTATCCAGTCAGTGGAAAGACTATACATGATTACAATCACGCCGTCTATAGTGTACAGATGCAGGATAAATGGAATAACGTTTATTGCAAGATAAAGTCCAGTAACGTCTGATTAAGGATAGTCCGAGGGTCTCCAATGAGATAGATGATAGGTTAGGACCACTCTTTAGTTAGATGGTTCCTTATTCCTTGGAGTGCAGGAGGATGAGAGAATATCTTATAGAGGTGTATATTACCATGAGGAGAATAGGTAGGCTTGATGAACAGAGCCTTTTATCCAGAGTAGAGAAATCAAGAACCAGAGGACGTAGGTTTAAGGTGAGAGGGGAAAGATTTAACAAGAAGCTAAGGAGCAACTTTTTCACATAGTGGATGTGGGTATTTGGAATGAGCTGCCCGTGGAGATAGTTGAGGCAGAAACTATAACAACATTTACAAGGCATTAGGACAGGTTCATGGATAGGAAAGGTTGAGACGGATATGAGCCAAACGAGGGCAGGTGGAACTAGTGTAGTTGGGGCCACCTAGGTCAAGCTGGGCTGAAGGATTTTATGACTATGGGAGTAAATTTGCCATCCATGCCTTGTCTGCCAGTCTGTTTTGACAGAGCTCCAGGCTCTAGCTCAGTCTGTTACCAAAGACTCAGAGAGTGGTTGACTCTTGACCACCCACTGAAACCACCTCACTGCCCACATTAGCTTTTTTTCTGGAATTGTCACACTACATTGCTAAGATATTACATTTTGGATTCTGGTATTTTTCTCTTCACTCTTCCTATTTTACTTGAGTTTGGCCTGATTGAATTACTGTATAGGATTATCTGATCTGATTGGGTAGTGCACAAACAATATTTTACAATAATAAACCTAAACCTGAAGCAACTAATTCTGGAACCACAGACAGGAATTAAATTCTGGGCCCCAGCAGCGATTTTGTTGAAGAATTTAAAAGATGAGTTCCGTTGAAATCAGATTATGATCAATCTGGCAGATCCACCTGCTGCCAACAAGCCACAGTCTGACTTCTCCAGACAAAGGATGTCCATGCCTGATCCTATTCCATGTGGGGAATAGGCTCCTGTTTAAAGTTTATGGTACCAATGCTTTGTTCAGGCGATAAGGGCCCACTGATTGTCACTGGAATGAATCCAGGAAAAAGAAGTACCAACTTGAATCTGACCACGAAAGCAAAGGCTTCAATCAATGTTCCCGAGTCATGCATTCAAGTCTCATTATGGCAATGGGGAATATAAATACAGCTGCAATAAAGAAGGTAATTCCCTCTTCTCCCTTCTCTCGGTGGGAAGAAGTTAAAAAAAGGTTGAAAGTATGTATCACCAGATTCAGGATCAGCTTCTGTCCCGCTGTATTCAGATTACTGAACGGACGTATTCCCGATTTTCCAACCTACCCCATTGTGGACGTTGAACATTTCTCTGTGATTGTAATGCTATAATGCTGCAATACTATATTCAGCACCCTGGTATTTTTCTCTTTGCACTACCTGCTGTATGTGCATGGCTTGGCTGTACTCATGGATAGTGTGAATTGGCAGGATGGCGTTCAAAACAAAATTTGTCATTGTATCTTAGTAACTGTGACAATACTACTACCAAGATAGAACTGGTGACTTTAAACAACTGTATTCTCATTGTAAAAATTTAACGAATTCATGTCCTTGAGGGAAGAAAACTGTTGTGTTTTTCTGATCTGATCCATATGTAACTCTGGATTAATATCTGGATCATGGTTGAATTTTTAAACTAGCCTTTGTTATGATAGGGGCGGAAATGAAGCAGAGGTCCCAAGAGATTCCCTTCCCGTGGAACACATTGACAAAGGAACAAAAAGCAAACTGCTGGAGGAACTCAGTCGGTAGAGCAGCGTCGGGGGCGGGAATGAATAGTCGACTTCTAAGGTCCCAACACGAAACGTCGGCAATTCCTCTCCCCCTCCACAGATGCTGCCTAACCCACTGAGTCATTGCAACACCTTGTGTTTTGCTCCAGAATCTAGCACCTGCTGGATCTTGTGTATCCATGTTGATATAGGAGTCTGTAAAAGATAAAATTATTACTTAGTTTTAAAAACCTTTCCTGTTGTTGGGAAACTTTGGCGTCATTTGAAAAGTAAGGTGAATACATGCTGGGAAATGATGAAAAGTGACCTTTAAGAACAATAGCAAGTATTATCTTTGTAACATTTAAGCACGGCTCTAAAATTCTTGTACGTTCTCACCAGATCGTGGAATGAGATCAAATGCCACTCTTCCATAGGTCATGACGACTGTTATATTTTTCCTTAGGATTAAAAAATATCTTAATGTCAACGCTTTTGTTGCCAGTGAAGCCTGTCCTGCATTTAGTTAACTGTGATGAGGCAGCACATAGAGCAGCTCAGGAACAGGCCCTTCAGCCCACAATGTCTGTTCCGAACAAGATAAACTAATCTCTTCTGCCTGTATGTGATCTGTGTGCCTCTAGTCCCTGCATATCCCTGTGGCCATTGAAAGGCTTTTTAAAAGCCACTGTTGTATCTGCTTTTGCCACCGCCCCCGGCAGTATGTTCTAAGCACTCACCACCCTCTTTTAGTTTAAGTTTAGAAATACAGTGCGGGAACAGTATTCTAACTTGCCCGCACAGCTCCTTTAAACGTTCTGCCTTTCACCTGGATCTGGATCTGGATGTAATACGCTGAAAAGCTCTAGGTAGAGCATCACTCAACACTATGATGATGGTGGATGTACTAGTCGAGACGGAGATCCTTTTGTATGTCTTGATGTTTTGGAGACCTCTGAAGCTGGCTGGTAGGGTATTCCAATCCCTTGCTGTCTTGAAGGAAAACGAGTTAGAACATGCTAGTGAAGTGCCGTGTGGAATGAAATAATTTCCAGGTTGGTAGCTTCTGGTTGACATGTCAATGGGTGCTTGGATTAACTGGATGTGGTCGTCCATCTTTAAATCAATAGTTGTGTTCTAGATCTTGTGGAATGTTGTCAGTCTGATGAATGTGCGACGAGTAGTAGGTGGATGAAGTTTAAGGTCCTTTATCATGCTGGAGACTGAGCTCTGCCAATTGTAGTTGTTAGATATGAACCTTGCTGCTCTGTTTTGCACTGCCTAGATCTTATTGATGTTCCCTTAAGTGAAAGGATCCTGCACGGAGAAGCAATATTCAACATGTGGACACACAAGGCTTTTATATGCTTGGATCTTAACTTCTTTGGGTGCCTTAAACTAATGCCCTCTAGTTTTCTATGTTTCCACCCTGGGAAAAAAGTCCTGACTCTCTACCCTATCTATGCCTCTCATAATTTTCTATACGTTTATCAGGTCTCCCCTCGTCCCCTGGCACTGCAGAGGAAATAATCCAAATCTGTCCAACCTTTCCTTGTGGCTAACATTCCCTAATGCAGGCAGCATTGGGCACCCACTCCAATGCCGATACATCCTTTGTGTAATGGGGCAACGGCAACTGCACAACATTACTTCAAATCCAGCAGAAACAATGTCAATAGACAATAGGTGCAGGTGTAGGCCATTCGGCCCCTTGAGCCAGCACCACCATTCAATGTGATCATGGCTGTTCATCCACAATCAGTACCCCGTCCCTGTCTTCTCCCCATATCCCCTGTCTTAGGGAGCTGAATCATGACTTTCTGAAATATGGCCACAGATACAAATTATGGGGGAATTAGTCAATGTGCAGGCTATCGAGGGAGACTCACTGCATGTAGCTCCCTTTATAATTAAGGCACAAGAAACTGGAATCTTTGGGAATGCTGTAACCATGAGCAAAACACAAAGTGCTGTAGGTACAGTAAGTGCTCTAGCCTTTGTCACTAACTCTGTGCATCTATCAATCGCCACCCCTACATTTGTATTCACCTATCATTTGCCAGACTTTGCCCAACCCCTTACCACTGGAAGCTTTTCACTGTATCTCAGTACACGAGAAAATAAGAAGACAATATCAATAACATGTGGATGAAGTCCAACCCTTTGAGATTAGACTGCTTTCACTGCTGCAACTTCACCACGGTTTGCAAAACTCCACCTCACGCACCTTTGGGAGCATAATATGTGATGTGGATGGCTGTTTTCTTTGCAAGAGAGGAACTTTCACTTTTGGGGGCTAATCGATAGTTTTACTTTATCTTTAACAGTAAAAATACTGTTCTATACCATACATCCGGGGAGCCGCCTGCACGGCGGAAGCGTTCCGCCGAACGACCACGCCACCGGCCACCAGAACGATGACTAACAACTGGAACGCGCTCCGGTAGGCCCGCTGCACCCCACAGGCCTCCCAGGGGACTGCGCTGAAGTCAGGCGATGAGGCCTGTCTGGGCCGAAGGAGCCTCAGACGTGGCAGCAATTTAAGCCTTGGCAGTAGCAGCAGCGGGAGGCTTGGCGGCAGCAGTAGCCTCGGTGGCAGCAGCAGCCTCAGTGGCAGTGGTAGCCTCGGCAGCAGCGAGGCCTCAGCGGCAACATGGGCCTCGACAGCAACAGGAGCCTCGGTGATGGTCAGGCCTCGCAGTCGATTATGTTTTTCAGACTAATGTTGTTTACTAGAATTGGCAAAGAGTAGACGATGGGCGTATTGAGCATTTTGTAGTTATCAGGGCCAAATTGGAATTCCACCAGTACATTTTCACAGCATTTTAACGGGTATTTGACAATCAACTAATCCCCAGAGACTGGCAATAAAACCTTTCTTGGCAGTTTAAGGACCCACAGGCTTCAGAAGAGCATGTTGTTCTCCTTTCCATAAAAATTAACATTCCAAATGAATCTAGTTTGATTTTCACTAGTTTGATTGTCAATATATTAAATAAAATCAGATCTTATTTCCGATGAGGCATTGGGATAGATTTTATTTTGTCTTCTGGACATCTAGCTGATGTTGTGGGTAAGAACCCATGATATAAATGGATAGCAATGAAGATGAAAATCATGTCATTTCCATAACGAGCATCTTATTTGTAAAATAGACACAAAAGGCCTCCTCCATCGTCAGTGTGAGGATAAACGCTTATTGGAGGAACAGCATCTCATATTTTGCTTGTGCAGCTTACAACCCCGTGGTATGAATAGTGATTTATCTAACTTCAAGTAACCCCTGCATACCCTCACTCTCCATCCCTCTCCCACCCAAGTCGTACCAGCTTCAAGGTCACCTTGTTGAGGCTCATTGTTTGTACTTGTTCGCACCTAGCAATCAACTAACAATGGCCTGTTTCTTTTGTCATCGTTACTTTTTTGCATATCTTTCATTCCCCTGTTCCATATCTCTCTACATCACCGTCTACATCTCTCGTTTCCCTTTCCTCTGACTCTCAGTCTGAAGAAGGGTCGCGATTTGAAACGTCACCTATTCATTTTCTTTAGAGATGCTGTCTGATCTGCTGAGTTACTCCAGCTTTTTGTGTCTATCTTCGGATAAAACCAGCATCTGCACTTCCTTCCTACACCTTATTTGTAAGGTCAGTTTTTTACAACGATGAAAATCCACATGCAATGTAATCAGAACAAATTTAATGCACTAATTTCATTCATAGAATTTTACAGCACGGAAACAAGCCCTTCTACCCAACTTGTCCATGCTGTCCAGGGTCTTCCAATCTATGTTAGTTCCTTCTGCTCGTTTCTGGCCTACATCCCTCCAAACCTTTTCCTATGCATGTACAGTATTTGCTCAATTGTCTTTTAAAATTTAAGGTAGGCAAAAGTGCTGGAGAAACTCAGCGGGTGCAGCAGTATCTATGGAGCGAAGGAAATAGGCAACGTTTCGGACCACAACCCTTCTTCAGACTGATGTAGGGTGGGGGGTGGGGGGGGGGGGGGGGCAGGGAGAAGAAAGGAGAAAGGAAGAGGAGGAGCCCGAGGCCTGAGGGAGAGCTGAGAAGGGGAGGAGACAGGAAGGGCTACCGGAAATTGGAGAAGTCAATGTTTATGCCGCTAGGGTGCAAACTGCCCAAGCGGAATATGAGGTGCTGCTCCTCCAATTCCAACTACTTCCTCTGGCAGCTCGTTCTCTGTGTGAAAAAGTTGACCCTCAGGTTCCTATTGAATCATTGCCCTCTCATCTTAAGCCCTGGTCCTCTGACTATTGTCTATTGACTCTTGATTCACCCCCCGTATAAAAGACTCTGCGTTGACTCTATCTGTTTTTCAAATGTTTTTTCTGTATTTTATTTTCTTTCCTTGCCCATCTCTTACAGCTGCAGCTCTGCACATCAATGACCACATTGGTTTCTGAGGGGCCCTATTATTTCGCTAGTTACCCGTTTCCCTTTAATATTAATATACTTAAATCTCTTTGTATTCTCCATAATCTTAACTTCCAGAACTATCTCATGCACCCCATTTGCCCTTGTGATTTTATTGTTAAGTATACTTCCCAATCCTCTGAATTTCTCCAGGGATAGATTTGATCCCAGATGCCTATACCTGACCCACACCTCCATCTTTTTCCTAACTTCCTCAATTTCCCTCTTCAGCCTTTTCCATCCCTTGCGACAGCCTTTAGTGTTTCTCTTCCTTCGTTTGTACTCCGCCTGACATAATGGGTAAAATTGTAATAAACTATCAAGTTTCACTAGCAGTCTTTCTCATTTGTATTTTCATTGTACATGTTTCCTCACATTTTGCACACCAGATTAATGGTGCCGAATCCTATTTGCATTACTTCACACTGAAGTCTACTTGCCAATTCTTACCTTTAGGTATGCCGCCTTTTTTATTGTCACTTCTATTCTGCACATTTTTGCATCTTCTGCGAATTTAAAAGTGCCCCTAATCTATTCATACTAATATGCATTGAGCAATGTTTTGAAACTGGTACATAAATCATATTTTGCAGATGTAACTCTTTGAATTCAATGAAAATGTGCATTTTTCTCCAGTAACTTCCATAATCCCCAGTATGAGTTTGCATTTCAATAAAGTTAATTTATTTCAAAATCTATTATCTTCACTCAAGAGGTTTCTCATGTATATTTATATTTGGACACTATTTGGTACACTACTTTTATTAACAAAGTATATATGTGAAGTTGCATTTACCAATTAGTTTCCTTGAGCTGTAGTTCTCTCCCATCCCTAGAATACAAAACCTGTTTGCAAAAAACACAAAAATAATATTTAAGACAGCATAATAACTATTTCTTCATGGAAGAGGACATTTAAAATAAAATCATCACCCTTGTAAGCAGCACCTTATTAAAAACTGCATTTGATTGTGGGTTGAATAATCTACCACAATTAAAAGCAGTTAAATGAATAGGCAAAGACTTCAAGACTTCAAGAGAGTTTATTGTCATACATCCCAGATAAGACAATGAAATTCTTGCTTTGATTATGTCAAAGCAGTATGTGCCTGGAAGTTGGGGTGATGTGGTGGTTTTGCCGCCACTGTTTTGTATTGTACAGACACAAGAGGCCGCAGATGCTGAAATCGTGAGCAAAACACAAAGTGCTGGAGTAACTCAGTATATCAGGCAATGTAAGTGGAGAAAATGGACAAATGATGTTTCAGGATTGGACCCTTCTTCACACTGGGGTCTGGGTATCTTGTGTCTCTGGTATTTGACTGAAGGAGGGTCCTGAGGGGTCTGGACCCAAAACATTGCATTTCCATTCCCTTCACAGAGCCGCTGATTTACACCAGCACATTGTACTTTGTATTATATTGTATACGATTGGTTTATTGTATAAGTTGCTAAACCAAACCTCAAAGTCCTTGGTGTGATAAGGAATCACAACTCCAGCTGTCAATAAACTTAGAAACATAGAAACATAGAAAATAGGTGCAGGAGTAGGCCATTCTGTCCTTCGAGCCTGCACCGCCATTCAATGTGATCATGGCTGATCATCCAACTCAGTATCCCGTACCTGCCTTCTCTCCATACCCCCTGATCCCTTTAGCCACAAGTGCCACATCTAACGCCCTCTTAAATATAGCCAATGAACTGGCCTCAACTACCTTCTGTGGCAGAGAATTCCAGAGACTCACCACTCTCTGTGTAAAGAATGTTTTCCTCATTTCGGTCCTAAAGGAATTCCCCCTTATCCTTAGACTGTGACTCCTATTTCTGGACTCCCCCAACATCGGGAACAATCTTCCAGCACCTAGCTTGTCCAACCCATTAAGAATTTTGTAAGTTTCTATAAGATCCCCCCTCAATCTTCTAAATTCCAGCGAGTACAAGCCGAGTCAATCCAATCTTTCCTCATATGAAAGTCCTGACATCCCAGGAATCAGTCTGGTGAATCTTCTCTGTACCCCCTCTATGGCAAGGATGTCTTTCCTCAGATTTGGAGACCAAAACTGTACGCAATACTCCAGGTGTGGCCTCACCAAAACCCTGTACAACTGCAGTAGAACCTCCCTGCTCCTATACTCAAATCCTTTCGCTATGAATGCTAACATACCATTTGCTTTCTTCACTGCCTGCTGCACCTGCATGCCTACTTTCAATGACTGGTGTACCATGACACCCAGGTCTCGTTGCATCTCCCCCTTTCCTAATCTGCCACCATTCAGATAATAGTCTACCCTCATGTTTTTGCCACCAAAGTGGATAACCTCACATTTATCCACATTATACTGCATCTGCCATGCATCTGCCCATTCACTCAGCCTATCCAAATCACCCTGCAGCCTCCAAGCATCCTCCTCACACCTAACTATACCCCCCAGCTTGGTATCATCTGCAAATTTGGAGATGTTGCATTGAATTTCATTTCGGAGTCACGTGAGTGACTTCGTGAAGAGCCCGCCGGCGCGCATGCTCGACATATCGTCGTAACGCGTTGCTGCGACGGCTGGCGGTGGAGCGCGCTCCTCGCCAGCCCTTCATAAGGGGCCACGGAGGTGAGTATTCCACCTTTAGCTGGTGGTCCTTGTTGTCTGATTATGTCTTGCAGCAAGGACATGGATGGGAGTTCGAAGGGCCGGAGGACGTCAGGACGAGTTCGCCGGTCAACAGTTCCGGGGCCTTTACCATCGGCAGTACCTGCAGCGCAGGCCGGGACTCAGGCGGAGATGTGGGTAAGCCCTGTGTTCACAGGTCCAGATCCGCCAGCACACCACAGCTCGGAGGAGTTCGACGAGGAGGAGTGTGGTGTGCCGCCAGAGCAGGGGGACCCTGCAATGGCAGTCAGGTTGTCAGCGGGCTCGCTGGCGACCTCGAGCAGGGCGCGTGCCGTTGCACGGCCTGTTCCACTCAGCCCTCCGAGAAGGGGGAGGGGAGGAGCCCAGAAGCCTAACCCTGTTAGGGCTAAGGCATTGCCTGTCGCGGAGGAGCGGTCAGGTTCCAGGGCGAGACCCGGGGCGGCTGTGAGGTCCAGCCGGCACACCCCGACTCTCGACGCCGGGACGGGTCGGTTGAGTCGGGTCTCGTCGCGGTCGCCGAGCCCCCCATGGATGGGTGGGCGGCACCATGCGTCGGCAACGTCCACGATGTGGGCAGCCGGCAAGACTGCGTGGGCCCCAGGCAGCCATGCTTCGGCTGGTGCCGACACCTCGCCGCATGTGCCCTTAGTGGCAGCAGCTTCAGCTCTCGCTAAACGGAGGCGATTGAACACGCCCGCGCAGGAATCGCGCAGTTTCGCCTCGGCGGCTGTTAGCGACAACTACCGGCACCGGCAGGGCCTCGACGAGGTGCGGGCCGATGACAGGAGCCCGGTTTTCTTTTCAGAGCCGGAGGACTCCGACCACCTGAGTGTTCAGGGTGAAGGGCGTATTGACCGTATGGAGCGGCTGCTGGAGCTCCTGCTTCAACGTCAACAACAGCAGGGCAGCAACAGGCACAGGGCGTCTTCACCAACATCTACTATCAGCCTGGAGCAGCACGAGGAGGAGGTTCTGGTGGATCCCGTACCACCTCCGGTGGAGGTGCCAGCGGAGGAACTTTTGGATGTGGCGACCAAATTCGCGGCCCCACATACGGCTGGTCTTCCTCTCAATTCAAAGCTGGCAGCCACAGTGGACTTTCTTAATAATCAGGTGCTGCAGGAAGAAGTCCTCATCCAGGCTATGAGCCGTCACAAGGCTCCATCAAACTGCAACTCCCTCAACGTGCCTGTGGTCAATACGCCAATATGGGGCAACATCAGTGCGGCTATCCGTCAACAAGAGCTACAATTGCAGCGGATCCTGAAACTCCTCACGGCCGGTATTACCGCCTTTGCGCGGTCGGTGGACGAGGACGAGCTGAATTTGGACCAGGAAGATGCTCTGGCCTTATTGTGCGCGACCCAGCACGAAATCAACGGGTTTCGCAAAAACAGCATCCGCCCAGCACTCAACCCGAAGTTTGCAGGATTGTGCAAACCACCGCCGCCGCCGCCGCCCCGTCAGCTCTTTGGTGAGGACCTCTCGAAGAGAGTCAAAGAGCTTGACGAACAAGCCAAAACGGTGGGGATCATGCGCTCTAAGAGTGCCCCCACACCGTCCGGCTCAAAAGCTCCATACATTCGCTCACGAGGGTCGGCCAGTGCCTCGACGAGGACTCACCCTCTAGCTCCACAACGACAACAACACCAGAACCAGCACCAAGGGTCTTTTTTAGGACAGGGTCGGCAGAGACCTTTTTGGAAATCGAAGACGCCGCGCCCTCAAGCCAACCCAGCACCTCCACGGCCACCCACACGTGTCAAGGACCGCCGGTAACCACGGAGGTGAGGGGGTCTGGTTCTCTCTTTTCTCTCTGTTTAACTTCCCATGTTGGTGGTCGTTTACGGTTGTTTTTGGATGCATGGGGTAATTTTACTGGTGATGAGTATGTGTTGCGGAATATTCAGGGGCATAGAATTGAGTTTATTAATGGCGACATTCCTCCATCCCAGCACATGCCTGGTCGTACGTTCAAATTGTCTGCTGCAGAACAGGCAGCAGGTTACAAGGAAATTTTAAGTTTGGAACAGAAGGGTGTGATTGAGAAAACAGTGCATGAGCCAATTGAATTTGTTTCGAACATATTTACTAGACCTAAGAAGGATGGAGGCTGTCGTGTCATTATTGATCTAACCCGTTTGAATACGTTTGTAACATATACTCATTTTAAAATGGATACGTTTGAAACAGCCAAATCATTGATTTCTCATGGCTGCTTTATGGCATGCATTGATTTGAGGGATGCATATTATTCAGTATCCATCCAGAAAGATGATAGAAGGTTTTTGAAATTTATCTGGATGGGGCAACTTTGGCAGTATAAGGCTTTGCCTAATGGGCTTACCACAGCCCCTAGATTGTTCACTAAATTGGTGAAGCCAATCATGGCTTATTTGAGACAACGACATCATATAGTTATGGCCTATTTAGATGATGTCTTTATTGTGGGCCACACCCTGCAATTGGCTGAACAGGGTGTTGCAGCTGCTGTCAATATATTTCAACAATTAGGATTCATTGTCCATCCAGAGAAATCAAAGTTCTGCCCTACCCAGGTAATTAATTACCTAGGGTTCACGGTGAACTCAATGAGCATGAGGATAACTATACCAATTAACAAAATTGAGGAAGTCACTAAGGTGTGCAGAGATTTAATTGGCACCAATATACCATCGATTCGGCATACAGCCACAGTAATTGGCAAGTTAGTGGCTTTGTTTCCGGCAGCACGATATGGACCTTTGCATTATCAGAATTTGCAAAGAGCTAAAATTACTGCGTTAAAATGGAACGCTGGTCATTACGATCGATCTATGCAGCTGCCGTCCGAAGCGATAACTGAGTTGCAATGGTGGGTGTGTCACATTAGCAACTCATTTAAGCCTGTCAGGGAGGCTAATCCGGTGGTATATTTACAGACTGATGCAAGCTCCAATGGCTGGGGAGCTACTGATAATTGCTCTAGTTGTGGGGGTAGATGGGACACCCTTGAGGCATCGATGTTGTTGACTCAAGGGATTAACTATTTGGAGTTGCTGGCAGCATTCCACGGACTTCGTGCATATTGTTCCAAGCTTGTTGGAGCACACGTCCGTCTCCAAATAGACAACACCACAGCTGTGGCATATTTAAACCATATGGGTGGTACCAGGTCAGTTTCGTGTGACAAATTGGCTAACTCAATTTGGCTCTGGTGTATTCAAAGAGACATTTGGATTTCAGCTACCTATTTGCCAGGTGAGCTTAATACTGTGGCGGACACCAGGTCACGCAAATTTAATGACAACATTGAATGGATGTTGCATCCTGTGATTTTTGCTAAAGTCACAGCCAAATTTGGTAAACCGGACATTGACCTTTTTGCGTCACGGTTGAACCATCAGGTACCAGCCTACGTTTCATGGGAACCAGATCCTGGGGCAATAGCGCTAGATGCGTTCTCGCTGGACTGGGGGAATTGGGTTTTCTATGCCTTCCCTCCGTTTTGCCTCATCAGTCGGGTATTGCGAAAGATTCAGGCAGATGCTGCCAAGGGCATCCTTATTATACCCGACTGGCCCACACAGCCTTGGTATCCGGTGGTCTTTGACATGCTCAACGAACCTTGGGTCCTTTTGAAGGGTTGCCCACAATTGGTTACTCACCCTGTGTCAGGGGAGCCACATCCCTGCCATGGCTATTTAAATTTGTTGGCTTGCAGGTTCTGAACAGGCCGTTAGTCCAATACGGCCTCTCGGCTCGGACCATGGATACCATCGGGGCGTCGTGTCGAGAGTCCACAAGGCGAAGATACCGCTCGCATATTAAGAAGTGGGAAGCCTACTGCAGCCGCTCTCGCATCACGTACGATGACGTGACAATAACCGACGTCCTGGAATTCCTCGCGGGGTTGCACCATGATGAACACTTAAGTTACAGTGCCATCAACAGCGCCAGAAGTGCGCTATCATTCTACCTCAAGATTGGGGTAGGATCCAACAGGCTAGTGTCCAGACTCATGCGGGGTATATTCAATATGAATCCGCCTACACCACGCTATAATATCACCTGGGATGTCAGGGACGTATTAACCCTGCTCAGGACGTGGTCTCCCATGGAAGGGCTCCAACTGGACCAACTCACCATGAAGCTGGTGATGTTACTAGCGCTGACTTCAGCTCAGAGGGTACAGACACTACACAAACTGCGTGTCGACAGAATGACATCTACCCCTACAGAAGTAGTCTTTTTCGTTGACGAGCTACTAAAGCAGCATAGACCTGGGTGCACAGGGCTGCAGCTGAAGTTCCCGGCATACCCCGCAGATGCTAGGCTATGTTTAGCCTCACATATCCGCCACTATGTCAAGGTGACGGCACGCATCAGAGGAATGGAGAGATACCTGCTTGTCACTCATAAGAGACCTCATCATCGAGTGACAGTCCAGACGATATCCAGGTGGCTTCGAGTCGTCTTGGGTAAGTCAGGTATCGACACTAATGTGTTCAAGTCTCATTCCACCAGGGCTGCATCGACGTCAGCGGCGAGGGTCATGGAGGTGCCCATGGACCAAATTCTCGCCACAGCAGGATGGGCGAATGAAGCTGTGTTCCAGCGTTTTTATAACAAGCCTGTTGCTGCTCCTCTACAGTTCGCAGAAGCCGTGCTGAATGCAGGTCAAGAACGTGGAGATGTCCCCGCATGAGGGTTTTTTGATTTGTTATTAATAAATATGCTTTTGTTTTGCAGTATGAGCTATTGAGCCAGTTTGTTCCTCCCATCCATCCCTGGTAGTGGTGTGTCAGCATGGACGTGGTCCAGGGCGTGTAATCACAGAAGCTTTGAAGTCTTCACGAAGTCACTCACGTGACTCCGAAATGAAATAGTAAGATTGAACGAGAACTTACCAGTTCGAAGGTTGATCTGTATTTCATGAGGAGTCGAAGTGAGGGATTTCGTGCCCTCCTCGCCCAACCCTCAATCACCTTCATCTGGTAATCTTAGTCAATTCAATCATACTATGCGAAGTCATTTCTATTGTTGGTTCTGTGATTCCACGCCGCTACTTTGAAGTATGTCGAGCATGCGCGCCGGCGGGCTCTTCACGAAATCCCTCACTTCGACTCCTCATGAAATACAGATCAACCTTCGAACTGGTAAGTTCTCGTTCAATCTTACTATTCCCTCCTCCAAATCATTAATATATATTGTAAATAGCTGGGGTCCCAGCACTGAGCCTTGCGGCACCCCACTAGTCACTGCCTGCCATTCTGAAAAGGACCCGTTTACTCCTACCCTTTGCCTCCTGTCTGCTAGCCAGTTCTCTATCCACATCAATACTGAACCACCAATACCGTGTGCTTTAAGTTTGTATGCTAATCTCTTATGCGGGACCTTGTCGAAAGCCTTCTGAAAGTCTAGATATAACACATCCACTGGTTCTCCCTTATCCACTCTACTAGTTACATCCTCGAAAAATTCTATCAGATTTGTCAGACATGATTTACCTTTCGTAAATCCATGCTGACTTTGTCCAATGATTTCACCACTTTCCAAATGCGCTGCTATCCCATCTTTAATAACTGACTCTAGCAGTTTCCCCACTACCGATGTTAGATTAACTGGTCTGTAATTCCCCGCTTTCTCTCTCCCTCCTTTTTTAAAAAGTGGGGTTACATTAGCTACCCTCCAATCCTCAGGAACTACTCCAGAATCTAAGGACTCTGATGTTGGCTGACCTCAATAGTTGCAGGTCCCTAAAAATGCTGCAACCTTTTCCAATAGCTGTTACTGTCAGACATTAGTTCATGTGGTTTCCTATCAATTCCGAGCTGGGACCTCATCGCACTGATTGCCCGGCAAATTAGTGAAAAGAATTCTTACAAATAACAAACCTGACAACAAACTACACATTTGCAGGAATGTTAGAAACTCATATCACAGGTATTGCGTGTACTTGAAGAATTTCCAATGTGATGCATTAGAGGGTGAGGTATTTTGTTAATAGTTAAATTACTGCTACATGAAGTGCCAAATGTGAGTAGATTATTGTGAAGGAGTTATCATAACTCTGATAATCGTAATAATAGCTCACCTTCATTGACCTTTCTGCACCTCTTTCACACACTCCTTGTAATAGTTCCACTCACTGTAACTATCACTGTGATGAACTAATTTTGCTGATATATGTGCACCTCTGTATTAGCGATGAATGGTCGGACATAACTCTAATCTGTTTCCGATTAGAACCCAAGTTGATTGTGGAGAAAGATGTCTGGCTTTTAATACGCACTTACAAAGACGCAATGATTCTAGACAGGTTGATCTGTTCTCCCAGGGTGGAAATGTCAAAGACTAGAGAGGGGAGAGCCTCAAGGTGAGAGGGGAATTTGTACACAGAGAGTGGTGGGTGATGCCGGGGGTGGTGGTGGAGGCAGATAGGACTGGGACATTTAAGTAGCTTGTGGAAAGGCACTTGGATACATAGGGAATGGAGGGATACGGATCTTGCAGGCAGAGGAGATTAGTTAAATTGGCTCATATTCGGTATGGACTTGTGGACCAGTTCCTCTACTGTACTGTTCTATGTTCCAGAGTTATGTGAAACATAATAGCTGTGGTTATGAACCGACATGTGATCATCTTATTATTCAATGAAACCGTTAGTAACTGGGGTTATCATTTATGCGTAGTTCAACGCAATCCTTATGCTGCTGCCGATGATCTTGAAAATGTCCATTGCATTTGTTTGCAGTTCCGAGAAATCACCGATCTGAATTTCAGGCATTTATGAATTAGTCTCACCTCAAAATACATGATTTCATCGGGCATTAATGTTTTATAAAATATAATTTACTGCCCAACTAGTTATCCGAAGCTGACCAGTGAATTTTGTCTGCATTGTGTCTTCCTCAAATAAATAAACCATCTGGAAAGAATTTCAAAATATAAGAATATTTAAAAATACAAGAATATTTTAAAATAGATTAATTAAGATATACTGGATTCTATCTTAATTGTACAAGCTTTATACGATCATTACTAAGCATTCTGGAAAATATTTAAATGTAAAACAAATTGTAGTTTACGAGCAGGTGAGCTGTTTATTACAATATTTTACGAACATTGGAAGTTCATTGAGGCTCGGGCTAGTACTTGGCAGGGGATTTGCTTGACAGTGGCCATTGGGATAAGTAATTGGAACTTTGAGGTCAGCCGTCAACCAAAATCTGACTCTGAAAAATCAAACTGCAAATGCTGGAAATCTGAAATAAAACCCAGAAAATGCTTTATTTCCACAGAAGCTGCCTGCCTGTTCTTTTTTTCCCCATCATATTCTGTTTGTCTTTGAGTCCTTGCCTGAAAATAGCTTTTCACAGGGGTTGTGATTTCTTGCTAAAGAAAACCATCCTGTACATGTGCATTAGGGTTAGAGATCCATTAAGTATCTCTCCTGACCTCGTCTACTGCATTTGATGCTATCGATGTGGCTTCCCCTACGTCGCCAAGCCCGAGCATCAACGAGGCAACCATTTAGCTGACGTGAGCACTCTGTCCCCAATAGCAATCTCGAGGTTCTAGTTGTACATCATTTAAACCTCCTTCCCATTTCTTCCCCAAATGCTGCTTAACCTGCTGAGTACTTCCAGCCGTTGGATTTGTGCTCCAGATTCCAGCATCTGCAGTCCCTTGTGCCTCCATGAATTTTTTTTTGGTTGTTTTGTACAGAGTTTAATTCGATATTTGCAGATATTTGATTCAAATAATACATTTATACCCAATGATGAAGAAAAATTCTGATATAGGTTTCATGCAACTTTAGTTTAGTTCAAAGATACAGGGCGGAAACAGGCCCTTCGACCTACCTAGGTCGCGTCGACCAGCGATTCCTGTACACTAGCCTATCCTATACACCAGCGACAATTTACAATTTTTATTGAAGCTAAATCAACATACAAATATGTATGTTTGTGGAGTGTGAGGAAACAGGAACACCCTGGGAAAGTCCACGCGGTCGTGGAGAGAACATGCAAACTCCGTACAGACAGCACCCGTTGTCAAGTTCGAACCCGGGTCTTGGGCACTGTAAGGCAGCAACTCTACTACTGTGCCATCTCTAAAGTACTTTGATGGTTCCAATAACAGTTGATAATTGTGGATGGTTTGATCTACACTGCTGCACTTATGACACAATGCCCTTTCTTGAACCTTATTTTTGCATTGCCTTTTCCTCGTAAGATTAATGAACTAATGCCAATTAGTGCCAAAGTATGGATATATCCCCATTGTGAACATTATTATTTATTTAGCTGCACCCAAGAGCAGCCAGCTGAGAGCCCTATTGTTATTTTCCCTTCATTGGCAATAATTCAAATCTAGTCTCAAGAGCTGAAAAAGCCTGTGTTCTTTCATGTTGTCACTCTGCACTCAGGCTGGAAGCATCTGCAATTAAAGGTCAATTGAAAAGGCTGAGAGTTTTGAATGATTAGTAAGACCAATAAAAATTAAATCTGCATACTCGCCAACCTTCAGCTGAGTGGCATCTGAAGGGTTGTTGTGTTTTCTTAAGAGGGAGCCGGTGCCTTGTGCAGCGTTCCTTTGTTGACCATCCACTCTCCAGCTTGCTATTGTTTAGCGGAGGCTGCACACATTCAAATAAATCTTCAGCTGTTTCCCAGTTACCGACTGCTATGTATTTACAACAAATTGAGGTCAGTCTTCAGGTCCTCTGCCCTTCCCCAGACATCAGCGAGCAGGCTGACTAATGTCACCTTGTCACCTGCCTGGTGTCACCAAAGAGATTTGGGGGGCTGCCCATCAAAGTGATTGATGGTTTACCCATCTGTATGTGCAATGAATTGCTGTTAAAATAAGCACCAACAACTCCCTCATCATTAGTTATTCCTTGTGATAAAATGATATTCCATTGATCAAAGTAAAGCTTTGCTTTGAAGACGTTTCTTGTTACATTTCGTGGCTTGATCGTAGGGTAGAAACAAGAAATTGCTGATGCTGGACTATCTAGGAAAGACACAAAATGCTGGAATACCCCAGGGCAGCATCCCTGGAGAACACGGATAGGTGATGTTTTGGGTCGGGACCCATCTTCAGAATTCTTGCATGGGTGGGAGGAAGGATAGTTGTGGAGGTGGTGTTTCTCTGGCTGGTGTTCCACAAGGATTGTGCCACGACATCTGTTGCTTAAAATATATATTCATGATTCTGATGAAAATGTAGGTGATTTGATGAGTAGGTTTGCAGAAGACGCAACATTTGGTAGAGTTGTAGATAGTGAGGAAGATTGTCACAGGAAACAGCAATTGAAGATTTGGGCAGAAGAATGACAGATGAAGTTTAATCGATTTTTTTCACTTTGGGAGGTCAAATGTTAGAGGAAAGTATACAGTAAGTGACAGAACCCCACAGAAAATTAATGTACGGAGGATTCTTGGGGAGAAGATACAAAACGCTGGAGCAGGACAGGCAGCATCTCTGGATAGAAGGAACGGGTGACAATTTGAGTCGAGACCTTTCTTGCACTTGTGTGGACACTCAGAGAGTTATAGACTTTTGGGGAGATGTTCTTAAAGGGCCTGTCCCACTTACGCAATTTTTTCAGCAACTTGCCGGCACCCATCATAGTCGCTGCAGGTCACTGAAAATTTTCAAAATGTTGAAAATCCAGCGTCGACCAGAAACAGGTACGACTCTTTGGGCAACAACTCACAACCATACAGGCGTCACATGCCCTGCTGCGACTAAGATGGGTGCCGGCAAGTCGTCGAAAAAATGCCTAAGTGGGACAGGCCCATAACTCTCTGAAAGTGTCCACACAAGTGGACAGGGTGGTGTAGAAGGCATATACTATTTTAATCTTTGTTGATCGGAGCATCGGGTATAAAGTTGGCAAGTCCGGGTTGCAACTGTATAAAAGTATGTTTGGGCCCCATTTAGATTATTGTTGGCAGTTCTGTTTCTTCCTCCACAGGAAGGATGTGGAGTCTTTGGAGAGGTACAGAAGAGGTGCACCAGAAAGTTTTCAGATCTGGAGTTTATTAGATGTAAGGAAAGGTTGGATAAACTTGGATTGTTTACCTTGGAAGTCGAGAGACAACCTGATCCAACTATATGCATGGATAGCGTAGACAACCAGAATGCTTTTTTTCCCAGAGGGCATAGCTTTAAGGTATAGCTTAGAGGGGGAAAGATTAAAGGAAATTTGTGAGACTTTTTTTTACACACATGGATAGTGACTGGAACACGTTGCTAGGGGCGGTGGTGGAAGTAGACGTCAGCAATGTTTAAGAGACATTTAAACACAAACAGGCAGGAAATAGAGGAATACAATCCATGAAGAGGAATCCTGACCCAAAACATTGCCTGTCCATTCCTACTACAGATGCTGCGTAACCCGCTGAGCAACACTCCAACATGTTGCATTTCGCACAAGATTCCAGCATCTGCAGTGTGTGCAAGCAGATGGGATTCGTTGAGTTTGGCATCATGGTGGGTGCAGATAATGGGTTGAAGTGTCTGTTCTTAAACTGTTCTTCTCTACGTTTGATATCCCATAGCTAACACAATTAATATTAATTGGTTAATGCTTGTGGTGCTCTTAAAGCTCCTTTTGCTTTCACATTCATTCTGCTTATTGCATTGAAACCAGAAACATTCACACCAGCCTTGACAAGGTGGATATTGGGAGGATATGGCACCTGGTTTGAGAATCAAGAATTCATGTGCATGGTATTAGTATTGGTTTATTGTTGTCACTTGTACCGAGATACAGTGAAAAGCAAATCAGATAATACTATACATGAATGCAATCAAGCCAAGCGCAAGTACAACAGAGAGAAATACAAGAGCGCAGAATATAGTTTCTCAACATTGTAACGTTACAGTTCCAGAGAAAATGCCCAATGTACAGAATGAGGTTGGTTGGATAATCAGGATTATACCTAATTTGTGGAAGGACCATTCAGAAGTTAACAGTTTAGAAGGAGCTGTTCCTAAGAATGTTAGCGCACACTTTCAGGCTTTTGTACCTTCTGCATGACACGAGAGGGGAGAAAAAAGTCCTTGATTATGTTGACTGCTTTCCTGAGGCAGCGTGAAGTGTAGATGAAGTCAACGGTGGGGAGTTTGATCTGTGTGATGAGCTGGGCTACATCCACAACTCTCTGCAATTTCAGGTAAGCTATTTAAGATCAGATTGAGGAGAAATGTCTTTACTCAGTCGTGAATATTTAAAATTCTTATCCTCAAGAGCGCTGTGTATACTCAGTTATTTAAGACTGTGATCAAACAAAAATGATGCTCTAAGAGAATGAGAAAGATCTGCCACAGGACTGAATGTGGAGAGACTCAAGAGACAAGATGTCACACTCCTGCCTCTCTTTTTTCTTTTTCCATAGTTTAAAGTTCTGACAGGGGTAATATTTGTGGAGAAATCATACATCTTGGCTGCCGAACTGGCTGCCCATCAACTAGAGCTTTGGTTAAATATGTACAGTAATCTGCAGAACTGTGGAGTAAGAACAGAGGGAAGGGACCAATATGACAGATCTACAATGAGATGGGATAGACTGGATGGACTGAAAGGCTTCTTCTTAGATTTCTATTCTATTTTGCATCCAGTTATTTCAGAGGAACCTGCTCCAGCATTCAATGCGATTGTGGCTGAGAAGTGACCCAGCTCCTTAGACCTGTTTTTGCTTA
The DNA here is from genome assembly GCA_963514005.1 of Raja brachyura. The sequence continues at coordinate 28,324,508 of OY740806.1, read as the reverse complement.
CATGTCCCTCCTAAAAGACTGCTTCTAATCTCTAATTAAAGCCTCGACTCTCGACTTCTTCAACCTTCAATAGTTGTTTCTCACTGTTTACCGTATAAGTTTCTGATTAAAAGTTCAAAGGTCAGTTTATTGTCACGTGTACCAATTACGGTACGGTGAAACTCGAATTACCATACAGCCATACTAAAAAAAAGCAACAAGACACACAACGACCTAAAAGTTAACATAAACATCCACCACAGCGGATTCCCCACTGAGATGGAAGGCAATAAAGTCTATTCTCCCACGGTCGGGGCAGTCGAACCATTCGCTGTTGGGGCGATTAAAGCCCCCACGTCGGGGCGATCGAAGCTCCCGTGTCGGGGCGACCTCAGCCCCCATGTCGGGTATTGTCACAAACTCGGTTTGAACAATGTTTTCTGGATTGCCCTGTTGCAAAACCATTTTTGCAAAGCGCAGGTGCAGAAGAAATAAAATACAGCGTGCCACAGAATTATCAGCAGTTATTTATTTGTACTTTGCTACAGAATTTAATGTATTGCATTTCTGTGTCTCAGCACTTGGATCCCAAGCAGAATTTTGAAAGAGCTGCTGTGATTATTTCCCCTGCCATCCATTTTAAAGCCATAATTCTTAGTTCAAGAGCTTCCATTAAGAGTGTCTGATTTCCTTTCAAAAGGTAAACCCCGTCGTTCTCCAGGTTCATATCACGGTGGCTGAATTTTAACAGGATACTGCTGGGTGATGTAGGTACAGTGGACAGCAATGTAGAACCCGTTTGGGTGGAAGCAATGAATAGCAAGATGTAGCTTCTCGAAAGGAGAAAGCATAATTGGGGAAATATGAAAATCATGTCAGAAGGGAATTCTAGCTCATAACCTCCAGCAGAAACATCCCAATTAGAGAAACAGTCTCCAGGAGAAAGAAGTACCATCTTTGGTTGGAACATCGAACAGTACAGCACAGGAACAGGCTCTTCGGCCCACAATGTCTATGCTGAACATGACGCAAGACTAAAACTAATCTCCTCTGTTTGATCCATATCCCTCCATTCCCTGCATATTTATGTGTCCATCCAAAAGCCTCCTAAATGCCTGGGACATGCTGGTTGGCGTGAGCAAGTTGGGCGGATGGACATGTTCTTACGCTGCATAAGTCTATGACTTCAGCAGGACCAGCCTGCACCCCTATCTCTGGCAATGAGTTTCAGGTACCCACCACACTCTGTTAAAAAAAAGATGCCCCACAAATCCCTTTAAACATTTCCCCCCATTGACTTTAAAGCTATGTCATCTCATCTTTGACATTTCCCCCCCCAGGGAAAAAGATTCTCACTGTCTAGCCTATCTTTGTCTCTCCTCATTTTATAAACTTTTGCCCATTTCCTCAAACTCTGACATTCTAGAGAAAACAATCCAAGTTTGTACATCCACTCTTTATAGCGAATGTCCTCTAATCCAGACTGCATCCTGATAAAAAAAAAAACAAAGGAAGTCAGGCAAAATGGTAAATTAAGAGCTAGATGGATGGGAGGAGTGGGGATTTTACACGAACAAGCAACTGGAAGTATAAAGGAGGGGTGAAATTGAATGTGAAAGAATACTGACTAGTAATATTAGAACAAAGAGCAAGGCAACTAATCATAGATAAATAGGAGGATGTGGTCTAGGTTAAGTGTGTGACCTTTAGAGGGTACGGCTGTTCGTAGCAGGAAAGAAGGAAATGGTGATTATTTACATCAAGACCTTGCATCAGTCGTCACAGTGCAGACACTGCAAATATCCCAAACATATGTTCAGGGCAAGTTTCAAACAAGGTGGAGGAACTTGGAATAAGGTACAAGATATTGGAAGGACTAAAGGACTAAGGGCAGACAACCAAAGGGGCAACTTTTTTACACAAAAGATGGTAGGTTTATGCAACGAGCTGCTGGAGGAGGTTGTTCATAACATGGTAGGTACCATAACAACATTTTAAAATCATTTGGACAGGTACATGGATAGGTTAGGTTTAGAGAGATATGGGCCAAATGCAGGCAGGTGGGACTAGTGTAGATGGGACATGTTGGTCGGCTTGAGGAAGTTGGGCTGATGGGCATGTTTCCACGCTGCATAAGTCCATGACATCACCAGGACCTGATAGGTAGTTCTGAACGGGCCCAATGGATGTGGCTACAAAGAGTGTCGTGAAAACACAGATTGAATGTTATCGATACTTAGAGAGCCCAGAAGGTTGTAGTAGACCACAAATATGTCCCCATTCTTCATGAAGGCAGAAAGACAAAGAGAAGCACAGTTAATATCCGCTATTGGCAAGATGATGGATTTTATAATTAAGGAAGAAACAGCTCGTCATTTGGAGAAACATAATGTAATCAAACCAAGTCAACATGGTTTTCTGAAAAGTAAATTATGTCTGACAAATTTGCAAGAGTTTGTCAAGCTTGTAACAGGCAGGGTTGATAGAGGGAAACCTGTACAAATATTTGGATTTCTGGAAGGCATTTGACAAGATGCCATGAAAGTTGGCACACAAAGAGAGTGCTCTTGGCAATGGGAGTATTGTGTATATCTAAGATTGCAGACGAGGGAGTTGGAATAAATGGGTTTTCTCAAACTCAAAAGATATGGAGAGTTCCAAATAACAGGTCATTGAGTCATACAGCACGGAAACAGGCCCTGCGACCCAACCTGCCCATGGTAATCAAGATTATTGATCTCAGCTAGTCCCATTTGCCCGCATTTGGCCCATATCCCTCTAAACCTTTTCTATCCATCTACCAGTCTGGTCTTGGTCCTCAATTACTTACAAGTTGTTTTATTAACTTTGAAGAGACGTCAAGATTCAAGATTCAATTTAATTGTTTCATGTACCAATTAAGGTACAGTGAAATTTGAGTTACAATACAGCCATACTAAGTAAAAAGCAAAAATACACACAGCACATAAAATAAAGTTTAGCATAAACATCCACCACAGTGGAATCAACATTCCTCATGGTGATGGAAGGCAATAAAGTTCAATCATCTTCCTCCTTTGTTCAGAGTGTAAGGCGCCCAATTTTCCTGATGTCACTAAAAATGGGTTAAAGAGAAGGTTTGTGTGGGAAAGAACTGCAGATGCTGGTTTAAATGGAATTTAGACACAAAATGCAGGAGTAATTCAGCGGGACAGGCAGCATCTCTGGAGAGAAGGAATGGGTGATGTTTTGGGTCAAGACCCTTCTTCAGACTGATAGAGAGAGGATTCTTGTGACAAGGACGTGTCAACTCTGCAACAGGATATAGATGGGTTGAGTGAGTGGGTGTAAATTTGGCAAATGGAGTTGAATGTGGGAAAGTGTGAGGTCCTGCATTTTGACAAGAGGAATCAAAAAGCAGACCGGGGTGGAAGATTGCAACCTTCTCGCGGTCCGCCCTGTTTCGACTAATGCAATCAACTCGACGTGCACAAACGTAAGATCAAATAGAACAAGTTGTCCAACAACTTTAGGCTGTGCACGCCACACGAAAGAAGAAGAAGAAGAAGAAGAAGAAGCAGACCGTTAGATAAATGGAGAAACATTGCAGATGAGGAGCAGACAGAGGGATCTAGATGTTTTGTGCAAGAATTACCAAAGTTCAGTGGGCAAAAAGTAGATGATAATAATAATAATAATCGTAATTTATTAGCCAAATATGTTTTGCAACGTATGAGGAATTTGGTTTGCCATACAGTCATACCAAAAAAGCAACAATACACACAACTACATAAACATTTGACATAAACATCCACCACAGCGACTCCTCCACATTCCCCACTGTGATGGAAGGCAATAAAGTCTTATCATCTTTCCTCCTTTCCTCCCGCGGATGGCAAATAGCATATTGGCCATTACAACAGGAGGATTGGAGTTTAAAAACTGGGACGTGTTGCTACAACAGTACACCGCGTTGACGAGACTGCATCTGGAGTTAGTCTCCTGACTTAAGAAAGACATTCTGCCATTAAAAGCGCTCAAAAAGAGCGTCGCTCGGCTAATTCTTATTCTAGTGCGTTTTTCCCATCATGAGCAGCGAAAGAAGTACTATTTATATTATCAGGAGTTTAGAAGAATGAAGGATGATCTTATTGAAATGTATAGGATCCTGAGGGAACTTGACAGATAGATGTGAAGATGTTTCCACTGGCAGAATCCTGAACAAAGCACATAGTTAAAGATCAGGGTTGGTCATTAAAGCTGCAGTGCACACGGACAACTTGCCGAAACTGTTGAATTTCTGGAACTTCTTTCCCCAGGGGGCCTCTCATAACTTTCTAATCGTCTCTCAGGTCCCCCCGAAAAAAATGTTGACTTTCCCTAGAAAACAATACAACTTTGCCCAACCTCTCCATTTTGTTAATGCTCTTTAATGCAGGCAACTTTCTGGCAACCTCTTCTGTACCTTCTCCAAGCCTCCACATCCTTCCTGTAATGGGGCGACCAGTACTACACACAATATCTTATAGAAAGACCTTTGAGTCATCTGATAACAGCAGGGAAAAAGCTTTTCCTGAATCCGGTGGTACATGGTTTCAAGCTCTTGCATCTGTTGATGGGAGAGGTGAGAAGAGGGAATGACCAGGGTGAAAAGTGGTCCTTGATTATGTTGACTGCTTTTCTAAGGCAAGGGGGTGTAGATAGAGCCTATGGGTGGTTTATGGTGCAGCAACTTTGTGGTCTGAGCTTATGGCTTTCAAGTTCCCGAACTTTCATTCTTACCTTTGGCCAACGCACTGTGTGAATTAGTCGCCTCTGGAGAATCGCGAAGAGAGGGGAAAAAAAACATGTAATAGGAAGAGAGCTTTAATCTCATTAGCAATTATAATCAAGGTACAATTGTTCTATTACAGGGAAAATGAAAACAAGGCATGGAGTAATTTCAGCTGAGCATCTGCCACTCATCAAACCGATGTTGCTTTAATTGATACTAGAAGTAGTTCAATGTTTGAGCTTTCTTTGATTTTGAAGAGCGAGATTATGCATTTAAATCAGTTCCATTTTGCCAGGATTTAATACAACATGGTGACTTTTTTTTTTAACTTTGAGGGAAAGTGCTGGATGCAAGCAATCAGGCCTTCTCTCAAGGACAGATGCAATTGCTTTGTGACAGTAATGTCCTGCTGCGGCTGCTAAGATATAGTATAATTTCTTTCAACCTGTCAGACTTGGAAGGGAGGGAACGCAGGCTTGAATTGCTCTGGAATAATGTAATTTACTTAGCCTTGATTTTTAGCTGATTGTTCATGTTAAACAAATGTTTTTCTGCCACTAATAAATGACAAAGTAAGTTCTTCAATATTCCCATTATATTACAAAAAAACATTAAAGCACCATCAAGCATAATGATTGTAAAAAGGTCTCCACTAAACCAGAGAAATGAGCTTGGTCAGACTCAGGTGGGAATTCCAGTTTGTGGCTGATGTGTTAGAGTCGCATACACGCGGCAGGTTTGGGCAGTGGGACATGGGGAAAGACATTGTCCAATAGCCCAAGAGCCTACCTCAGAAGACTTCCTGTGACCATGTGGGTTTTCTCCAGGTGCTCCTGTTTCCTCCCACATTCCAAAGACGTGCAGGTTTGTAGGTTAATTGACTTCTCTAAATTGTCCCTAGTCTGCAGGATAAAACGAGTGTACGGGATGATCGCTGGTCGGCGTGGACTCGGTGGGTCGAAGGGTCTGTTTCCATGCTGCATCTCTAAACTCCAAACTAAACTCTAAATAAAGTGAAATAATTTAAACATTTTGCAGCAAAAAGCAAAAGAGGAACTCAATGGGTCGAGCAGCATTTGTGGCGGAATGGACAAACAATATGTCAAGTTGTGACCCATCATCAAACTCTGACCTGTCAGTCTGAAGAAGGGTCTAGAATCCAGCATCTGTAGTTCCTGGTGTATCCATTAAACATTCACCTTTTGCCCACAGTATCAGTGACCTCCACTTGCCCACCTCACAAACGTAGGAAATCTCCGTTCACTCCACTGCCCTTACTAGCAGCGGGTTGAGGAGTGGATGTTTTTGCAAGGAGGCCTTCTTCACTGGTTCCCCGGTAGACTCGTGGGTGTGTGTTGCAGGAGGGCAAGGATTTGGATGTGCAGGGGTCCCGAGACATGCTGGAGGCTGAGAGCACGATTCAGCCCATCCACCCACCCAACCCTCCACACACCAGCACAGTCTATCGTTCATTGAGGAAAAGGACGATTGGAGAACAAAATCTTAGGATTGACCTGAAATTGATGATGTACCAGACGGCAGCGATGCGTGCCCTTCCATATGCTCCAGTGACCTGGGCTACCTACACCAACTGCTTCAGGTTGGTACAACATAATCGACACATAATCCCCCGAATCCCCCGTTATCGACACATAATCCCCACAATTTAATCTCAGTGTCCTTTCCCAGAAAATGTCCCCAGCATTAGGGGGCGGGTCGGTGGGGCAACAGTAGAGTTGCTCTCACAGCATCAGAGATCTGGGTTCATTCCTGACCAAAGGTGCTGTCTGTACGGAGTTTGTATGTTCTCCCTTTGACCACGTGGGTTTCCTCTGGGTGGTCCGGTTTCCTCCCACGCTCCATAGATACTTGGGGTGCGGACTTGGGGTGGGGGGGGGGGGGGGGGGGGGGATCAGCCTGTTTCTGCACTGCATCTCTAAAGTCTCAAGTAAAAGTTATTGCTTCAAAAACATGGTAAAGAATCCTCGTTGCAACAAGAATTTTTACGCTTGAGATATATCCCTCGGAGCCCACAGCAACCATTATTTGTTCTACACTCTTGAGAACTCTTCAAATGTCAAAAACAGGGAAGTCTGTTCCAAAGCATTCTATTCTTAGAATCAAAGCCTTTGTGCGCATTGCAGAAATATAATTATCATAATTGTAATCAATTCACCAAATCATTTCAAGCTGCATCATTAACCTTATGACAACTACTTTCATTAAATGTTCTTTGTTTTCTCTACGTTTCTTTCCAAACTGAAGCAGCAGTCTAGAAATGGAATTCATACAGTTCCTAAAGGTCACCTATTGTTATGGTAATGTTCTTCCAGGGGTGACCGAGGAGGTTGATGATGTACGCAGCCTGCATTTTCGTTGAAGGTAACAAATGCTGGTAAAGGTGAGGCTGGGATAAGAGCAGGGGCTGGGCTGGCTATAGGGTGGGATGACGATGAGGGTTAGCTACTGCAGAACAATAGGTTTGCCATGTGTTCTGCGAGATTTGCTTCTGAACTTGTGACTGCGATTGTGAATAACACCGAATGCATTTTAAAATTAAATGATCAAAAAATATCACCCGCTGATAATGAAATACAAACATGTGAAGTTCAACAAAGAATGCTGGAGTAACTCAGCGGGACAGGCAGCGTCTATGGAGAGAAGAGATGGGTGACATTTCAGGTCGAGACGCTTCTTCAGACGTCTCGACCCGAAACGTCACCAATCCCTTCTCTCCAGAGATGCCGCCAGTCCCTCTGAGTCACTTCAGCTTTTTGTGTCTGTCTTTGGTTTAAACCAGCATCTGCAGTTTCCTCCTACACATGTCAAATTCAAGTTCCCATTGAAGATGATACGAGTGTTTAATGCACAGTCCCCATGCTTGATATGTTGTTGGGCAGCACAATAACTTGGCTGTAGCACAGTTTAAGGGAATAGTCATTCTACTCACCAGCTAAAACCTACACCACCCTGGGCATGCTCTCATCTCGCTACTATCTTTGCGACAAGCCTGAAAACCCTGACCTCCAGGAGCAGAACAACTATTTTCCAGCAGCCATCAGGCTTTTGAACGCTGCACAACACTAACCCCAACAGCTATTCCTGCGGCTGTTAAAGCCGCGCCGGACGATGACAGGCCCTGTGAGTTATTGTGCTTAAACTGCAACAATTAAGAATGTCATTGTTCTGGTGCTGGTGCATATGACAATTAAACATTCCTGACTTTTGATTCAGGCCATAGGTCTTTAAGCCCACTCTCCCATTCATTAAGATCCTACCCGATCTTCGACCACCGTTGTTTACCAGTACTGTCCCCTTACCTCTCTGTATTCTTAATATCCAGAAATCCATCCTTGGAATGAAATCAGTGACTGAGTATCCAATGCTTTATGGGGCAGAGAACTGCAACAATTCGCCACACTACATGTAAAGGCATTTCTCATCATTTTGTCCTAAATGCCTTCACTCTTCAGAGATTATGACTTTGGCTTCGAGACTCCGCATCCAGGGGACATGTCCTGACATTTGGTGCTATCTGTGTGGAATTTGCACGTTCTCCCAGTGACAGCATTGGCTTCCTCCATGTGCTCTGGTTTCCTCCCACATCCCAAAGACCTACCATCTACCTCATTGGAGACCATCAGACTATTGCTGGACTTTATCTTGCACTGAACGTTATACCCTTTATCCTGTATCTACACACTGTGGATGCTTGATTGTAATCATGTACAGCCTTTCCACTGCCTGTATAACACGCAACAAAAAAGCTTTTCACTGTACCTCGATGCACGACAATAAACTAATCTAAACTATTTGGCCTCTGTAAATTGTCGTCGTGTGGATGAGAAAGTTAGGTATTATAAGGTTCTGTGAATGAATGATCGATGGTTGACATGGGCTGAAGGGCCTGTTTCCATGCTGTTTTTCTAAACTCAAGTACACCACATATAAATGCATCACAATATCCAAGACTTCTTGACTCCTGCACTCAAATTTGCTTTCAATAATGGTAAACATATTTGTTTATAATTCCTTAGCCATTTCCTTATTCCCATCATATCTAAAAAACACAAGGTGAGTTACTCCATTACATTGTGTTTTTTTGTAAATCAACATCTGCAGTTTTTAGTGTCTATGATTTGTCCTGCTGCTGTCCGTTAGGGTCCCTTTTGTTAAACACTTACAAAAATCTGTACTATCTGTATGTTCGGACTCTCCATACATAAGGAAACCCACTAATTCTTGAATGGCCTACCTAGGGATGTGTGTAGGTAGAGTACACATCGGCACGGTGGCACAGCGGAAGGTTTGCTGCCTTACAGCGCCAGAGACGCGGGTTCAATCCTGACTATGGGCACAATCTGTACGGAGTTTGTATGTTGTCCCCATGACCGCATGGGTGCTCCGGTTTCCTCATACACACCAGAGACGTACGTACATGTTTGGAGGTCAATTGGCTTCGGTAAAAATTGTAAATTGTCCCTAGTGTGTAGGATAGCGTTAGTGTGCAGGGATCGATGGTCGACGCGACTCGATGGGCCGACAGGCACGCTGACCATCACCACCACCAATGTTCCACATGCCGTAGAACATAAGAACAATGCGCGCTGCTTTCTGTGAGGAAACTAAGGATTGCTTGACAGTCAGCACTGTGGTGTTGCTATTGTGTAAACCTTGACCCCTGTCTAAACTTCAAAAAAGCAAAAGGATGAGTTTGCCTCCTGTTATTGAAGGAAACATGCTCCTTTATCCTGGTTTGCTCATTTGATATCAGTGAGACTTAGATGAAGTAAATGCTTGACTATAAGCAAGCTTTCAGTCTTTGGCTGCAGCCAGGCATATGTTTAAATTAATGATACCTTTCTGGTAGGGCACCTCCACTAGTCCAGACCATTAAAAGTATTAATAATGATCTGAAAATGATAAAAGAGAACAATGATTTCTGCCAATGTGCATACAAAGCTCTCGAATATGACTCAGTGAGATTTGACGAGCTCACCGCCCACTAACAAGAACATACTGTAGAGCTGCATCTTTGCTGTAATCCACACACTGTGAGAACAATTACATAAAGGCATTGCATCTGTTTTTTTTCTCCATTGAGATCCGGTGAACTGACAATGGTGAGCCATTAATGAAAGCAAATGATGAACAGGCGGAAAAATTGAGCCGTTCTCCCTCTGAAGATGTTGCAATGTTCCCAGAATTCACAGTGAATGGAAACTGAAAGGTTTGAGGTGAGAGGGGAAAGATTACTAGGAACCTGAAGGGCAACTTTTTCCACACAGATAGTGATGGATATATGGAACGAGCTGCCTAAGGAGGGAGACGAGTCAAGCACGGTAACAACATTTCATAAGTTCACGTTATTGGAGCAGATTTAGTCCAAGTCTACTCTGCCATTCGATCATGGCTGATCTATCTTTCCCTCTCAACCCCACTTCTCCCCCAAACCCCTGACACCCTTACATTTAAAAGACAGTTGGAGCATCTTGGTCAGCATTTGCGAGTTGGGCCGAAGGGCCTGTTTCCCTGCTGTATGACTGTGACTCTGTTTTAGGTGTGGGTGGTGTGAGGAAAATGTTTTGTCAGTCTTTCTTTGGGAATTATTTTCCTTGGTCAGAGAGCAGGCTTGTTGCTGTCCATGTGGTACATTACTTCTCAAACAAAAATGAAATATGTATGATTATTTTTTGAGCATGTGGACCAGATTTACAGCTGAAACAAACAACACAAAGCCACTCAGCGGGGAGTCCGTATCTGGAATGAGCTGCCAGGGGAAGCTACAGAAGCGGATACAATTATAACTTTTAAATGATATATTTAGACAGTTACATGGATAGGAAATGATTAGAGGGACATTGGCCAAATGCAGGCAAATGGGACTAGCGTAACCAATTAACCTACAAAACCACATGTCTTTGGGATTGGGGAGGAGACCAGAGCACCCGGAGGAAATCAACGCGGTCACAGGGAGAAGGTGCAAACTCCACACAGGCAGCACCCAAGGTCAGAAGCAAACTTGGGTCTCTGGTGCTGTGAGGCAGCAGCTCTACCAGCTGCTCGCATTTTCTCTAAACCTTCAAGTTGCTATTTAAATGCAGGGTTTTGTTGTCCATGGAACTTGTCCTCCTCTGAGTCATTGCATCAAGCATATTTCCCTGGCTCTATCATGGGAGTGAACAAATAAATGAAACATTATCAACTTTTGCAAGCAGTTGGCTCTACTAACATTCAGTCCCATGGAATGTTAATTTACTGGGGCAATTTAACGGAGCCAACCCTTCAGTACGTTCGTGTATTTGAAAGCTCCAAAGTGCTTTCAATCACATTTCTCAACAGGAGATATTTCCCATGATTTTCTTTCAAACAAATTACTAATTATTTTTAATAGAGCCTTTTATCCTGAGGATTAAAGGTTAATTAGCAGATGCCTGATTATTTCAGTTTTAAATAACAAATTATAATCCATATTATTCTGCAGGAGAAAAAAAATCATCATAGTGGTCCATAAATTACCACAATGAATAAAGGATGTTAAAACTACTTTGAAATCTTACTCCTGTGATCTTTGGTCAAATTACCCTTGTCCAAAAGTGTGTGCTAAAGCTGGGTTTTTCACACAATCACTAAATGCTAAAAGAAAACTTCTATGTTATGTTCCCAAATGATTTGTTGTAAGGGTCCCATCATGTTGCAAGCAAACAAGACAATTTAAAATTATTGAATTGCAACTGCAGAGAAGGAGATCATTTGGCCAGCCACCCTGGATGCCTCATTTAATCCCATCAGTCCCATTCTCCCATTCTTAGCAGTCTGAAGAAGGGTCTCGACCCGAAACGTCGCCTATCTCCTTCGCTCCTTAGATGCTGCTGCACCCGCTGAGTTTCTCCAGCTTTTTGTGTAACCCCCAGTCCCATTCTCCAAACAGTCTGCCACATCAAATTGTTTCCTTTCAGCTGCCTGTACAAATCTCTCTTGATGGATTCTCTTTCTGCTACCCTTATATCTGGTGAATGTTTACTCTCTGCGTTAAAAAAACAAGATATTCCTCACTTTCCCCTCATTACCTTTTGCCTCCAATTTTGAAACTCTATTCCTAGATTTCTTACATCACCCACTAATCGGAAAGGTTTCCACCTCGTTACTGCCCAAACCAATCGTGATCTTGTCCGCTTCCATCACATCTCCTCTCAACCTTCTCGGTTCAAGGGGAATGTCACCACTCCAACTCTGCAGCAGCTGAAAGCTTTGCGGCAAATCTGATTAAAGAGAAAGGAAGATCAAAAGTCCTTCAAAGTTCCTTTGTTAGTTGCACACAACTGACAACTTGCCACAAAATACTTGCAGCGGATCTTTCTTGCTAACCTTGTGAAGATCAGTGGGAGCTGAGTCCTGTCACGACGCTCCATCTGTTTTGTCTGCTGATGATCTTAGCCAGTCATGTGTGGCTAATCAGGGCCGTTCCCCATGTGAGATGTCGGCCAGTGGATTCGCTTCAAAGAGGAAAGCCAATCTTGCACGCATTGGGGCTTGCAACATGCAAAGGTGTAAGATTCTTCAAGGAAAATGAAGCTCCCCTTTGTGGTTCATGCCAATCATCGCCATCTTGGGATGTCCCGTGGTCAGTGTTCTCTGAGTTAACGTCACGGGCTCCTTTTGCAGGTCATTAAATTTAGATGGTCGCACAGCCATGGTCCTTGCCCGATTACCACGACAAGGACCATCACCTGCAAAGAGAGCAGATAAATATCTCCATCGGAGATGAAAAGAAAAACCATAAATGCTGGGAAACTGAAATGCAAACAGAAACCACGAGGACAGCACAGTAGGTCAGGCACATCTTGAAAATAGAAGGTAGACAAAAATGCTGGAGAAACTCAGTGGGTGAGGAGCGAAATCTATGGAGCGAAGGAAATGGGCAACGTTTCGGCCTGAAACCCTTCTTCAGTTTGCCTATTTCCTTCGCTCAATAAATGCTGCCTCACCCGCTGAGTTTCTCCAGCATTTTAGTCTACCTTCGATTTGCTAGCATCTGCAGTTCCTTCTTAAACATACTTTAAAAGAGAAAGTAGGTTACTAATTCAGATTAATGTTTCAGCTTGGAGAAAAAACAGATGTGGGAGCAGCATTGAACAAATATATATGAGGACACAGAGAGGTACAGAGGCCAATTAATCTACAAAACCACATGTCTTTGGGATGTGGGAGGAACCCGGAGCGCCCGGACGAAACCCATGTGGTCACAGGGAGAACGTACGTCCTCCACATAGACATCATCCATTATGTTACTCCAGCTCTTTGTGTCCTTAATAAGCATCTGCAGTTCTTTGTTCTGTGATGGTAATGGCAGCCAGTGGTCAGAGTAATTCACTCTGGTGTCACCTATAATAAGTAGGCAACAGAAAGGGGTTTGCCCGCATGCACTGCAATCAGGAGCAGGTTTCTTGCTAATTGCAGCCCTTGTACCTGGTTTGAGGGATTTTGAATTTAGCCTCTCCATATTTCATTCCCGTGAATCATTGTGAATTGCAGATGAGAATCTGCGCTGCACCAGCTATTGCCACCAGATGTAATAACCTTCCCATTTAGTTTAGTTTAGGGTTACAGCAATGAAAACAGGCCCTTCCACCCACCGAGGCCACAACAACCATTGATAGCCCATTCACACTAGTTCTATGTTATCTCAATTTTACATCCACTCTCTACTATACATAAGGAACAATTTACAAAGACCTGTTAACCAACAAACCCCCATGTCTTTGGGATGTGGGAGGAATCCAGAAAACCCAGGGCAAACCCACGTAGTCACAGGGAGATGGAGCAAATATCACACAATCAGCACTCAAAGTTAGGATTGAACCCGGGTCTCTGGCGCTGTGAGACAACAACTCTACCAACTGTGACATGTAATTAATTTCAATTAATTGGCCTTCAGAACCACTCCACTCCAGAACAAAATCCCAGGTTCATAGGTTGAATCAGCATGCCAGTGATGATCGAACTGGTCGACCAAGACCCGATTCACTTCCACTTCCAATTCACCTGATAACGAGCCAATTCTCCATCACCTTGCTTTCTCCATGGGAAATCCAGGGCCCTCTTTAACCATCGGCCTCATTAAGTTGCCCCGAAACTTTGTTAACAGTTCCTTCGGAGTCGTTAAGCTCCCCGTTTCTATTTATTCGCATCGCAGTAGAAATCTGCAGCCAGGAGACAAGCGAACAAAAAAAATATGATCGCAAATGGAAAAAGTAAGTGTGGTTGAAGATCAATGATGCTCAGGTGAATGAATTACATCTTGAAGAGGTTTAAGTCCTCAGAATAAACTGCAATACCGTGGCTTTCTCAGGAGGTTAATCCACTGTTGCCAGCTTCATTGCTAAGACAGCTGTGGAGACAGTGTGTGGAATTGGAAATGATGTGTCATTTTCTGCAGCAGAAGCTCTTCAATTATGCTGCAGCACAACCGGCCCCCTCCAGTTACTGGCGGTTTAGTAAAGCAACTCAAGAATCTAACATTAATCAGAAACAAAAATTAATTGTTGAGGCTTGGAAAATTCCTGACATAAATGGTATATATGTAATAACATATTTCAGAATGTTTCCTCTAGGTGATGGATTGTGCATTGTGGGTTACAGGGTAGTAATCGATTTAAGTGGTGTAAACCATGGCAGCAAGCATTTGCATAGTGCATCAATCCTGCAGACTCTGAGAATTCAAACTTTCACAGCTTGCATTTTCGGCTGGAGTAGCTGGGTGAAAATGAATTAAGCACAGAATTAAGCACAAAATGGGGGCACAGAATTGCAGATTTACAAAGAAAGATACAATGTGCTGGAGGAACTTGGCAGGTCAGGCAGCAGGCGTAAGGAGATGCGAGGGAGGGGTGAGACCAGGTCTGGTGGATGACAGGTGGAAGCAGGTGTGGGACGATGGGAGAATGGTGACAGGTGGAGGAGGGGGAGGGAGGATGATAGAGACAGGCTAAGACAAAAAAGTGTCGGGGTAACTCAGCGCGTCAGGCGGCATCTCCGGACAATGTAGATAGGTGACGTTTCGGGTCGGGACCCTTCCTCAGACTGATTGTGGTAGTTCTCACTCCCCCTCCCCCAGGACGGGACAAGGGTAGAGTTCCCCTGGTCCTCGCCTTACAACCACCTGCCTCAGCAACCAGCACATCATTCTTTGTGCTCCCCTTCCCATTTACATACTGACATTTCTGTCCTACTGATCTGGATCGATTGCCAGAGTGAGGCCACACAAACTGGAGGAACATCACCTCATATTCTGCTTGGGTAGCTCACAACCCAACGCTCTGAACATTCAATTCATCAATTTTAGGGAACTAACTTACAAACCCTTCCCCTTACCTGGATTGGCATCCAGTTCTCCCCTCTCCTCTTGCTCCCGGTCCCTTCCACCGATATTCCTTCCTCTGGCATCACAATTCGCACTTCTTATATTCTTATCTCACACTTTTTGTCTTTTCATTTTTTGTCATTGTTTTTTGTCTTTTTGTCTATGGCCTTTTCCCAAACATCTGCCAATAACCCCCCTCATCTGTATCCACCGAACACTTGCCAGGCTTTGCCTCGCCCCAACCACTCTTCCAGCTTTTCCCCCCTCCCCGTTATAATCAGACTGAAGAAGGACCCCGACCTAAAACATCCCCTATCCAAGGTTCTCCAGAGATGCTGCCTGACCCGCAGAGTTTCTCCAATACTTTGTGTCTTTTGACGTGAAAAACCATGTGATTCATACTCTCATATTTCAATGGGGTTTACTTAAGCAAACACGCCTCCTCCCCATCAACTCCATCTATACTTCACGCTGCCTCGGAAAAACAGCCAACATAATCAAGGACATTTTTCACCCCTTGGTTACCTCGGCCCCTCTATACTGTCGGGCAGAGATACAAAAGCTTGAAAGCACATACCACCAGATGCAGGGACAGCTTTTCTCCACTGTTATCAGGCTACTGAATGGTCCTCCCATAAGCTTGGGTGCAGTCCCGATCTCCCAACATACCTCATTGTGTGGCCCTTGCACTTAATAAAACTCTGCACTTTCTGTGTAACTAACATATAACGCTGGAACACCATATTCTGCATTCTGGTATTTTTCTCTTTGCACTACCTTGATTGTATAAACTTGATTGTATTCATGTATAGTTTAATTTGACCGGATAGCACATAAACACCGTTTTTCAATATCTTGGTACATGTGATAATGATAAACCAATACCAAAAGACTGCCAATTCCCTAGGTCTCCTTTGGAATAAGGAAATCACCCTTATTAAATGAGCCATTATTGCCAAACAGTGTGGGCCTCATCTTTTGCTTCCGTCAGCTGGGTATCCAATGCATCACAATCCATTGTGATACTGGCTGTATCGCCCTTTTAAGAATGATGGTGTGTGCCTAATTGCTCTCTGTATTTAGCTGCCCATGCTTTGTTGCAGAGCTGATTTGCCATTGTGGGAGTAAGGTGTAGAAATTGTGCTTGCTACTCTGTAATAAACAAGTGTTTAACAAAGCACTTGTTTAAATTATCTGCTATCTTTCAGCATCTTAAGGGCCTGTCCCACTTGGCCGTCAATTACGCGACAGGCCGGTAGTGACTGATCTTGAACGTCATGTACACAAAATTCTGAAACGGAGAGAACAGTGGAAATAAGCCACAGTAACATAGAGAAACATAGAAACATAGAAAATAGGTGCAGGAGGAGGCCATTCGGCCCTTCAAGCCAGCACCGCCATTCATTGTGATCATGGCTGATCGTCCCCTATCAATAACCCGTGCCTGCCTTCTCCCCACATCCCTTGACTCCCTAGAGCTCTATCTAACTCTCTCTTGAAAACATCCAATGAATTGGCCTCCACTGCCTTCTGTGGCAGAGAATTCCACAGATTCACAACTCATTGGGTTAAGAAGTTTTTCCTCATCTCAGCCTACCCCTTATTCTTAAATTGTGACCACTGTTTCTGGACTCCCCCAACGTCAGGAGCATTTTTCCAAGAAAAGATGCCAAGGTAATCTAATTTCTGCCTGCATATGTGATCCATTCCTCCATATCTAGATGCCTGTCTAAAAGCCTCCAATGCCACTATCATATCCGCCTCTACCACCACTCTTGGCAGCACGTTCCAAGCAAATGCCAGCTCCTGTGTTAAAATAAAACTGCCCTGTGCATCTCTTTTGAAGATTGCCCCTCAAGTTATGCCCTCTAGTCTTTAACATTTCCACCAAGTCATGTCAAGTCAAGTCAAGTTTATTCATCATGTGGGATGTGCAGTGAAATGAAAAGTGGCGATGCTCGCGGACTTTGTGCAAAAAACAAACAAACAAACAAACAAACTACAAACAGAATGGAACAGAATCACATATTCTTTTACATATTACATATTGTGGGAGGAAGGAAAAAGGGAAAAAAAACTGCAATTAAAAAAAAGCCCCAGTAGAATGGTCCAGTAAAGTTAGTCCCTGGTGAGATAGGAGTTTACAGGCCGAATGGCCTCTGGGAAGAAACTCCTTCTCATCCTCTCCGTTCTCACAGCACGGCAGCGGAGGCGTTTGCCTGACCGTAGCAGCTGGAACAGCCCGTTGCTGGGGTGGAAGGGGTCAACCATGATCTTATTGGCTCTGGAGCTGCACCTTCTGATGTATAGTTCCTGCAGAGGGGCGAGTTCCCATAGTGCCTTCGGCCGAACGCACTACTCTCTACAGAGCCTTCCTGTCCTGGGCGGAGCAGTTCCCAAACCAAATTGTGATATTCCCGGACAAGATGCTTTCCACAGCTGCTGAGTAGAAGCACTGGAGGATCCTCGGAGACACTCTGAATTTCCTCAATTGCCTGAGGTGGTAAAAGCGCTGCCTTGCCTTACTCACGAGTGCTGCAGCGTGTGATGTCCATGTCATGTCCTCAGAGATGTGGACTCCCAGGTATTTAAAACAGCTTGCCCTATCCACAGTATCCCCATTTATCCTCAATGGTGTGGACGTCCTCGGATGATGTGCCCTCCTAAAGTCCACGATCAGCTCCTTCGATTTTTTGATGTTCAAGAGGAGTTGAGCCCCAATTCCAGTAGCTTCTCGGCCAGTCTGGTGGGGACTATCGTGTTGAAGGCTCAACTGAAGTCTATGAACAGCATCCTCATGTAGCCCCCCTTCTGCTGTCAAGATCAGAGAGAGCGGTGTGCAAAACCTGGGGAGACCGCATTGTCCGTGGATCTGTTCGGATGGTATGCGAATTGTAACGGGTCCATGTTGCGAGGGAGGAAGGCGCAGATGTGTTTCTTCACCAGCCTCTCAAAGCATTTCATGACTACCGAGGTGAGGGCCACCGGACGGTAGTCATTCAGACAGGCTGGGGAAGCATTATGTAAACCGCTTCAGTCAAAAGACAAAGATTGTTCGGAAAAGCTTGATTTAAATATCACATTGGCTTGGCTCTCCTCAATGCAGACTATTCAACCAGTAATCCAGAAATTGGACTAATGATTAGAGAACAAACCTGATCATAGCATGTGCACTAGTTAAATAAATTCCTTTAAAACCCAGTGCCATTGTCCAAGTATCTACCTGATTAGAGCACAAAGTGTTGAAGGAACGCAGCGGGTTAGGCGACATCTGTGGAGGGACTGGACAGATGAAGTTACGGGTCTGGGCCTTCTCTCCAGAGATGCTACCTGTCAACCCATTCTTTCTCTCCAAAGATGTAGTTGCCACCCATTCCTTCCTTCCCTCTCTCCACAGATACTCCCTGTCCCGCTGAGTTACTCCAGCTTTTTGTGTCTATCTTCCCTTTGTCAGGTGTAGGGGGCAAAAAGGTGGAAAAGAGAGGTGGGGCCAGGACAAGGCTTGACGTGTGATAGGGGGTTACAGGCGAGGGTGGGGGCGGGTTCGATTGGCAGATGGGTGGAGTAGGGGACAAATGGTGTCAGATAAGGAGAGAAGAGGAGAAGAGAATGTAAAGCTGGTGAGTTGTTGCAAAAACCCATCAGAAGTGTCCTTTCGCGGTAATATCTAGTTTGTTTCATGTGTGGTGTTGGGTCCATAGCACTGAGGCTGCCTCTAGACTGCAGTTGGAACTAGCTCAGACGGGGCACTGGGGAAAGGGCAGTCGATGCTGGTTTTGTCAGTGCAACGGCAAGCCTGTGAAGGAAAAAGTAAACAGTTTTGATCCCCAGCTTGGACTCTTGTTCCCTTGAAATAATTTTTGATGTTGCAGTCATTTGGTCTGTTCCAATGTTGCCTCTGTGGTCACAGCGCCTTGGCGAGATGCTAATGACTGCTCTGCCTTTTGAGCCCCCTGCGTGGGCTGCTGGAACGGAATTGTTAAACTGATCTGCTGACATTAATTCCATCGCTCTCTCCGGAGCCGCTGGCCGGGCTGCTGAATGCCTTCCATCATTTCCTGTGTTTAAACAGGTTTCCAATGCTCGTTTAAATTAGAAAAAAATGTTCTCAGTCAATATCGTGGCATGGAAAATTAAGGTTGCAATGTTTTCTTAAACAAATTATTCCATGACTGTGTGGAAACTGATCAAGTCCTGGCAATAGTCCCACGTTAGCAGGCCAACATAGCTCCTACATCAATCAGAGCTTTTCACAATACCACAATGCATTCCATATCATGCTGGTAAAAGGTATCTCAGTCTGCACAGAACGAGATTCAAAGTCAGGAAACCAAGGAATTTAACGCTGGAATTTAACGGAGGAGTATAGAACATTCCCTGCAATTCTTCCAAAGTTGCCATGTACGTTGCTGCAATTAGGAATGCACAGTATTCCACTTCCCAGGCAAGAATGAGTGTACATCACCAAAATTTGCTTGTTGGAGAGTCTGATGTGTTGCCTTTTAACTGTGTTTAGTAAGTTTTATTATCCATTCCATCATAGTCCTCTGTGGATGAATTTGATAATAAAAGGCTCCACTTATCTCAAGTGTCTGGAGTCAGTTTCCAAGGCAGTAAAGAATTATTCTTTCACCTTTCCCGTCAACTGCTCTGATAAAGGAAGCCATTAAGAAGTAAAGAGTAGCAGAGCGGGGTGGTTTTAATTCAGGGTAGACAACTTACTCAGATGAATCTCTCCCCAAATCAGTCAAGCTGCCCGTCTGCAGTGTCAAAGGCACTTACATCTTGTTATTTGCTCAACATTTGAAAACAAAAAGGAATGGTGGGTTTATCCGAGGCACAAAGTGCAACGCTGGCCACACTTTAACCTGAGGTTACCGTGCAAGAGTCAAGGGTCTTTAATTGCCATATGTACTAGCAACGCAAATAGTTACTTCTTCAGTTTTGGGGGCCAATAACACATTAATAATATAATAGGAAGGTGGAAGGATGTTTGTGGTGGAAGGATAATAGCCTGGCTGGATGTCTGTGACCAGTGGGATCTGCATGGATCTGTGCTGGGACCTCTACCGTTTGTGATATATATATATATATATCAATGACCTAGACATAAATGTAGATCATAAGGTCACAAGTGATAGGATAGAATTAGGCCATTCGGCCCATCAAGTCTACTCCACCCTTCATGGCTGATCTATCTATCCCTCCTAACTCCATTCTCTTGCCTTCTCCCCATAACCTCTGACATCTGTACTATCTATCTATCTCTGCCTTAAAAATATCCACTGACAGCCTCCACAGTCTTCTGTGGCAAAGAATTCCCACAGATTCACCACCCTCTGACTAAATACAATTTTCCTAATTTCCTTTCATTAATTCTCAGGCTGTGACCTCTAGTCCTAGACTCTCCCACTAGTGAAAACATCCTCTCCACATCCACTCTATCCAGGCCTTTCACTATTCCATATGCTTCAATGGGGTCCCTCCTCATTCTTCTAAACTCCAGCAAGTACAAGCCCAGTGCCGACAAATCACAGATGGGTTGGTAAGTAAATTTGCTGACGACACCATAGCTGAAGCAGTTGCAGACAGTGAGGAAGGCTGTCAGAAGATACAGTGGGATATACATCAGCTGCAGAAACGGGCAGAAAAATGGAAGATGGAGTTAAACACTATCAAGTATGAAGTGTTGGACTTTGGGAGGTTGAATGTAAGGGAAGAGTATACATTTGACGGCAAGACCCTTAACAGCATTGATGTGCAAAGGGGTCTTGGAGTACAAATTCATAGCTCACTGAAGGTGGCAGCACAAGTAGATAGGGTAGTAAAGAAGGCATGTGGTATGCCTGCCTTCATTGCTAGGGGCAGTATATAAAAGACAAGAAGTCATGATGCAATTCTATGGAACTTTGGTTGGGTCACATTTGGAGTGTTGAGTGCAGTTCTGGTCACCCATTACAGGGGAGTTGTGGTGGCCTTCGAGAGTGTGCAGAGGAGGTTTACCACAATGCTGCCTGGATTTAAAGAGTTGGCATTCTGGAACAGTCCATTTGCCAGCATTTGGCCCTTATCCCTCCATACTTTTCCCAATCATATATCGGTCCAACACCTTTTAAACATCATAAATGTACCCACTTTTATAGCTTCCTCTGGCAGCTCATTCCAGATACAGACTACCCTCTGAGTGAAAATGTTGCCTCTGTGCTCCCTCTTAAACCTCTCACATGTAATGTGTAGTAAGAAGGAACTACAGATGCCAGTTCAAACTGAAGATAGACACAAAAAGCTGGAGTAACTCAGTGGGAAAATGAGAAGCTAGCGCAACTTGGATGGGGGAAGGATAGAGAGGGAGGCAATGCCAGGGCTACCTGAAGTGAGAGAATCAGTATTCATACCACTGGGCTCTAAGCTGCTCAAGCAAAATATGAGATGTTGTTGTTCCAATAATTCTCCACTTTAACTTGCCTTTCCATTCCTGCACAGACCTTTTTGTCCTCTGAATCCTCCATTGTCAGAGTGAGGCTAAGCGCAAATTGGAGGAACAGCATCTCATATTTAACTTGGGCAGCTTACAGCCCAGTGGTATGAATATTGATTTCTCCCATTTCAGATAGCCCCGGCATTCCCTCTCTCTTTATCACTCCCCCACCCAAGTTGCACTAGCTTCTCATTTTCACCCTACAAGCAGCTTACAATGGCCTGTTTCCTTTATCATCGTTACATTTTGCATATCTTTCATTCATTGTTCTTTATCTCTCCGCGTCAATCATCTCATTGTCTATATCATTTCCCTTATCCCTAACCAGTCTGCAGAAGGGTCTCGACACAAAAAAACATCACCCACTCCTTCTCTCCGGAGATGCTACCTGTCCCGCTGAGTTACTCCAGCTTTTTGTGTCTAGCTCTCACATGTAATGTTCGCCTGACATTATCCTGAATGTAAACAGGAAAAAAATGTTCAACATGAAGGAAGCTCTGGTGGAAATTTCATGTTGAAGTAAATCAGATTCAATTTAAAGCAGGTGATGATTGAGTTTGGTCCTTTTATTCTTTGAGGACCTATTGATAACGGCTGAGGAATGAAGGTCATTTCAAACCGGCCAAAATTATTGCCAAGCTGAGTCTCCAGCTAAAGATCAGCAAACGTGTCCATGACAGTCTCAATTAAGTCAAATGGTGTTTACCTGCCAGAAGCATTTGGGAATGACTGTCAGTTTAAAAGGCTGCCCGCTTTGAACAAAAGTGATTTTGTTCTCAAAATCAGAGAGATTTTTTTTTGTTTTTGTCAGCTAACAGAGGCAGTTAAGGTCAATCTATGAGGTGACCACAATGTGGAGCCTTTACTTTGTCAAGGAGTAGTTATTATAGCTAAGCTGTCATGAACAGTGGAGCCAGCCACTTGTTCCGTTAGCCACCTTTCCGCACGTCTATCAGAATAACATTTTGCTGTCACCTTTTCACCAATGTGTATTTTATTTTGGAGTGGCAGTTAGCTTTTATCCTTTGTGACAACCCAATTATATACAGCATACCTCTGAGCTCTGGGGGAAGTCCACAAAGCTCACAAGGAGGGATATCTGGAGTTCTGCTGATGGATTCCTAAGTTTGAAGTCAATGGAACTCGATTTCAGAAACAAGCAGCTGCACAGAAAGGTGCCTTTATAGCAGGGCGTACAGCACAGGAATAGGCTCTTCGGCCCACAATGTTTAGTTTCATTTAGTTTTGTGTAGTTTTATTGTCACGTGTACCGAGGTACAGTGACAAGCTTTTGTTGAATGCTAACCAGTCAGAGGAAAGAATACATGATTACAATCGAGCCATTCGCACCTGATAAAAGGAATAACGTGAAATGTTGCTGTTGGGGTAGAGATTTAAAAGAGTGGAGGAATTATAATGCGTGATTACAGATCCACTTCTGTGACTGGCACACATTCGCCTAATTGTGTGGATCAGTCTGAAGAAGGGTTTCGACCCAAAACGTTGCCTATTTCCTTCGCTCCATAGATGCTGCCTCACCCGCTGAATTTCTTCAGCATTTTTGTCTACCTTCGATTTTCCAGCATCTGCAGTTCCTTCTTAAACACATTCGCCTGGGTTGGGCCGTTGAACATAATGCCAAGTTACACTAATCTCCTCTGCCTGCTCGCAATCTATATCCCTCCATTCCATGCATATCCATGTGCCTATTTAAAAGCATCAATAATGCCACTGTTGCCTCAATCACCATCCCTGGCAGCATGTTCCAGGCACCCACCATCCTCTGTATAAAAACACTTGCTCCGCTCATCTCCTTTCAACTTTGCCCCTCTCATCTTAAAGCTATGCCGACTAATCTTCAACATTTCCATCCCAGGAAAAAGATTTTGACTGTCGACCCTATCTATGCCTCTCATAGTTTTGTAAACTTCTATCAGGTCTTCACTCATCCTCTGATGTTCCAGACAAAACAATCCCAGCCTGTCCAGCCTCACCTTGTGGCTAATACTCTGATCCAGCCACACTCAGGTACCCTGGTAAACTCAGTGAGTATTTCTAACCACAGATGACTACCACCTACTGAAGGGGACATCTTGAGTACGTTTAATGATGGAGGCTTAGTGTTTGACCATGCATGGGCTCCAACGTTGTGACATTTAGACCTGGAGCGGGGCCGTACATCGCCTGGCCGGCCTTAGTTGGCAGTAGGACTTACCATCGCCCGCCTGGGGCTTCAACATCGGGAGAAAGATGGTGCACAGGGGAGAGAAAAGACTTTGCCTTCCATCACAGTGAGGAGGAGATTCACTGTGATGGAGGTTTTGTGTGAATTGAATTGTTTGTGTGTCTTATAGGAATTGTTTTGTTTGTATGGCTGCAGAAACGGGGTTTCATTTGAGCCTCACTGAGGTTCAAATGACATGGAATAAATATTGAATTTGAATTGAATGGAATTGAATTGAATAGTGCTGGTAAATAACACCCCTGACCTTACATTTGTTGCTTAAAGAATTAGTTAGAGAGGAGAGGATCCCGTATGTTCCTTCAACTGTTTCAACGATCTGTTCTGCTACCTTTAGGAACAGCACGACTCGCCAATGGACAGCATAACAAGTATAGTAGGATTGTCACTGAACTGTATAGAATAAGGATGACAATAACGTACCATTGAAATAAACCATTTCTAATACCAATGTTCTTGAAGCATTACTCTGTTATTTCTTTCTCAGCTTGCATGTTGAGCTGCATGCCCAAACCATCTTGTCATTTTTTTCCCCTTTGTATCAGCTGGTTCACCACTTGTCCTAATCTTTTTTTTCACTCTTGCACATGTTGGTTCTCTAAGTGTGTGATAGGGATGTTGTGTGAAATGAGTAGCTGTACCAAGTGTCACCATTCACCATAACTGCAGCAGAGTGTCCTGAAGTTCCAGGAGACCAGCATCAATTGAGTTTCAAGATCTGATTTCATTTGTTTTAGTTAATGTTTATGTGGAAAGTGACATATTGTAATCAATGTCTGAAGACAGACAAATGCTTTAATGAGTGGGGTTCCAGTTGCAGTCAAGGTTCTGTAACTTGTTATTGAACCGTAATAGCTTCAGAAAGTGTTTGCTTAGCATTTGCCTACGTAACTCAATTCTGAACATGCAAAGAAAGAACATAGAACCACTTTTTACAATCATTGCCTCTTCATTAAGCTCATTTTCTCTACAACATATTTTCCAATAGAGTTTTAGCTCTGAGTTTAGTTTGGTTCAGACATGCAGCGTGGAAACCAGCTCTTTGGCTCACTGAGTCTGTGCCGACTACTACCACCCGTACACTAGTTCTGTCCTCTACACTAGGGACAATTTGCAGAAGACAATTAACCCACCAACCTGCACATCTTTGGGATTTGGGAGGAAACCAGAGCTCCCTGAGAAAGCCCACATGGTCACAGAGAGAATGTCAAACTCCGTACAGACAGCACCCGTAGTAAGGATTGAACCAGGGTCTCTGGCGCTGTATGGTAGCAACTCTACCACTGCACAACTCTAATGCTTATTATTTGCGAAGAGATTCTCAGAAATATCCTTTTGATGACCTTCCTTTGTTAACATTCCTGTGATTGTATCTATTGTATGGATTTGTCTATGGAGGGAGTTTCAGAGCAGAATCTAAGGGAACTCAGTGTATGGTCTTCAATAATGGAGTGGTTAAAATCTGGAGCAATCGAGCTACAGAGAAAATCCGATCTAATAAACAGTCCAATAACACAATGGAATTAAAATCCATCCCCAGCAGGCAATGCATTAACAGGAAACTGTACCGGGCTCCCTGCAAGGAGTCAAGTGGTTGAGTTGGAGATGGAGGGTGGCGAGCTTCAGTTACATGAGCCAGATAATTTCTTGGGCTTCTCTCTTCCTGTGGCTATATTTTCAGGAGCGGGTTGGGAATGTGGGACCAGGATCTTAACTAGAACTCCTAACAAACTTGCAGCAAAGGCATAGATTCCCTGCAATGGAACTAGCACAAATGCCGTTACTGCATATTTGGATAATAGAGGTCACATTATAGAGAAGGTGTTTATTAGAATGCTAATTATAAATTAATCGCATGTGTGGGTTCTGCTATTGTTCAAGACGTACGGAATAGTGAGCTGATTTATCTCGGGAATGTTCCGTCTGACCTCCATTCTCAATGGCGGACAACTTTCTTAATTACAAAGTTCTTTCCAGCACTGTTCCTGAAGCCTTGATCTGTTCCCTGACGGGGAATGACCCTGACATCTTTTCCTGCCAATTACATTAGGGTTAAGGTTAGCATTGGAAGGTGTATTAACATTTCCAGGGTCGACCTTTGATGAGATTAAAACTGGCCCAGAGGTTGATGGTGAGGGGGAATGTCATAGACGATAGGAAGATGTAGGTGGGCTGGATCTGACCAGAAAAATGTAATGTGGAATTTAATCCGGAGAAATGTGAGGTGATATAGGTGGGGAAATGGGAGTACATTGTAAGCTGTGGGATGACAGAGGCACCAGCAAAGCTGCTTCATTGTTCCTTAAAGGTAGCAGAACAGATCATTAAAACAGTTGATGGGACAAAGTCAAAGCATAGGAATGTAACGACAGGGTCGATATTTACTAGCACTGAATGCACCCAGGGTCAGGATCAAACCCAGGTCTCTGGTGCTGTGAGGCAGCGGCTCTACCACTGTGCCACCTCTGGTACAATCATTTTTGGAAGTAGCACAAATGGAACATGCATCGATGTGACAGCACAAGATGTCATGGTGGAGCGACATATTGTATACAAGCCTGTTCACTTGAACACTGCCTGGCGCAGAATACACCATGTCATTTCAACAAAACTTTCATGTTTAAAGCAATCCAGCTCTGAAAGTTGTACAAAAATGTTATAATGAGGCAGCTGCTACATCCAGGCAGCCTTATTAAAGGAAGAAGATACCAGTAGATGTCAACAACCTGTTTGGGACCTGCCACCTTACAAGCTGTACTCGAGCCATTGCAGTGTGAAGCTGCAATGTTATCTCTTTTAAGTGATCCTGCTACAGTTTCTGTCTCAGTTGCTGGGGAAATTTGACCAGGCTGAGATGTTGCAAGCGGTGCATCTGCCAGCGACTACTGTATCTCTATTGCTGCCAATTCAGTGCAAGCATCTCAGCACAAACCTGCTGGGTGCCAAGAAATGATATCTTCAAATGCGTTTAATTTGGCAGAGTTTATTTCTCAAAAGAAACCTCTGAAAGAAGCAGTGCTTGTGTATTGTAGACAAAATAAGGTGCACTGTTTATGATACAATTAAATAAAGACAGAGCATGTAGGTTTAAGGTTATTATTGTCACATGTGTTACCAAGATACGGTGTTTGAGAGAGGCCAACCCACAAGATGTTTAAAGATATTTCTTGCCTTCATGCCTGGAAGAGTTTCTCTGAATAAATCAAAGTAAGACTTTCTCGAGTGGGAAGTTGAATTAGTGAGCATTTACAGTAAATATTTTTGCCTCAGCTGTCACTGACAATAGTGCCATTCATTATGGTTTATTGATGACTATGTCACGGTTACTGCATTGCCACAAAGCGAAAATGATCCATTCATAATTCAATAAGTTATTGTCACAATTGAGTTGTAACAGAACAGTAATGCCCCTGTCCCACTTAGGAAACCTGAATGGAAACCTCTGGAGACTTTGCGCCCCACCCAAGGTTTCCGTGCGGTTCCTTGAGGTTCCCAGAGGTTTTTGTCAGTCTCCCTAATGGTCGAAAGTGGCTTACGTTTTAAAAATCGGTCATTTTTTAGACGAAGCCGGTTGCTATGCTCGTTGAAGATGGTTGCCGGAGGACAAAAACCTCCGGGAATCTCCGGAAACCGCACGGAAACCTTGGATGGGGTGCAAAGTCTCCAGAGGTTTCCTAAGTGGGACAGGGGCATTAGGGGCCTTTCACTCCCTTGAGCTTCGGGGGATATGGGGCAAATGGGACTAGCTTAGATGGGGCATCTTGGTCGGCATGGATAAGTTGGGCCAAAGGGCCTGTCTCTGTGCTGTATCTCTCTGGAAAGACCTCTCTCTGAATGTGTTTCTCTGGTGCTCTTTCCAGTAAGAACAAGAATGCTCCCCGGTGATGTGCCCAACGCTCACTGTGACGGGAACACATAATCTGGTCACTATCACGGTACCGTTTGCAGGGATCTACACAGATCGGATATAGGATTTACTACTACAGCTAGCATAAACTGCAAAGTGCCTTGGAAGATTCTGAAAAAGATGCAGAAAAATGTAAGCTTCCAAAACGAGGTGCGCTTACACCAATTTCTATCACATTTTTCCACTTAATCCTATCTAAAGTGCTTAATTTTTTTTTTACTTTAAAATTTAAATTAAATACTTTATCAAAGCACTAAAAATTCACTGAAGGTTAACGCAGCATGGAAGAATTAAAGCTTTATTAAGTTATTGTACTTCCTGTCTTGTCAAAACTGACTTGTACTCATTAATCCTTTTATATTTTAGCTAATGCCTCCTGCGGTGGATTCACAGGGGGGTGGAGAACAGGGGCAGGATGGCAGACGTACTCCATTGGCATTGTAATCATCATCTTATCTGGTGGCTGCATTGTTACCGCGGCACCATTGATACGTGTTAATAAATGTTTGATGTGCGCTGAAAATGTATCTCTCTGGAGGTCGCAGAATAAAGATCCTCACACACACTTTGAGGTTCTAAAGGGAAATGCTGGAGTGACTGTGACTGCAGATTGAGTCTTGGGATTAGGGATGAACATTTTGTAAATTGAAAATTAAATTAGAACTGGCTTTCAGAAAAATACCATTGTTTTGCCATAATGCTTTGAGAACTAGAGTTGACTGCTGATAATACCTTAGTGATGTGAGCCTCAGGAAAGCAGACCTCTGTTCATGCAGTGAATTCATATCAGTCTGCTTACTTAAGCTCGAGCTGTCTCGCACCACTTCGAGCCCGATGCTGTGGTGGTTTCTCCTTTGAGTAACAGGCTTGTGAATTTGAGTTCCCATCCTGATCGTTGAGTGTAGTTTTGGCCTATTGTTTATCCAGTGATGCTTTCTCTGTGATACGAAGGAACTGCTGATGCTGGTTTACACTGAAGATGGACACAAAATTGCTGCAGTAATTCTTCTGACCCTTCTGAAGAAACGTCGCCCATTCCTTTTCTCCAGAGTTGCTGCCTTACTGAGATGCTCCATCATTTTGTGTCCATCTTCCGCGTTCTTAGCGGTTCCCGGTAAGAGTAGGTTTATCAGATAATCGCAGGTGCTTTGCTAAATATTTCCCAACCAATAACATTAATTGGCAGAAAATTCACCAAGATGTCACGCGGGCTTGTGGGATTGAGTTACAGGGAGACGCTGGGATGTTTTGTATTCCAGTGTAGGAGTTTGAGAGGACCCTTTTGAGGTTCTCAAGATCACAAGGGGGCATTGATCAAATGAATGATAGGAAACGGTTAGAGGGATGTGGGCCAAGCTCAGGGAGGTGGGACTAGTGTAGATAGGACGTCTCTGTGGATATGGGCAAGTTTGGCCGAGGGCCTGTTTTTGAGCTGTATGACCCTATGAATGCTCACAGTCTCTTTCCCTGGGGTCGAGGATTCTAAAACTAGGCTTAAAATGAGAAGAGAGAGATTAAAGAGAGACCTCAGAGGTAACGTTTTCACTCTGAGTGTGGTCTGTATCTGCATTGTGCTGCCAGGGAAAGCCATTGAAGCGAATGTAGTTAGGACTTCCATAGATATTGCACCATACATGGATAGGAACGGTTTGGAGGGATATGCGACAAATGCAAGCAAATGGGACTAGTCCAGAATGCCAATTTAGATGCATGGACAAGGTGGAACAATGGGCCTGTTTCCGTGCTGTATAGCTGTATGAGTCCGTGATCAGCCAAACTTTCAGGCAACTAAAGAAAGAAAAGTTGTTTGATAAGCCAACTGTTACATGCAAAGGAATGTTGATGTCATGAGTTCTCCTCATTCTGCCCGGATATAATACCGAAAAGTGCTAGAGACACTCAGCAGGTCAGGCAGCTTCTGTGGAGAAGGAAACAGGGTCAAAGTTTCAGGTCTAAAATAAAAACAGAAGATGTTAAGAACATTTTCAGTTGGACAGCATCTTAGTTTTACTTTGACTTTTAGAGATACAGCATGGAATCAGGCACTTTGGCCCACCAGGTCCACGCTGACCAACAATCACCAGTACAGTAGTTCTACCCTGTACACTAGGGACAATTTACAGAAACCAATTAACCTGCACGTCTTGGAATGTGGGAGGAAACCGTCGCACCCGGAGAAAACCTATGCGGTCAGAGGGAGAACGTACAAACTCCACACAGACAGCACCCGTAGTCAGGATTGAACCCAGGTCTCTGGCGCTGTGAGGTAGCAACTCTACCGTTGAGCAGATGTGCCGTCCGTCTGTGCCATTTTCTTTCTGTGGATAAGGGACCAATCAACATTGCAGGTCTGGGACATCTTGGCAAAGGGGCCCACGTGTGAAATATCAAACTCTTTCATTTCATATGAGCAGAGCTGCGCTGCCTCCGTTCCACAACTGCAGCTGAGATACTTGTGTTTAAAGTATCTAATGTGGGTTGTTAACTCTATGACCAGACCCGTGTCCTGCCCATGGCTGACATCTGATAAACAGATTGTATATGGAGAGATAGTATCACAAATGGAGTTGGAGTGATAGGATCATATAGCACGGAAACAGGCCCAACCGGCCCGTGCTGACCAAGATGCCCCATCTACACTAGTCCCGCCTGCCTGCTTCTGGTCCAGATCCCTCTAAACCTTTCCTGGCCACGTACCTGTCCAATTGTCTTTTAAAAGTCCTTATAGCACCTGCCTCAACTACCTCCTCTGGCAGCTCATTCCATACACCCATCTCCCTCTGTGTGAAAAAGTTGTTCCTCAGATTCCTATTACATCTATCCCCTCTCACCTTAAACCTATGTCCTCTGGTTCATGATTTCCCGACTCTGGTTACAAGACTCTGTGCATCCACCATAACTATTCCCCTCATGATCTTATAGACCTCTATATGATGGAAACTAGTTGGAAAGTGTTTTAGTGTAGAGTATTGTAATTCAGTCTTAACGCGTTGATTTTATACTTTTTAGTTTTGTCACGAGAAGGATAGAAGAGGGGAGGTATATTGATGGAAAAAATATTGATGGATTAAATATTAAGACTAATTAATTCATATCAATTAAACATTAAGAATGAGCAAGTCTTGATTTGTAAATAATATGCATACCGGCACCATTTTGTCTACAAAGAAAGCACTATGTAACATTACTTCTGCACGCTGGTATTTTGCTGTTTCCACTACGTGTTGTACTTGTGTATAGCTTTGTTGTACTCATATATAGTATAATTTGACAGGATAGAACACATAAATGTTTCACTGCATCTCGGTGTACGTGACAATAAAAGAACAATATCAGCACCAATTCCTGCATGACCTCTGACAGGTTTAGCAGCAGATCCATAGGACAGGGCCTCCTGCACTCAGTTCCACACTGGCAGCTGCGATATTTCAAGTCAAGTCAAGTTTATTCGTCACATACACATACGAGATGTGCAGAGAAATGAAAAGTGGCAATGCTCGCGGATTGGGCAAAAAACAAACAAACTACAAATAAAATATTCACGTATTACATGTTTGTGGGAGGGAGGGAAGAAAAGGAAAAAAAACAGCAATTTTAAAAAGACACCACACAACAGTAAATTGGTGCAGTAAAGTTAGTCCCTGGGGAGATAGGAGTTTACAGTCCTAATGGCCTCTGGGTAGAAACTTCTTCTCATCCTCTCCGTTCTCACAGCATGGCAACGGAGGCGTTTGCCTGACCATAGCAGTTGGAACAGTCCGTTGCTGGGATGGAAGCGGTCGCCCATGATCTTGTTGGCTCTGGAGTTGCACATTCTGATGTATAGTTCCTGCAGAGGGGCGAGTGAAGTTCCCATAGTGCGTTCGGCCGAACGCACTGCTCTCTGCAGAGCCTTCTTATGCAGAGCAGTTCAAAACCAAACTGTGATATCTCCGGACAAGATGCTTTCCACAGCCGCATTTGCTTCTAATGTTTCTACCGTATGTCCTCAAGTCAGACACAAGTCGTGCCCACAGACCCGTGGCTGAGATCTATTTAACAGCCAATAATCTGCAGAGACAGATTGTACATGGAAGCCGGTATCAAGTAGGGAAGTGGCAACAACTCAAGTGTCTCCGCATGTGGCACGATGGCGCAGCGGTAGAGTCTTTGCCTCACAGCACCAGAGACCCGGGTTCGATCCTAACTACGTGTGCTGTCTGTGCGGAGTTGGTACGTTCTCCCCGTGACCGCGTGGGTTTTCTCCAGGTGCTCCGGTTTCCTCCCACACTCCAAAGATGTACAGATTTGTAGGCTAATTGGATTTGGTATAATTGTAAATTGTCCCTAGTGTGTGTAGGATAGTGCTAGTGTACAGGGATCGCTGGACGGCCCGGACTGGTTGGGCCGAAGGGCCTGTTTCCGCGCTCTATCTCTAAACAAAACTAAGCCTGCACATCATCCTCGACCCCCCCCTTGTAACCTCAGCTGCCCACACAACAATTCCCCCTCCCCCAGCCAACCACTGCCCACAATTCTCCAACAAAAATATTAGCGGCATCATACGAGCAATGCTAATCACATGCTCTCTGTGTAACACAACCGTTAATGAGTGTAACATTGTACAATTCATCTCAAGGCTATGGACAATGGCACAATTCACAATTAATGTCCGGTGCTCAGAACTCCATAGCGCCTTTAGCTCGGTGTCAAATGTGTAATGACGAACAAAAAGTTATTGAATGGAGTTAATATAATATTGATGAACAGCACTGCCAAGAGCTAATGTGTCTCTTTTAAAGAACATTCGTAAATAAGTCAGAGATTGGAAGACCAATGAGTTAGAAAATTGACCTATTTGTCTAGAACCTTGAATAAAAGCTACAAGATTGGTGCCTTTCTCTGGTCTTTATTTGAAAGACAAAGGGACAATTTTCTATCTCACTGGTTACCCAATCCTCAACTTATATTCGACTTTTAATAAGAAGTGATTTTAATTTGAAGCATTATTGAGCCTGTCATGTGTATTTACTATCTACCTCCAGCTCTCGGAGAGTTTTAATCCGCTTTAAACTTCATTATAGTTCCACCAGCTCCCTGTCGAAAGCCTCATGTTGCATCGCAACTGTCCAGGTGGCTCTGTGTAATGTAACTGCAGACAGGCAGAGGGTGGGTAATTCACACAGAGGGCAGTGGGTATATGGAACGAGCTGCCAGAAGATATATTTGAGGCAGATACAATAACAACATTTAAAAGATACTTGGACAAGTACATGGATAAAAAAAGGTTTTATGTTCATAAGTTCATAAATGATAGGAGCAGAATTAGGCGATTCGGCCCATCAAGTCTACTCCGCCAATCATGGCTGATCTCTTTCCCCCTCAACCCCACCCTCCTGCCTTCTCCCCATAACCCTTGACAGCCGTACTAATAAAAAAAATCTATCAATCTCTGCTTTAAAATTATCCATTGACTTAGCCTCAACAGCCTTCTGTGGCAATGAATTCAACAGATTCACCACCCTCTGACTAAAGAAATTCCTCCTTTTCGCCTTCCTAAAGGCACGTCGTTTTATTCTGAGGTGATTGCCTCTGGTCCGAGACTCGCCCACTAGCGGAAACATCCTCTCCACATACATTAGGTTTAGTGGGATGTGGGCCAAATGCAAGCAAATGGGATTAGTGTAGATGGGGCATCTTGGTCAGCATGACCAAGTTGGGCTGAAGGGCCTGTTTCCGTGCTCTATGACAGTTGTGGCCTAGATAACCGTGAGCACCCTGGGTGGTGTAAGACATTAGAGATAATGCCCCCCCCCAACCTAGTTGAGCAGAAATGTGTGAAGTTAAATAAAACTTAACCAAATCTTCTCACTTACCAACTGTTTAGAGGTGCTGGTACATTGTACCGACACATAAAAGAACACTAGTATTAGAGCATTGTAGTATAGAACAGGAACCAGCACAGTGTAGAAAGGAACTGCAGATGCTGGTTTACACTGAAGATAGACACAAAAAGCTGGAGTAACTCACCAGGTCAGATAGCATCTCTGGAGAGAAGGAATAGGTGATGTTTCGGGTCCAAAGAAGGGTGTTGACCCGAAACATCATCTATTCCATTTCTCAGGAGATACTGTCTGACCTGGTGAGTTAATCCGGCTTTTTGTGTCTATTGAACAGCACAGCACAGGAACAGGCCCTTCAGCCCACAATGTTTGTGCCAAACATGAAGCCAAGTTAGACTGATCTCATTTGCCTGTTCTTCTTATCGAGTCCATACACAAGATTTGAAGTTGTTCAGTCAGAGCTGAACACAATTCTCGGCAACTGCATACAATGGTGTCTCTCTTGCGCTTCTTGTGCTTCTTGTGCTTCTTGTGCGAAGTGGTGGAACGATTGATGGAAACATGGCCGCGACGGGAATGCTCTTTCCTTGACCTGTACATGATCCATATCCCTCTATTCCTTGCATTTCCATGTGCACATCCTCTTAAACCCCACAATCATATCTAAACTATCATAGCCTTATGGTTTGTAGAGAAAGTGCAGATAAAAAAAGTGCAAGGAGTTCTCTCCCTTCCATTAAATTATTTCTTGTTATTGAGGCTCCAGTGAATTGTCCAAAATGTTAACTTATCACTCAAACACCAAAACTACACTCACGTTAACAGGTATATAATCAGCAGAACACTTTTTAATGTAGGGCAGGGGACATCCCCCAGAGTTATGCTCGATAGTAATCCTTCAACTAATGTCACTAGGAGGTCAGCTAACCTGGTAACTATTGGTTAGCGGCCGACTTCGGGGATTCCAAGCAGCAGCAGTTTCGTGCGCCCCGATGCGGGAGCTTAGTCCGCCCCCACATGGGAGTTCAATTGCGGGCTGTGGATGGTTCGACTCCACCGACCACGGGAGTAAAGGAGGAAAGAAGATAAGACTTTATTGCCTTCCATCACAGTGTGGAATGTGGAGCCGCTGTGGTGGGTGTTTATGCAGATTTTTATGTAGTTGCGTATCTTGTTGCATTTTTGGTATAACTGTATGGCAAACCAAATTCCTCATATGTCGCAAAATGTACTTGGCTAATAAATTATGATTATAATAAATTCCGATTATGACTATGTGTCTGTAGTAGGGTGTAGAGCAAGGAGGTCCAGGAGACACAATCTGTCTGGAGGAGGAAGAACAGTTAGAAAACAGGAACAGAAATGGGGTGGGAGATTGCAACCTTCTCGTGGTCCACCCTGTTTCGACGAATGCAATCAACCTGGCATGCACAATCAAATAAGATCAAATAGAACAAGTTGTCCTACAACTTTAGGCTGTGCACGTCATACGCAAGAAGAAGAAGGAACAGAAATGTTAACAAATTCCTTCTGTCCCCCACAGATGATGTTCAGCCCATTGCGTTCCCCAGCAGGTTATTGGTTTGCTTCAGATTCCGGTATTTGCAGTCGCCTTTATCTCCAGAACAACAACAGTGCTGGGTCTCTAACAGCAACAGGTATGAGGAGACAAACTGCCTTCCTCTTCCTCTACAGCATAAGCCAAGTGTGTTCAATTGTCATATGCTCCATATGCTCCGGCAACAGGATAATGAAATTCTTGAGATAGACGAAAAATGCCGGAGTAACTCAGCGGGTCAGGCAGCATCTCTGGAGAAAAAGGATGGGCGTGTCGGGATCCTTCTTCAGACTGAGAGTCGGGGTTGGGTGACACCTGGAGGCGAGAATAAACCAAGACCAGTCAGGGCTAGCCATAAATGACCTCAGGCAGGGCAGTGTCTGGTAAGCCCATAGTTGGCTGTGGAATGGATAATTTCAAGAGGAAAACAATATGGACAGCGGGAAGGGAAGGAGAGTGTTAGTAGAAGTTACTTAAAATTAGAGAACTCAATGTTAATACTGCTGCGGTGTAAGCTACCCAAGCAAAATATGAGGTGCTGTTCCTCCAATTTGCATGTGGCCTCACTCTGGCAATGGAGGAGGCCCTGGACAGAAAGGTCAGTATGGGAATGGGAATGGGATGGGAAGTTTAAATTAATAACCATAACACGAGGTAACCTTAATAGTACCAAACCAAAGTCTAGAGTGCAATCAAAGGGTGGCACGGTGGTGCAGCGGAAAAGTTGCTGCCTTACAGTGCTTGCAGCGCCATATACGCGTGTTCGATCCTGACTACGGGCGCCGTCTGTACAGAGTTTGTACGTTCTCCCCGTGACCGCATGGGTTTTCCCCGAGATCTTCGGTTTCCTCCCACACCCCAAAGACGTACAGGTTTGTAGGTTAGGTTAATTGGCTTGGGTTTGTATAAGTGTAAATTGTCCCTAGTGTGTATAAGCTTGTGCGGGGACCGCTGGTCGGCACGGATTTGGTGGTACGAAGGGCCCGCTTCCGCTACTGTATCTTTACTGTACCACTCTACTGCTTTAAAAAAAAAATTGCTGGTTTTTTTTCCCTTTTTCCTTTCGCCCACGATATTTATTATGAAAAAGAATATGTGATTCTGTTCCATTCTATTTGTAGTTTCTTTGGTTGTTTGTTTGTTTGTTTTTTTGCACAAAGTCCGCGAGCACGGCCACTTTTCATTTCACTGCACATCCCGTGTGTGTATGTGATGAATAAACTTGACTTGACTTGATCTCTAAACTACAATAAACAAAGACATGGTCCATTGAAGAACATGGTTGCTGAGGTTAGTGTTGTGCAGTGTTCAAGAGCCTGATGGTTGCTGGGAAGAAGCTGTTCTTGAACCTGGTGGTCATGATTTTCAGACTCCTGAACCTTCTTCCCGATGGCAGGAGTGAAATAAGATCCTCTTACGTGTTTATACATGCCTTGGCCTCATCCGGAATTTCTTTCATTTAAGGTAACAGTTTAGAAACACATCGCCTCTCCTCATTTAGTGCCTGACAGTTAAATCTGGGGATTATTATTCTGCCATAAAAGTGTGCCTATCCTGTGCTGCTGTGTTTCTCAGCTCTTTCTGTGTACTTGCACTAAAATGGGAAGGAGCCAGTGCGAAGAATCTTCAGTGTCTGTTTTATTATAAAGCCCCATCAGAAAGTGCAGATTTTAGATTATGTCTCCTTATGGTTTCAGGTGGAAAAGAATGGCGCAGATAAAACACAATCATCAACTATATAGAGATGCCACAAAATGATTTGTTTTACCAATAATCCTGTAAATTACCTTTTCCTGCGTGTTGAAAATGGCTCCGAAGTCATTTCACAGTCTGAATTGATCATTCTGCTGTCATCCTGATAAATTTGCCTCTGAAGTCATCCTCTTTAGATATATTTGTGCAGGGTTGATGGGCCACAGCGCTGGGGGAGGGTGGATGAACTGCTATTTTGTGATTCCCTTTTAATCCATTATAGGATCATGAAATCCGTCACCAGAATCTTTTGCTGCACTGTGAATTCTCAGATTCGCCAGAGCACATATTTAGTGTTTGATCCTCTTGGTTCTAATAAATAAACAAGGAAGAAAAAAAACCCAAAATACCCAAAGCTGTATTTGTTAAAATCACCTTTAATATTTTTATTTTACCCAAACATTTCCATTCGAGCAGTAAATAATGGCAGAGTTTGCATCATATTTTGGGATGGTGGACACATCTCTCCAGATGCTCTCAACGCCCAAAAGATATCCCATGGAACAGAGAACATTGAACAGCAAAGCACAGGAACAGGCCCTTCGGCCCACAATGTCCATGCTGAACATGATGCCAGGTTAAACTAATCCCCAAATGGGAGGAAGGCAGAGTGAGACCACATGCAAAATGGAGGAACAGCACCTCATATTTTGCTTGGGTAGCTTACAACCTAACGATATGAACATTGAATTCTCCAATTTTGGTTAACAAACCTACAAACAACCCCTCCCCCCCATTCTCTTCGCCCCACCTTGACTAATATCCATTTATCCCCTTCCCCTTCCTCTCCCACCTACAGCCCTTT
The DNA here is from genome assembly GCA_963514005.1 of Raja brachyura. The sequence continues at coordinate 28,286,849 of OY740806.1, read as the reverse complement.
CTCTGTCTTCAATGTGAAACTATTTTATCCTTATCAAACAACTTTTTGGCTCCTCATCTCTGGCCTTTGTCCAACTGTCTGCCTATCAAAGAAAACCTCACCTGTGTATACCCATTACCCGCCAGACTTTGTCCTGCCCCTCCTCTCTTCCTGTTTTCTCCCCCCCCCCTCCCCCACTCACCACAATCAGTCTGAAGAAGAGTCCCAACACAAAACTTCACCTATCCATGTTCTCCAGATGTGTTGCTTGACCTGCTGAGTCACTCTAGCAATTTGTGTAATTTTGAAAACTAATATCTGATTACACATGATCCATATCCCTTCATTCTCCTACATATCCATGTGCCTTCTAAAAGCTCCTGTTGTGTCTACCAGTATCATGTCTGCCTCCACCATCACCCCTGGCAGTGCGTTTCAGGCACCCTCATTGAAACTTAACAAATAGAGAAAGGCAAGTAAAGAGTGGATGTGGAGAGGAGGTTTCCATTAGTGCGAGAGTCGAGGACTAGAGGTCATAGCCTCGGAATTAAAGGATGTTCCTTTAAGAAGGAGATGAGGAGGAATTTATTTAGTCAGAACGTGATGAATCTGTGGAGTTCTTTTCCACACATTGCCATTCTCGATTAGTACGGGTGTCAGGGGTTATGGGGACATGGCAAGAGAATGGGGTTTAGGAGGAAGAGATAGATTGGCCATGATTAAATGGTGGAGTAGAATTGATAGGCCGAATGGCCTAATTCTGCTCCTATCACTTATGACCTTATGACCACCCACCTATTTGTCTGTGGAATGGCTACCCGACAGTGGGGAAATAAAGAACAAAACTGTGGGTCGTAAACGGGGCCGGAAGCCAATCATTTGTTGGCCTGCCGATTCATAAAAAAGCCCTCACTGGGAGAACTGACCCACACACAGGCCAGCATCATATCAGGGGGTGTCATACAGATGGCCAAAGGTCACTGTGCAAAATGAGCGAGAAATGAAGGATGTGTTTTGACCTCTGTTAGACCTAGATCTTATGAGTTTTACTCATTAATTTTACAAGGTTACTGGCAATGCTGAATGTGGGCTAGAATTCCTACTCATGTTCCAAAGATTTCACTGAGATATTTCTGGAATTTGTATTAATTCTAATTGACTGTTGAAAGATTGTTAGCTTTTGATTGGAGATATTATTCTATTTAACTTGGCCAGGTTTTAAAAAAAGGAATGTTAACGTAATTGTCTGGCTCCTTCGCCAGTGAAAATCAATTTGAACCTTGTTATTTTGTAGAAGTTGTAATTGTGCTGTTCGATGCAAATGGAAGAAGAGTTTCATGTTTATGTCATGACCTTGGAGTTAAGAGACCAGTTTCCCACAAATGGGAATTCATCACATGCAAGCAAGTTGGACTGAACCATTTGCCAATTTGTTCGACATTGACCTGGTGGGCCAAAGGGTCTGTATCCCTGCCGTTTTGGCCTATGAATCCATGACTCTAACTAAGCCAAAGATAGACACAACAAGCTGGAGTAACGCAGTGGGACAGGCAACATCTCTGGAGACAAGGTATGGGAGACTTTTTGGGACAACCCAAAACTGCATGTTGGCCTTCATAGCACGAGGAATTGAATATAGGAGCAAAGAGGTCCTTCTGCAGTTGTACAGAGCCCTAGTGAGACCACACCTGGAGTATTGTGTGCAGTTTTGGTCCCCTAATTTGAGGAAGGACATTCTTGCTATTGAGGGAGTGCAGCGTAGGTTTACAAGCTTAATTCCCGGGATGGCGGGACTGTCATATGCTGAGATAATGGAGCGGCTGGGCTTGTACACTCAGGAGTTTAGGATGAGAGGGGATCTCATTGAAACGTATAAGATTGTTAAGGGTTTGGACACACTAGAGGCAGGAAACATGTTCCCGATTTTGGGGGAGTCCAGAACCAGGGCCCACAGTTTAAGAGTAAGGAAGAAGCCACTTAGAACGGAGACAAGGAAACACTTTTTCTCACAGAGATTGGTGAATCTGTGGGATTCTCTGCCTCAGAGGGCGGTGGAGGCAGGCTCTCTGGATGGTTTCAAGAGAGAGCTAGATAGGGCTCTTAAAAATAGCAGAGTCAGGGGATATGAGGAGAAGGCAGGAATGGGGTACTGATTGGGGATGACCAGCCATGATCACATTGAATGGCGGTGCTGCCTCGAAGGGCCGAATGGCCTACTCCTGCACCTATTCTCTATCGTCTATTGTCTATTGAAATGTCATCCATTCCTTCTCTCCAGAGGTGCTGCCTGTCCTGCTGAGTTACTCCAGCTTTTTGTGTCTATCTTCAGTTTAAACCAACATCTGCAATTCCTTCTTACACACTCTAACAAAGCCACATCATTGGTCAGAACCTCCTTGATTTCAATATACCATAACTGAAATGACGTGTCAGCAGTCACTATGGGAGCAAAATGTGATGACTTTATAAAGTGTTGAAATGCCGTGGCAGACTTAAATTTGAAAACTTATCAATTATGTTCATCTTTGTAATTATAGCTTAAAAATTCTTAATGACCAAAAGATTTATGCGATGATTGAACGAAATGTTACATTTTAACATCATTGATAAGCACTCTGCACTTCAATGTTATCAGACATTATTTTAAGAACAAAGCTGGTGTATTATATTTGATTCAAAAACTGTCAGATACCAAGACTATTATTAGTTCATTATTGCAAAATAATTACATGCTGCTTATTATTACTGGTTGTTGCATCACGGCCTGGTTCGGGAACTCGCAAGCCCAGGAATGAAGAAGATGACAGATTGTGGTCAACACTGCCCCGTCCATCACAGGTACTGACCTCCTAGCCATCAGAGGTATCAATAGGAGACACAGCCTCAAAAAAGCAGCCAATATCATCATAGACCTACACCACCCTGGCCATGCTCTCCTCTCATTCATACCATCAGGAAGAAAGTCCAGAGCTTAAAAACCATGACCATCAGGTTCAAGAATAGCTTCTTCCCCAACAACCATCAGGCTCTTGAACACTGCACAACACTCCCATTTCCTCCAAACACAAGGTGTAGCTATGGGCACACGCATGGGCCCTAGCTACACTTGCCTCTTTGTCTGGCACATCGAACAATCTTTGTTCTCGGCATACCAGGGCCCCACCCCCGACCTTTACCTCCGTTACATTGACGACTGCTTTGGTGTCACCTCCTGCACCCACACACAAGTGACTGACTTCATCCATTTCACCACCAACTTCAATCCGGCAAACCCAGGCTGCCTCCTCCCCTTCCCACCTCTCCCTCAGCCCTCGGGCCCTGGCATTCCTTCTCTCTCTATCTCTCCCCCACCCAAGTTGCACTAGCTTCTCATTTTCACACTACAAACAGCGTACAATGGCCTGTTTCCTTTATCATCGATACTTTTTTGCATATCTTTCATTCATTGTTCTTTATCTCTCCACATCACCGTCTATATCTCTCGTTTCCCTGATCCCTGACCAGTCTGAAGAAGGGTCTCGACCCGAAACGTCGCCTATCTCCTTCGCCCCTTAGATGCTGCTGCACCTGCTGAGTTTCTCCAGCTTTTTGTGTAACCCACTGCACAACACTAACCTCAGCAACGCTGATCTTCTACGAATTATGAATGGAATTCAATTGCAGACTTTATTTGTTTTCACTATTATAGTTACTTGATATTAGTTTATTGTATTTTTGATTATTATACATTATCTGTGTGCTATTGCATTTACTGTGTTGTAAATCTGCAGCAAGTAAGAATTTCATTGTTCATGTGATAATTAAACACTCTTGATTCTTGATTAGTCCTTTTATGTGCCTGCTATTTCCAAACTTAATCTGGCTTTCCTGCTCAGGAATAATGCAATTTATTGACTTAACTTTAATTCTAAATATCATACTTTGATATCAAAGCGTAGATGCTTAGTTTTGAACAAAGCAAATGTCTGTTCTGTGGATACACAGCTCACCTGTGATCTTAAATACGGATTCTCTAAGCCGACTGACATTTAAAAATAACAAAAAATAACATTCCTTACGAGCCTGAAAATGTGCTACCTTGTGATTAAATCTTTATTGAGTTAAAAAAAAAGAAATGAAAAGCATGCAGAGAATTACCTTTGTCCTAATCCATGAGGTAATTAAAGTTCTTTATAATTTTGCAGACCGGTGGTTTGATTTACATTGTGTAGGCCGTGAATAACATTGTAATTAATCTGTGTCATGAAGAGACAACACAGTTGTGCCCCCTTTGTCTGTCAAGATCTCTCATCTCTCGATATGAGACTCTCCCTGGGTGTCTGTTACCACGGCAACCAAGGACAGGCCTGGTCACTCCTTTTCCTGCTGTGAAGGGAGGCATAAAATGCTGGCGTAACTCAGCGTGACAGGTAGCATCGCTTGAGAGGTGGAATGGGTGATATTTCAGGTCAAGACCCTTCCTCTCCAGAGATGCTGCCTTTCCTGCTGAGTTACTCCAGCATCTGCAGATCCTCCCTACGATTTTCCTGCAGTGACTTGTGTCTCCACAATCCAAATGTGCAGAAATGGCTTCCCTGAATTGGCACAAATGAGTTTGTGCTGAGTTTGAGGATGGATGTTAACTGAGACATCATTTGAGAAGCTTGATAAATACCAAAGTAATCTTTCCATTGACTCCCATCTTAAAGAACAAATATTCTTGTTGTCCCCTTCCCAGTATGTGACCTACAGTTTCTCTCCCATCATGGGTAAGTGAATGTTTATTTTATAGACGTATACTGTTAGGACTGCTTCTACAGTAGAGGGAGCGCACTTTTCTCCAGAGCCAGTTTTGCCTTTCCCTTCTACCCTCCTCAGAACAGCTTCTTCCCCTTCCTCTCCTCTGTTATCAGCCTTCTTAATCATTCTCCAGTCACAGTCTTGTGACTGTGATCAGCTGGGAATCTGTCCGAATCACCTCTACCCCATTGAGGACATTGGACTTTGTCTGTGGAACTGATGCGTCACAGTGCTACCAACTAATCTACATTCCTGTTAGATATAGCCTGGGTCCTCATTCTTGGTATCTCCCTCACTTTTCTCCGTCTTCTCTCTCTGCTGAAGGCACGGACTACTTGTTAGTGTACCATTCCATGTCTGTGCAGGTCTGTGAAATGACCCATTTAATTGGCGTTATTTATTATTGCCATGTTCACCGGGTTGCGGTGAAAAGCTTTCTTTGCGTGCAAATCATGCTGCACATGAGAACAATCAAGGCATGCACAAGTACAACAGGTACTTTATGTAATTGAAGGTTCCGTATGTAAACGCAGGCACAATTTATCACAGGGTGGGTAAATAAATGGCCTGAATGAAAATAAATGAGTACTAAATTATTAAGAAAGAGATAAAGTGGAAAAGGAGATGGGATAGCCTTGATATTAAAGAATGAGAGAAAGGCAGTAGAGACAAATGACCCTCGCCCAGAGAGAGAAGTAGAATCTGCTTAAGTGGACATCAAAAATGGAATGAGTGGAAGATCCATGTTCACAAATTAGTGTTCAAGAGAAACTAGTATAGGATAAATTAATAGTATGAAATGTGATGACCAGCAATAGGTTTTGAAGGCTATGCCTACGGATAAAGTGCATACATTGCTTGGCATCTTGTAGAATAGTTCCCATTATTGGAAGGTAGTAAATGTATCCGCATTATTTCAGAAATTAGATGACATCGCAATAGAGACCCAAAGGGTTACTTTTTCACACTGTGGGTGTGGGTACATGGAAGGAGCTACCAGAGAAAGTGGTTGAGGCAGGTACAATAAAACATTTTAAAGACATTAGACCAGGTACATGAACAGGAAAGAACTGCAGATGCTGGTTTAAATCAAAAGTAGACATAAACTGCTGGAGTTACTCTGTGGGACAGGCAGCATCTCTGGAGAGAAGGAATGGGTGATGTTTTAGGTCGAGACCCTTCTTCAGACTAGGGTTGAGAGGGAGATGGGACAAATGCAGGAAAATGCTTAGATATGCATGTTGGTCGGCATGGATGAGTTGGGCTGAAGGACCTGTTTCCATGCTGTATGACTCTGACTTGTTACAAACTTTACACAGACAGCAGGCATAGCCAGGATCGAACCTGGATCTCTGGCGCTGTAAGTCAGCATCTCTACCGCTGTGCCACTGTGCCGCGCTAATTTTATACTTTTTTTCCAATTATCTCAACTGCAGAGCAATGGCAAAATTAAGCAAAAATATCGTGTCCTACGTCTTCAGGCTTATTCAAGGTCAAATGTGAGGATATCAGCTTCATGGAGACACAAAAAGTGCAGATGCTGGGGCCTTGAGCAAAATCACAAAGTGCTGGAGGAACTGAGTGGGTCAGGCAGCAACTGTGGAGGGAATGGATAGATGATGTTTCAGGTCCCCTGTGATGGATATCAGCCAATTGATTTTTTTGGGAATGCTGCACGGAAACAGGCCCCTCGGCCCACCGTGTCTGCACCGACCAGCGATCCCCGCACATTAACACTGTCCTACACACATAATTCTACATTTATACCAAACCATTTAACCTACAAACCTGTACATCTTTGGAGTATAGGAGGAAGCCAAATATCTCTGAGAAAACCCATGCAGGTTATGGGGAGAAGGTACAAACTCCGTACAGACAGCACCCGTGGATAGGATCGAACCCGGGTCTCTGGTGCTGTAAGGCAGCAAATATCATTGCGCCATCGTGCCACCCAAATAATGAGACGCATTGAATGGCACAAGGCCAGTTGTCAGAACAAATTGTATCTCAAAAGGTGCCTCAGCCAAATCAGCACAGCCTGTGTTGCATTTTGTGACTTCTACTCGGATACTCAAGTGGTTCCTGACAGAAGTGCTGATGCATCCTTCTCCACTGTTGAGCTCAATTTCATCATCCAAATATTGCAGGGGACACTGCGTATACTTGGATATTTCAAGCACGGTGGAAAAGTCTGAATTCTTTCTTTGAATTCCACCAACGTCTCCAGGCAAAATAGAAATTTGCTTCTGCAGCATGCATTAAGTTGGAGATGTTGTGAGAAAGGCAATTTGAATTTGTCACAAATATTTAATTGTCATATATACCAGGCAGAGAACAATGAAATTCTTACCTGCTGCAACTTAACAGGCCGTAAATGCAGTAACGCAGAGATAAATATACTGTACGATAATCAATAATACAATTAATTAATAACTGTACCACTAAACTGGCATAACAGTGCAAAACTGAAGTCTGTAGTGCAACGAAAGGCACCATAAATAGAAGATCATAGTTGCTGAAGTTCGTGTCGTGCAGTGTTCAAAAGCCTGATGGCTGCTGAGAAGGAAGTGTTCTTCAACCAGGAGGTCATGGTTTTCAGGCTCCTGTACCTTCTTGCTGGTGTCAGAAATGAGAAGAGAGCATGGTCAGGGTGGTGTGGTTCTCTGATGATATTACCTGCCATTTTGGGGCAGTGCTTCCTGTGGATCCTTTCAATGGTGGGGAGGTCAGTTTCTGTGATGGACCGGGCAGCTTCTACCGCTCTGTGCAATCTCCCTCATTCCTGGGCATTCCAGTTGCTGAGCCAGGTCATGATACAACCCGTCAGTATGCTGCCTGCTCTGCACCTGTAGGGGTTTGACACACTGAAATCACACTCAATCTTCTAAGGAACTGGTGGCATTGATGACTTGATTGCATCAATGTGCTGGGCCCAGAACAGATCTTCAGAGATCTTCAGTCTGAAGAGGCGTCTCGACCAAGCTTGGGGGTATAGTTAGGTGTGAGGAGGATGCTAGGAGGCTGCAGGGTGATTTGGATAGGCTGAGTGAATGGGCAGATGCATGGCAGATGTAGTATAATGTGGATAAATGTGAGGTTATCCACTTTGGGGGCAAAAACATGAGGGTAGACTATTATCTGAATGGTGGCAGATTAGGAAAAGGGGAGATGCAACGTGACCTGTGTGTCATGGTACACCAGTCATTGAAAGTAGGCATGCAGATGTAGCAGGCAGTGAAGAAAGCAAATGGCATGTTAGCATTCATAGCAAAAGGATTTGAGTACAGGAGCAGGGAGGTTCTACAGCAGTTGTACAGGGTTTTGGTGAGACCACACCTGGAGTATTGCCTACAGTTTTGGTCTCCAAATCTGAGGAAAGACATTCTTGCCATAGAGGGAGTTCAGAGAAGGTTCATCAGACTGATTCCTGGGATGTCGGGACTTTCATATGAAGAAAGACTGGATAGACTCGGCTTGTACTCACTGGAATTTAGAAGATTGAGGGGGGATCTTATAGAAACTTACAAAATTCTTAAGGGGTTGGACAAGCTAGATGCAGGAAGATTGTTCCCGATGTTGGGGGAGTCCAGAACAAGGGGTCACAGTCTAAGGATAAGGGGGAATTCCTTTAGGACCGAGATGAGGGAAACATTCTTTACACAGAGAGTGGTGAGTCTCTGGAATTCTCTGCCACAGAAGGTCGTTGAGGCCAGTTCATTTGCTATATTCAAGAGGGAGTTGGATATGGCTCTGGTGGCTAAAGGGATCAGGGGGTATGGAGAGAAGGCAGGTACGTGATACTGAGTTGGATGATCAGCCATGATGAATGGCGGTGCAGGCTCGAAAGGCCGAATGGCCTACTCCTGCACCTATTTTTCTATGTTTCTATGTTTCTATGACCCGTGGAAATGTCACCCATTCCTTCTCTCCAGAGATGCTGCCTGTCCCGTTGAGTTACTACAGCATTTTGTGTCTTGCAGGAACTTATAAACTATTTTTCTGTAGGCTTCAGTGGAGTTCAATACACACTTTAGTTCGTCACGTATTTAGTGCGTGGCAGGTAAGAGGAATGGCAGTTACAAGTGAGTTATTTGTTGCTGCAGCATTATGAAGTAGAACGAATCTGAAGAAGATTCACAGACAAGATGTGAAGGACATGAAAGATTTGGTTAAAACGTGTATAAAATTAAAAGTGTTCAATTGAAATGTGCCTGAAATAAGATTTGTCACTTGTAAACCTAATCAATTGCATTCAGGATTAGTTGCACGCACGCCAGTGGGTTTCAAGTTTAATTGAAGTAGTTTTATTCCTGAGGAAGTGAACATTGCAGGTTACAGTTACTGAGACAAACACAAGAACGGATCATTGTGGTCAGAACACACGTCAACATGACTGCCATAAATGATGGGATTTCAACATGGTGTTTGATTATCTCAGGATCATTGGCCAACACATATTCAACCCAATTGCACGTTCATAGAATGGGCACAATTCTTGTGAGTTATTTCTTGTGTCAGTTCTAACAATACCATCAAAATGAAATATTGATCTGTGTCTGTGTATCTAAGCAGCGGAGAGCGGACTATTATCACAGAATAAGTCGATGTACGGCCAATGCTTAAACAAGCTAAACGGTGTGAACCTTGAAAATGTTACATCTGCAGTCAATGTTGGATGTACCTTGGAGGACAAAGTGGTCTCTGGGCATGTGGTGGGGATATGAAACGGGCAATAGTTGACAATAGACAATAGACAAAAGGTGCAGGAGTAGGCCATTCGGCCCTTTGAGCCAGCACCGCCATTCAATGTGATCATGGCTACAATAACCGACATTTCAGCCAGCACCAATAACAACATTTAAAGACATTTGGACAGATTCATGGATAGGAAAGGTTTAGAGGGATATGAGCCAAATGCAGGCCAAAAGGTTGGATCGGGCATCTTGGTCAGATTGGATGAGTTGGGCCGAAAGGCCTGTTTCCATGTTGTATGTCTCTATGACATACAATATTTGAGAAACAGGAAGAGCAATTCTCCTGCCACCCTTGGTTCTGGATAGGATAATATGTTTCTCCAGCAATGTGAGGTTTAGTTTAGTTTAGTTTAGAGATACAGAATGGAAACAGGCCCTTCAGCTCACTGAGTCCATGCCAACCATCGATCACTTATTCACACTAGTTCTCTGTTATCCTATATTTGCTTTCATCCCTACACACTGGGGCAATTTCCAGAGGACCAATCAACGTACAAACCCATGCGCCTTTGGGATGTTTGAGGAAACCGGAGCACCCAGTGGAAATGCACGTGGTCACAGGGAGAATATGCAAACTCCACACAGACAGCGCCTCAGGTCAGGATCAAGCCTGGATCTCTGGCGCTGTGAGGCAGCGGTTCTACTAGCTGTGCCACAATGCCGTCACACAGGTTGATCTGACATTGGACATTGTCCCCTAACTAACTTCACCCCAACCTCACACATTTGCATATTTATTAATTCATGTACCGGAGATGGCGTCTGCCTTAAATGGCCCATTGAAGTGAGTGAAGTACTCTGTCATCTCAGTAATCAGCTCAAGGTCAACTACACTGGTGCATACGGGTCACGTACTGGTCAAAGTCCTCCTTCACTGAGTTAAAGTGAATCAGATGAGTTTTTTTTTAAGAAGTCCAGTGGCCCCGTCATCAATGTGCATCTTGACCCTCCGAGTATTCCCAGCATCCAATGATATTTTACCACTTCTGCCAGCTATCCAAAGTTTCCCTGCTCTTGAAGCAAGAAAATCTGCGAGCCTCATCTCTTGCAATATGTTAATGATTATGAGCAATTCGGAGACAACTTTATAATGACAACCAAAAAAGATTGATGGTGTCATTGTCTGTGCACCAGAACTGTGTTGCATCGATCGTTAACACGGGCATTTTTTTGTCGACTTAATTTTGTGGCATAAAGGGGAAACATAATGAAGAACGAGGCCTCTATGTTACGTGGTAAGTGGCAATGTTCACTGGGATGTCCCAGGTGACCACTATTCATTTTGATGGACAGAAATAACCATAGATCTAATCCTCAATGGCGCTTACAGCAGAAAACATATCTCATCACTTGACCTGATTAGTAATGAGTTATTGGTTGCATCAACTCATAAATTGTAACTATAGGATAGACACAAAAAGCTGGATTAACTCAACGGGTCACACAGCAACCTTGTGGAAAAGAAATAGGTGACGTTTCGGGTTGAGACCCTTCTTCCGTCATCTGTATTCCTAGACTTCTACTGTTCATTTACAGACACTCCACCACCACCGCTTGCCAACTGGCGCAGAAGTGTGAAAACGCACCCCTCCAGATTCAGGCATAGTTTCTTCCCGTTTGTTATCGGCCACCAGAACCACTCTATCAACAACTGGAGAGCTGTCCTGGGCTACCATCTACCTCATTGGAGACCCTTGGACTATCTTTAATATGGCTTCACTGGACTTTATTTTGCACTGAAGGTTATTCCCTTTATCGTGTAACTCTACACTATGAATGGCTCGATTGTAATCATGCATTGTCTTTCCGCTGACTGGTTAGTACGCAACAAATAGGTTTTCACAGTACCTCGGTACACAACTTCAACTTCAGCATGGGACATTATCGTTGAATTTTGTGCAGTACCTGGTTTCGTCTGAACACGAGGTCACTGAAGTGCAACATCCATAGAGCGTGGACTTCGGTAAGGGGGTGAGTTTATACATTTTGTACTTTTTTAATCAATTTAGATCTAAACTTGAGGTTTCTTAATTTTGCAGTTATGGAACTTCCGTTCACTGGGTAACAAACCAGAGTGTGTTCATCGAGCTCAGGCGACACAAATAAATTGCTAGCCAAGAACTAAAAGCATGATGCATATTTAGCGCACAAAGCAGATGGCACAGAAAGCGGACTTTGATGAGTAAGTGGCTTTGGTGAGATACCTAAGGATATTAGTGACGGAATTAAATAAATGATTATTCTAATGAAGGCATGGCAGGGTATGTGAAGTTTTGCAACTTGCAAAATGGAAAATTAGGCCCAACTTGCCTACGCTGACCAACATGCCCCATCTACACTTGTCGCACCTATCTATGTTTCCTGGATTTGAGGAAGGGTTCAGAGGTCTATGGATCAAATGCCAGTGTGCCAGTCCAGTATGCTAACTTGGTCAGCATGGACAAGGTATGCCGAAGGGACTGTTTTTGTGCTGTACAGCTGTATCACTGTGACTGGTTTGGTCTTGATGTGCAGACTTGACTGCTTCTATGTCTTAAATTTTGTATGATCCTCTGATTTAAACATCCAAGATGTAAACCGTGCAGATTGTAGAAACAAAAGGTGGATTGTTCTGGGTACAAGATTATGATTTTGAATACTGACTGTTGCTGGTTCTGAATTCTTGACCTTCCTCCCCAACTGTGGTGTGGAAGTACATTCACCCCAAGGACTGCGGCAGTTCACAGAGATGACTTCCCATCGCTGCCTCAAGCAAGGCCCAGGGCCTGGAAAATAAATAATGGGAAAATATAAATATTTGTTAAATTATGCATCAACTATCATAAATCCATCCACAGAAGGACTCAGTGGATGGATCATTTGGTAAACACAATTGAATTATTGCTGAATATTGCTGCAGAGAGCTTCCCATTGAAATCCTGTTAGAGTGTTAGAACGTGTGTGTAGGCGGGGACTACAGATACTGGTTTAAACCGAAGATAGACACTAAAAACTGGAGTAACACAGTGGGACAGGTAGCATCTCTGGAGAGAAGGGTCTGAAGAAGGGTCTCGACCTGAAACGTCACACATCCCTTCTCTCCAGAGATGCTGCGCTTGGTCTCACCGAGGTTGATCATACGCTGAATAATCCAACCACATTTTTGTTTGGAAGTGGACAGAAATAATAGAAATTGCATTAATTGCAAAGTGTAAAAAGTTGAGATACTGTATTATAATTTTGCTGCATGTCACTGTGGCATATATCATGTCTTGATTGGTGAATATGTTTAGTTTGTGATTTTATTTGAAGCAGAAGTAATATGTGAATGCTTCATTGAACATAATTCCGACTGGTAACTACGCACTTCGTCCGAACACATTATCGCACGCGTCATGCAAGCTGTCTTAAATGACCACCTAAACTGTCAATTGACAACTTAAAAAGCTGCCAAGGTTGCCCGGCTGACAACAGAGAAAAAAAATTAAGTGAAAGCCCTGCAAGCTGTATAATATTTTTGACACTGTCGTAGGCCTTTCTTACATATGCTGTCACAACGCACTGTAGTCTCTAAACAACCCTTCAGTAATTTTCCTTGCCCTCCATTTCAGAATAATAGTTTTAAGCCAATAACTCAACACTAGCACTGGCAATAAATAAATAAATAAAAGTGCAACTTTTTAGCCCACGCTCGGCTGCAAATCGGTGTCAATCTGGTGGACCATCTTCCTCTAGTCGTGGGGGTGGGGGATTGGGAGGGGCCTCACAAGTGGAACAGTTTAGGGCCTCTCTTCATCTAAATCTGTCCCTGGTACAAACCCACACGTCTTTGGGAAGTGGGTGGAAACTGGAGCACCTAGAGTAAACCCAGGTTTAACAGGCCTATAATAGACAATAGACAATAGACAATAGGTGCAGGAGTAGTCCATTCGGCCCTTCGAGCCAACACTGCCATTCACTGTGATCATGGCTGATCATCCACAATCCCTTCCTGCCTCCACATATCCCTTGACTCCACTATCTTTAAGAGCTCTATCTAATTCAAAGCATCCAGAGAATCAGCCTCCACTGCCTTGGCATAGAATTCCACAGATTCACAACATCATGCAATAACACATAGTTAAATATATAATAATCAATAATAACAACACATTAATAATCATAATACTAGGTAACTATAATTGTGCAAAACCGAAGCAACCAAAGAACAAAACCTAATGTTGAACTAGCCTGCTGCTCGGTTTAGGATGGTGTTGAGATTCTTAAAGTTCCAATTTGACGTACTATTGAGCATTTCATCAAACCATTGTCTTGCTTCCATTAGCATGTAGATTCTCTTCATGCTTTCGGTGACACCCTAGGTTTAGGTTTATTATTATCATGTGTAACGAGGTACATTATTTTGCCTGCTATCCAATCAAATGACTATCTTCGGTTTAAACCAGCATCTGCAGTTCCTTCCAACACAAATCATTTAATACTATGTATAAATATGATCCAGCCAAATTCAAGTACAATAGGTAGAGCAACGAGGAAGGTGCAGAGTGCAGAATATAATTCTCTGCATTGTAGCGCAGCAGTTCCATAAACAAGGTCCAATGTCCACAATAGCATAAAGGTGATTTGGACATTACCCTAGGGTATGGAAGGACCATTCAGAAGCCTGTCAGCAGAGGGGAAGCAGCTAGTCCTGAGTCTGGTGGTGCGTGCTTTCAAGCTTCAGAATCTTCTGCCCGACGGGAGCAGGGAGAAGTAGGATTGTCCCGTATGGGACAATAGTGGCAAGACTGCTCTGTGTGATGGACATCTACAATTCTCAGCAATTTCTTGCTCATTCGATGAAAGTATGGAAGTTGTTCAGCTCACAGCTGGGTGTTTACATCAGATCAATTACACATTGGGCCACAAATCCTTATGCTGGCTTGACTTACATTTTTTATTTTTGGATGATAAGAATCTGCAGAGCCATCCACGCACCAGCCTACTGCAAATTTCTCTGCATATTTCAGCTGAGAAATATTCAGGCTGCAATTGAAGTTCTTTACAATTTAAATAATGGATTCACCTGTGGAAACTGGTGTTTCATGAAATGCCATTTTATCACTGGGAAGTGTATTTAACGGGTTATTTCAGATTCACTGTGTTGGAAATGGGAAAAGCACTCAATGAATCCCATTAATTTAATGCTCCTTTGTCGAACTCGTGAAAGAGAAAGTGTTCGTGGCAATTTGCAAAACCATAATCTTAAAATGTTGTTTTTATAAAGGTGCTGGCCAGTTCTTGAAGTTAAAATGAAGGACAATCTGCCAGCTTTTCCCATCATTACTCTTAAGCTGACAGCTACTGTATTTCTCGAGCTTGTAAATGCACAGCAAGCAGAGGCTGTTGTCAGCAATACCTAATTCCTGTCATGGACTCCACCGATGCAGTCAACACCGAATTAATGATGTGATGTGAAGTTCAACACTTTACATTCTCGCCGTAAAACAGGAAGTATCTTACAGGAAGGGAAGACTTTTGCCTTGTTCATCGATATGTGAAGGCAATGTATTCATCGATAATTACTGCTGGAAGATTCTTTTGCCTTGAAATATATAATTCTCTCAGGGTACCGTTTACAAACTCCAAGTTCTTATTTTGTTTTGTTTTTTGTAAGTCTCCTGATTTCATCTTCTGCTCCAATCCCATGTGAATGTCCCAATGATTGAAAATACACACAGACCAGCATCTCTGCCATAGACTCCCTAGAATCTCTACACATTGCGCGGCCTCAGAAAAGCAGCCAATACAATCAAAGACTTGTCCCACTCTAGGCATTCCTTCTTCTCCCTGCTCTTGTTGGGCAGAAGATACAACAGCATGAAAGCACGCACCACCTGACTCAGTTACAGCTTCTTCTCTGCTATCAAGCTTCTGAACGGTCCTGCCATAAACTGGGTTACAGTCCATTCACCTCTACCCCACTGGACATTGGACTTTGTGGAACTGTGTGTGCTACAATGCTGAGAACTATATTCTGCACTCTGAACTATATTCTTACCCTTTGCTGTGTCTATTGTACTTTAGTTTTGCTTGATTGATTTATGTATATTATTACCTGATCCAATTGGATAGCATGCAAAACAAAGCATTGCACTGTACCTCAGTACACGTGACAATAATAACCTAAACCTAGATGTAACAACCTCGAATAGATTTTACATATCAGTAATGTTAATTCTGTTTTCTCTCCAAAGAATCAGCCTGACCTAGGATTTTCAGTCATTACTTCAGACTTCCACCATCTGTGGGTTTTGCATTGTGCACCAGTGCTTCATTTAACTGCCTGGTTGTTGTGCATGATGTTTGATTGGCCTACTCACCCTGTTTGATGATGTTGCTGTTACTGAAGTTGCCCGAGGCTTGATGTCAGTGAGACTCGGCAGGTCGACGAATAAACTCCAGACCTTCTACAGTAGTACGGTAGAGAGCTAATTGACCGGCTACATCATAGCCTGGTTCAGCAACTAGAATGTGCAAGGCCAAAGGAGATAACGAAAATGGTCAATACTGCCTGGTCCATCACTGGTACTGACCTCCCCACCCTCAAAGGGCCCAATAGGTGGCACTGCCCCAAAAAGGCAGCCAACATCAACAAGGACTCATCCCACCCTGGCCATGCTCTCATTTCACTCCTGCCATTGGGAAGAAGGTATAAGATTCTGAAAATTGTGACCTCCAGGTTCAGGAATAGCTTCTTGCAGTGACCATCAGGCACTTGAATACTACAAACTATGAACAGTCTAGGTTGCACTAGGGACCATGGGATTTTGTTTCACATTAATATTGGTGATAGTGTATACAGTGAATATGATTATCAAAAATTACAACAGGATCTAGATCAGCTGGGCAAGTGGGCTGAAGAGTGGTTAATGTAGTTTAATACAGATAAGTGTGAGGTGTTTCATTTTGGGAAGTCAAACCAGGGTAGGACCTTGACAGAGGGTGTTAGGGCCCTGGGGAGTGCTGTAGCAGAGCAGAGAGATATAGGAGTAAAGGTACACAGTTCCCTGGCAGTGGTGTCACAGGCAGGTTGGACAGTCAAGATGGTTTAGAATGGCCTTCATCTATCAAGGTATTGATTATAGAAGTTGGGATGTTATGTTAAAATTGTACAAGACTTTAGTGAGGCTGCATTTGGAGTATTGTGTTCAGTTTTGTTCAACCTACTATGAGAAGGATGTCATTAATCTGGAAAGAGCACAGAGAAGAATTATGAGCAAGTTACCAGAATGGCGACATGAGCTATTGGGAGAGATTGGACAAGCTAAGACTTTATTCCTTGGAGCGTAGGAGGCGAGGCAGTGATCTTGTAGAGGTGTAAAAAACCACGATTGGTTATTGATAACGTTAATGCAAAGTCTTTTACGCAGGGTAGGGGGATCAAGGGCTAGGGGAGAAAGGTTTACGGTGAAAGGGGAAAGATTTTATAGGAACCTGAGGTGCAGCTTTTTCATTCAGAGGGGAGTGGGTATATGGCATGTGCTGCCAGAGGAGGTAGTTAAGGCAGGTACTATAACAGTAGTTAAAATACATTTGGACAGCTACATGGATAGAAAATGTTTAGAGGGATATGGGCCAAACGCAAGAAAATGGACTAGCTTCAATGGGGCATCTTTGTTAGCATGGATGTCCTGGGCCGAAGGGCCTGTTTCTGTGCTGTATGACGATGACTATTATATGATTGCTTCCGGAGTCTGAGTAATGGTCTGGACTTTTGACTCAAGCAACAGCTCGTTGTTCAAGTTAACATACAAATTGCTTTACAAATTAATGTTAATTTCAATTATTAAACCAACATAAATTTAGCAATTTATATTTATAAGAATACAAATTATAATGTAAATTCTAATTAATATTGTAAACTCCAACACACTCTCCCAGGGTTCGTTTGAATTCAGTGGAAGGGTAAGTGGAAGCATTTGTGTGATTGGTACACCTGCCAATGTGAAGTCCAGGTGCAGTTTGTTTGATTGATTTAATCTCCCTTGGCCCTAACTCACCATTATAAGGTCATGTTCATAAGCGATAGGAGCAGAATTAGTGCATTTGGCCCATCAGCCATTCAATCATGGCTGATCTATCTCTCCCTCCTAACCCCATTCTCCTGCCTTCTCCCCATAACCCCTGATGCCCGTACTAATCAAGAATGCATTACCTATCACGCCTATCTTGTCATGGACACACAGTACATTCCACCCACCTCCTCTGCAAGATATCTTCATCCGATGGGGCATTGAACGTGGGAGTCGGGGAGCCAGGTTGCAGCTTCATGGAGCTGAGATTGGATTGCATTTGTGGTACTTTGCGCTGGTCTGGTCACCCCATTGCAGGGAGGAGAAAGTCACAGAGCCCTACAGAACCAAAAACAGTCCCTTCAAATCACCTTGTCCATGCCAATGAATTTGGCAGCCCGAGTGAGCTTTGCAGTGTGTGCAGAAGAGGTTTATCAGAATGCTGGCAGGATTAAAGAGGATTAGCTAGAAGGAGGTTGGACAAACTTGGAATGTTTTCTCTGGAGCTTCGGCGCTTGAGAGGACCTGATAGAAATATGTAAGGTATAGATAGGGTAGACAGTCAGAATCTTTTTTCCCAGGGTGGAAATCACAATACTAGGAAGACATAGATTTTGGAGATACACTCTTTGGCTCACTGAGTCCACATCGACCAGCGACCACCCGTACACTAGCACTATCCTACACACAAGGGACAATTTACAATTTACAGAAGCCAATTAACCGACAAACCTGAACATGTTTGGAGTGTGGGAGGAAATCGGAGCACCCAGAGAAAACACATGCAGTCACAGGGAGAATGTACAAGCTCCATACAGGTAGCAGGCTTTGTCAAGATCAAACCCGGGTGTGGGGCGCTGTAAGGCAGCAACTCTACCGCTGCACCTCTCAAGGTTTGAGGTGAGAGGGATAATTTTAAAGGAGGTGTGCAGAGCAAGTTTTAACCCAGAGAATAGTGAGTGCCTGTCCAACCTAGGGTTTCATCGGGGAGAATCTCGGAGTCTAGGGAGCGTGTACACTGTCTGAGATATCGTCTTGTGCCACATACAACTCACAAGGTGCTTCCTCCTGCAACACCTTAGATTATGGTGCATTCATTTTTTTCTTCGAGTTAACTTCATGAAATCAATAACTGAGGTTAAATTGGGATATTTTTAATCCAATTTGTTTATACTTTTCTAGCTCATGAACCAAGCATGTTTTGAAATTGTACTAAATGGTTAATTTGCGGC
Source organism: Raja brachyura (assembly GCA_963514005.1). The sequence goes on along the minus strand of OY740806.1, from coordinate 28,268,072 downwards.
TAAAATAATAATAAGAACTGCATATAAATTGATCCACGGCTGCCCAAGGCGAGTCTAAGCTCTTTGCCTTTTCTTGGCATGAACCGGTGTTACAAGCCGTGTTTTAAAAATGCAAAGTTGTTTACATACTTCAAATTACCATCAAATTATAAATTGGCTTGAAATTAATGAATTAAAACGGTTGCGACCTGCTATAGTAATTAAATTAGAGATTCAAGCAGCATCTGGTGATGGAAGATTAACTAATGTAGCACACAGCACTGGGATTTTGCTAATCAGTTTTACATGAACAGTACTGAGGAGGAAAGGAGAAGGTGCCTTCAAGACTGCAAGGAGACTGCACAGCCATAGATCGCCCCTGGGCCAGGGTGAAGTCCTCATTGTCCGTCGTAGTTGAGGTCTCTGTGCTAGTTGCCTGTTCAACCTCGAACTGTTTTAGAGTCATAAGAGTCATACAGCGTGGAATCAGGCCATTCAGCCCAACGTGCCAAAGCTGACCAACATGCCCCATCTACATTAGTCCTACCTGCCTGCATTTGGCCCTCATCCCTCTAACCTATCCAATCCATGTACCTGTCCTAATGTTTTTTAAATTTTATGATGGTACCCGCCTCAACTACCTCCTCTGGCAATTTGTTCCATATACCCACCACTCTTAGCGTAAACGGTTGCTCCTCAGGTCCCTATTGAAGGGGGATTCTCCACAGAGCGCACAATGGCACAATCTCTAACTGCCTGACAGGCCTCTAACCTGTGACAATAATAAACCTAAACCTAATCCTAAACCTAAACATTCCCTCACAGATGTTGCCATTCATGCAGTAGACACAGCAGACAGTGACAATCTGGTGCCATTTAGCATTAACAACCAGATATAAATGTCTACCAGTAAATATCTTAAACTTGTCCAAAGGCAAAAAGTCCTCTTTAGAAATATCAGCCAACTGGTTTTATGGGGTTGAAACCCAATTTATTCTTCTTTGCCATTTCGTCCACAATGTTAACATTTGCTGGTGTTTAAGTCAAAATCATTTGAACTACAGAGCAATGTGTTTGAGGCTGTAATGTCCCAGCAGGTACAACACACCAGCCTCGGAGCGGGGCTGGTTGATGGACCTTGCACTGTAGCTTCACTGAGTCACAACTGACCAGACCCACTCACTTACAACATTCTTCGCTCTTACTCCTTGAATCATTACATCATACCATTTCCTCTGAGCACCCTCGAAGTAAAACCAGTAATGGAAAAATATCAAATTATAGTCAGGGAACTGAGTATAGAATGTAATATAAAGGAACTGCAGATGCTGGTTTATATCAAAAATAGACACAAAATGCTTGAGCAACTCAGCGGGTCAGGCAGCATCACTGGAGAAAATGAATAAGTGACATTTCGAATCATAGAAACATAGAAAGATAGGTGCAGGAGTAGGCCATTCGGCCCTTCGAGCCTGCACTGCCATTCAATGTGATCATGGCTGATCATCCAACTCAGTATCCCGTACCTGCCTTCGCTCCATACCCCCTGATCCCTTTAGCCACAAGGGCCACATCTAACGCCCTCTTAAATATAGCCAATGAACTGGCCTCAACTACCTTCTGTGGCAGAGAATTCCAGAGACTCACCACTCTCTGTGTAAAGAATGTTTTCCTCATCTCGGACCTAAAGGAATTCCCCCTTATCCTTAGAATCAGGACCTATTTGAAGAAGTATGAAGAAGGGTCCCGTTCTTAAAAATGTCACCTACCTATTTTTACCAGAGATGCTGCCTGTCCCACTGAATGACTCCTGCATTTTGTGTGTAACTGAGTACAGAAGCTGGAATGATATATTACAATCGTACAAGACATTTGGAGTATTGTGTTCAGTTTTGGTCACCCTGTTCTGAGACGGATGTATTAAGTTAGAAAGGACACAAAGAAGGTTTACGTGGATGTTGCCAGGACACGAGAGCCTGAGCTGTAGGGAGAAGTTGGGTAGCCCTGGACTTTATTCCTTGGAGCGCAGGGGGCTGAGGGGTGATCTTGTGTATATAATTGTAAGGGGAATAGATAGGGCAAATGCGCAGAGTCTTTATCCCCCATTCCTCCATGACCCTACGGCAAGAAAGTCCAGGTTTCTTACCCAAGGGTGGTGGCTTGAGGCACATGCAATAGTGGCATTTAAGAGACTTTTAGATAGCACATGGATAACTAGGGAGTGGAGGGATATGGATCACATGCAGGCAGAAGCGATGAGTTTATCTTGTTGGCCACAGACGTTGTGAGTAAAGGGTTTGAGATTCAGAGCAACAGACCCATTAATATTGGCCGCCTCTGAATTCTCAGCCTTCCAGAAGAGGGAAATGAAGTTTACAGTAACATTTACATTTTACGTTGAAATAAAGGTCAATAAAACTATCTTGACTGAAGTCAGTGGCAGAAATCTTTATGTAATCAATATTGAGTGGGTAAGGATTAAAAACAATTTCACTGGTTAATTGTGTTGACAAAGGAATTCAGAGGAGAACATGCTCTCTGACCTGCAACAGCTCTCCATGAAGTAACACTTCACTCTTTTGATACTTTTCCTTGTTATAAGAGTGCAATCATGCTGACTACAGCATCTCTGTAGCCTCGCCGGCACTGTCCATTCCAGCTCCCTGCAATCCTTCCATTCTGTCTACAAGGCAATTCGAAAATCCGATCACAACACATCTGTTCTGGTGAATGATTACAATCCAGGAGCGTTATGTGGTGAGGGAGAGTGCAGGTCGGGATACAGAGCATAGAACATAGGAAAGGACAGCACAGGAACAGGCCCTTTGGCCCACAATGACTGTGCTGAACACGATGCCATGATAAAATAATCCACGCAACTTGCATGATCATTCCCTACATATCCATGTGCTATCTAAAAGACTTTTAAACGCCACTATCGTATCTGCCTCTACCACCACACTTGGCAGTGAGTTCCAGACACCCTACATCCTCTGTGTAAAAATACATGCTCATCTTCTTTAAACTTTCCACCTGTTTCTTTTAAGCGTGATTTGACTGGATAGCCTGCAAACAAAGTTCATCGGTGTATCTCGATATATATGAAAATAATAAAAAAAACAGCTTCATATTGTTTTGGGGTCTATGCATTGGTAGAGCAAGCATATTCTGTGTACAGAATACCATTACTAGTTATGTGGCTTCCTGGGATTATACAAAGTACAAGTGTTTCTTCACAGGGCTTAGCCTTCAATGTCGAGAGGCAGATGGAACTTCGACTGCAGTCCTTCCACATAAAGCCTTTGTGTCGGATGCACTGAGCTTCACTGAGCATCCTGCAAAGTGCCGGGAAGCAGATTTCCCTCACGGGCACCTCACTGTACAGGAAGACCATGTTTCAGGCCGACCAAAGGGTGGCTTTGACCGAATCAATGGTCTTCAAGCAATAGTTTAGTTTAGTGATACAGCGCGGAAACAGGCCCTTCGGCCCACCATGTCCATGCTGACCAGCGATCCACGTACACTAGCACTATCCTGCACACTCGGGACAATTTACCGAAGCCAATTAACCTACAAACCCGCACGTCTTTGGAATGTGGGAGGAAACCAGAGCACCTGGGGAAACCCCAAGGGTCACAGGTAGAATGTCTAAACTCCGTACAGACAAGCACCTGTAGTCAGGATCGAACCCGGGTCTCTGGTGCTGTAAGGCAGCAACTCAACCGCCGCACAGTGGCGTAACAGTAGAGACCCAGGTTTGATCCTGACTACGGGTGCTATCCGTACGGAATTTGTGTTTGTCTTTGGTTTCCTCACACACTCCAAAGACGTACAGGTTTGTAGGTAAATTGGCTTGGTATAAATGTAAATTGTCCCTAGTTTGTGTAGGATAGTGTTAATGTGCGGGGATCGCTGGTCGGTGCGGATTCGATGGGCCGAACGGTCTGTTTCCACACTGTATCTCTAAACAAAACTAAACTAAACCGCCGTGCCACTGTGCCCAGTAGTTGAGTTTGTCTTGAAATGTGCCTCTAGGAGCAGCCTGTGACCATCATGTAGTGTGTAGTCTGCTGGGTAAGCCATCAATGGTGCATGCAGATTTGGACAAATATCAATTCTCAGAATGCAAACTCATGCGCCTGTCACATTAAACCTTCCTTCTAGTTTCTGAATCGCCTTCCCTGGGAAATAGGCTGTGTGTTCACCCCATATACTGCAGTGAAGTTGGATCCGATTGGTCTGAGTGCCTTTTCCTTGACTATGGGTCATTTGCTTGGATGTTGTGTCTGCAGACTGTTGAGTGTATATATGCGAAGATGCTGCTTTTCACATCTCTGATCCTTGGCGACACGTCTATGGATGATTCCAACGTCACTGATAACATTGGGGGCGGAAAATCAGCATCGGCAGCTGATTAACTGTTTCATGCTGAATTAATCAATAATCAAAGCAAGATGCAATCAACAGAAGTGTGCAGCCGCGCGAGTGTTACATCGAAACATCTTGAAGAATGCTCAGTTAATCTACACAGCTGCACAAACTCTACCTTTTGCTGTATTTACAATTGACAGTTGTTCAAAACACATCCTCAAAGGTATTTTATTGTCACGTGTACCAATTAAGATACGGTGAAATTCGAGTTACCTTGCAGCCATACTAAAAAAAAGCAACAAGACACACAACTACATAAAAGTTAACATAAACATCCACCACAGTGGATCCCCACATTCCTCACTGTGATGGAAGGCAATAAAGTCCAATCTTCTTCCCTCTTTATTCTCCCGCGGTCGGGGCAATCGAACCATCGGGGTGATCGAAGCTCCCACAGCCGGCAACCAAAGCTCCCACATTGGGGCGGTCGAAGCTCTTGCGGCCTGGAGCTCCCAAAGTCGGCCCCTAGCCAAGGGACCACGAGCTCCATGATGTTAAAGTCCGCAGGCTTCCGCAGTTGAAGCTCCCGAAGTCGGTCCCCAGCAAGAGCCCGTGAGCTCCACGATGTTAGGCCGCAGTACGGGATAAGAGATTAAAAAAGAGTTTCCCGCAACCCACCCCCCACATATAACAAAGCTAAAGAGCACTAAAACATACCTTTAACACATACCAAAAAACAACAAAGAAGAAAGGGACAAGACAGACTGTTAGCGAGGCAGCCACTCGAAAAGTCATGTATCCTATTTCTCCAGGAATGCTGCCTGACTCGCTGAGTTACTCCAGGATTTTGTGTCTATCATCAATATTTTTCTAACTTGTTTCAGAGGCACCTACTGTATTTGCATGGTGTTATAATGTGTTCATCGCCATGGTAGTGGACAGTATTTATTTGTCACCCTGGTAACAGACGGTGATTATTGCCACAGTAGCAGAGAGCTTATTTACATCGAGCCAGACCATATTTTTTTTACCATGGCACCAGACAGAGTTCATCAGCATGGTGGCGTGAACCGTGGAATGAAAACGGAAAACTCTCAGCAGGTCAGGCAGCATCTGTGGAAAGAGAAACAGTGCTAATGTCTCAGATGCAAGAACCTTTGCCAGAACAGTTTTGACAGACCTTGGACCTGAAATATTAAACAGAGCTGCAGTGGCTGAATAATAAGCAAGTGCTGAGGGCCTGTCCCACTTACGTGTTCTTGGCACGCAAATTACATGACCTCGTGGTCGCGTTGAGGCCTACGGGCATTGTAGGGCCACATGGGGCCGGTCCCACTTAGAAGTGTGGAGGGGTATGTAGTTGTGCGCGACATCGCGCGGGGCTCCAAAATTTTTGTAGTGAAGAAAATCCTTGCGCGTCAACAACCAGTCACGGAACTAACTAACCAGAGATGCTGCCGGTCCCGCTGAGTTACTACAGCTTTGTGTCCATTTTCAAATGACGTCACGCGCTCCAGACGGCTGTGTGTACGCATGTAACCGCGCCCGACCTTCGCCGGACCATCGCGGCTCAACGCGACCACGAGGTTGCATAATTTGCGTGCCAAGGACACGTAAGTGGGACATGCCCTTACGTCTTCACAGCACCAGGATTCAAGTTTAGTTTAGTTTAGGTTATGTTCGTTTGGTTTCGTTCTGTGTCACATGTACCGAGGTACAGTGAAAAGCTTAGCAGATGGACTATACATGATTTCCATCATGATTACGGTCCAGAGAATACAGGACAAAGGGAATAACGTTTAGTGCAAGATAAAGTCTGATTAAAGATAGTCCAAGGGTCTCCAATGAGGGAGATAGGAGTTCCAAGAGATGGTAAGTACAAGAGGAGGGATGTCTTGCTGAATTATACAAAACCTTCAAGCACACTTCAGTCCATTTCTGGATTCTTTATCTGCAAAAGTTGACTAGACTGATTCTTGTGGCTGATGGACAAATAATAAAGAGAGACCGGGATGATGAGGCATGGAAATAAATTAGATATACTTATAGATGAAGGCTAGTAGATCAAGGGGTGTGTGAAGAAAGCAGGAACAAGGAGTATGTTTGGATGATCATCCATGATCGCATTCAACCGCAGAGCGGTACTCTAAGGAATGGATGGACTGCACTCTTACTTTCTCTTTTCCATTGGTCATGAGAGGCACAACAAGGAGACAAGACTTCCCACTTTAAAGTCAAACTAAATAATTGTTTACTGTCAGCTCTGTGTCTGACAACTGTGATGGATTGAAAATCCACAAAATTGTCACCTCAGTAAATTGAAATAATTCCATGCCCTTCATAATGGAGTTGGAATGAAATAGTTGGAAGAAGTAGAAAATTGAACTTGAGCAATGATACGAAAAAATACACTCGTGTAATCAGAAATTTTGGATTCTGGTTAAAGAGGTTATCTAAGAAGATAGTTGTCATTGTGAATTTGCTCACAGGCATCAAATGAGGCCTTAAAATAGCAGCACAACTGTTGATCGCAAAGTCATCAATATTTAATAGGAATATCATAATTGGACCCTGAACCGTTATTTTTTTTAGGTGCACAGGGAAATAGAGAAACCTGGCTATGTTGGGATTGGCGATTACCAGCCTGGTTGGAATTTGGTTGCCGGAGCATCATTTCTGAGTGGAACAGTTTGGGTGGGAGAGTTTTTAGTTTGGTAGATAAAAGTGCTGGAGAAACTCATCGGGTGCAGCAGCATCAATGGAGCGAAGGAAATAGGCAACGTTTCAGGCTGAAACCCTTCTTAGTCTGGTTTAGTTTAGAGATATAGCGTGACAACAAGCCCTTCGGCCCACTGAGTCCATGCCGACCAATAATCACCCATACACTAGTTCTATGTTATCCCAGTTTTGCAGCCCACACACTAGGGGCAATATTACAGAAGCCAATTAACCTACAAAACCTGCACATCTTTGGAATGTGGTAAGAAACCGGAGCACCCGGAGAAAACCCACATGGTCATAGGAAGAACGTGCAAATGTCAGACACATAGCACCCACAGTCAGGATCGTACCCGGGTCTCTGGTGCTGTAAGTGGATGCCGAAGTGAGTTTACCCATGAATTTCTATGTGTCACATGAAGTGTATTGTTGGGGTTGCACTAGGCTTGCAGTGTATCCCTAACCCTAAACTAAACCACCCACACCTGGGGTAATTTACTGTAATCAATCAGCATTGCTTTGGAATGTGGGAAAAAAACAAGCAGAGATGTTCATGGAAGTCCGCGTGGCCACAGGGAGAACATGCAAACTCCACAAATCCAGCATCAGTAGCTGGAGCTGTGAGGCAGCAGGTACTGACTATTATACCACTGTGCCGTTCTAAGAATACCTCCAGCTGTAAAGTGCTATGGGATGATATAGAAGGTGATATGCAAGTTATGTCTTCACTGTCCTCTCAAATCTGGGTCCAAAATAAAAAATGTTTCAATTGCAAATTCAACACAAATATAATTACGCAAATGATAGCAACATTTTTATATCATATATCACGACTCACATTACAAGTTGTGAAGGGCCTGTCCCAATTGGGCGACCTAATCCGCGAGTTCTGGTGAGTTTGCTCTCGACTTGTACTCGCAGCATGGTCGACACGAGGTCGTAGGAGGTCTTCGTAACTCTCCTTCACGCTTGAGAGTGGTCTCCGCGTACTCAAGGCCTCAGCTAGGTTGTGGCGTTTTTTTCAATATATTAAAAAATGCCCCACGAGTAAAAAAAGGTTGCCATAGAAAAAATCGATACATTTTTTACTCGTAGGTTTAGTTGTAGTAGATCGTAATAGGTCGGCATGTTAGTCGTAGGTAATCGAGGGTAGTCGAAGGTAGAAATAGATGGTCTTCATCATAGTTGAAGGGAGGTCGAAAGAGATCGAAGGAGGTCGTCTTCACTCTCCACTATTCGGTGTCCAATTTTTCCAAAGCTAGTCGTAACTAGTCGAAGCTGGTCTTCAACATAGTTGAAGGAGGTCGAAGGAGGTCTTCTACATAGTCGAAGGAATTCTTCAACATGTCATTTTTTCAAACTCTTCTAAACTCGCCAATCAGGTCGCCCAAGTGGGACAGCCCCTTCACACAGCAAAAGTGTCACATCAAAATAACTGAAAATTCTTCTACACACAGCCAGGTTCAGATCCACCATCTCCACTTCAAAGGACTGCCACCAACATCAGCTTCCTCTGCAGCTCCAGCTGACTTGGAATCAGTTCATCATTCCTTCACCGTCACTGTGTCTGGATCCTGATACTTCTTCCCTAGCGGCACTGTGGAAGCACCTTCATCAGAAGACCTGCAGCGGATCAAAGCATAGTCTCACCACCACATCTTGAGGGCAATTCTGGGTGGGCATTAAATGCTGATTTTGCCACTCTTTCCCAGAGTGGGGGAATCGAGAGCTAGAGGGGGGTGGGAGATTGCAACCTTCACATGGTCCGCCCTGTTTCGACGAATGCAATCTACCTGGCGTGCACAATTAAATAAGATCATATAAAACAAGTTGTCCCACAACTTTAGGCTGTGCACGCCATATGCAAGAAGAAGAAGAAGAAGAAGAAGAAGAAGAAGAGAACTAGAGGGCATAGTTTTAAGCTGAAGCGGGGGAAGATTTTATAGGAATCTGGGGGATACCTTTTTCATGTATGGAACAAGCTGCCACAGGAGGTAGCTGAGGCATGGACTATTGCAACATTTAAGAAGCAATTACACTGGTACATGCAAAGGACAGGTTTAGAAGAATATGGGCCAAATGCAGACAGGTGGAACAAGTGTAGAAGGGACATTTTGGTCGGTGTTGGCAAGTTGGGCCGAAGGGCTTGTTTGCACACTGCATGTTTGCACACATCACTCTATAATAACGTTCTGTAAAATTAATTAATAAAAAGAAAATGTGCAGGAAGGAACTGCAGATGTTGGTTTAAATCAAAGATTGACACAAAATGCTGGGGTAACTCAGCAGGACAGGCAGCATCTCTGGAGAGAAGAAATGGGTGACGTTTCAGGTTGAGACCCTTCTTCAGACGCAAAATAATAATTCAGAATAATTCAGAATAGAAATAAAATGTTTGGCCATAAAGGAAGGCAAGCCATGGCTTTGGCCAAGTCGCCGTTATCTCTAACCCGTTTGTAGCGGTGAACAGCAACTGTGGAAAGACTCCAGTGTCAACACAGAACAAGCACTGTTCAAATTTAAAAGACCTCAGACAAAGACAGATATATCCCTAAAGAATCTCTTCTGTATCTTCCCATCTCATTTCACTATATTGTTGCAGAAACAATGCAATCCCCCCCGAGGTGAACAATAAGAGACTTTAACAGAGACGGGAAGAAATCAATTGTCACCAATAATGACATGTCTTTCTCTGGTTACTTTTAAACTTAATTACCAATTCACATTTTGAAGAATTGTTCCCTTTGAACATCACAGGTAAAAGCTATTTGCTTTCAGTGTTCTCGAAGTATTCCTGAGCTCTTCCACCAAGCTGGAGTTCATTTGTATTGGAATAATTGATCTCTGAATGATGAAGGTGAACTCATTAGAGTGAAAACACTTCATTACTTTGATGAAATATTCATTGAGTGATGCGCTTGACTGTTACTTGCCCATGAAAAATCTCCACTGGAGCGAGAAAAGTGAGAAAGAGTTAAAGAAGGAACTGCAGATACTGGAGAATCGAGGGTACACAAAAGGCTGGAGAAACTCAGCGAGTGCAGCAGCATCTAAGGAGCGAAGGAGATAAGCTGAAGAAGGGTCTCGACCCGAAAAGTCGCCTAAATCCTTCGCTCCTTAGATGCTGCTGCACCCGCTGAGTTTCTCCAGTCTTTTGTGTACCCCAGAGAAAAGTGAGTTAGATTTCTCATGGACTTCATCCAATGTGCATTTTATAGGTGCACCTGATGCCAATGCATTCAATTCCATGACAATAGTTTATTTTAGTCTTTAGAGATACAGCGCGTAAACAAGCCCTTCATCCCAACGAGTCCGTGTCATCCAGCGATCGTTCCATAGAGTTTGTACATTCTCTCTGTGAACTTTGAATATCAAAGAGACTTTGACTTTGACTGGGTGCTCCAGTTCCTCTCCACACTGCAAAGACACGTATGTTTGTAGGCCAATTGACTTTGGTAAAAATTGAAAATTGTCCCTAGTGTATGGGATGATCGCTAGTTGGCGTGGACTCAGTGGGACAAAGGACCTGTTTCCGCGCTGTATCTCTAAATCTAAGTCTAAATGTATAATGAAAGTCCAGCTTGCAGCATCATCACAGGCACGTGGACTCAGGCAAACACACACACAAAAAATTATATATAAATCATATGTAAAATTCTAAATGAAAGCTTTGCAAAACAACACAAGACATTGATGCAAAAACATAATTAGACAAAGCAACAAGTCCAGCTCGGTTGAAGAGTTTCAGAGTACTTCGAGAACACTCAAAGCAAGTCCGCGATAGTGCAAGAGGTTGTCCGTAGTGTCCCGTTACCGAGATAGGATTAGGGTTGTGCGGGTTGGTTCAAGAACCTGATGGTTGTAGGAAAGTAGCTGTTCCTGGACCTGGTGGTGTGGGATTTCAGGCTTCTGCACCTCCTGCCTGACTAGTAGAAAGAAGAGGACATTGCCTGGATGGTGGGGATCTTTGATGATAGATCCTCCTTCACTGCAGCATCTCTTACCAGCACTAACTCCATATCCCTGAACTCCCCTGATATTGAAACATCTATCGATCTCCGAGCCTGAAGATTGTGAGTGTTTGCACGTTCTTCCTGTGACCATGTAAGTTTTCTCCTGGTGCTCTGGTTCCTCCCACATTCCAAAGACGTGCGGGTTTGAAGGTCAATTGGCTTCTAGAAAATTGCCCCTAGTGTGTAGGGTGTGCAACTGGGTTAACATTGAACTGGTGTATGGGTGATCATTGGTCGGTGTGGACTCGGTGGGCCGAAGGATCTATTTCCTCGCTGTATCTCTAAACTAAAAGTCACAAAGAAATTGCCTGGAAATGGAGTTCAGGCCAAGATCAGATCCATCAAGATCTTATTATTTTATGGATTAAGACCGAGGGGCTGTTTGGCTTCATTCCTTCTCCTAGTTCTTGGTTTCTTATACAATTATTCTGGGTTAAGGCTGGATAGGTTGGGACATTTTTCTTTGGAGCATGGAAGGCTGAGCGGTGACCTTATTGAGATGTACAAGATCATAAGGGACCTGGATAAAATGAACGCTCACAATCTTTTTCCCCAGGGTGGAGGATTCTAAAACTAGAGGCCATAGGCTTAAGGTGAGAGGGGGGGGGAAATTAAGAGGTACCTCAGGAACAACTCATGGGCGGCCCATATCTGGAATGAGCTGCCAGAGGAAATTATAGAAGTGGATACAAATATGGCTTTTAAAAGACGTGCCAGTTGGAAGGATTTAGAGGGATGTGTGCTACACACAGGCAAATAGCATTAGCTCTGTATGCCAACTTGGTTGGCCTAGACAAGATGGGCTGAAGGACCTGCTTCAGTGTTGTACAGCTCTATACATCTAAGCATCTCCAACCAATGCCAGCATTGAAGAAACAGGAACAGAACCTCTGTATCTCTTCTATGGTTCTGCGGCTTCTTAACATTCCAAGCATAGGATAATTACACCAAGGTGAAACAAAGACATGACGAGGTTAGACTTCACATGATAACTCAGTGAGACCACACCTGGAGTATTGTGTGCAGTTTTGGTCCTAAATTCAGGAAGGACATTCTTGCTATTGAGGGAGTGCAGCGTAGGTTTACAAGGTTAATTCCTGGGATGGCGGGACTGTCATATGCTGAGAGAATGGAGCAGCTGGGCTTGTACACTCTGGAGTTTAGAAGGATGAGAGGAGATCTCATTGAAACATATAGGATTGTTAAGGACTTGGACACATTAGAGGCAGGAAACATGTTCTCGATGTTGGGGGAGTCCAGGGGCCACAGTTTAAGAATAAGGAGGAAGCCATTTAGAACGGAGACGAGGAAACACTTTTTCTCACAGAGAGTGGTGAGTCTACGGAATTCTCTGCCTCACAGGGTGGTGGAGGCAGGTTCTCTGGATGCTTTCAAGAGAGAGCTAGATAGGGCTTTTAAAAATAGTGGAGTCAGGGGATATGGGGAGAAGGCAGGAACGGGGTACTGATTGGGGATGATCACATTGAATGGCAGTGCTGGCTCGAAGGGCCAAATGGCCTACTCCTGCACCTATTGTCTATTGTCTATTGTCTATTGTCTATTGTCAGTTCTTTATCTTTCATACAGCACTCTGACATGATCCATCATTGTCAAATTTCAATAGAGCACACTGAAAGAAAGGAACAAAAATGGAACGCACATGTTGTTCAAGGTTTGTTACACGCACACAATCCTTGCTTAATCCCAAACAACCCTGTTTCTTTTTTGTTTCAACTGAAAAATAAGGTGTCATTAGTGTGATATTTTCTAGGAAGCCTGTCTATTCAGTGGAGAGCAGCCAGGAAGATTGGTATTGGAAAAGAGTATCTTTGAAGTCGTATCACCAAAAATTACAAAGGGTTCTGAAAGAGACTTTGTGCTATACTCTAAAAGGGAAGACGTACAATTTTCAAACAAAACAACTGACAATGTTGTCAAGTTTGAAGACGAAATGATCAACAGAAGTTTCATGTGGCAGGAACAAGCATACATAATTGTTTTCTATCATACTTGCACTGAATTAACTATTGATTCCTGCTGGATTATACAGTCCCTTTGAATGGTATCTTGACTAAACTTCAATCGATTAATAGTTATTTTCCATTACTCTGCTCCCACAGACATGAGCAAGAGTATTTACCGATGGTGTTTCGGGAACTTGGAGTTCATATTGTGCTGTTTGCCTGAAGTCTATTTTAAGAGTGCAAAATAACCTTGCTTGTGAATTGTCATTCAATGCAATGTCTTGTTCTGCATAACATTGCGTTAGAATTATCCGCTGCTCCAGCAGCTAAGGTTTAATCCTAACTTATGGTGTTCTCTGTTTTCCACAAGTGTTCCAGTTTCCTGCCTCATCCTAAAGACCAGCGGGTTGATGGGTTAATTGGTTAGTGCAAAGTGCTACGTGGAAATAGGTGAGTGGTTAAATCCAGAAACGGTTTTGAACTGACTGGGCCTGTACTTGTTTAGTTTAGTTTAGAGATACAGTGTGGAAACAGGCACCTCGGCCCACCGACTCCACGCTGACCATCGATCACCCATTCGTACTCATTCTATGTCAGATCCACTTTCGCTCCCACTCCCTACATACCAGGGGCAATTTACGGAGGCCAATAGAGCTACAAACCTGCACGTCTATGGGATGTTGGAGAAAACTGGAGCACCCGGAGAAAAACCCACGCGGTTACAGGGAGAACGTACAACCTCTGCACAGACAGCACCCATAGTCAGGATGGTATCCAGAGCTCTGGTGCTGTGAGGCAGTAACCCGACTGTTGTGCCACTATGCCGCTCTTGATGTTCAGAAGAATGAAGGGTGATCTTATTGAACCACTTCTTTGGATGACAGGATGAATGATGGATCGATGTTTCCCCTCATGGGAGTGCCTCATACCAGATGGCATCGTGTCCAGGTAAGCATGTGCCCGCTGGGAATAGAAAGACTACCATCTCACAAACTCCTGTGAGTCTTTGCAATTGTTTTCCAGACAATTCTAGATCCTGAATGAAAAGCGATGAATGGTTGAAAAGAAAAGGGTGATTATTGGTCAGTAAGAAAATCAGGGAAGAGGGCGGGAAAGTAGACAAGGGGAGTTGCATTATCCAAAAGCTTATTGAAATGAGTGCAGTCTCGCGTGCTAAGTGTACTGCAATTGTTCTTGTTTCTTATTATGCTTTTATAATGTGTCCAATTGTGTATGCTTGGGATGTGGAGAGTATTGGCAAGGCCAGCACTTGTGATCCCACAGCAGACTGCTAGCTCAGCAATTTCAGACGGCAGTTAAAAGTCAAACACACTGCGGTGAGGTTGGAGACTGGGGAAAATTGGCAAATGTCTTTTCCCTGAAGAACATCAGTCAGTCAGGCCGGTTTTTATAACAACCCGGTAGGTTTGTGGTCGTTGCAGGCTTTCAATGCCAGATTTAGTTAAGGTGGATTTTCCAATCAATGGTTTGCAAATGAGTAAAGAGTTTGAGGACAGGCACATGTTGACCAGGACATATTAAACTGCGAAGGTGCCAACTGAAGGAACATGATTGTTCAGATTGTAAACCATTTACAAGAAAGATCAGCTGAAGACAAGCCAAAGAAGGGCCACCCGGACTGGAAAGTGTTAGCTGTGAGGAAAGCAAGGATACAATGGTGTTGGTGCTTTGGAACTGATATAATTGAGGTGTACAGTGTAAGATAAGGGAGTCCTATACTAATTAGCAGTGGGATGAAAAATTAGCAGCATAGATTTGAACTCATTAGCATGTTGAATGGTGCAGCACAAGAACAGGCCCTTCGGTCCACAATGTCCATGCTGAACATGGTGCCAAGTTAAACTAATCTCCTCTGTCTGCTGTCTGCATGTGATAGAGATGCTGCCTTACAGCGCTAGAGACCCGGGTTTGATCCTGACTACAGGCTCTGTCTGCATGGAGTTTGCATGTTCTCCCTGTGACTGTGTGGGTTTTCTCTGGCTACTCTGGTTCCCTACCACATTCCAAAGACGTGCAGGTTTGTAGGTTTATTGGCTTCTGCAAATTGTCCCTGGTGTGTAGGATAGAACTAGTGCACGGGTGATCATTGGGTGGCATGGACTTGGTGGGCCAAAGGGCTTGTTTCCACGCTGTATCTCTATACTAAAAAAAAACTAAACTAATGAGTTCAAATAAACTTGCCCCACTTACTGGTCTGGATGCCATTGCAATGCAAGTGACACAGTCAGTGAACATAGAACACTGTAGCGCAGGAACAGTCCCTCCAGCCCACAATAACTTACTTGTTTATGAAAGTCTGTGCTGAACATGATGCCAAGTTAAACTAATCTCCTCTGTACACACGTGTCCACAACCCTCCATTCCCTACGTATCCACGTGGCTATCTTAAATTAGATTATTGTATCTGCCTCCACCACCACCACCCCTGGCAGTGCATACCAGGCACTAACAACTCTATGCAAGAGCGGAACTCGCTATGAAAACATGGAGGGGACGGGGGACACAATATTTTGGCGGCCGGCGCGCATGCGCACACACACACACATGCGTGAGGCCTCGGAGGCTCAATCCAGCGCTAAACAAAGCTACTGCGCTGGTTGTGGGCCTGGGGATACAGCTCGCGCCTGACTCCCGACCTCTCTGGCCCGCCGTGGGGGGGGGGGTCACTCGGATGGGGACGGGACAGCGCCGGAGACCCGGCCGGGATCGATCCTGGCTGCGGATGAGGCGCAGGTCTTGGGGGGGATGTCCCTCACCTCTCAAAACACATGGGGGGGACGTGTCCCCTCTGCCCCCCCCCCGTGTTTTCCGCCCCTGATGTGTTATAAATTCCCCAGCATATCTCATTCAAACTTTCCTTCTCTGACTATAAAGCTACTCTCTCTAGTCTGACATTTCTACTCAAGGGAAAGATTCTGACTGTCTACCTAGAGTATATATGCCTCTCAATGACCAAACATGCGTTCAATCGGCGAAGGTCAGTCCAGAATCAAGAGTGCTTAATTGTTCTGGCAATGGAACAAAGACATTCTTACTTACTGCAGCTTAATAGGTCCATAAAAGCAATAACACAGAGATAAGGATATCTATATATTACTAAAACTCTCATCTTGTTTGTTTATATGTTTGTTTGTATGCGAGTGAGTGATTTCCTAAAACAGAACCAAAAAGGTATACGATAGCGCTACAATTTTTGGCCCACCTTACTCACCATTGTCCTGGGGTGTGCAATAGCCAAGTTTCGTTCAGATTGATGGTATATTTCACAAGTTATTCACATTTTAAACTTTACAAAAAAACACTTTACAAAACCACTTTTCCACTTGCCCTGCCCACCAGTTGCGTTTTACATCACAATGACATCACGATGGGATCCCGAATTTCATTTACATTAAAAAATCACAATTTTCATTGACATTGATTTTATTCGAAAAAAACCTCAGTTTTAATCACATTTTTCTGTTTTCGTTAACAGATAACATGGGGAGGGAGGGGTGAGGGGAGGAAGCAGAGGAGGGTTGGTGGAGGGTGGGGAGAGGGAGGATAATGGAGGGGGGAATAGGGGACTGAAGAGGGAGTGAGATGCGTTCACATATATCATATTTTACAGGTTATTGTCATTTTGAACTTTACAAACATCGCAGTCGCGCTCCCACTTGCTGGCCGCTCATGCGCAGTTGGGGGAGGGTCACAACGGTCAGCTGCGCCTGCGCAGTTGGGGGCTGTGGTGGAACATTGCCCTGAGGGACAGGCCAATGGGTCATCACCTGGTCTAGTAATACACAAAACTACAATGAATTAATGACTGTAATGCCAGATAAACATAACAGTGCATAACTGAGCTTCATAGAGCAACTAAAGACACCGTCCATAGCAAATCACAGATGCTGAAATTCGAGATTAGTGTTGTGCAGTGTTCAAGGACCTAATGGTTGCTGGAAATAAGCTGTATTTCCAACTGGAGGTCATGGTTCTCAGGCTCCTCCTGTACCTCCTACGCGATGGTAGTACTGAGATGAGAGCATAGCCAAGGTAGGTGTGGGTCACTGATGATATTGGCTGCCTTTCTGAGGCACCGTCTCCGATATGCTTATACCAGGTACATCAATCTACTTTCCTATTCTTATTTGCTAAGACGGATAAATCCCAGGCTCCCCACCTCCTGCCTGCTAACTAGGAACCTACATCTGCTGATGGGTTTAGATAAACATCTGTTGGTTAACAATGAGTGGCAGATTCTCTTCAAAAGAGTGAGACATCAGTTCAAAATATTTAAAAACACATTCAAGTTAATCAAAGCCTCTTTTCAATGGCAAATCTCAGTTAGAAATACTTCAGAAGGAATCATTTATGTATGAAATATGTTTTTGTTTCGATTGAATTACATAATAGGGGATTAAATGGATTGTATAGCAAATTACACAATTTAACTCTTTTTCTGTAACCGGCCTATCAAAGATCAAAGCATAAAATTACTTTGCAATCTGTTTATGCATTTATCAGAATTTAACTGTTTGTATTTGCATATTTATGAGGATTAATTAATAGTAAAATCATGCTGTTGTGCTTATGTCTAAATTAGTGCCTCTAAAATCCATAAACATATATAACTTTGCATAATGTGCCTTTGAAACATTTTGTTGAGTTAACATTTGTGTCGTTTTAATAGAAACAGCTTTGCTCCTTTAGTTAAGCCCCTCCTCATGTGAAGGAAGTGGGTCGTTCTCAGGCAGTCTCAACGCATTGGGCTCTATCCAATATTCTATTGATGTGTCAACATCATCTGTTAATGGTGGGAACTGCTCGTCAAATTGAACGTTTGATCTCAAAGTATCAAACATCAAACTTCGATCCATGCTGTCTGGACCGACCAACAATCACCCCTATAATCATTCTATGTTATCCCAGTTTTGCCTCCTACACACTTGGACCAATTTACAGAATTTTATTTTATTTATTTTTTTTTTTAAATTATATTTTTTATTAGAAGTTAATGCATATTGATACATATTAAGACAATTTAAAATGTAAGTAAAAAAAGAGAAACAAAAGAATTTACTATTCATCACATACATTCTTAATATTTATAAAATTTACAGTCATTCTTGTTTATACTTCTACATATTTAAAAAAAATTATTTTATAATAAAGAAGGAAATTAATAGAAAGAAATAAAAGAAATTAAAATAATAATAAAAATAGAAAATCAATAATATGAGTGGAGTTTTAAACATTCTACTCTACATTGGAGATATATCGGTGATCTATTATATATAATTCTTCATCCATTCCCCGTCCAGGTTTCAGTCAGGCCCTCGAACCAAGCCCATTTGTCCCTTTAGATAATCAATAAATGGAGACCATGTTCCTCTAAACTGATCTAGCCTGTCCGAGAGGACAAGTCTTAATCTTTCCAAATGAAGTGTCTCCGACATTTCTGTAATCCACATTTTAATAGTGGGGTTGGTAGGACCTTTCCAAAGTTTTAGTATTAATTTTTTACCAATTATTAAACTATAATCGATAAAAAATTGTTGTTTTGTTGTTAGTGATTGATCAGTTTCTAATATACCTAATATAATTAATTTGGAATCTGGATATAGATTTGTATTAACTACCTTCGAAATTATCTTAAAAATTTCTGACCAAAAATTAGTAATTTTAATACATTTGGTAAATGAATGCGTTAGGTTGGCTTCTAGGTGTTGACATTTGTCACATGAACCCAGGTTTCTGGCGCTGTAAGGCAGCAGCTCCACCTTTGTGCCACCATACCACCATTATGTGGAATAAGGAGCGCAGGAAATCCAAACTGTTTGGATAGCATACAAAACAAGGCTGTTCCTCAGTGCAGGGGACAATACTGAACCTAAACCTAAACCTAGGCTGTTTTCCTTTCTAATTGGCTCTATTGGGGAATAAAATAATTTGTGACTGTTTTCCTGCTTACATCCAAATGTAAGGATAGGAATCGTTTAGAAGGATATGGGTCAAATGCAGGCAACTGGGATTCATGTAGATGGGCACTTTAGTTGGCATGGGCAAGCTGGGTTGAAGGATCTGTTTCCTTGCCATATGACTATGATTTTAATTGCATTTAAGCTTGCTGACTCCATGTTACCACTGAAACAAAATGCCTTCAATTTTATTGAGATGCAAAGAAGTGCAGATGCTGGAACCTTCGGTAAAACATAAAGTGCTGGAGTAACTCAGCAGGTAAGACAGCATCTCAGAACACATGAAAATAATAAATTGAGTTTGAAGAAAGGTCCCGACTTGAAACATTTCCTACCCATGCCCTCCAGAAATGTTGCCTGACCCGCTGAGTTACTTCAGCAGAACCTTTAGTTTTCCATCGGGATTGCATTGACAGATGCTTTCATTCTGATGGCGATATTTTAGGTGATTGATTCCTCTGTACAATTTATACAATTTTGCATTTTTTCAGAAAGGTAGGATAAATAGACTGTGTCAATGAATGTTTTAATTTTGATATTTTAACTGTAAAAAAGTATTACTTCCTAGCAAAGAAAAATTGAAAGAAACACATGAATTAATTTTTAATATTTTGTTAAAGAAAGAACTGCAGATGCTGGGAAAATCAGAGGTGGGAGAAATTCAGAGTCCAGCAGAGGAGGACAAAGGGATTAATTAGGAAAGGGAAAATAGATTATGAAAGAAAACTGGCAGGGAACATAAAAACTGACTGCAAAAGTTTTTATAAATATGTGAAGAGAAAAAGGTTAGTTAAAACAAATGTAGGTCCCTTGCAGTCAGAAACTGGTGAATTGATCATGGGGAACAAGGACATGGCAGACCAATTGAATAACTACTTTGGTTCTGTCTTCACTAAGGAAGACATAAATAATCTGCCGGAAATAGCAGGGGACCAGGGGGCAAATGAGATGGAGGAACTGAGTAAAATACAGGTTAGCCGGGAAGTGGTGTTAGGTAAATTGAATGGATTAAAGGCCGATAAATCCCCAGGGCCAGATATGCTGCGTCAAAGAGTACTTAAGGAAGTAGCCCCAGAAATAGTGGATGCATTAGTGATAATTTTTCAAAACTCTTTAGATCCTGGAGTAGTTCCTGAGGATTGGAGGGTAGCTAATGTAACCCCACTTTTTAAAAAGGGAGGGAGAGAGAAAACGGGGAATTACAGACCAGTTAGTGTAACATCGGTAGTGGGGAAAATGCTAGAGTCAGTTATTAAAGATGGGATAGCATCACATTTGGAAAGCGGTGACATCATTGGACAAAGTCAGCATGGATTTATGAAAGGGAAATCATGTCTGACGAATCTGATAGAATTGTTCGAGGATGTAACTAGTAGAGTGGACAAGGGAGAACCTGTGGATGTGTTATATATGGACTTTCAGAAGGCTTTCGACAAGGTCCCACATAAGAGATTAGTATATAAACTTAAAGCACATGGTATTGGGGGTTCAGCATGTTGAAAAATGTCCACGAGAACCCCGCGTACCGCTGAGTGGTTATTACCGTAATTCTCCGAATCAGGGCAAACATGGGGAGAGCTCTTGGAATGGACTCGTACCGTGAGAGAGGGCTTTTAGAAGAGTAAAAAAACCCATCAGGGAACACAATTAGAAACATTTACAAGAGAGACACTAGGAACTGAAGATGTAGGAATCCTGAGCTGGATTGGAAGGGAGAAGCCCTAACTAAAATGTGCTGGAAAAACTCAAAGGGTCAGGCAGTATCCGTGGAAGGAAAAGCACAGATGATGATTCAGGTCAGACCTTTCCTCAGACTTGATTCCATCCACAGATGCGACTTGACCCCCTGAATTCCTCCAGTACTTTATTTTTAGGACAAGCAAGTCCATGATAGTGCAATAGGTCGTCCATTGTGATTGTCTGGTGGTGCAATCCAGAATCAGAGGATGGAACTATTCATTATTCTCTGGTGAAAGCCAATGAAAGCTCAGCAACCTATGGAACCTCTCTCAGGGCAGCAGAAGACCCGCGCTGTCAAATTTCACATCCAAGACTTCATTCGCCAATGGAAAAAGCCAACAATATTTTCTGCAAAAGCCTGAACATTCCAAACGGGTCTCTGACTTTGATATTATTTATTCGCAATATTGGAACATTTTGTTGCAGGAATCCTGGGGCATGTTTAAGAAGTAAAGTGAAGTTGCTGCGATTTTGCAGAGTATTCCCACTTATTTTTTTTCCCCTTTACAAAATGCAGTGTAAATTGTCAAGTTATTCTGTTGCCCAGGCAGAAATGAAAACAGCTTGAAATGTACAGAGCAGCAGCAATCTCGATGTGCTCAGCTCTGCATCATTTATCATTGTCACTTCCGCAGAGACTTTATTCAAACCACAATTTCTTTCCAATTTACTTAATCTTGGTTGGAAGCAGCCTGGACAATAAGGTAAGACATTACAGCATGTGGAGATATAAGGCAATTCCTGTTTATACAAACTCTCATCAAAGTGTACGCCAATGATTTGTCCTACCAATACTGCATCACCTGAAAAATGCAAGGCCTGAAATTGTTTCCAATTATTTCACACTCTGTAATCTACTGTGCATCAGTCAACATTCATACCGTTTGATTATGATGTCCCCTCGACTCTTGATCTACAAATAAGACAACTTTCAAACTAATGCAAGGTACAAAGATATATAAACAATGCTAATCACTACTTTTCCATTTAGCTCACAATCCAATCTTGGCTTGTCTTTGGCTGAAAGGTCATTGATAAAATATCATTCATACTGAATTATTCCAATGTAATTGTATATTATGTGTGATACGATAAAGCGATTTAATAAAACACAGTTTCTCTTGTTTAAGTAAGGCTCCTGGAATTTATGTATTTGCTGGAATATAGTTTAATAAGTTTTTTCAAAAAACAATCGGAGCCACACAAATGAATCAGTTTCTTTCATTAATTAATTACATTGGCCAAGATGGAAAATCCAACTGAATTGAGAATTAAATCACCAAGAAGTACTGTAACTTTAAATTGTGCCTTGTAGTTTCAATTTCTAGAAGTTGATTTCCTTGATTTGTACTGATTAATCTTTTCACATCCAGCCTTTGCCAAGCTCCCCATCCTACAACCAGCATCAAGTAGCCTGCTTATAGCTAGCTTGCCTGATGTCAAGCACTTGTGAAAAAGCCAGACATTGGAACATTTATTTATGGACACAGTGATCTGATCCCATTTTGCCATATGAGAAAGCAGCAGGAATCGACCACATGTAGGTTACTCTGATATGTCCAGTCGTTCCATATCAGCATGGATGGTTGGTCTTGGCCTCAGTTCCATTCCAATGCTTGTTCCCAGCGACTATGTCTCAGTTGATCGCTGCCTTGAAGAATCTCAATGACTCAGCCGTTAGTTGTAAAGGTACAGTGACCCCTGAGGGAAGAATATCCTCATCTTGGGCTTCACAGTTTGCATGTTTTCCCTGTGACCGCGTGGATTTTCTCTGGGTGCTCTTGTTTCTTCCCACATTCCAAAGACGCGCTGGTTTGTAGGTTAATTGGCTTCTGTAAATTATCCTTAGTGTTGTAGGATCGAACTACCGCAGACATGGTGGGGCAAAGGGCCTGTTTCCTTACTGTATCTCTAAACCAAACTAAACTAAAATAGTAAGATTAAACAAGAACTTACCAGTTTGAAGTTTGATCTTTATTTTATGAGGAGTTGCGATGAGGGATTTCGTGAAGACCCCGCCAGGCACGCATGCGCGACATTCTTCAAAGCAGCGGTGTGGAATCACAGATCACAAACCGAAGATAGTAAGATTAAAACTTGACCATACCAGTTGAATATATAATAGAGGGTTGGGAGCGGAGGGCACGAAATCCCTCATCGCAACTCCTCATAAAATAAAGATCAAACTTCAAACTGGTAAGTTCTTGTTTAATCTTACTATTTTACTTCGGAGTCACGTGAGTGACTTCGTGAAGATTTCAAAGCTCTGTGATTACATGCCCTGGACCACGCCCATGCTCACACACTGCCGTAATTCTGATGGAGGAAGTATGTTAACGTATTTCAGACTTGAACAAGCTGAAAAATAATAACATTTGTCAATACAACAATAACCCCCTGAACTCAGGGACCAACGTTTAGGGAACAGCACTTAAAACTGAATCCGCCAACGTTGCGGGAGCGGTTATAAATCAGTGATAAAACCGCTGAAGTGTAGATTCACTGGCCCAGCTCGCTATTGCGAGGCCAAAATCCATGAACACCGCCATAGTCCTTGCCACTGATGTGGATGCAGCCCTGATAGAATGACATTTAAAATATTAGTGTCTTACCTCCTGCACCGAATACCACCTTGTGTCATCTGGAGATAGTCTGCACAATCACCCTGTGACGTGGGTTTCCATGGCTGAAACAGACCCGTCTCCATATATCTGATGCCCATTTGCAGACGTGTAGTCCCAGGTCTGTGTACTGTAAGTAATTCTTCTATAAAGAAGTTACCTTATTATGGTCCGGTCATTCTATCCAGGTTTAATTCCTGTAAAGTCATGACCTGTTGTGCTGTGTTCAGTGCCATTACCATAAGCACTTTGAAGGTGAGTAAGTCCATCATAGGCGACCAGCTCCTGAGGAGGGTCAACACTACCTCATCCCAGTCCAATCTAGCGATAGGACGACAATGCACTCCTGGCACTGTATACAGCACTGTAACTGAGGGACTCATCATAATGACGACCCATGAGTATTCCAGCACCTTGGAGAGTATAGCAGATATGTAGATGGTCTAGGTCCGACTACAGAAACCTCCCATATCCTTATATAGGCGAGGTACTGCTTCCTACTGGACTGTCTCTGCACGATGCTGTTTGACATCCATGGTCCTTTATGTTGCAGAGCCTGGTTGCGTATCCTGCAGCACCTGTCTGATGAAGCAGAATGGGGAAAACATAGAAACCCCGCATTTCCCCCCAACGTAGCGAAAACGCGTCCATCGCCACTGCCCCAGGATCTAGTTCTCAAGACATATGTTGGTATCCAATGGCTCAACCTGGACGCAAAGAGGTCGAAATCTGGTATTCCATATTAGGCTATAATTTTAGCAGATATTTGGAGGTTCAATCTACTTGATGTCGTTATTAATACTTGTGACCTGGTGTCCGCCACTATATTGAGCTTATCCAGAAGGTACATAGCTGAACTCAAATTTCTTTCAATCCACCAGAGCCAAATTAATGTTTCCAATTCATCCCAAGATATTAACTTGACGCCACCCATAAGGTTTAATATGCCACCTCAGTGGTATTATTTTGAAGACGAACATACGTATGCTGCAGATTAGTACATTAATGCGCAGCCCGTGACATGCTCCCAGCATTTCTAAACAGTTTATACCTTGTGATTGAAGAAAGTAGACTCATGCAATCCCATTTACCGCCCCACCTGGAATGGTGTCAGTAGTTCCCCAGCCCTTGGCGCTTGCGTCGGTTTGTAACGCGACTACTAGGTTTGATGTAATGATGGGATTTAACAATCACAACCATTGCTAATCCACCGTTGTACCTCAATTATGCTTTGATTGGCAGCTGCTTAAGCTCGTAATTGTCCAGCATTCGCTATACATGCCGAGATTTTGCTTATTCACCCAAGCTTTGATAGCGTAACGACCCAATTATGTGGCTGGAATGTAGCTCCAATTTACCCATAGCTTAGCAGCATGTCGAAAGTCGGTTCCCTGGCGCAAGCAAGGCTGTTACATGCATCTATTATGGCTATAGCTCTGTTCCCTGGATAGTGACAAACAGAGCCGCAGAATGTATGTACCTCCCTCCTACTTGTGAGGTTATGCATGCAGCACTTCCAAGAGAACCAGGCCCCCTTACCTCCATGGTTACCGGCGAGCCTGACGTTCTGGTTTCTAGTATTCCTTCTTTGCTGGGTGCTGCTCGATCGCCTCGGTAAATCCTTGTTCCTGCAGCTGGTGTGTGGTGAGGTAGTCTATGCTGGCTCTGCCCTAACAAGGCTTCTGCTGTTGGGGAGCTGGTGCAGATGTGTTCTTGATGGCCTCGTCTTTGACCTGCTTGGGCAGGTCCTCCCCAAACAGCTGTCTTGGAGGTGTGGTGGAGGTACGACCCAACCCAGCGAATTCAGGGTTCATGTCGGGCCGGATGGAGCTCTGACTAAAACAGTTTCCCGAAGTGTGCTACACAGGAGGGCTAGAGCATCCTGCTGCTCTGCGGATGCACCTGCCCCATCGAGGGTCCTGACGAGCGCCGTGATGCCCGACGCCAATAGCTTCAGAATTTTCTGCCTCTTCATCTCTTGTCCCCTCGCATTGGAAATGATGTTCCCTCAGATGGCTGAGTTGACCCTCGGGACGTTCAGGGTAACACAGTTTCCAGGATCCTTGTACTTCTCCATGGTTTCTGAAAGCACCTGGTCTTGGAACTGGTGTGTCGTCAAGAAATTAATACTTACTGCCAATGTAGAGTGCAGCGGTACCCCTGAAAACAGGTTTCGGATTTTCGACACTACCTCCAACTTCTTCTTCTGGATCGAGAGCAGTGGGCTCTTCTGCTGCCGCTTCTTTGTCAAATCGGCCATCTGTTGAATGCTAGCACTCCCGATGGACGAAGGTGAGATTGAAGGTGGTGGTCATGATCCGAACTCCCAGACCGCTGAAACTCCTGCTCTTGCCGACCCAGGTCCTGCTGATATAGTTGCTCCACCATTAGCTCCATCCTAGCCATGCGACCGCTGCCGCTACACACGGACAACAGGTCGACTTCCCCAGGCCCTGATGAGTCGCTGGGGCTTCTGCCAGTAGGTCACACCTCAACGAAGTGGCTGACAGGTACTCGTTAGCACCCGCTCCTGCGGGGCTAAACGACTTCCGCACGGACAACCCGCTAGCCCGGCATCCCTCGGACCTTAGCGGCATCTCTACCTGACGAGCAGGCAGAGGAAAGGAGTCGGAACCGGTCCCCAATACCGGCTCCGTGGTCCGTGCAGGCACACCGTCACCCTCACCCCCAGGGGTCTGTGACGGCGCTTGGCTGGCTTTACCCGCAGCAACGGGATTGCCTAACCGTATTCTGCTGCCACCGGTCTGCGCTCCGGCAGCCTGTTCCGGTGCAGTGCCGGTACCTCCTGCTCCCGCAGGCTGTACGACTCCTGCACGGACATACCGCTAGTTCGCCGTCGTTTGGACCTAAGCGGCACCTCTGCCTGGTGGGAAGGCAGAGGGAAGGATCGGTACCGGTCCCCAACACCGGCTCCGCTGTCCGTGCAGGCTTGCCGTCACCCTTAACCACACGGGTCCGTGAGGGCGCATAGCCGGCTTTACCCGTAGCAATGGGGTTGCCTAGCCGTAAACTGCTGCCACCGGTCTGCGCTCCGGCAGCCTGTTCCGGTGGACACCGGTACCTCCTGCTCCTGCAGGGCTCCCCGATTTCCAGCAGGTCCATCACCGGCCTGCAGTCTAGCAGGTTACCCCCGGCGGTATGTCGATGCCTCCCACTGCAGCGGGGCATGACCTGTGCGCAGCTCTCCCCCATCTCTGATACCTGCATAGTAGGAGAGACAAAACGAGCCGCCGAGCGGGTCACATGTTTACGCACCTTTGCCCCACAGTCACTATGCTTAGGTGAGAGTGGTAGGGAGTCCAGGTCTTGCCTACCCTGCTCCCACGCGGTGCTCCACCATTTTGCGGCCCCATGGTCAGCCGTGGTGGAGAGACGGGTCCTGGCTGCGCAGGGCTCCCCGACCTCCGCGTTCTTCTGGAATGGTGGCCACTGACTCCCATCTGAAGTCGCACGGCCCTTCGAGACCTGCTTCGCTGCCTTCATTCTGGTCTCCATCCCTCTGTAAGCAAACTCTAATACAGACACTTAGCTATTCAAGTTAGTATCTTACCTGAGGGTCTTTAAGAAGTATGGTGACCAGCCTCTCATGCTTTAATAACTTTATATGTTGGCAGTCTGAACTTCTTGAAGACAATGCATACCCTAGAGTAGCAGGGCACTTTAATGTAGCCAGGCCACAGAATCCCTGCAATTGCAGTGTGGAGTCAGGCTGCCTTTGCTTGCAAGCCTGCTTCTCCCTGAATGCCAGCAACCCGCAGAACCCCTGCGGGCTGCGGCGTAGAGTCGGGCTGCTGCCCATGGCAAGCACAGCAAGCCCTACTCCACATGCACACCGCCAGCCCGCAGTATCACCCCCGCGGGCTGTGGTGTAGAGTCGGGGCTGCCGCTCTGCCGTTGAAACTTCTGACGGCGAGCCTGCAAGCCCGACTCCTGCATGCACACCGCCAGCCCGCAGTATCCCCCGCGGCTGCAGTGTAGAGTCGGGGCTGCCGCTCTACCGTTCCTACTTTGAACGGCGAGCCTGCAAGCCCCACTCCTACATGTACACCGCCAGCCCGCGGTGTTCCCCGCGGGCTGTGGTGTAGAGTCGGGGCTGCCGCGCTGCCGTCGCGAACTTGAGACGGCGAGCCGGCAAGCCCCATTCCTTTTCGTGCCGCCAGCCCGCGGCGTCCCGCGTGGGCTGCGGTGTGGAGTCGGGCTGCCTCTGCCGTCCTCCGCCGGCGAGTGTGTGAGCCCGGACCCTCCTGGGTCAACGGGCTTCCCGACTCCAATTATTGTAGCCGCCGCTGACTGCCGCAGCAGTCAGATCCGAGGCGGCCGCGAGACCCTGCGACAGGGCCACCTAGAAGAAAAAGACCGCAGGTTAGTGTTTTACTTACCTGCAGGTCCCAGCAGTAGAGGAGCAACGCTCCTCCCTGCCTGTCGCTCGCATGCGGTCGACGATATGTCGCGCATGCGTGCCTGGCGGGGTCTTCACGAAGTCACTCACGTGACTCCGAAGTAAAATCTCAGTTGAAAGTGTGAAACCCCTTGTTCTAAAAGTGTCGCCCCTAATTCTGTATTCCCTCAAGAGGGAAAACACCCTCTCATTCTGTAGTTTGTTGTTGTGAACCTTTGTTGTCAAATGGCAGTGTTGACTGTAGTCTTGTGGACCTTGAATGTAAAACCAATCATCTCCTATGCTTCAGTGAATGAGTTGGCGATGGTTCAGTGATCAATCTCATGGCTTGCACAAACATGAGCATCACTTGCACACTGGAACTCCACCACTGAAACTAAGGTGACCTTGGTTCTGGTGTGTAGTCTCCCATGTTGAACATTTCTCACTAGATCTGGAGAAGTTTGTTGAACCTCACCTTTGAACATCAGAGTTGAGCTTCAGCCCTGAGTGGGTAAGTTCCAGGGGAATATTTATCATTGGTCTTCATTGGGATAGGCTGTGTTATGGATTCATGGGTTAGGACATGGTTGTAGGCCATTGTGGAGCAAAAGTGAGATGAAAATGAACTACTGTGCGCAGCCAAATTTGAGGTATGAATGTGGTATCTCCCAAGAGCCCTGTTGGAGTTATATTGTCAATACCCCATTTGTATGCACACACAATTGAAAATCATTCCTTGATGCAAAGATACCTGTCTTTTGTAACAGCAAACTAAAGCCTTGATATAGGTTGCATTTAATTAAGGATGCTTCGAGGTCATAACTTTAACATTGGTACAGTTTGCTAAAATTGGGACAATAAAAACATTCAATGGTGCTGTTCTCTTTGTCTTGCACTCTGTGTGATTCGCTTTGTCTCCATCACTGCTGATTCCCTTAAAGCCCTGTCTCACGGTGCGAGTCCACCCACGAGTGACCGCAAGTGAAAGAAAAAAAACAGACTCGCGGTTATGCACGAGATTCAAAGTTTATGTTCAAGTGTTTAACCGAGTTCCCACGGGTATGTCATTTCTGCGATGTTCCAAGGTGCTCTCCCGAGTTACCAAGTTCCTCTCCCGTTACTCTTGAGCCAACCGTGAATGAAGGTAAGTGTGTGAGGGTGTGAGAAGTCCATGCCGGGTGGCAGCCGGCCGGCCGCAGCCGCTGTTCTTTCATATCAGTTGCACATCAGATTGTTGGGAGACAGAGCTCAGGGTTCGCCTCCTGGGCTGCATCGGTCTGGGGTGACAAGGCTCTTGGGTTAGGCTGGGATCATTCTCTGCGGGATGATCTTAGTGCGGGAGACATGTGTAGGAGAGGTGTACTGACTGTGTGGGCAGACACTTGGTAGTGATTGCCCACCAGTCTCAAAAGCCGCTGTATCTCCCTGTCCCTGGGATAGCAGGGGGCTCATCAAACAGCACAATACCCCCCTCCCCCTCCACGCCAACACAAAGGGCAACGATCCCAAGGCTTTAGGGTCAGAAACAGCGGGCAGGCGACAATCACCCGCCATAACGTGAGAGAGATCATGCACTATTGTAGGTCTCCTTTGCACGTCAGTGTTTCTGTCTTTCTCCATCTCATTGTGGCTCTGTCTGTCGCCACCCCCACACCCACCCCTCTGCTTCCTGGCCATGTGTGTGACCCCTTCCCTCCTCTCTCCAGCTCCGCACCCATTGCACCGGGCGCGGGGTCTTCGCACCGTCTTCACGTCGGCGACGATCCCAAGGCTTTAGATGGAAGCTGGGGTAACAAGGTTACACAAAAGGCTGGAGAAACTCAGCGAGTGCAGCAGCATCTAAGGAGCGAAGGAGATAGGCAACGTTTCGGAACGAAATTCCAGCATCTGCAGTTCCTTCTTTAACAGCTGGGGTAACAACGCGGGCCAGGTAACATTTCTGGAGAATGTGGATAGGTAACGTTTTGGATAAGGGCTCTTCTTCTGAAGAAGGATCTCGACCCGAAAAGTCACCTATTCCTTCTCTCCAGAGTTGCTGCCTGACCCGCCAGCATTTTGTGTCGGGCATCAAACAAACCCTCGTCCTGTACTGACTAATCTATTTATTTTAAATGCCAAGCAACATATTTCCTACTGCTTCCCCTAATTCCCATTCCTCGAGAAAGGGTTGAAGCATTAAAGGCCACAAAATGTTGGAATAACTCTACGGGTCAGGCAGCATCTCTGGAGAAAATGGATAGTTGACGTTTCGGGTCGGGAGTCTTCTTCACGGCCTTTTGTTTAGTTTAAATACAGTGTGGAAACAGGCCCTTCGGCCCACCGAGCCCAAGCTGACCACAATCACCTGGACACTAGTTCCATCCTACACACTGCAGGGCAATTTACAGACGACAATCAACATACAAATCTGCACGTCTTTGGAATGTGTGAGGCAACCGGAACACCCGGAAAAAGTCTACGTGGTCACTGGGAGAACGTGCAAACTCCGTACGGACAGCACCAGTCATCAGGATTGAACTCGGGTCTCTGGCGCTGTGAGGCAGCAACTCTACTGTTGCGCCGCCAATGTGACATTCCAAGTTTTAGAATGAAGTTAGCCGCTTACAAATCCCATTCCCTGCCCAGCGTGGAGAATCATGAATTGCCAAGACACAAGGCACTGTAGATGTTGGTTCCTTTTAAAAAAAATCACGAATTCAAAGTTATCTATTCCAGAATAATGTAGTGTGGTTCGTTGGGTTTGTCCATACGCAACTTAAAATTGTCCATAATCTTGAACTTAAAGTTTTTTTTAAGCATTTAGTGAAGCACAACCCCCACCCCCCCGCCCCCCACCTTTCCCTCCCAAGTCCAGTCCCGTCCCGACCCCCGACAGAAGGGAGCGACAATCAACTGCCACGGATACAAATAATGTCATACACAAGAAAGGGCAGATGCTGGTTGACAAAAAGTGAACACATGGGGCTGGAGAAGTTTGGAAAAGTCATCCCGTCACCCATTCCTTCTCTCCAAAGATGCTGCCTGCCCGCTGAGTTAAAGAGTTCTCACGGTAGACTCACGAATCACTGCGGTAAACTCACGGGTAACTACGTTATTACAACGTGTTTAAATGTTTCAATTTTTAACTTGAACAGTAAATTTGACTCGTGGAAAATATGAAACATATATGATTTTTTTCACGAGTTAACAAGTTTCACGGGTACCTGCCGTTAGCGCCACGAGTCGCTAAGTTGCTTGCATGAGTTCTGGACGTTCCCGCTACGTTGATTGTACGGGATTACCATGAGTGAAAACTCGGGGTACCTCGTGGGACAACTCGCACAGTGAGACAGGCCTTTCAATCCCGATTCTACAGGTTTATCAAGAACCAAAATATTCACTCACAAATTGTCATATACCAGAACCTCAATGTACTTGTGCATAGACAATAAACTCGACATGACATGACATGGACAATGGCGAGAACAAATTGTGATGAATGGGTGTTTGGTTAGCAGAGACAAGATGGGCTGAAGAGCTCATCTCCATGCTGTATACTTCTATATTGATACAGAGACATCTAACGCTTGCTGCAGGCTCACTGAGATCCAGCCCAGAATATGGAAACTTTTAAAGAAACAAAGCGATCAATACAGAAATTAATCTATTTGATCTTATTTCAGAAATCAGATTTTTTTGTGGATTCTATGGAAAGCTTGATTTCAACAATAATCAACAAAGGACCACCAGATTTGATCATTCTGGTGTACGATTGCAAAATAGTGAAGGGCTGTGGGCATAAAAGATTTAATATTAAATTATTATTTAATATTGGGCAGCACGGTGGCATAGCGATAGTTTCTTCCTTACAATGCCAGAGACCTGGGTTTGGGTACTTGTCTGTGTATACGGTTTCCTTCCACACTCCATAGATGTGTGGGTTTGTGGGTTCATTGGCCTGGTATAATTATAAATTGTCCCTACTGTGTGCGGGATAGCGTTAGTGTGTGCGCGGTGCGGACTCGGTGGGCCAAATGGCCTGTTTTGGCGCATTATCTCAAAACTAAACAAAAACTAAATTTGATGGAATGTAAGAGAAACGGCAGTGAGACATGAGAGACATCCACAGAGTTTTAATGTCTGCTTCACAGGAGGTGAATTGTGGCTCTGAAAGTCGTGCAGTGGAGAAGCACAAGACACATCAAATGTTTGAAGTGCAGATGGGCACTACAGTTCTCCTCCTCCCAATCAGCATGAGTAAGCAGAGAAGCCATAGTGCTGTGGTGGGAGGTGGGTCACTGGAATATCCACAGCCTCAGCCATCACCTTAGATATTTCAATTTCAAAGGATCCTAAAGCTCACTGCACATTTATCTGAGAACTGAGTATATATATATATATATATATATGTCAAGGTGAGGGGTCTTGGTGCTGGGGAGGCTTAATGATGGGAGGATTTGCAATTCAGTCTCTCTGTTAGACTTGGCCTCGATTCAAAGTCACAGAAAGCAATGTTGCTATACCTCACATAATGGGCACCAATTTGCATAAACATTTTTAGACAACATTTGCCTACGTTATATTCAAGAAATGACCTGTGATAGAAAGGCCAGGATTTCTCTTCCCTCTTCATGCCTGCAATCAAAGATGATTTACATTTCAGCCTCGGCATCAGGATTTGCTGAATACAGAAGGTAACGGTGCTGGAGTAACTCAGTGGGTCAGGAAGAATCCCCGGAGAACTTGAATACGTGGCGCATTGGGTCGGGACCCTTGTTCAGACTTGATTCTCTGGTCTATGCGTTGAGCCTCAGGGGCTAGCACTCACAGCTGGAGACAAGCACGTTCAGAGGCATGGTGACAATTGTATTGAAAACTGTGGAAAACTAACATTCAGGTTCAGGAACAGCTACGTCCCCACAGCTATCAGGCTATTAAACTGCAACCTCCAAATAAGGACAGGGAAGGGCTGATTAGGAATAGTCAGCATGGTTTTGGACGTGGGAGATCGTGTCTCACAAATCTGATTGATTTTTTTGAAGACGTGACCAAAAAGGTCGACTGGGAAGTTATAGATGTTGTATACATGGATGTCAGTAAGGCATTTGACAAGGTTCCGCATGGTAGGCTGCTTTGGAAGGTTAGATCGCATTGGGAATTTTTTTTTAAGTCCACTGCTGAGGGAGGCAGGGGAGGGCTGGAATCTTACGTTCGGGAACAGGTTCAGTTGGGGGTCCACCCCTCCCCCGGGGGGTTATGGGTTAGTGGTGCAATATTGCGTTGGGGAAAGGGTTGCGTTGGGGGACCAGGAACCCAACGGGTCCCACTTGGTCTAGTGTGATACTAAAGAACACTCTTGACTTTCTTGACAACCCAATCTCTCTGGACAACAATAAGCTTTAAGAACTTCCTGGTGAAGCTCTACATGCCTATAGGACTCTACTTGGTGTGATCATGACACACCCACCCACGGACAGGCAGAGACGACAGAAGAATCAGGAACTCAGATGTGCCAATATTTAATCCCCTTGTCTTTTTGAATCTCTTTGGATTCATCTGGCAGTCAGAAATAATAATAATCTTGTAACAATTGAAATAACAAGTACATATTAAAAATAATACTATTAAAAATTTAGAAGCAAATAGCAAACTACTTCCAAACATTTCAAAAATGTTTAAATAATTTAAAACGTTAAAGCTAATATAAATAGTTAACAAGATTTAACTTGTTTTGGGAACAGCTCTGCTCAAGAACGCAAGAAATTGCAGAGTTCTGGATGTAGCCCAGTCCGTCATAACGACCAGTCTCTCTACCATTACCACTTCATGCTGCCTTGGGAAAGCAGCCAACAAATTCAAGGACCTTTTCCACCTTGGTTTTTTCCCTCTCTCCCATCGGACAGAGGATACAAAAACGTGAAAGCACGTACCTCCAGATTCTGGAACAGCTTTTCCCCCTGTGTTATCAGACTTCTGAATGGTCCTTCCATAAGCCAGTGTACAGCCCCTATTTTCAAAACTACCTCATTGCAGACATTGGATATTTTTTCTCTGTAATTTTTACGCTGCAGTGCTGAGAAACTATATTCTACACTCTGGTATTTTCCTCTTTGCTCTGTGTAGTGTACTTGTGTTTGACTTGATTGTGATCACGTATAGTATTAAGTGATTTTATTGCATAACACACAAGTAAAAGCATTTCACTCTATCTTGGTACACATGACAATAATAAATTTACATCTAATCCTAAATTCCCAGTCTAATTTCTGCTGTTCAGCTTTGCAACCATAAAATCGCCACTCATGTGCAAGGGCTTATGAATCATTGTGCAGTTCTAACTTGGCTAGCTCCTACTCACTGATCGCTTCCGCCTGAGTGAAGGAATTGTAAGAAAGATAAACAGCATGGAAACAGGCCTTACAGCCAAATGAGTCCACGCCGAGCTTCACGCATCTGTTCACACTGGCTTTATGTTATCCCACTTATACATCCACTCCATACACACTTGGGGCTATCATAAAACAGCCAGTTAACCTACAAAGCCACACATCTTTGGGATGTTGGTGGAAACAGGAGCACCCAGAGGAAACCCATGTGGTCACAGGGAGAAGGTACAAACTTCACACAGAGAGCACCCAAGGTCAGGATCAAACCAAGGTCTCTGGTGCTGTGAGGTGGCAGCTCTACCAGCTGCGCCACTGTGCCACCCAGTCAGGGTGAAACCAGTAAATTCCCATGGAGCAAAATGAATATCCTAGCAGGAATGGCAGCACCTTTCACCTCGACCCTGGCGTTGATTGGAAAGCCACATTGCTATAAATCAAATTATTAGCAATGCAAAGTGATGCATTGTCTGCAACTCAATAACAGGCAGTTTAACTTCCTATAATTCGATTCTGTGCAAAGTGGATCAATAAAGTAATTTGCTAGCCAATACTCTTGAATGCTTATAAGGAAAGTGCTTGTTACTGTATAATTACAGGAAGCTAATATTTATGAACTGATTCTGTGAACATTTAATGAAGTGCTATCAGCCTTTGTTTTTTCCTTTCAATGCAATTTCTCTCTCGTTCCAAAGCCACTGGGGTAGATCTCAACCGCACAATATTGTAAAATTGCCCATAATTAGCGGTTATTCTGATCCACCCCTTTCCTGGTTAATCAAAAAAGATTTAAAAATGTAGCAGACTGGTGTCACAAACAAGAGGTCAAGAATGCCAAAATTGGTGGCACAGTGGATAGTGTGGAAGGGTCTCTATGTTTACCGCAAGATCTAGATCAGTTGATAATGTGGGTCAAGGGGTGGGTCAAGGGGTGGCAAATGGAATTTACTCTGACGAGTGTGAGGTGTTGCATGTTGGTATGTCAAACCAGGAGAGGAGTTACACAGTAAATGGTAACAATCAGAAGTGTTGTGGAACAGAGTTATCTGGGAGTACAGTTCCTTAAAAGTAGCGAGGCCAGTGATGGTGTGGTGAAAAGGTTGTTTGGCATGCTTGCCTTTATTGGGAAGAGTGTTGAGGGCAACATTTTGGACATCATGATGCAGCTGTACAAGTTGTTGGCAAGACCAAGGTTGGAGATACCTTGTGCAGTTCTAGTCACCCAGCTATAGGAAGGATGACATTAAGTGGGAAAGTGTGCAGAAGTAAGTAAGTAAATAAGTTTATTGGCCAAGTATTCACACACAAGGAATTTGCCTTGGTGCTACGGCCACAAGTAACAACATGAGATACTGTGACAGTTACGAATGACTCAGAAAACACTAAACATTAATAATAATAAAACGTTCATGATAAAACACCATTGATCAAGCATGTGAAGAGATTCACCAGGATGTTACTTGGAATTTTACTTCGGAGTCACGTGAGTGACTATGCGAAGAAGCGTCAATTATGTCTAACGCATGCCGCACGTACTGGCTGGCAGGCGCGTCGCTCCTCCAGCGGAAAGTTTCAAACCCACAGGTAAGTTTTGAACTTATTCCCAGGTGTATATTTTGGTTGCAGGAATCTCTTTTACAGAGTTACTGCTGGATGTGAAAATCCGGGGCGAAATCCAGACGGGCCGTGGGGAAAACCGGCTACGGACCGCGGAAGTTCGGGTAGCTGGCGGCCGGCGGGTTTGCTACCCGAGTCACTGACAATGCAGTCAACGACTTCAGACTTTGGCAGCCCCTAAAGGGTGTGCAGCCAAACGGAGTCTGAGAGGCCTGGACTGGGATGAGTTGCATTAATGTGCAATGCAGGCCAGGAGGGTTCCCCTCCGACAAACATGGGTATGTCCTCGGGCGTTTAACCCAGATGGAGCATGGATAGCGTCCTCGGGTGCTCATCCCACAAAGGCGATGCTCCATCATGATATGGTCCATGAATGAGGGCCATATCAGCGCAGGTCTCCTCGGGGGCCAGCGGCAGTGCCTGTTTCAGGGCTGCTTATAAATCTCCCTCTCTGTGGAGGGGAGTGCCAGGGCTCTGTGGAGGACTGACTCCAAACTCGGAAGTATGTGAGTTCAGAGGTATGTCCAGAGTGCATACCAGGATGCACGAGGTGCGTGAGGCAGAATTGCCGGCTATGGCATCAAAGTTGTGATACCCTCACGAATAGGGGAGCCGCTGGGTGAGGAATTAGCTACGAGCATTAATTACCTCGCATTGCACCAGCTCCAGGAACAGGTAATGGTGGAAACATCTATGAAGTACCACACACCAGCTCATTGTGCTTCACTAACCGTTCCGGCTGTGAACAGCTCTACCTGGGGTTACATCGGAGGGGGCATCAAAGCCCAGGAGATGAAGCTCCAGAGAATCCTGAATTTGCTGGCTTCAGGCATCACAGCCTTCGCCAGGTCTGTGGATGGGGGTCCCTTGTCTGATGTGCAACAGGATGCCCTGGCATTAATGTGCAACGCACATTTTGAAATTAACTGTTTTCCTAAAAGTGCCATTCGACCTGCCCTGAACCCCAAGTTTGTGGGACTGTGCAGGACCAGCAATGTATAGCTGCCGAATTTTTGTTCAGAGAAGATCTGCCGAAGCAGGTCAAATAGAAACCATACATCCTCAGGGGCGGAAATAGAAACCATACATCCACCAGTAACCATGGCGATAGGTGGGTCTGGTTCTTTCTGGAACATAGGGTATGTGGATCAGTTACAAGTTGGTGGGAGATTACACTTGTTTTGAATGAATGGCATTGGATAACATCAGATCCATTTATACTACACAGTATACAAGGGTTCCAAGTCGAATTCCTTCCCAATTTGTTTTCCACCCACACAGAATACACCAAACCGGACATTTGTTCATTTACAACAGGAAGGTTTGGATGTACAAGCTGAAATTCAATACACAAAAGGGGTAATTGAGAAGTCGAGTCATGAACCTCACCAATTTATTCTAATATATTTACAAGACAAAAGAAGGATAGAGGATGCCGAATCATCCTTGCTTTGACTTGACTTAATTCCTTTGTGCAGTATAGACATTTCAAAATGGAAAACTTTGTTACTGCCAAACAACTGGTTTCCAAAGGATGTTATATGGCATGCACCGTTCTCAAAGATGCATTCTATTCGGTACCCATTCACTGGGATCACCAGAGATGTTTGAACTTTAGCTGGATGGGGCAACTGTGGCAGTTAAAGCATTGCCTAATGGGTTAGCTTCAGGCCCCAAATTATTTACAAAATTATTGAAATCAGTACTTGGGCTACTTCGAGCTCAAAATCATATTGTGGTGGCATACTTGGATGATATCCTAATAATAGGAAAAATCCTGAAATTAGCTAAATTAGCTGTTTCAGCCACTAAACTCATGTTTGAGAGTTTGGGGTTTTCTCATCCATCCAGTTCAATCCAAGTTAATACCATCTAGAGTTATTGATTATTTGGGATTTACCATTAACTCTATTTACATGTCTGTGACTCTGCCTTCGGGCAAGAGATTAGAATTAATAGAAGCCTGTAACAATCTTATTGTTAAGGAGCAATCTTCTATTTCAACAAGTAGCCAGTATAATTGGCAAATTAGTGGCTGCTCTTCAGATGCACAGTTTGGGCCTTTGCATTATCAAAATTTACAACGTGCAAAGGAGCAGGCACTCAAACACCATGCAGGTTGCTTTAACAGACCTATGCGATTGCCAGCTGAAGCCATTTCTGAGTTACAATGTTGGATGACCAATATTTGGCATTGCTCCAGTAACATTTTGGTCAACAAACCTTCAGTTATATTTACAAACAGATGCTGGTGCTCCAGGATGGGAAGCTACCACAATACAATACAAAACAATACAATACCGTTTATTACCATTTAAACCTCATTGAGGAACCTCATTGAGGTTCAAACGAAATTTAGTTTCTGCAGTCATACAAAGAAGAAAAGAACCAAGACACAAGACAATTTACACAAACATCCATCACAGTGAAGCTCCTCCTCACTGTGATGGAAGGCAAAGTCTTATCTCTCCCCTGCACTCCCCATTCTCCTCCCAATGTCAGAGTCAAAGTCCCCGGCGGGCGATGGTAAGTAAGTCCAGTGGCAGTTAAGTCCCCAGCGGGCCCAAGTAAGTCCCGCGGTCATTTAAGCTGCGCGGGCGATGTAAGGCACCACTCCGGGTCATTTTCAACCCCGCATCTTGGGCAGGAGAAGTTGCCGTTGCGGGACCTCCGAAAAGCGGTCTCCCACCAGGGACCCACGAGCTCCCGGTGTCACCTTCCACCGGCCTGCAACTGGAGCCTCCAAATCTCCGGGGTCAGGCAGCAGCAGCGGCCACCACAGCTCCCCCCGTTCCGAACTCGGCCAGCTCCACGTTGGTAAGTCCGCAGCTCCGCGACTGGAGCCCCAGGTCCGGTTGGAGGCCGCTCCACGGTGCTAGGCCCCAACGACAACAGAGACCCGACAGGTAAAAGGTCGGGTCCTCCGGACAGGAAAAATATTTTTAAAGTTTCCACCACCCCCCACACATACCCAGCTAAAAGAACAACACTATAACCACTCAAACCAAGATAAAAACTAAAAAAAGACAGATGGAAGACAAAAAGGCAGAGGCCTTCACTAGCTGTGGTGGCAGATGGAATGTGCATGAGTCATCAATCCTTCAGTTACATGGTATTAATTGCTTAGAGTTGCTGGGAGCACTCTATGAGTTGAAGGCTTATTGTGGGAATATGCATCATCTGCATGTTCAACTACAGATTGACAACACTGCAGCGGTGGTACGTATTAATCACATGGGTGGAATCAAGATAGTAACCTTATTTGGCACTGGTGTATTGCAAGAAGCATTTTGAATTAAGCTACCTACTTGCCAGGAAGGCTTAATATGGTGGCGGACACCAGGTCACGGAAATTAATGACAACACAGAATGGATGTTTGATCATAAAGCGTTTAACGACATTGTTGCTTGGTATGGAACACCAGACAGCATGGCAGCCAGACCCAGGGGCAGTGGTCATGGATGCATTCTCGCTACACTGGGGAATAATGTTCTTCTAGGCATTCCCTCCATTTTGCCTCATCAGTCGGTGCTTGCAAAAAATCCAGCGAGACTCCACGTCAGGCATTTTGGTAGTGCCTGACTGGCCTACGCAGCCATGGTTCCCACTAATACTGGGAACGATATCAGAGCCTTGTGTGGCCGTTCCCAAATACAGAAATCTGCTGGTTCACCCCGTGACAGTGGAGGACCATCCACTGCATGATCAAATCAATTTGTTGGTTTGCAGACTCTGAGAAGACCTTTCCTGGGGCTCGAACTGTCAGATCGTATGGTGGACGTGATCACTGCGACCTGGAGAGATAGTACCAAGAAACAGTACATCTCCTGTATCAAGAAATGGAAAGTGTTCTGTTACTGTCCAACATATCGTATGACACGGCACGTATAACAGATGTGTTGGAATTCCTCTCAAAACTATATTTTTGATGAGGGATTGAGTTATAGTGCCATAAATGGTGCCAGAAG
Source organism: Raja brachyura (assembly GCA_963514005.1). The sequence goes on along the minus strand of OY740806.1, from coordinate 28,228,338 downwards.
TGCCTTGTCGTCATATTTGTTGCTGGGATCGGGACACCACTCTGTCGGGTCTCACCCACTGATATCCAGGTTTATGAAGGGTACCTTCAACTCAAATCCCCCCAGGCCCGGGTATGCTGAGATACGGGATGTTAATGTGGTGCTGATGCTGCTTTGCCGGTGGGCTCCAGCCACATCTCTATCCTTGGTCAAACTCACTTACAAAGTGGTCATGCTCATGGCGCTGGTTTCAGCGCAATGGGTCCAGTCGTTGCAAAGCTGTGACTAGACAGGATGGTTACATCTGCAAATAATATAACATTTTATGTTTATGACTTAGTCAAGCAGAGTAGACCAGGGGCGTCCGGTCTCAAACTAGTTTTCATGGCATACCCCATTGACCTTCGGTTGTATGTGGTCACACATCTACAACAGTACATTAAGGTCACCAAGAGCCTTAGAGGCTCTGAACTAGCAATGTTTGTTAGTCTGTTTGTTTGCCTTCTATGTTCTGTTGTGCTATGCAAAGAAAGATTTTCATTGTCCTGTCAGGGACACATGACAATAAACTCTTTTGACTTTTTGACTTTGACTTAGTTACAATAAACCTCATAAGAAGGTATCAGTACAGACCATCTCCAGGTGGTTAAAACGGGTTCTGGCTTGTGCAGGAGTGGATACTGATGTTTTCAAATCTCACTCCACCAGGGCTGCAACAACATCAGCAGCGAGGGATTTGGACGTTCTGCTGGAACATATCCTAGCGGCTGCAGGATGGTCAAATGAGCGAACTTCCAAACATTTTATAACAAACCCATTGCCAGACCAGGGGTATTTGCCAACCCTATTTTTAGGTTCTGTTTTATAGTTTCCTCCTGGATGAGAGGGGTCACTATTATTTTCATTTGCTCATTATCGAGCATCAGCATGTTTTAAATCTATGTCATGTCTGAATGCATTATTCATTTTCACTTATCCTTGGACAATTGATGCAGTGTGTGACGCATGGACTCGTGTTCCCGGCATGAAATCACAGAGCGTTGTAATCTTCCTGTAGTCACTCACGTGACTCCGAAGTAAAATAGTAACATTAAACGAGAACTTAAAAGATTGAAGTTTGATCTTTATTTTATGAGGAGGGATTACGTGCCCTCCGCTCCCAACCCTCTCTCATAAAGTTCAGATGGTAGTTCTAGTTTCTCGAATCTTCCTATGTTCAATTCAACAACTGTTATCTGTGATTACACACCGCTGCTTTGAAGGTTTGACGCGCATGCGTGCTGGAGGGCTTCTTCACGTAATCCCTCATCATAACTCCTCATAAAATAAAGATCAAACTTCAAACTGGTAAGTTCTCATTTAATCTTTCTATTATAAATGAGTTATAGGGAGAGGCTGAATTGGATGTGATGTTTTTCTTTGGGTATAGGAGGCTGAGGTGTACAAGACCCTATGGAAGTTCACAAGATCACGAGGGGAATTGATAAAGCAAACACTCAACCCTCAGCCGCTTACGTTCCAAAGAAAAATGGTTATTACCCATCCAACCTCTCCCTGAAATTTTAAACAATAAGTCTGGGTAACCTCCTGACAACAGCATTTAAGTACATAAGTAAACCCTTGGATGACAGCATTTGAAGAAGAATGTGTTGGATCCCAAAGCCATGGCCACTATCTACTCCTTAACCAAAATACAGATAATTGCTTGTTACTTCATGATGGATCTTTAGTATGAAGTGCGTTATGTTACATCAATAAATAATGGAGATTGGAGATTAGAGGCGAAACAAAGAATTATAGCGAGGAAAGACCTTGTTGGTTATGCCATCCCACCGAACACTTACATGCCTGAACCGTTTCTCTTAAAACTAGTTAGGACACACTTTAGAAAGCTTCCTTACATTAAATTACAAAAATCAAAAGACATTACAAACTACAGATACACTGTCACTGACTACGTCAAAATACGGACAAAAAAAAACTCCCTCCGACACTGCAATGCTTGCCCCCACCCTCTCTTCAGATTATGATACGATACGATGAAGCTTTATTCATTCACAGAGGGAAATTGGTCTGCCAACAGTCACAACACTCAATCAGGTACATGAAAACTTGAGCTTAAAAGTGAAAAAAGAAAAATCAAGCGACTGTTGTCTGGCTGCCGGATGTACAGCGCATTCACCGGAACAAATGAAAAAACAAACAAACACAGACTTATGCCCTGGACAGAGGACTCTAAACTAGAGTACCCTGCCCCCCCCCCTCCGCCACACACACATTGGGTCCCCATTTGTTCTCCCTACGTCCCTCTTGGCGGCCCCCCCCTCGCCGGATCCCTATTGTCTTCCCCTTCCCCCCTCATGCTCATCGACCACCAATCACGGGTTGATCGCGAGGCCCTACCTCCACCAATGTTCCTGCCGCCCCCGAGGCCCCCGATGCCACAGATACACTGGGATTTCCCATACCCGACTGTTTCATTTTTGTATACAGTTCGGTACAAGTATCACTATACATAAGCACTTAGATACATATCAGATATAGTACCCGTGTGTAGCAGTGTATTGTATCTGACATGTATCTAATTATCTGAGACAGTATACGGCGTTGCCAGTTTGCCGCCATTTTCAAGTCCCAGTTGTTGTAAATGCAGGGACCTTGACCTGACCATGAAGGTCCGTTGTGCTGGAGGCGTTGCAGGGTCAGCTTGGCCAAGCGTAACCGTGGTGTCCTCCACCGCTGTAGGTCGCGTCCCGTCCACGGACTGAAATGTCATCTGTCCATTCCCTCCACAGATGCTGCCAGACCTACTCCAGCACTTTGTGTTTTGCTGTCGTTCCACTTATCCAGCTCACTACAAAATGTATTTTGTAGTATCATCAGATACATCTTGGGATCATGGAAACAGGGCTTTAAAGATGGAATTGGGTTGACAATTGAGGCTACAGGGGCTACAGGAAAAGACTGAGAAAATGTAACCGACGAGATTACTATTAACACAATATGCCATAACAATTAGGACACAAAGTGCTGGAGTAACTTAGTGGGCCAAGCAGCATCTCTGGAGAGTGTGGATTTGTGATGTCTTGGGTCTTTAGACTTTAAAGGGACAGCGTGGAAACAGGCACTTTGGTCCACTGAGTTCGCGCCGACCAGCGATCCCCATACACTTGCACTATCCCACACAGCAGGGACAATTTACAATTTTACTGAAGCCAATAAACCTACAAACCTGTATGCCTTTGGAGTGTGGGAGGAAACCGGAGCATGTGGAGAAAACCCACACGGTCACAGGGAGAACCTATAAACTCCATACAGACAGCATCAATGTTACCATTGAACCCGGGTCTCTGGTGCTGTGGCAACAACTCTACTGCAGCACCACTGTGCTGTTCCAAAGGAGGTCAGGAACCTTCTTCAGACCCAATCTATATGATCACCTATCCATGTTCTACACAGATGCTGCTTGACCTACTGAATTTCTCCAGCATTTTGTGTCCTTTTGTGTAAGCCAGCATTTGTAGTTCATTGTTTTACGTATGCAATAGCAATCTTGGTTATGTATCTGTTGTGTGCACTGTGGAAATTTATTTTTGGGCATCCAGCCAAAATTGATAAATTGACATGCGATAGGAGCAGAATTAGGCCATTCGGCCCATCAAGTCTACTCTACCATTCAATCATGGCTGCTCTATCTCTCCCTCCTATCTAGATTCTCCCACCTTCTCCCCATAACCCCTAACACCCTTACTAATCAAGGATCTATCTATTTCTGCCTTAAAAATATCCATTGGCTTTTCCTCCACAGCCTTCTGTAGCAATTCCCCCAAGTCTTTTCAATATGATTGGAAGGAGTGTAAAAGAAAGTTACCATTTCCATGAGATATATAGAGATGATGCCACTTATATCAACTGGAAAATTGTGAATAAATGCATGTTCATTCTAATCCACTTTCCTGTATATACTAAGCAGCAATTAGATTAGCCACAGCCACATTTGCAATGTTGAGGAGCTGGGGCAAGAAGGTTCTTTGTCATGCATGCATTTTATTTAATTTGGAGAAAATATTATCAACTTAAAAAAAAAACATAAAGCTCTGGATTTTAATGCCAACGAGTAATTTTTAATCTGTACAAACACAGCCAGGGAGTAAATGCAAATTAATTGAAGGGTTTATAAATTTGCTAAAAGACAATTGTGGCTTGCAGGAAATGATCCTTTATCTGTTGGATTTCAAGGAATAGATAATACAGATGCTGGATGCAGTAATTTACAAAAATGTCTGTGGCCAGGGCAGAATACTGATTTTAACAAAAACTCTGGATCATCTTATCTACTGTAACATTAGCCACACGTTTTATGCATCCACCTCACCTTTACTCACCTTAACTTGCCAACAGTCTGTCTGCCCCTTTTCATCTTCAATGTTTTTTTAGTATGTGTTAAATGTATGTTTTTAGTGATCTTTAGTTTGTTTGGGTGGGGGAGGGGGTTGGGGGAAACTTTGTCTAATCTCTTACCTCGACAGAGATGCAATTTATTTCTGTATGGTATCTCTGTCCGCACTGTGGCCCATCATCGAGGAGTTGAAGGCCTTTGCTGGAAACCGACTTCAAGAGCTCCACCGCGGGTGCCTGTGGACTTACCATCATGGAGCTCGCAGTCTCTGGTTAGAGACCAACATCGGAAACTCCAAGCCGCAGGAACTTCGATCGCCCCAACGCAGGAGCTTCGATCGCCCCTATGCGGGAGAAAAATGAGGGAAGAAAATTAGACTTTGTTGCCTTCCATCACAGTGAGGAATGTGGGGAATCCGCTGCGGTGGATGTTTATGTTAACTTTTATGTCGTTGTATGTCTTGTTGCTTTTTTGGTATGGCTGTATGGTAATTCGCATATCACTGTATCTTAATTGGTACACGTGACAATAAAAGACCTTTGAAACCTTTGAAAATTTTGAAATTACGAAGTTGGAAATGCTATAAACATGCAATCATAAGCAACAGGAGCAGAATTAGGCCATTCGGCCCATCAAGTCTACTCCGCCTTCTCCCCATAACCCTTGAGACCTGCATATGTGTATATATGGCTATATATGTATGCATATATGTATTTGATATTGTTAATGTTATTTCATTTTGCCAATAATTGTAACATTAAATATACATAATGATTTTTTGAAATCTAAATATCATAATCACATTTGCTTTGCAGCTATTGTATTTCATTTTATTATTTAATATCTTTCATTACAAATTATCCTCTATAATGACTTGACAGTCTGTTATATTCTGCCACTTTTTAGTAACAACACCCTAATAAAGCTTTAATTGGCTAAAGAATTATACAATTATGGAAAGGTATTTCTAAAATGAATACATTTATATATTTGATACACTACAGTTTATTCATCTCAAATGAGGATTAAACATGAGATATCCGAATTGTTCCCGACATCATTCCGACTTTGGTTTGTAATGTTTTATTCTGGATTGAAAATAATGATCATTTCGAGTTCACACTGTCATTAATTTATTGACGTTAATGTTATCTATATAACTAAAAGTCTCACCTTGACCACTTCCTGGCTGCACTGTTAATTGATTTTAGAAATAACGCTACCCTCTCTCGCTATGATTTTTGGCCATTTTACTCACAGCCCTCCTGCTGTGGCACATGCGGCAGCCCCAAGTATTTTTCTGATCGATGAAATATTAAAAAGTTATGAATGTTTAAAAAATCTTGAGATCAGCTGATTGGTCCTCTCGCCTGTCAATCACCATGATGAAGGTAAGGCCCCTTCTGGGGGGGAGGGGGCAAGACTATAAAACCCCGGATGCCTGAACGTGTCAGTCACTCTGGAAGATCGCAAGGGAGAGTCCACAACTGTGATTCTAAGCTGTGAATCAACTGAACTATGAAATTGCAATGTACTTGCAATAAATGATTTGTTAGCCCTTAATGAAAATGAAATGAGTTGTTTGGACTGCCCTGTGCTTGAAGCTGCAATGCAAAATTGAAATGAAATGACAATGCAATGAGTTGTTTGGCCTGCCCTGTGCTTGAAACTGCAATGCAAAATGGAAATGAAATGACAATGCAATGAGTTGTTTGGCCTGCCCTGTGCTTGAAACGGCAATGCAAAATGGAAATGAAATGAAAATGCAATGAGTTGTTTGGCCTGCCCTGTGCTTCAAACAGCAATGCATATAGAAATTAAATGAAAATGAAATGAGTTGCTTGGCCTGCCCTGTGGTTGAAATTGAAATTGAAAATAGAATTGGAATTAAATGAAAAGAGTTGTTTGGCCTGCCTGAAGCCACTAAATTCGGCCCACAAGGCCCCTATTAGCCGAGAAACCAGTCCCTTTTGGCCAAAATGCCTGCATTAGCCCAGGAGGAGCATTTTGGCCCAAAAGGCCTGTGCCAGGCCAGGAAAAGTCCAGAAAATTGCCTTTCACTGAGATTTCACTCATGAGTCCCTTTGGCTCATCAGGCCTGTACTAACCCAGGAGGAGTCCCTTCAGCCCATCAGTAAGTATTCCCCCTGCAAGTATTATACCTCACCCCAGTATTTTTCTCCCTCCCTTCATTGGCTCCCTATGAGATCCAGGCCAGGATAGACTTTCCTCCTTCATTGCATTGATCTGCAGAAAAAGATGAAAATGGATTCTCCACCCTCTCTCCCGTCTCTCTCACAGAGTCTCTCACCTGTTTTGGGCAGAATTTCTGGCAGTTTCTGAGCTGCCAGCCCACCAAGCCTGAGTGGCTGATCTGCCAACCCACCAGGCCTGAGTGACTGAGCTGCCAGCCCACCAGGCCTGAGTGACTAAGCTGCCAGCCCAAGAATCCATTCGGCCCACAATGTCCATAATAGCCCTATGGAAACCAAACAGGTCCCACTTACTCTTTTTTACATAAAGTTAGATGGCCAAATCTCCAGCATGACAAATATATAAGTTGAAGATAGATACAAAGTACTGGAGAAACGCAGCGGGTCAGGCATCATCTCTGAAATGCTTTTTGTCAAATCCCTAAACAGAGTCATAGAGTCATACAGAACGGAAACAGGTCCTCCAGCCCAACCTGTCCATGCTGATCACAATGCCCCATCTAAGCTAGTCCCATATGCTCGAATCGGACCCATATTCCTGTCAACCTTTCCTTTTCTTGTACCCATCCAAATGCCTTTAAAGTGTTGTTACCTGCCTCAACTACTTAATCTGGCAGATTGTTCCATATACCCGCCACCCTCTGATAGAAAATGTTGCCCCTCGGTTTCCTATTGAATCCTTCCCCTTTCACCATACACCTGTGACCTCTGGTCATTAATTCCTCTACCATGTGAAAAAAATACTCTTGTGCATTCACTCTTGCATTCTATTTATACACCTCTGTTAGATCACCTCTCAGTCTCCAGCATTCCAATAAAGTCCTGGCCTGCCTAACCCTCTCCCTGTAGCTCAGGGCCTCGAATCCTGGCAGCATCCTCGTAAATATTTTAGCTGGTGTCTGAAAAAATAAGCATGTCCTCACATTTCCCTGCATCGTGATGTCAATCTCTACAATATGATTTTGGGCTGATAGAACATTCGGTTACATCGATAGCATCCCACTATTTATCTTTTGTAATCCCTTTATTTCTTGGAGAGACATCTTTCTTTCCCAGCTTTGTTGCTTCATCTCTAGAATCATTCTGGTATTTGTCTGATTAAAAAGGGTGCAGAGAAGATTGACGAGGATGTTGCCAGGACTTGAGGGGCTGAGCTATGGGAAAAGGTAGGACAGGTTAGGACTTTATTCCTTGGAGTGCAGGAGTCTGAGGTATGATCTCATAGAGGTCTACAAAATCATGAGGGGAATAGATAGGTCGAATGCACCTAGTGTAGGGGAATTGAGAACCAGAGGACATAGGCTTAAGTTGAGAGGGTAAAGATTTAATACATACTTGAGGGGCAAATTTATCACTCAGAGCATGGTGGGTATATGGATTGGGTCAGAAGAATGGTCATGACCTGAAACGCCACCTATTCCTTCTCTCCAGAGAAGCTGCCTGTCCCGCTGAGTTACTCCAGCAGTTTGTGTCTACTATATGGAATGAGCTGCCAAAGAAGGTGTTTGAGGCCGGGTACAATAACAGCATTTACAAGATACCTGGACAGGCGGGTTGGAAAGATTTAGAGGGATCTGGACTAACTGCAGGCAAATGGAACTAGCTTAGATTGGGCATCTTGATCAGCATGGGTGAGTTGGGCCAAAAGGCCTGTTTCCGTGCGATATGACTCTAAGGCTCTATGACATTGAAGAACAAGTTAATTGCATTGTTTCTCAATGAGAGGAAGCTGCTGGCTCCCAGTTCTGCATTTTCTAAGTTCAGAAAGATAAAATAGACTTTGCACACTCTGATTAATAGAGTGGAATGCATGGTGTGGGATTATAAAAACATTACATCAAATTAATGATTTTATATCCATCTGGAATGGAAGTGAAGCACATTTCTATCTGTAGGCTCCTGCCAAGGAATATAAGTCTCTCATCTACGATATTTGCATGAGGAATGGAAAGGTTGTTGTGTTCCTTAAAAGGTTAAACTCACATTCGTTAGGGTATGCCCTAAGACAGCTTCAGCTTGATTTTATTTATTATCAGGCATTCTGTCCATCACCCAGGTGGGAAACACAGTTGCAAATTGCTCTAACAGAAAGGCCTCGGCTTTTCAGAAACATCAAAGCCTGTTCACTCGTTTACATAATCCGCTAGCAAAGAGAAGTTTATTTCTTTGTTCAAAATCTGATTAATTGCTTGGAGGCTGTTTTCCAAAGGATTAACTCACCCACACTAATTAACTAAAATGGGAGCATTTAAAATACTAGGATGTCATCATTTGAATGTCCATTGATCTCTTCTCTGTCTAAGCCATAATCTCTCACTTGTTTACCTATACGAAATTGCCTGGAACTCTTCGATAGTCAGAATTAATTTATCCTTGTGCACATTGAGTGTCGAACATCCACTATTTGCCAGGTAGCTATTCATAACACGAAACCTTCGAAAGCAAAGCTCAGTCAATTATGACTTGCACCTTGTGGTTCACTTATGGAGGAAAATACTGTCAAGTGTCAGGAGTGTCTAATTGTCAAAAGATAAACACAAAATGCTGGAATAACTCAGCAGCATATCTGCAGAGAAGGAATGGGTGAGGCTTCGGGCCGAGACCCTTCTTTAGACGAATTGTCATATATACCAAAAATGGAACAATATGCTTTCGTGCTGCAGTTTAACAGTCCCACAACCACATTAACACTCAGATAATACAAAATAATAACAAATTCAAGAAATTAATAATCATAATACTAGGTAACCATAATAGTGCAAAAACTGGACCATAGTGCAACCATAAACACAGTTGCTGAGGTTAGTGTGCCGTGTTCATGAGCCTGATAGAAGCTGTTCTTGATCCTGGTGGTTACAGTTTTCAGGCTCCCTTATCTTCTTCCCAATGGTAGCAATGAGATGAGTGCATGGCAAGGGTGGTCTGGGGTATATGATGATATTATACCCTTCCAGTGTGGAGAGGTTAGTACCTGTGATGGACTGGACAGTGTCTACCTCTGTCTGTAGTCTCCATTGTTCCTAGTCTTTCAAGTTGCTGACCCAGCATTTATTGTAGGTAGACAAAAATGCTGGATAAATCAGCAGGTGAGGCAGCATCGATGGAGCGAAGGAATAGATGACGTTTCGGGTCGAGACCCTTCTTCAGACTGAAGAAGGGTCTCGACCCGAAACGTCACCTATTCCATCGCTCCATAGATGCTGACTCACCCGCTGAATTTCTCCAGCATTTTTGTCTACCTTCGATTTTTCCAGCATCTGCAGTTCCTTCTTAAACTACAGTACTTATTGTAAGTCTTTTGCTTTTACTCACGTGGTGGCCTGTGCATAGATACTGCTGCTATGGCCTTGGATTTAATACATGGATGTGATCTGTGGCCTTGGATTTTATGCGGGATTGGCTGGCATTTCAATGGTTTATATAGATGTGATTCTGGCCACAGCATAATGACTATTGTAAATTAAAAATCATTGGACAGATCTTTAAAATCAACAGTAGATTGATCTGCACCGTGTGCTGGTGAATAAGACTCTATATTAGCATAACATTCTGCAAACCACTGATTCTCTAATAAAGGAATTGGTTCCATTTTCTTCAGAGGAAAATACTGTTATCTTCAAAAATCGTTCTGTAATAATGATCGAACGATATTCTCAATTACCACAGGTAGTTAGTTTATATTTCCAAAAGGTGTGAAGCAAAGAGTGTTGATCTGGTTTTCACACAGCTAAAATCTTTTATAGTAAAGATTTTAACGCGATTGTACTTGAGGGGTCTTTTTTCCTTTGTGTTGAGTATACAGTATGTGAGCTCAGTGATACAAACAAAATATAAGATTCTGCTCCATTTTGTTGATTTATTCTTTACTAATGAGGTACAAATTTCACGGCATTGTTATCTCCAGAACGAGAGTTGAGTTTACTGAGTACATTCAGAGACCTTGTTGACTTAGTTTGGTTTAGTTTAGTTCAGAGATACAGCGAGGAAACTGGCTCTTCAACCCATCAAGTCCATGCTGATCAATGTACACTAGTTCTATGTTATCCCTGTTCTGCATCCTACACACTAGGGGCAATTTATCCAAGCCAATTAACCTACAAACCTGCATGTCTTTGGAACGTGGGAGGAAATTGGGGCACCTGGAGAAAACCCACGCAGCACATCCAAACTCTGTACAGACAGCACTTGTAGTCAGGATTGAATGTGGGTCTCTGGCGCCAGAAGGCAGCAACTCTACCACTGCGTCACTGTGTCGACTTGTTAACATGTGCAAGAACTACAAGTAGCCCAGAGAGGTATCAGCACACAACGGTGCCCTTGGCAGTGTTGTAGAGCAGAGGGATTTAGTACTAGTACATTGTTCCCTAAGAGCTGTAGATAGGGTGGTGAAGAATGCTTTTGTCTCGCTGGCATTCATCAGTCAAGGGAAGAGGTTGAAAAGTTGGGACATTATGTCACAGTTGTACAAGATGTTGGTGAGGCTGCAGTTGGAATAATGTGTTCAGTTTTGATCAACTTGCGGTAAGAATTACTGTGAAGGGGGGAGGGAGGGGTGTGGGTGCAGGCAAATGGGGCCAGCTTGGATGGGGCATCTTGGTCAAAGCTCCTAAATGGCAGCACTGTCAATATAAACATCTCTGCTCTCTGCACGATGAGTATACAACTCTCCCACCAAGTTGTTATTCGGTGAACTTTGCGTCAGGCTTGCGTTCGGATCCCAGACGTTCTATCGGAAGTCAGTGAATCCTCAGCCCATCCCCAAATCTCAGCACAACTGGTCCCAATGTCACCCCTCTGATCCCACCTCTGATTTTGTGCCACTTGTTCACTCTTCCCAACCCAGCGGTCTGTAACAAATACAGATCTGTAGCTCCATTGGAACTGACGTGGACGAGGTCAGCAATGATACACAAAACCCTCTGTTTGATGCAATACCATTTGGCTTGTTACAGCAATGGACTGGCATTGCCAAAATGACTGATTAGTGGCTCAGAAATATTACTGCAATGATTTTGATTTTCTTTTTCCATTAACACATACACATTTCCGATAAACATTGTACTGTACCTGAGTACAAATGGCTCATTTTACAACTGCACTGTCCTCTTAACAAAAGCCATTTCACTGACACAATTTTAAAGTATGTACGTGCATATTGACATTCCGAGAAAATGCTTTAAATTTGACAAATCTTTTTTAATTTGTAGACTTTGTAAATAGTATACCGTTGAATATACATTAAGCAAATTTACATTCTGGTAATGAATGCTTTAGAAGATATGCCTTGACACAATGCGAGACATTTCTTAATTAGTTGCTTACTGTTCCAGTTGAATCACTATCTACAGCCAATGCCTGTGCATCAAATTCACTGCAGTCAGTGGAGTGTGAAGCACAAAACCTTGACTTTGCTCCAGTCTAACAATTTTTGGCTAACCCCTTCATGACTGGTACTTTTCAGCAACAATGCTCTGCTGTTACTAGTTAATATATTGCTGCATCTAACTAGTGCTGGAGCAGATCAGTAGGTTGAGCAGCATCTGTGGGGATAAAAAGAATATCATTATTTCGGGTCGATACCTTGCCCCAGATGTTTGAGGGGTAGATAGGATGGTGAAGAAGGCTTTTGGCATGCTGACCTTCAATAATCAGAGAACTGAGGGTAGAAGTTGGGACGGAAGGACAACAAAGTTCTGGAATAACTGAGCAGGTTAGACTGGATCTCAAGATCTAATGACCTGTTTCCTTTATCATTGTTAACAAAATAGAGAGGGTACAGAGGAGATTTACTAGAATGTTGCCTGGGTTTCAACAGCTAAGTTACAGAGATAGGTTGAATAAGTTAGGTCTTTATTCTCTGGAGCGCAGAAGGTTAAGGGGGGACTTGATAGAGGTCTTTAAAATGATGAGAGGGATAGACAGAGTTGATGTGGACAAGCTTTTCCCTTTGAGAATAGGGAAGAATCAAACAAGAGGACATGACTTTAGAATTAAGGGACAGAGGTTTAGGGGTAACATGAGGGGGAACTTCTTTACTCAGAGAGTGGTAGCGGTATGGAATGAGCTTCCAGTGGAAGTGGTGGCGGCAGGTTCGTTGGTATCATTTAAAAATAAATTGGATAGGCATATGGATGAGAAGGGTATGGAGGGTTATGGTATGAGTGCAGGCAGGTGGGGCTAAGGGAAAAAAGTTGTTCTGCACGGACTTGAAGGGCCGAGATGGCCTGTTTCCGTGCTGTAATTGTTATATGGTTATATGGTTATATGGTTATTGTTACTTTTTTGCATACCTTTCATTTGTTCTATATCGCTCTACATCATCATCTCTATCTCTCGTTTCCCTTTCCCATGACTTTCACTCAGAAGAAGGGTCTCAACCTGAAACGTCACCCATTCCTTCTCTCCAGAGATGCTGCCAGTCCCGCTGAGTTACTCCAGCATTTTGTGTCTATCTTAGGATCTCTGGAGAACCTGGATATGTGACGTTTTGGGTCAGAACCCTTCTTCAATCTTCTGGGGTGTTATGATATGGTTGTGCAAGATGTTAGTGATGTTGCACTTGGAATATCTTTTCAGTTTTTGGTCAACCTGCTGTAGGAAAAATGGCATTAAGCTTAAGGGTGTATCAACGATTTACTAGAATGTAGCCAGGACTCAAGGAAGAGTTGGGCCAACTATGATTTTATTCCATGGAGTGCAGTGGACTGAGGATAACCATAAAGAGCGCATGAAATCATGAGGGACCTGGAGAAGGTGAATGTGCATAGTATTTCTCCCAGGATAGGAAAATCAAGTATAGGAAGCCACAAGTGAGGGGGATTTAATAGGGACCCGAGGAACAACTTTATCCGATTAAGGGTGGTGGATAAATGCAACAAGCTGCCGGAGGAAATAGTTGAGTCAGATACAACAGCAAAATGTAAAAGTCATTTGGACCTGGATTCAAGATACATGGGCCAAACAAGGACAAATGGAACGAGCTTCGAATGGGCATTGTGGCTGGCATGGACAAATTGAGCTGAATGGACTGTTTCCATGCTGTTTGACTTTATGACTCTATCAAGTTGCAGAGTAATTACCATGACAGAATACCTATACCATGTGTTCAGGCCTGTTACAGGCACTCAAGGAAAGTGGCCATGCCATTTCACAGTCCAGATTCCACAACCAGCGTGAGATCTTAATTTCGAGCTACATGGAGTGGTGGTTTTAGCTATAACGAGAGTTTGGACAAACTTGGATTGTTTTCTATGATGAAAAGAAGTGAATATTTGGCCCTGAAATCTGCAATGCACCCAGGTGGTAGATGACGTTATGTTCTCTAAGTTTGTGTTGGGATTCATTTGAACGGTGCAGGAGGTAGAGAGAAGGGAGTGAGGCCGTGAATTAAAGATACAGACACTGAGAAGCTGAGGGTTCCCATTGTGGACCAGGCAGAGATGTTTTGGTGTTTTGCACAGTTTGATCTCTCCTTTGAAGAGGAGACCACATCGTGAACACTGTACTCATTGCATTTAAATGATAAAGAGAGAAGTTATTCACGGTTTTATTCCAGCCGTTGCTCCAATCTCTCCACAAGACAGCGAAATTATACCGTCCAAAGCCCGTGTAAATTAATTTTTTTCCAGGGTAGGGGAATCAAGAACGAGAGAAGTTGTGTAGGAAGGAACTGCAGACGCTAGTTTTAAAACAAAGATAGACACAAAAAAGCTGGAGTAACTCAGCGGGTCAGACAGCATCTCTGGGGAAAAGGAATAGGTGACGAAGGGTCTCGACCCTAAATGTCACCTCTTCCTTTCCTCCAGAGATGCTGAGTGGCCCGCTGAGTTATTCCAGCTTTTTGTGTCTATCTTCAAGAAGGAGAGGACATGGGTTTAAGGTGAGAGGAAAAAGATTTAATAGGAACATGAGGGCCATGTTTTTCACACAGAGTGTGGTGGGTATATGGAACGAGCTGTCCGATTAAGTATTTGAGGCTGGCACCATAAGGGGATTTAAAAGGGATTTGGAAAGGTACATGGATAGTTTAGTTTAATTTAGTTTAGAGATACAATGCAGAAACAGGCCCTTCGTGCTGACCAGCGCTCACTGAACACTGACACTATCCTACACATTAGGGACAATTTCCAATCTTTACTGAAGCCAATTAACCTACAAACCTGTACATCTTTGGGATGTGGGAGGAAACCGGAGGACCAGAAGAAAATCAACACTGTTAGGGGGAAAATATACAAACTCCGTAAAGACAGCACCTGTAGTTGGGATCGAACCCGGGGCTCAGGCGGTGTAAGCAGGGAAAAGTTAGGAAAGGTTTCACGTGGACTAGCTTAGATGGGGTAACTTGGTCAACATGGACGAGTTGGGCTGAAGAGCTTGGGTCAATGGTGCAAGCACGCAGAAATAATGTTATTATTAAAGTTGAATACTTCAGGAGGCAACAAGTATAAGCCATGGTCTGCAAAAATAGCAGGAATTTAGGAGCTCTGTTCTGGTGCATGTCGCAATTAGAGATCCCATATTGCATTTCAAAAAACCTTATACTTTCACCTGCCACTTCTCCCAGTCCAGAAAGGAATAAGCCATCATATTTTTTCAAAGCAGAGCCTGAGTAATCTCGTTTGCTGACGTGCATGGTAGCTGTGCACTGACATTCTGCTGCAGACAGTTTTGTTGCCGTTTGATACTAAAGATGCTGAAACGTCAACAGCAGCAATCAAACAGAAACGAGCCACTGGTGCCCATCACCAATGCAACAGCTTCATCCGAAGCCAAGCAATCGTTTCTTTAAAACCATCCAATTATGTTGCGGAACTTGATAACACGCCATCAATATTAAAACGTTTCGAGCAACAAACTGTGACTGGGTGTCATGCAATCCAGCACAGTCACACAGCTAATTGGAACCGAGGCATCATCGAGTCTCTGCATCAACCAGCAGATGGTGCAGTCTGTGAAGGATAAAACACAATTTCCACAGCGAGGGTTTACGAATGTATTAAATATCTTTGAAGAATTAAATCCTTATTTGCTGCAGCTTTACAGGCACATTAGGTACAACAACAAAGCAACAAATATACAATAAATTATCAGTTATTCTCAGTAAACTAGTGGACACAGTAAACTTGTAAATTCTGGAGGTCGCTGCCCTGCCCTAGCAGCAGTGGCTGGCCTGCAGTCCGTCTGTTTTTCCTTTTTTTTTTCTCTTTTGTCCTGTTTTAGTTAATTTTAGTTTATTGGGTTGTGTATGTGTGGGGAGGGGAGGGTGGGAGAAACATGTTTTTGGTCTCTTCCTTCGGGGGGATGCAACCTTTCTTACCATATCCCCCGTCTCCGTCTGCACTGTGGCCTATCGCGGAGCTGGCGGCCTCCAACTGGGACCAACCTCGAGGCTCCGGAGGCAGAGCCAGCCAGGACTTACCAACGCGGGGCTGGACGACTTTGGGGCTGTGGTGGCGTTGCGACCCGACTTCGGAGCCCTGGAGGCTCGGCGCGGGCCAGTGGACGACATTGTCGGGAGCTCGCAGGTCACAGGTTGGTGACCTGTTTCTCCGGAGCTCCCGCAACAACAGCTTCATCCGCTGGACTGGAGGGCGGCAGCTTCGGCAGCTTCGACCGCCCCGGGCCGCGGAGTTTGAACCGGCCCGTTCTGATTCAGCCGCGGGACTTACTTACCATCACCCGGCGGGGTCACAACATCGGAGACCTGGATCGCCTCAGCGCAGAGGGAGAAAAAGGAGGCAAGAGACACGGACTTAAGACTTTTTGCCTTCCATCACAGTGAGGAGGATCTGGTGGACTCACTGTGGTGGATGTTAAATCTGTGTTTATTGTGTGTTTTTGTTGTTTTATTCTGTGTTATGACTGCAAGGCATGAAATTGCGTTCAGACCGAAAGGTCTGAATGAAGATAAAGGATACTTGATTGATTGATCTTGACTTGATTGAAACTAGACCATGAGACTGCAAAAAAACAAAGTATGTGAGAGAAACCATCGTGGTGCATATCTGTGGTGGTTCAGAGGGGTTAAGGTTGTTAGAGTCATAGAGTTATACAGCATGGAAATAGGCCCTTCGGCCCAACTTGCCCACGTCGGCCAATATCTCCATCTACACTAGTTCCACCTGATGACATTTGGCACATATCCATCTAAATCTCATAGTACCAGAGACCTGTACCTGTCTAAATGTTTCTTAAATGTTGTGATAGCACCTGCCTCAACTACCTCCTCTGGCGTTTCTGTGCATTCACCCTATATATTCTTATCATGATCTTATACACCTCACACCTTCTTTCTCCTGCACTCTAAGGAATAGAGTCCTAGTCAGAACAACCTCTCCCTACAGCTCGGGGCCTTGAGTCCTGGCAACATCCCAGTAAATCTTCTCTGTACACTTTCAACATTTTCCCTATAACGGGGTGTCCAAAAACTGAACACAATACTCTTAATGTGCCCTCGCCACTGTCTTGAACAAGGATGATGTAGGAGTTATATCTGGAACTAGTTGAACAGTCAACACCAGAAAGTTCACTGTAATATATAAAGGAAAGTACCAAATGGATTAAGAACTGTCCAGACAGTCAAACTAATGGCTTGAGGGTCAGTTGCTTTCCACTGTTTAATCTCCCTCCTTCTGTGCTGCTGGAAGACGTCATAATGGTCATCTGAGAGTATGAGCAGTAAGGAGAGGTTGGATAAAGCTGTTTGCTCCAAGCATTGGAGAAAACTATGGTAAAATTATGTGGCATAGTTAGTGCATATACTTTAGAGATAGTTTAAAGATACAGTGTGGAAACAGGCCCTATGGCCGACTGAGTCCACGCCGACCAGCATTCCGTGTACATTAGCACTATCCTACACACACTAGGGACAATTTACAATGTTACCCTAGCCTATTAACCTGCAAACCTGTATGTCTTTGGTGTGGGAGGAACCCGGAGCACCGAAGAAAACCCACGCAGGTCAAGGGGAGAACGTACAAACTCTGTACAGACAGCACCCGTAGTCGGGATCAAACCCGGATCTCTGGTGCTGTGAGGCAGTGGCTCGACCAGCTTGGGCTTCACCTCAGCCCTTATCCCACTGCCCTAATTGAAGTCCCTTATATTGCTGTGGTTCCAATTTGATTTAACCTTACCCATCCATTTTAAAATGCCACCCCTGTGGCATGCAGTGACCTGGACTGGGACATTCTGGTGTGATCACCTCCACAGATCAATAGTTGTAACAGGCGGCAAGGTGGCGCAGCGGTAGAGTTGTTGCCTTCTAGTGTGGGAGACCCGGGTTCGAACCCGACAACGAGTGCTGTCTGTACGGAGTTTGTACGTTCTCCCCGTGACCCGCGTGGGTTTTCTTTCCGATCTTCGGTTTCCTCCCACACTCCAAAGACGTAAAGGCAAGTAGGCTAATTGGCTTGGAGTATGTGTAAATTGTCCCTAGTCTGTGTAGGATAGTGTTAATGTGTGGGGGCATCACTGGACGGCATGGACTCGGTGGACCAAAGGGCCTGTTCCCACGCTGTATCTCTGAACTAAGATAACAATGAAAAGAAAAATAATATAGATGTTGGTACTCTGAAATAAAAACAGGAAATGCTAGAGAAATCTTGCGGAGAGTGGAATAGTTCACCTTTCAGGTGTTACTGCGGAAAGTAAGAAAGAAATACAAACAGTTTTGTCAATGCCCCGTACTTTTTTCTCAATCTCCACATAAGATTGCGATGACTCTTTGCGAGTTGGACCCAGGGGATATCCATTATCATCTGATCCAATTGCCCAACTCTTTTAAATCTGTTTTACCTAATGTACCTGAGCTTGTCTTGATTCTATTTATATATAGTATTATCTGCTCGGTTTGGTTTGTATGAAAAACAAAGCTTTTCTCTGTCCCTCAGTTGACACACAACAATAATAAATCTAAACATACACCCACACACTAATCCAGCCTGGTCCGAAGGTGGGTCCCGACCCGAAACGCCATCTATCAATGTTCTCCAGAGATGCTGCCTAAGCTGATGAGGTACTCCAGCACCTTGTGTCTTTTTTTTCGCAAACCGACATTAAAGGGCCTGTCCCACCAGCATGCAACTCCATGCGATGAGCGTGGCCTAATATGGTCGCTTGAGCCGTCCGGCATCGCGGGGCCAGTCCCACTTCGATTGCCGGAGCCGTGCGGAATTATGCGGAGTTCGTCCCGACATCGCGCGGGGCTCCGAAAAACTGACTATGTTCAAAAATTCCGCGCGGCAATGGCTTGGCGGCTCGCAGTCACCTCGACGCATTACACACCGTCTCGACGTCGTGCCTCCGTGACCCTCTCTGTAGGTGCCTCCGTGACCCTCTATGGGTGTGGCTCCGTGGCCCCCTGTGTGTGTGTCCCTCTGTGCCCCTCTCTGTGTGCCCCTCTCTGTCCTGGCGAACTTACCTTTAAGACTTCGCTCCAAGTTCGCCTCACTTTGCGCCACATTGCGCCACTCACCTGGTTTGGTCACGCTTGCCACATGCAGGCGCATGCTGGTGGGAATGGTCCTATACAGGGATCACCCGACCTCCGCGCGGCCCCCGCTTCTAATTTGATCGCACTCATCGCATGGAGTCGGATGCTGGTAGGACAGGCCCTTAACAGTTCCTTGTTTCTACTTCAGCAGAAGCACACGCTAATCTCCTAATCCTTCCTGTGGGCAGCGGAATAGTTGCCTACCTGCCCAGCCCTGCACTTGATGAAGAAAGGTAAATGAAGACATGGAATTTAATTGATTCAGGTTTGGTGGATCAATAGTTACGCCTGTAATATATTCCAGAATAGCAATGAGTAAATTTCTATTGTTAATAGCACCACTCTTCACCATAAACTATTCAGTAATAATTAGTTATTGACTTTGTTGTTAAAATATTTTGGCTTCTCTCTGCAAATTCCCTTTTCCCCCTGGCCATTCCCCCCTGGCCATTCCCTCTTCTCTCCTTTCCAATCAGGCAGAAGATACAAGAGCTTGACAGTACGTACCACCAAATTCAGAAACAGCTTCTTCCCTGCTGTTATTAGCAAAGCAAGATAGCCCGCTAGACGAAAAAGACGTAGTACGCTCATTGGCAGATTCATGGGTAATTTTCGGCCCCATTTCCGTAACCGGCTTCCGTCTCCGCACCAAAGATCCCATAGGATACTACTGCGGAGACGGAAGCCGGTTACGGAAACATCCTCGTAAAAATAAAAGTTCTTTTGTAAAAATCTTCTCCTCATTTTCAGAATTATTATTTATTAACACAATTCCCCGCAATATTGATTGCACTGCGAGTCGGGTCGGATCGGGTTACTGAAATGGATGAAAAAAGGCCCACGTTCCGCTCCGTTGCGTACTACACATTAGCCCATTGCATTTAGCAGGAGTGGACTATCTTGCTCTGCTATAGGATCTTTGGTTTATTAGACTACTGAATGGTCCTCCCATAAACTACCTGTAGGTGTAATCCTGAACTTCCAACCTACCCCTTTATGAACCTTAGACATTGCCTCTGTAGCTGCGATGCTACAATGCTGCAACACTATATTTTGCACTCTGGTAATTAACTCTTTGCACTTCCTGGCGTACTTGTGTATAGCTTCATTGGGACTCATGTAGAGTCTGATTTGATTTGTTTGGATAGTACACAAACAAAAATATTTTCACTAACTTTACTCCTTCCTCTGGTTTTATATTTAATTCCCCTTTCAAACCTCGTCTACCCTTATTTACGCGCGATTCCAGCTTCTGCAATTCCTTGTGTCTGCATTCTAAAGTGTTTCGCTCATTTCTAGGTACAGGTGACAATAATAGTCGCAATAAACCAAACTCTGCGGTCTGTGCAGTTTACAACCTTTCGGCAATGAAGTAAGAGAAACCTCTTGAATTGTTCAGAATGTCAGTTATTTACAAGCTTAGCCTCTGTAAAGTGTCCTGAATATCTTACGATTGATGGCAAAAGATCTAACTGAGTTTTTAATAATGTACCAAACAGCAATTACTCCTCGAAAGCCCGTTCTAAAAAGTTGACTTTAAATCAATGGACTGTAATCCTCTCAGATAAATATTTCAATATATAAGGGATTTCAGAATTAAAATTTAAATGTTTACTTAGGATATTTCAAGTTATACTTTTAGTCATACAAAGATGGGATAGCAGCACATTTGGAAAGTGGTGAAATCATTGGACAAAGTCAGCATGGATTTACGAAAGGTAAATCATGTCTGACGAATCTTGTGGAATTTTTCGAGGATGTAACTAGTAGCGTGGATGGGGGAGAACCAGTGGATGTGGTGTATCTGGACTTCCAGAAGGCTTTCGACAAGGTCCCACATAAGCGATTAGTATATAAACTTAAAGCATATGGCATTGGGGGTTCAGTATTGATGTGGATAGAGAACTGGCTGGCAAACAGGAAGCAAAGAGTAGGAGTTAACGGGTCGTTTTCACAATGGCAGGCAGTGACTAGTGGGGTACCGCAAGGCTCAGTGCTGGGACCCCAGCTATTTACAATATACATAAATGATCTGGATGAGGGAATTGAAGGCAATATCTCCAAGTTTGGGGATGACACTAAGCTGGGGGGCAGTGTTAGCTGTGAGGAGGATGCTAGGAGAATGCAAGGTGACTTGGATAGGCTGGGTGAGTGGGCAAATGTTTGGCAGATGCAGTATAATGTGGATAAATGTGAGGTTATCCACTTTGGTGGCAAAAATAGGAAAACCGACTACTATCTAAATGGTGGCCGATTAGGAAAAGGGGAGATGCAGCGCGACCTGGGTGTCATGGTACACCAGTCATTGAAAGTAGGCATGCAGGTACAACAGGCAGTGAAGAAAGCCAATGGTATGTTAGCTTTCATAGCAAAAGGATTTGAGTATAGGAGCAGGGAGGTTCTACTTCAGTTGTATAGGGTCTTGGTGAGGCCACACCTGGAGTATTGCGTACAGTTCTGGTCTCCAAATCTGAGGAAGGACATTATTGCCATAGAGGGAGTGCAGCGAAGGTTCACCAGACTGATTCCTGGGATGTCAGGACTGTCTTATGAACAAAGACTGCATAGACTCGGTTTATACTCTCTAGAATTTAGGAGATTGAGAGGGGATCTTATAGAAACTTACAAGATTCTTAAGGGGTTGGACAGGCTAGATGCAGGAAGATTGTTCCCGATGTTGGGGATGTCCAGGACAAGGGGTCACAGCTTAAGGATAAGGGGGAAATCCTTTAGGACCGAGATGAGAAGGAATTTTTTCACACAGAGAGTGGTGGGTCTCTGGAATTCTCTGCCACAGAGGGTAGTTGAGGCCAGTTCATTGGCTATATTTAAGAGGGAGTTAGATGTGGCCCTTGTGGCTAAGGGGATCAGAGGGTATGGAGAGAAGGCAGGTACGGGATACTGAGTTGGATGATCAGCCATGATCATATTGAATGGCGGTGCAGGCTCGAAGGGCCGAATGGCCTATTCCTGCACCTAATTTCTATGTTTCTATGTTTCTATACTTGTGTATTCAAATCTTTACTTGTAACCTTACTCAGTTTAAAAAAAAATCATTTTGCTTTTTGATTTAGAACAGAACAGTACAGCATAGGAACTGGCCCTTCGGTCCACAATGTCTGTATGGAACATAATGCCAAGACCCACTCTTACCTGCCTGCACATAGTTCCTGTCTGTCCATTTCCTGTATATCCATGTGTCTATCCGAAAGTGTCTAAAATGCAATTTGATCTTTGCAGTTTGCTGACATCACACTGTTGGGAGCCAGTAATCCCATTGAACTGAAGCCCATTAGTAGGTAGTGTCTGTAAATAGGCACAAAATGGTGAAGTAACTCAGTAGGTCAGACAGCATCTCCAGAGAAAAAGGACTAGTGACGTTTTGGGTCAGGACTCTTCTTCAGACTGAAGGTTGGGTGTGGGGGTGTTGAAGAGCTGGAGACTATGCGCTTACTCCACCACTTTGTGTTTATCTTTGGTATAAACCAGCAGAAGATCATAAGGTCATAAGAGCACGTGATAGGAGCAGAATTAGGCCATTCAGCCTATTAAGTCTACGCCATTCATTCATGGCTGATCTATCTCTCCCTCCTAACTCCATTCTCCTGCCTTCAGCCCATAACCTCTGACATCCGTACTGAACAAGAATCTATCTGTCTCTGTCTTAAATATATCCACTGACTTTGCCTCCACAGCCCTCTGTGGCAAAGAATTCCACAGATTCACCACCCTCTGACTAAAGAAATTCCTCCTCAGCATCCGCAGTTCTTTGCTTCTACACATTGACCATTCTGTACTCTGTTGGTTAAAATGGTTCAATGGTTCTATATTGCCACATATCCACTGCACAGTGACATTCTTTTAACATAGCTCACACATACACAGTCGCTATATTTTGCTGCCATTGCCAAGTGCAAAGTCCTCATGCTCGATGCACTGGAGCGCCCCTGATCCTACTAAGCCCCAGGCTGTTGTAGGGCCTCTTTCATCGCCCTCAACCGCCTCGACCCACGAACAAATGTCCATCAGCCCTCGAAAAGACACTAGAGTCCGCACTCCTGCTCTTCTTTGATATAGGTTTAATGTTTTATCTAAACATCTGACAGCATCTTAAAATAGGACAGAGCTCCCTTGGTATTGGACTACAATGTCAGCTCAGCTCTTTGAGCAGAGGTTTAGTTTAGAGATACAGCACGGAAACAGTCCCTTCGGCCCAACGAGTCCGCGCTGACCAGCGATCCCCACACATTAACACTATCCCATACACACTAGGGACAATTTTTACAATTTTTACAATTTTTACATTTACCAAGCCAATTAACCTACAAACTTGTACGTCTTTGGAGTGTGGGAGAAAACCGAAGATCTCGGAGAAAACCCACAGAGGTCACGGAGGGAACATACAAACTCTGTACGGACAGCACCAGTAGTCCGAATCGAACCTGGGTCTCCAGCGCTGCATTCGCTGTAAGGCAGCAACTCTACCGCTGCGTCACCGTGACCGGTCTCAGGGAACAAACGGCGAAGAGGTTATGGAGATGTCTGCCGAGATGCTACTAAAAACACTAACCACTGCAGAAAAATGAAATAAAATATTTTGAGAGAGAAAATTAACAAAATCATTAAAAAGCAATAATGGCTTTTCCAGATACACATTAGCAAAAAGGCGAGGGCCATCAAAAGATAAATTAGTCTGTTGTTTTGGAAAGCGAGGAGTGCCAATTACACTAATAAGCATCTTAGCCTAGTTTTCTGGAGCAGGGAACATTGGGATTATGGGCTGTAAAACAGTTAGTGGTGATCAGTATCAAAAACATTTAATGCCAAGGAAAATTATTCAAACCAAGTAAAATAAAAATGTGAATTTTAAGGAAAATTCATGAAGAATGAATGAATTCTACCATATGAGTAACTATTATTACCAATGATAGTTTCAACTATATTTTGCCCAATGTAAGGAATATTTGTACCAAAGAGTAGAATCATAGGCATAGTGGCTTAGTGGTAGAGTTTGCTGCCTTACAGCGCTAGAGACCTGGGATCGATCCTGACTACAGGTGCTGTCTATACGGAGTTTGTACATTTTTTTCTGTTGCCCGCATGGGTTTTTTTCTGGGATCTCCAGTTTCCTCCCACACTCCAAAGATGCACAGGTTTGTAGGATAATTGTAAATTGTCCCTAATGTGCGAGGGATAGTGTTAATGCGCGGGGATTGCTGGTCGGTACGGACTCGGTGGGTTGAAGGGCCTGCACTGTATCTAAAATTAAAACTCTCTCCGAAGAAACAACACCAAATTGGAGGAATGACCTCAAGGAGTAGGAATAGAGTCTTAAAGGCCTGTCCCACTTGCATGCGATTAAGTGCGTCTGGCACGACCAAACATGGGCGCTTGAGGCGTATGGGCCGCGCGGGGCCGGTCCCACTTCGAAGCGCGGAGGCGTATGGAGTTGTGCGGAGCTGGTCCCGACATTGCACGGGGCTTTGAAAATCCTGCACTGCCCGAAGATTTCGCGCGCCAACAGCCTGTCGGCCTGCAGGCGCATTGAGGACGTACGCAGCATCTTGACGTCGTACGCAGTGTCTTGACGGCGCATGCCTAGCGCATGGCATTGCGCGATGACGTCACCACCCGGCATGGCCCAAATTCAGTTGGCCAGCCTCCTGCATATGACGCGATTTACGTCACACGTGAACTTAGCACATACTTACCGCGTACTTACCGCGAACTTAGTGCGAACTCTGCTTCCGTTTGGTCGCGCCAAACGCATGCAATCGCATGCAAATGGGGCAGGCCCTTCAGAGAGTTTATGCACTGCAGGAACCAAGATAAGGAGAGATTAAAATTCCCTTGGATCATGTGTGGGGCTTGTTGAGAATAAAGTAAGGCCCTGTTGCAATGAGACAAAGTGCTGGAGGAACTTAGTTCGGCAGGCAGCAGGAAATGGACAGATGATGCTTTGGGTCAGGGCCCTTCTGAAAACCAGGACAACAAAGATAATAATGTCAGGATTACTCCCACGCTGGCCACGTTCTCATTTCATTACTATCATCGAGAAGAAGGTACACACGAGAGGGCATGTGTTTAAGGTGAACGAGGAAATATTTTCTAGGAACTTTAGGGGTAACCTTTTTACACAAAGGATGGTGGGTATATGGAACGAGCTGCCAGAGGAGGTAGTTGAGGTAGGTATTATCGCAACATTTAAGAAGCAATTAGACACGTAAATGGATAGGACAGGTTTGGAGGGATATGGACTAAATGCAGGCAAGCGGGACCGGTGTAGGTGGAACAAGTTGATCGGTGTGGGAAAGCTGGGCCGAATGGCCTGCTTCCACACTCGATGACTCCATGACTCGATCTCTCTTACGTATCAAAGTCAGAAAATCATGACCTTCAGGTTCAAGAACAGATTCCCAATAACCATTGGGCTCTTGAACACTAACCCTGATTCTGAACTTTGGATAGTCTTTGGTTGTACTAAAGACTTTGGGTTTTTTGAAATAGTATTGGGATTATTTTTTCAATCTATAGATTTTTTTGTGTCTATTATATTATCTATGACTACTGTGTCTACAAGCCTGTTATGCTGCTACAAGTAAGATGCTTCGCTCCCTACAGACAACGAGCAATTTACGGAGGTCAATCTCTGAAAGATTGCTGCATTGAGATTCCATATCCTACATTACAGCAGCAGGCACGCTTCTAAAGGACTGGTTGGCTGTAAAACACATTGGGTTAAACGGAGGTTGCACAAATGTAAATCTATTCTACGTCTTTTATGTTCTTGGGATTTGTTGTGCCTTGTAGTGCAATTATCCGGTCTGCAAACACTAACTACTTAATTTCGAATTTGACATGCTTTCTCTATTAATGCATGAATCCTCTGTCTTTGATATGTACAGTGAGAAAATAAAATTGTTGCAGGGTGCTGGATTTCCCTCTGCCTGTCCAGAAGGTTGCAACTTTCATTTAGTTTAGTTTATTTATTGTCTCGTGTGCAGAGGTATAGTTTTGCATGCTGTCCAGTCAAATCGTATTATGGCAAACTCAAAGTGCTGGAAGATCTCAGTAGGTCAGGCAGCATCGGTGGAGGGAATGGACAGATGACATTTTGGGTCGGGTCTCTTCTTCATCCAGGACCAAAGGCTCCATCCACGACCGTAAGAAATTGCAGCGAATTGTGGACGCAGCCCAGGCCATCACACAAACAACCTCCCTTCTATTGATTCCATTTATACCTCACGCTGCCTCGGCACGGCCAGCAGCATAACCAAGGATGGCCACTTCCTCTTCTGCCTTCTCTCATCAAGCAAAAGGTAGAGAAGTGTGAAACCACACCCCACCAGATACAGGGATAGTTTCTTCCCAGCGGTTATCAGGCAACTGAATCTTCTTACCACAACCAGAGAGCAGTGCTGAACTATTATTTACCTCTTTGATGTCCCTCGGACTATCCATGACTGACCTTGGCTGGCTTTATCTTGCTCTAAACATTATTCCCTTATCATGTATCTATAAACTGCACATGGATTAATTGTAACTATGCATTGTCTTTCTGCTGACTGGTTAGCACCCAACAAAAAAATATCCACAATACCTCAGTACAATGCACTAAACAAAACTCAAATTATACTATAAATGAGTACAATGGATCCTTATCTGGAACAGCACGCAGAATCGCTACATCCCGGAGCCATCTTGCAACTTCCAAGTCTCTGAAAAGTCCGATCTTGGTCCAAGGAGATCTGCAGTTTCTTATTTTCTCGCTTTAAGGCCCGGTTGCCGCAGGCTGTGCTCGATGTGCTTGCTCGCCCGCCTAGCTGCTGTAGGGCCTCCCGCGGCCACCTCCACCAACACCACCGCCCGCGACCACCGCAAGCGCACCATCTATCGCCTCCAACAGCCGCCCCTCCGCTCCCGCGCTTTAAGAACGGTGGAAATCTTGGAAGATTGTACTGGTCCCAATAGTTAACCCAGAATATCGCATTGCTTGGCATGTTGAATGATCCCATTCAATAGGAAATGTTCTGAAATCACAGACATAATTCATCAACAGTTCTGTAAGAGAGAGACTTTGCATATCAGAGATGCCATCTGTGCTGATCTGCTGTGCAGATTGTTTGAATTCATATTGATTACTGAACAGTAAATTGCTAGCAGATGCTGTTCCATGCATTATATCTGCAGCTCGAACAGCAGCTACTCTTGAGCTAATGCCTCAAACGTTCAGATGTCTTGGTAATACATCATCAGTCCTTCAAAGTCACTTGATCTAAATCCTGGATCTAAATCCTGGATTTTCCTTCCCAACAGCACTATTTCTTCAAAATGATGTCTTTAGCAAAATATCTTCAGTCCAACCTGAAACATCACCTATCTATGTCCTGCACAGATGCCTGAACCACTGAGTTCCTCCATCACTTTGTTTTATGCTTTCACGTGTCTTTGGTTTAACCAGATGAATGGAGAACACCAATTGCTGGAGGAACTCAGCGGTTCAGGCAGCATCTCGGGAAGACATGGACAGCTGATGTTTTGGGATGGGACACATCTTCAGACTGATTTTAGTGAGGGAGAGAAAGCTGATGAAGATGATAAACATGATGAAGGTTTTTGTCTTGACCGGTCTGTCAGACCATTACCCCAGATACCAACCATTCTTTGGCTAAATAAATAATTTGCTCAACTTCCCTCGATCAAATAGCTTAAATCTTTGCCCTCCACTTATCAACTGCTGTGGGAAATAAATCATTGGTGTTCTACCCAGGCTTATAATTTAATGCAAATTAACAATACACATTTAAAGTGAGAGGGGCAAACTTAAGGTGAGAGGGACAAAGTTTGAAGGACATGTGTGGAGCAAGTTTTTTTACACAGAGGATGGTGGATGCCTGAAACACTTTGCCAGGAATAGTGCTGGGGGTAGATGCAATGGTGGCATTTAAGGGACTTTTAGATATGACATGGATATGCAGGGAATGGAGAAATATAGATCACCTGCAGGATGTGGAGATTAGTTTAACATGGCATCATGTTTGGCACAGACATGGACGTGAAAGGCTTGGATATAGTGGATTTGGAGAGGATGATTCCACTAGTGGGAGAGTCCAGGACTAGAGGCCATAGCCTCAGAATTAAAATACGTTCTTTTAGGAAGGAGATGAGGAGAAATCTATTTAGACAGAGGGTGGTGAATCTGTGGAATTCTGTGCCAAGGAAGGCTGTGGAGGCCAAGTCAGTGTATAAGGCAGAGATAGATGGATTATTGATTAGTACGGGTGCCAGGGGTTATGGGTAGAAGGCAGGAAAGTGGGGTTTGGAGGGAGAGATAGATCAGCCATGATAGAATGGAGGAGTAGACGATGGGCTGAATGGCCTATTTCTATCCCTATTCCTTATGACCTTATGACCATATGACATTGTGGGTTAAAGGGCCTGTTCCTTTAGACTTTAGAAATACAGCGTGGAAACAGGCCCTTCAGACTACTGAGTCCACGGCAACCAGCAATAACCCCATATACTATCTGACACACGAGGGGGAATTTACAATTTTACCAAAGTCAATGAACCTACAAACCTGTACATCTTTGGAATGTGGGAGGCAACCGGAGCACCCGTGGAAAACCCACGCGGTCACAGGGAGAACGTACAAACTCCGTACAGGCAGCACCCGTAGTCAGGATCGAACCCGGGTCTCTGCCGCTGTAAGGCAGCAGCACGACCGCTACGCCACTGTTTTTATTACCATTCAAACATGGTGTAAATAATTCTTCAATAATGAGCTTTAAGCAGAACTGAAAGTGTTAGAATTTCAAGATAAATTGTACAATCTTCATGAAGAAATTCCAAGCAGTGAAATTAGATTCACAGTAGAGGTACATCTTGGCCAAGGAGTGAACTAATCATCACCTCACCAGTTAACCTGTAATAGAGATTTTCTTTTGATTCAACGGATTTTACCACTTTAATATTGCAACCTTTCTTAATAGAGAGGACATTCTAAGGAGGCATTGCAAAGATAAGAAGGATCCAGACTGAGACAAATTAAAAACTGCACAACACAAAACAGACATCAATGGACAGGTTAACAAGCCAACCTTTTAATCAAGCCGTACCTGAGGAAGTCAATACAAATTAAACTGTGCACCGTGCAATTAATTTAACCGAATAACACCTCAAATAATTCATCAAAATGGTCTCGTGGCAACAACAGCAGTGCACTCTGGCTGAGCTCAGGTTTGGTCTGGGATGGACAGAATTTAGAACATAGGACATAGAACAGTGCAGCACCACAGGAATACAACAGGTATTCTCTGCCACAGAAGGCAGTGGAGGGCAAATCACTGGGTGTTATCAAGAGAGAGTTAGCTTTAGCTCTTAGGGCTAACGGAATCAAGGGATATGGTGAGAAATCCAGAGAAAACCCAAGCAGCCATGGAGGAGAACATACAAACTCCGTGCAGACAGCACCCGTAATCAGAATCGAACCCGGGTCTCTGGTACTAAGACAGCAGCTCTAACGCTGCGCCACTGTGCCGTCTGTTACTATGCATCAAATTTGCATCTTGTTTTTTGATTGATTGGAAGACACAGCAGGGAAACGGGACCTTTGACCCACTGAGTCCGCACAGACCAGTGATGACCTCTTCACACTAGTTCTGTGTTATCCCACTTTCTCATCCACTCCCTACATTCCAGGGGCAATTTACAGATGCCAGTTAGCCTTACAAACCTGCACACCTTTGGGATGTGGAAGGAAACCGGAGCACTGGGAGGAAAGTCACAAAGCCGCAGAGAGATTGTGCAAACTCCACGCAGACAGGTCAGGAGGTCAGGATCTAACTGGGGTCAGGATCTAACCGGGGTCTCCGGCGCCGTGAGGCAGCATCTCTACCAGCTGCACCACTGGTGATTCTCATCCTTTACCACAATCTGAGGCAGAGCTTTCCAAAACTCACAGTGAAAATCTAGTCTACAGTGCACTCTAACCAAATATTGCGCTTCCTTCCTTATTCTGAACAGGTCCATGTGAATGTTTGCTGACTTTGATCATGTATTAGTGTTTGTGTGTCTTGCATAACTGCATCTTCAGATAAACAGGCAACGCAAATTCCAGTTCCCATTTGGATCAATATTTTTTGCCGACACAAGTTCTTTGATTATTCAAATCCACTCTCCTTTCTTGAAATCCGTGCTTCAATTAGATTAGTAGGAAGGAACTACTCATATCGATAGCAGCATTAACAAGCTTCAGGTCTCAAGTATTCAATTCTGATCATATAACAAGATGCATAAGCAACACACAGTTAATCCAGTGAGGATCAGTCTATTATTCAAAATGAATAGTCAGGGGTTCATTGAAACTTCTTTGTGTTGTCTCGTTGAATAGAGCAGGACAGAGAAAGTAATTGGATACCTTCAGGGCCACATCAAGTAGTGAAGTAAAGAGCAGAATGGGAAATCAGGAAACGGCTGTGTTGTATTTGAGAAGCAGAAACAAAATGCCTACATTTCTTGCTGAGTCTGAAGAAGGTTCCCGACCCGAAACATCAACAGCCATTCCCTCCCCGGATGCTGTCTGATCAGTTGAGTTCCTCCAGCATGTTCATTAGTTATAGGATTAGAATTAGGCCATTCAACCCATCAAGCCTACACCGCCATCAAATCATGACTGATCTATCTTTCCCTCTCAACCCCATTCTCCTGCCTTCTCCCCATAACCCCCAACATCCTTACTAATCAAGAATCTGTCAATCTGCGCCATTCAAGTACTCAAGAACTTGATTTCCACAGCCATCTGTGGCAATGAATTCCACAGCTTCACCGTCCTCTGACTGAAGAAATTCTTTCTCATCTCCTTCCTCTAGCACTTAGTGTTTTCCTAAACGTTGCAGTCAAAGAAAAGACTGTGCGTGGTTATGATCCAGTTGTGAGCAGTGTCAAAAATATATATATTTAAGTAATAAACAAAGTAGTAGAGGAATCAGCGGGCCAGCTAACATTTGTCGAGGGAATGGATGGAAGACATTTCAGGTTTGGACCCATCTTCAGGACCGGGGTAGAGGGGAGATAGCTGATAGAAAGAGGTGAGGGGCAAGGGTATGGCAAATGCTGGTGAGTGATAGGTGGATAGAGTTAAGGAGGGATTGATTAAGAGTATGCGCTCCCCTTACATTTGACCTCCCAAGGTGCAATGGCTCTGACTCGCCCAGATTAAATTCCACCGGCCACTTGTCCGCACATAACTGTGACTGATTCCCTCCGAGACTCACGACTAAATAAAATTCCATTGCAGGAATCTTTTTGGGTGAATGTCTGAATGCACTTTTTGGGATTCTTATGAGGCCTTACAGTGGGTGTGAGGCATTTCTAAACGCAGCTACATTTCAATGGCAGTCATTCCATTCTCTCGATGCGCGCCCACTCTTTTCATCAGGGGTCTTGGGACTGGATAATTTCGATGGGTTCACTTTACCTTGTTAGTTTTGGAGACTCCTAAACATACCAATGCATGTAGTTAATCAAGTTAAGAATTCAGCTTTCAATACAGAAAGTCTGGAGTTTTAATGTTGTATACATGGCTTGCGGGAATGGATTCTAACGCTTACAATCCATTGAATAATTCAACATCTATTCCCCATGTACATTTACTTATTTCTATTTATATCCTCTGCTTTTGATTTCTTGGATTACTTTGAAGCAACGATCTAAGTTTACCTTATCTCTGCTATTTAATATTTTATGCAGCTAGATTCTTTCCTCCCCCCTCCCCCCCACTTAAATTGCATTCTTAGAGCACTTTAAAGAGTAATCTTTTTTCATCTTTCACGGTTCATCCTCTTCACACGGGGGATTAGCTTTCGCTTTTTTTGTGATCTGATGGCAGGAAACGTTTGTGCAGCTCTGCCCCAAATACCGTGCCGGCAACTCGTGTCGGGGGAAGGGCTCCGGTGGATGAGACGTCGAATTTTAGGGGAGATGAACCAGGACAAGACCTGATCGGTGAACGGCAGAGAATTAGGGGAGTTTGGCAGAGCAGAGGGGTCTATGAGTACAAGCACATAGTCCCCTGAAGTGGCATCGCACATAGATAGGATGATGAAGAAGGATTTTGGTACATTGGCCTTCATCAGTCAGGGTATTGAGTACATTGCTATTTGTGGATTATATCAATGATTGTATCAGTTCTTTGTTTTTGCTGGTGTTGAGGGCTAGGTTATTATGCCATATTATGGTCAGTTGCTCGATCTCTCGATTATTATGGACAGTCGCTCGATCTCTCTTCTATACTCTGACTCATCCCCACCAGTGATAAGTCCCACAGCAGTGGTGTCGTCAACGAACTTGATGATGGAGTTCGCACTATGACCGGCTACGCAGTCATGAGTATAGAGTGAGTACAGCAGGGGGCTGTGCACGCAGCCTTGAGGTGCTCCCATGCTGATTGTTATCGAGGCTGACACATTTCTAACAATACAAATGGATTGTGGTCTGTGAATGAGGAAGTCGAGGATCCAATTGCAGAGGGATGCGCAGAGATCCAGATCTGCGAGTTTGGTAACCAGCTTGGAGGGGATTATTGTATTAAATGCCGAGCTGTAATCAATGAATAACAGCCTGACATATGAGTTTTTGTTGTCCAAGTGGTCCAGAACGGAGTGGAAGGCCAGCGAGATCGCATCCACCGTTGATCTGTTGTGGCGGTAAGCGAACTGTTGTGGCAGTGGGTCCAGGATTTTGTCGAGGTAGGAGTAGATTTGCGCCATGATCAACCTCTTAAAGTACTTCATCACCACAGGTGTTAGTGCCACTGGTCGATAGTCGTTGAGGCATGTCACCTTGCTCTTCTTGGGCACCGGTATAGTTGATGCCCTTTTAAAACAGGGGGGAACCTCAGACCTCAGAAGTGAGAGGTTGAAAATGTCCGTAATAACTCCAGCCAGTTGGTCCGCACAGCTTTTTAGAACACGACTGGGTATACCATCAGGTCCCGGCACTTTTCGAGGGTTCACCCCTCTGAAGGATTTCCTGACGTCAGCCGCTGTGACTGAGACAAAAATACCATCACAACGAATGGGGCTCGGCTTTAAAATAACCTTGTGACTTCCACAGCTGTCTATGGCAATGAATTCCACAGATCCACCACGCTTTGGCTAAAGAACTTCTTCCTCATCTCCTTTCTGGAGGTACGTCCTATTATTCTGAGGCTCTGCCCACTGGTCCTGGACTCTCCCCCCCACGTCAGATAAAATTCCAGTGCACGGCAAGTTGATCTCCAACTGGGAACAGAAGGAAGTTTGACGTGTTGATTTGGAACTGTCAGCAGAACAGGGCAGTTCAGGCAGAACCATAAATCACTGATTTAACAACAGCCATGTTTTGGTGTCTGAAAGTTATTGTTAAAGTGAGACTATGGTTCCATTTATTGCTGAAGCATTGATGACCTGCCTCCCGCTTCTCGCAGCTTCCATCTTTCCTGGGCATTCATGTTCTTGATCTAGGCCACATTCCACTGGAGTTTCCGATGCTCTGGTGTTTAGACTCTGCTGCTGAATGAATTTGTTTGCTTCACAATGGAATATGTTGTGAGTCTTGAACCCATCTCACCAAATGATAATAACCCTCAATAACTTCTGTTTTGACTTCTCCCATTTCCTCCAAACACAAGGCGTAGCTAAGGGCACACGCATGGGCCCTAGCTACACTTGTCTCTTTGTCGGGCACGTCGACCAATCTTTGTTCTCGGCGTACTAGGGCCCCACCCCCGACCTTTACCTCCGTCACATCGACGACTGCTTTGGTGTCACCTCCTGCACCCACACACAACTCACTGACTTCATCCATTTCACCACCAACTTCCATTCGGCACTCAAATACACTTGGACCATTTCCGCCATTTCCCTACCATTCCTTGACCTCACCATCTCTATTGCAGGTGATACACTCCTGACCGACATCCACTACAAACCAATTGACTCCCACAGCTACCTGGACTACTCTTCCTCCCACCCTGCTTCCTGTAAGGACTCCATACGAGGGAGTTAGATGTGGCCCTTGCGGCTAAGGGGATCAGAGGGTATGGAGAGAAGGCAAGTATGGGATACTGAGTTGGATGATAAGCTATGATCATATTGAATGGCGGTGCAGGCTCGAAGGGCCGAATGGCCTACTCCTGCACCTAATTTCTATGTTTCTATGTTTCTATCCCCTATTCCCAATTCCTCCGTCTACGCCGCATCTGCTCCCAGGGTGAGGTGTTCCACACCAGGTCATCACAAATGTCCTAATTCTTCAGAGAACAGGGATTCCCCTCCCCCACTATAGATGAGGCTCACACCAGGGTCTCCTCCATATCCCGCAACACTGCCCTCTCTCCCCATTCCCCCACTCACAACAAGGGCAGAGTCCCCCTGGTCCTCACCTTTCACCCCACCAGCCGGCACATACAACAGATAGTCCTCCGCCAGTTTCGCCACCTCCAACGTGACCCCTCCACTCGCCACATCTTCCCATCTCCCCCCCAGTCTGCCTTCCGCAAAGACCAGTCCCTCCGCAACTCCCTTGTCAATTCTTCCCTTCCCTCCCGCTCCACCCCTTCCCCGGGCACTTTCCCTTGCAACCGCAAGAGATGCTACACTTGTCCCTTCACCTCCCCCATCCACTCCTTTCAGGGACCCAATCAGTCCTTCCAAGTCTGACAGAGGTTCACCTGCACTTCCTCCAACCTCATCTACTGCATCCGTTGCTCCAGATGCCAGCTGATCTATATCGGTGAGACCAAGCGGAGGCTAGGCGATCGTTTCACCGAACACATCCGCTCGGTCCGCAATAACCAACCCGACCTCCCGGTGGCTCAGCACTTCAACTCCCCCTCCCATCCGACCTCGCGGTCCTGGGCCTCCTCCACGGCCAGAGTGAGCAACACCGCAAGTTGGAGGAACAGCACCTCATATTCCGCTTGGAGAGTCTGCATCCTCTGGGTTTAAACATTGAATTTTCTCAATTCTGTGAAACCCTGGCTGCCTCCTCCCCTTCCCACCTCTCCCTCAGCCCTCAGGCCCTGGCATTCCTTCTCTCTCTATCTCTCCGTCTATATCTCACCGTCTATATCTCTCGTTTCCCTGATCCCTGACCAGTCTGAAGAAGGGTCAGAAACGTCGCCTATCTCCTTCGCTCCTTAGATGCTGCTGCACCCGCTGAGTTTCTCCAGCTTTTTGTGTAACCCACCAAATGATAAGTTTAGTGTAGTTTAGTCTAGTTTTGAGATACAGTGCGGAAACAGGGCTCCGGTCCACTTAGTCCATGCTGACCGGCGATCCCCACACATTAACACTATCCGACACACACCAGGGACAATTTACATTTATACCAAGCCAATTAACCTACAAACCTGAACGTCTTTGGAGTGTGGGAGGAACCCGAAGATCTCGGATAAAACCCAGGCACGTAACGGGGAGAACGTAAAACTCCGCACACACGGCACGCGTAGTCTGGATCGAACCTGGGTTTCTGGTGCTGCAAGTGCTGTAAGGTAGCAACTCTACCGTTGCGCTACCATTCCGCACCTGTGCCACCGTGCCGCACCTGGCTTTGGCAATACATACCCCAATGTTAGATCAGGAAGGTTTTGTTTCCTGACACACGGAAACTCCTTTACAGGATTAAATGTTATTGTCCTCCCATAAGCTAGGGTGTAGTCCCAATCTTCCAATCTACCTCAATATGGACCTTCTGCTCCTGTCCCAATTAGGCGATTTTTTGGGTGACTACAGGCGAGTAGGCTGTCGCCACATGGTCACCGGGGTGTCGCCTGTATGGTCTCCTCAGTCGCCCAAAGAGTCGTACCTTTTTTCTGGTCGCCGCTGAATTTTGAAATGTTAAAAAAATTTCGGCAACAGACGGCGCCCATGGGCTTGACGCCATCGATCGTAGCCTGACGTAGGTGCTGTCGCCAGGATGACATAGGTTGTCGCCGGTGCTGACTTTGGTGAATTCCATTGGTGACTTCCTACATCAACCTACATCAACCGGCGACAGTATTGTCTTACCTTGCCGTAGCTTGTGGTAGGTGGGCGCATGTTATCGTAGGTGTGGTCGTAGGTGGACGTCCTAATGGATCACCGGTTGTCGGTAGCTTGCCGTAGCTTGACGTCGACTAGGAGGTAGGTTGTCGTAGACGTTGTCATAGGGTGGTCCAGTCGTCGGTTTTTCTGCGACCTACAACGACTGTGACAGTCACCGGCAGTCGCTGAAAAAAATCGCTTAAGTGAGACAGGCCATTTAGACTTTTTCTCTGTAATCGTAACACTATAACACCATAGTATTATATTCTGCACTCTTGTTCTTTTTTTCTCTTTGCACCACCTGCAGGAACGGCACAGTGGAGCAGTGTTAGATTTGCTGCCTTACAGCGCCAGAGTCCCAAGTTCGATCCTGACTGTGGGTGCTATGTGTTCAGAGTTTGTACGTTCTCCCTGTGACTGCATGCGTTTTCTACGGGTGCTCTGGTTTCCAGCCACGTCCCAAAGATGCGGAGGTTTGTAGGTTAATTAGCATTTATAAATTGTCCCAAGAGTGTAAGATAGAACATGTGTATGGGTGATCGATGATCGGCATTGACTCGGTGGGCTGAAGAGCCTGATTCCACGCTGTTTCTCTAAATGAAAGTCAACTAAGCCTGGAAAACTTGTGTAAAGAAAAAGACACAAGACTCAGACCAGTCTGAAGAAGGGTCCCAGCACTTAGTGTTTTATTTTGTAAACCAGCATCTGCAGTTCCTTGTTTCTACACTCTTGATTGTACTTGACAGCACAGTTTTTCACTGTATCTACGTACCCGTGACACTAATGAACAAACACCAATAACAGATTGTAGAAACTCTGTTAAGGGCCTGTCCCACCAGCATGCAACTCCATGCGATGAGCGCGACCTAACGTGGTCGCTTGAGCCGTCCGGCGAAGCGGGGCCGGTCCCACTTCGATCGCCGGAGCTGTGCAGAATTGTGCGGAGTTCGTCCCGACATTGCACGGGGCTCCGAAAAACTGACTATGTTCAAATATTCCGCGCGGCAACGGCTTGTCGGCTCGCAGTCGCCTCGATGCATTACACACCGCCTCGACATCATGCCTCCGTGAACCTACATGTGTGTGGCTCCGTGGCCCTCTGTGTGTGTGCCTCTGTGCCCCTCTCTGTGTGCCCCTCTCTGTCCTGGCGAACTTACCTTAAGACTTCGTTCCAAGTTCGCCTCACTTAGCGCCGCGTTTCGCCACTCACCCGACCTCCGCGCGGCCCTCGCTGCCGGTTTGGCCGCGCTTGCCGCATGCAGGCGCATGCTGGTGGAAACGGCCCTGTACAGGGGATCACCCGACCTCCGCACGGCCCCCGCTTCTAGTTTGATCGCGCTCATCGCATGGAGTCGGATGCTGGTAGGACAGGCCCTTTAGAATAGATTAAATAGTGAGATCTTAAAGCACCATAGCCCAATCACTGCTGGCCCAGAAGCACACTCAAACAAAGAAAGAGGGAAAAAAACCGTTGTTATCTCTGAGCAGTCAAGCTAATGAGTATTCATGTTCCACTCATGAATAATGCACAATTCAGTTACTGACTCTGCATTTAAAATATGCTGGGTTTGCCTTTGTTAATAAATATCATAACCCCTTGTCATTCTGTCACCAAACAGTTTTCAGGGGGAAAAAAAAAGTATTCCACATGTTTGACCACTTCTCCAGTCAGAAGGACATCTTGCTCATAATCGCTGATTTACGCCAGACACTTTGCTCTCACCTCAAGTCAAGAGTCAAGAGTGTTTTATAGTCATATGTCCCGGAGAGAACAATTAAATTCTTAATTTTCTCTCAGTGCCCGTCAAGGTACTGGCTGGATGTCTCTGTGGTTTGGAGGAGAACTAAATGAAAATTGAGAGTTTTAGCATTTACTGTGAGCCTTCAAATCATCATTATATTTGCGCTGGGGCAGATAAATCAAATGCGGTGAAAACCTCATTAGTTTTGGATGTAAACATCAAATCCTTTGGGAAAGGGCTGACCCCAATCTAACAATGACAAGGGGCAGCTACAGAGTTAAAATTAATTATTTGTCAGATGGTTGAAGGTTTAGCGATAATTAGATCCTCTGAAAGGAAAAGAAGAAAATATTCCATAAAATATATTCTTCATATTTAGGTTGCATTATTTCATTACTTACTTAGCTAGTAATAAATTCTGGCCAGTGACATAACTTATCAAAGTGAAAACTAAACTCTCAAGTATGAACATTGACATCCAATTTCAGATAGTCCCTGCTCTCTCCTTCTTTCCCCTCCCGTTCCCAGCTCCCACAGCCCACTGTCTCCGCCTCTCCTTTCTTCTTCCCCCCACCACCCCTACCCTCACATCAGTCTGAAGAAGGGTCTCGACCCAAAACGTTGCCTATTTCCTTCACTCCATAGATGCTGCCTCATCCACTAAGTTTCTCCAGCATTTTAGTCTACCTTAAGTATCATTGATCACTTCACAGATTTTATTACTTTCAGAAAAGGAAAGAATTTTATATCTACTATCTTTCCCAAACTCTGGACAACAAATAAAATTTTCACAGCCAATGGAGCACTCTATATTGGGGCTTACATTGTATTTGCATTATATTGCATTAAAAAAAAAATCGTACTTGCTGCAGCTTAAAAGGCCCGTAAGCACAACACACAGATAAATATACAATAATCAAGAATACAATAAATTACCAACAGCAATAATAGTGCAAAGAAAAATGAATTCCATAGTACAACAAAGACACAGCCCATAGAACATCCGAATTGCTAAGGTTAGTGTTATGTAGTGTTCAAGAGCTTGATGGTTGCTGGGCACAAGGTGTCTTTGGATCTGGTGGTTTTCGGGCTCCTGTACCTTGTTCGCAATGGTAGCAGTGAGATAAGAGTGTGGCCAAGGTGATGTTGGTCTTTGATGACATTGAATGCCTTTTTAAGGAAGCATCATATAACTATTAAAACTCTGATCTTGGATGTGGATGTATTTGTGTGTGTGTGTTTGTATGTTTTCATAAGTGATTCACATCTCCTTGAAAACCCGATGCGGTAACGGTGAAATTTTTACATATTCCGGTAGAGATTTACCTCATGATATCAAAAATCCCCTCATCTGAAATTTTGATTCATTATTTCCCAAGTTTTTCAACTAAAATTGTTCACCAATCTGACATCTTTTTAAAATCTAACGTGCTGAAGCGAGCTAGATGACATCAAAATGCCTTTGCTCCTTGCAGCAAGCTGCACAGAGTTTTCAACGCGCATCCACGAGCTGCGAGTTACATGGTCCAGCCACCCCCCCCACCCCCCCCCCCCCCCCCCCCCCAGCTCTGGATTGAAGCCGTTGAACACGTGATCAAGTCGTGCAGCGTGCTCCGCTGGGCTCCTTCAAGTTCTACAACATGGCGGCGGACATGAGCATTGGAAAAGTGGCCATGGTGGCCATCACAGGGAACGACAACCTCTCCGTCTCCCCCGCCCGATCATCTGTCACGCTGGTGAGTGTTACTTACCCTTGCGGAAGCCACGATCGGTTGGCCCTCCGCTGCTTTTCACCGTCCTCAGATCGCTCTGGGCCTTGCTCTGGTCAATGCCGCCGCAGCCTAGCTCAGGCCTGGCGCCTGGTGGGGAGGCCTGCTCTACAACCTGGGAGGGCTGCTGCTTCTACCCTGGGGCAGAGAAGGAGAGAGAGAGGGTGTGGGGGGAGAGGGGGAAGAGAGGGGGGGGGGGAGAGAAGGGGGTTGGAGGGAGGGGGCAGAGGGGGTGGAGATGGTGGGTGAAGAGGGGGGGGAGGAGAGGGGGGAAGATGGGTGAGGAGAGGGGGAGGAGGGGGGCGAGGAGAGGGGGAGAGAAGGAGGATGAGGGTGGGAGGAGAGGGGGGGAGGAGGGGAGTAGAAGCCCTCCCTCTCTGCCCCCCTCCCTCTGGCCTCCCTTCCTCTCTGCCCCTCTTCCCCTCTGCCCCTCCCTCCCTCTCTGCCCCTCCTCCCTCTCTGCTACCCTCCCTCCCCACCTCTCTGACCCCCCTGCTTCTTGAGGGAGTAATGAATATTGGAACCTATGGGTGAGTGGAGGAGTATTGCATTCAGGAATGAGCCCTCCCCTGTGATGGCGCGCTCCCCCACCCCTCAATCTCTACCTCCTCCCTCTCCACTCCCCGCTCTCTAGCCGCGCCTGTGCAGTTGGGGGTTATGTGTGAGTGGATAGGCCGGGGGATGGGGTAAAAGGAGCAAATTAATAATATTAATATAATATCAACCGCAATGTTAGTTTGTGTGGGTGGTGGTTAGTGTGTGTGACGCTGAAGGCCGCCCCCACCCCGCAACCACGAATTGAGGGGACGGGACCTAACGGGTCCCCCTTGGTCTAGTCTTCTATAGATGCTTTGATGGTGGTGAGATTAGTCTCCATGATGGACCGGGCAATGTGTAGCACTTTCTGTAATCTCCATCGAGGTGCCAAACCAAACCATAATGGAACCAGTCGGTATGCTCTCTACCGTACATACGGGCCTCTGGTGATGAACCTTCAAGCTTGTCCTATCTTCTGAGCTTTATTTCTGACTTTGGAGATTCAATTTAATTTGCAGAGATTGCTTTTTCAAATTTCAAAGGCTTCTGATGATGCAATTCTCACTGCACGCAAAGATCACCACCTCCCGGAGTCTATCAAAGAGAAGCTTTTGAAGGGAGTGTATGAGACATCAAGATAATCCGTTATGGTGGTACCAATGGAATATTGAGTAGGCACAGAGAGCTCTGTAAAAATACCGCAGCTGCTGTGTTGTTTTTCCTGTTGTTATTCAAGTAGTTTCATTCGTTTGCAAATTGTCCTGTGGGTGCATACAACAGCACAGTGATGCAATGGTAGAGTTGTGGCCTTACGGCGTCGGAGACCCGGGTTCGATTCTGACTATGGGTGTTGTCTGTGCAGAGATTCGTACATCATCCCTGTGACTGTGTACGTTTATTCCGGGTGCTCCGGTTTCCTCCCACATTCCAAAGGCTTGCAGATTTGTAGGTTAATTGATGTCTCAAATTGTCCCTAGTGTGTAGCATAGAAATAGTGTAGGTGTGATCATTGGTTAGTGTGGACTCAGTGGGCCCAAGTGTCCGTTTCCTTGCTGTATCTCTGAACTGAACGAGAAAAATATAATAATCGATGGTACAATAAGCTAAAACAGATGAGGTAACCATAATAGTGCAAAACCAAAGTCTGTAGTGCAATTAAAGACACATCATGAAGAGCCTGGTTGAATGTCGGGGTGGTAGGTTTTGAACCTGTGACTTCATATCTTTACAGACATCAATCTAACTCACCGTGCAGTTGAACTGTCTGTTGTTTATGCTACAGAGTACATGACAAGCAGAACACTGATGCCACAAATTAAGTATTTTAATTGTTTTGGTCACTCTGTTATAGAAAAGATGTGGTCAAGCTGGAAAGGGAAGATTTACGACAATGTTGCCAGGACATAGGCCTGAGCAGGCTCGGACTTTTATCCTTGGTGCGCCGGAGGATGAGGGGTGATCTTGTAGAGGTGTACAAGATTACGTAAGGAATAGATACAGTGAATGCACAGGGTCATTTACCCAGAGTAGGGGAATCAGGAACTAGAGGACATAGGTTTAAGTTGAGGGGGGAAACATTTAATAGCAACCTGAGGTGCAACTTTTTTACGCAAAGTGTGGTAGATATGTGGGACAAGCTGGCAGAGGAGAGAGTTGAGGCAAATGCTATCACAATGCTTAAGAAACATTTGGACAGGTACATGGATGGGAAAGGTTTGGAGGGATATGAACCAAATGCAGGCAGGTGGGACTAGCGTAGATGGTGCATGTTGGTCGGCATGGGCAAGTTGGGCTGAAGGGCCTGTTTCCACTCCAATGACTGACTCATTGTCAGACAACAATTTTATTGTTGACAATTTACTGAAAATCTCTGCCAATGTGAAGTTATTACCTACATCGGATGATGTGTTGAAAAGCGCCTTGAGAATCTTTTATTATAAGCCAAAAAGTCATTGTTAGTTTAGATCATTGTTCAGGACATACTTGGAAGATTGTGTTCATTGGATTTGAGCCCAGTAGTAGGATAAATTCATCTGTTTAATTCATCAGCATTAAAGTGGCATTAATTTCAACAAAGTACCCAGAACATCTGGTTTTGCATAATCCACTTGCTAAAATTGCCAAGACTTCAAATATCTCTCTAATGCCACTTAAAAGGCTGTCCAACTGCAATAAAATCTACATTCCATTAAATTTACTCTGGATGCTGGTCTTGCTTACTTGGATGTCACCATTCTGATCTATCTTTCTTAATTTCTCCAAGTATCTTCCTTCTGCGTTGGGCAGCTGCGTACTCCAGTCTAAAATTGAAATTCAGTTCCACCAACTTCACTGCATCAAAGTTCTGGTAGTAGAGTATAACTTGCTGCTCTGACTAAATTGTGCATTTAACACTAATGCTCTTTTGTGAATTTACATCCATAATGTCGTAGAGTCATAGAGGCATATAGCACGAATCAGGCTCTTCGGCCCAGCTTGACCAAGATGTCCCGTCTATGCTAGTCCTACCTGCCCGCCTATGGCCCACATCCCTCTAAACCTTTCCTAACCATGTTCCTGTCTTTAATCTTTCAAGAGACATTCACCAAGAGGCAGGGGTTTGTAAGAATCGGTCTGATAGACTTTTATTTCACTCTCTCCATCACATGTCAATCGTTTCCTTCACTACACACCAGGTGCGTACACAATATTCCAGATGCATGGTGGAGGCATAGGGTCATAGACCTTTTCAGCTTGGAAATAGGCCCTTCAGCCCAACCTGTCCATGCTGACCAAGTTGCTGATCCCACTTGCCTATGCCATATCTCTCTAAACCTTTCCTATCCGTGTACCTGTCCAAATGTCTTTTTTTTTAAGCTGTTATTGTACCTGCCTCAACTAATTTTACGGATGCCCATGTACCCGTCACATTATTCTTCTAAATATGATTTTTCATTAATGTCTTGTTTTTTGCAGTCTTTCTTTGAGAAATATTATGTGCAATTTGTGTATGTTATATTTCTGTGCAAATGACGATAAACTCCACCTGACTTGACAACATTGCACCAAGTTGAATTCAAGAGTCAAGAGTGTTTTATTGTCATATGTCCAAGATAGAACAATGAAATTCTTACTTGCTGCAGCACAACAGAATATGTAAACATAGTACACTGTAAACAATATGATAAACGAGAGAGAAAACAAAAGTTCAGTGTGTGTATACAGTATACACATACACATAAGTATACACACACGCAGACATATGTATGTGTGTATATATATATGTGTGTGTGTATATATATATATATATGTGTGTGTATATATATATATATATATATTATACACATACACACATACTCAAAAAACAAACAATAGTAGTGATTGGGGGTTACACAAAAAGCTGGAGAAACTCAGCGGGTGCAGCAGCATCTAAGGAGCGAAGGAGATAGGCGACGTTTCGGGTCGAGACCCTTCTTCAGACTGGCTCACAGACTAGTAGTGATTGATTGATTAGTAGGACTGGATGTTAGATTAGATTTTTCACTACAATTGACATTCTTGGGTATGACCACTAGGTGAATTTGCTAACAATCAGACATCATCTTCAGTTGTGTACCTCAACGACACTGGGTGTTTCGGCCTTTTATCACGAGGCATAATAATAATAATAATAATAATAATAACAATAATGTAGTACAGAGCTTATTTGAGTTTGTAGTGTTCAATAGCCTGATGGCTGTAGGGAAGAAGCTGTTCCTAAACCTGACGTTACAGTTTTCAGGCTCCTGTACCTTCTTCCCGATGGCAGAAATGAAATGAGTGTGTGGCCAGGATGGTGTGGGCCTCTGATGATGCTGGATGCCTTTTTTGAGGCAGCGACTCGGATAAATCCCTTTGTTGGTGAGGAGGTCAGAGCCAGTGATGGACTGGGCAGTGTTCACAATTTTTTGCAGTCTTTTCCGCTCCTGGACGTTCAAGTTGCCGAACGAGGCCACAATGCAACCAGTCAACATGCTCTCTACTGTACACCCATAAAAGTTCACAACATATTCCAGAGTTTCTCAGCCGTCTCTTATTTCTGTTCAACCTACCTCAGAAAGCAGGTGCGCTACGGTGGATAGGGTTGGAGACCCAACGTATCTTGAGATTGACAAATTCGTGATTAGTAAGAGTGTCAAAGGTTCTGGGGAGAAGGCAGGAGAATGAGGTTAAGAGGGAAAGATAAATCAGCCATGATTGAATGGCGGAATAGACCCGATGGGCTGAATGGCCTGATTCTGCTCCTATGACTTATCTGATATCTTCTCTGATCAGTAGAAGGTAGTGGGATTGTGGGGAACGACTGGCACTGCCAAAAATGCCTTGTAAAATGTGAGGCTGTTATGTTTCACTGGACAAGTGATGTTTATTGTACAAATATCACAGTGCTTTGAAAGGATGGAGAATAGCCGCACATCGGCATGGTTTGGCTATCTTGCCTGTCTGAACACGTTCTTCGTATTCCCTCAGCAATTGCTCTGGGTGTGAGCGTAAGGTCACCAGTGGAATTGTTTGCAAGAAATATTTGAGATGAAAGAGAGATGAACACAACAAAGGCTTTTGATGTGAAAAAGAAAGCTGCCGGTGAATTGCAAATAATTTGGTCGCATCTTTGTTCCCTCCTCTGTCTCTCTCTCTCTCTCTGCGGATCTCCGATGAACAGGGATTGAGGTCCCACAG
The DNA here is from genome assembly GCA_963514005.1 of Raja brachyura. Next base: position 28,183,442 of record OY740806.1, on the reverse strand, counting down.
TGAATAAATGTTAGGCACAGGATCTGCTGTAATCAGCAGGGTGCAAAGACAGTCCGGGCGACCAACGCTAAGGCTCTGTGGGGGAGGTCAACAGCCCTGGGTCCATCTGCTGCTGAGCAATGGGGGGCTGAGTCCGATGAGGAGACAAGGAATGGATATCACCCAGGGGGCTACATGAGTTGCAATGGTGTTATGTGTAAGGAAAAAACAAAAGGGAGGTGCTAACACTACTAGGTATACTAAATGTACAGTATACACACCACAAATGTTTCAAGAGTTTTACAATTTTGTTTTGTATATATTTTTTGTAATGAATACATTTTGAAATAAAGTCATAGTCAATATAGTGTGGAAGCAGGCTCTTTGGCCCAACTTATCTACCTCGACCAACATGTCCCATCTACGCTAGTCCCACCTGCCTGCGTGTAGCTCGTTTCCCTCTAAACCTATCCTAACCATGTACCTGTCCAAATTTTTCTTCGTATTATATTTTTAATTCTTATTTCCTTATAAAAGTTAAAAAAACTCTGGCTTTTTTGATTTATGGGAGGGAAAATAGTAAGATTAAATGAGAACTTACCAGTTTGAAGTTTGATCTTTATTTTATGAGGAGTTGCGATGAGGGATTTTGTGAAGTCCCCGCCAGCACGCATGTGCGACATTCTTCAAAGCAGCAGTGTGGAATCACAGAATTAAACAACAATGACTAATATAATAAGATTGAAGATACTCTAATTACCAGTTGACCTTATAGTAGAGGGTTGGGAGCGGAGGACACGAAATCCCTCATCGCAACTCCTCATAAAATAAAGATCAAACTTCCAACTGGTAAGCTCTCATTTAATCTTACTATTTCATTTCGGAGTCACTTGAGTGACTTTGTGAAGATTTCAAAACTCTGTGATTACATGCCCTGGATCACGTCCATGCTCACACACTGCCGCAATTCTGATGGAAGGAGTATGTTAACGTATTTCAGACTTCACAAGCTGAAAAAATAAAGTAATATTTATTAACACAAATCAAAACCCCTCACTCGGGGATAAACCTTGCTGGGTGACCAGTACTTAACACTGTCTCCGCAAACGTAGCAGGAGTGGCCACAGGTTTATTATAAAACCACTGGAACGTAGCTTCGCTGGCCTAGCCCGCTGTAGCGAGGATATGGTCCAAGGGAACCTCCATGGTCCTCGCCGCTGATGTGGATGCAGCCCTGGTAGAATGGGATTTAAAGATATTAGTATCAATACCTGCTGCGTCCAATACCACCCTGAGCCACCTGGAGATCATCTGCACTGTCACCCTGTGGCAGGGTTTCTTATGGCTGATCAGCAGTCCTTTCTCCATTTTCCTGATGGTATGCGTCACTTTTATATAGTGGCGAATGTAGGTGGCTATGCAGAGCCTCACATTAACGGGGTATGCTGGAAAAATTATTTGCAGCCCTGTAGTCCCAGGTCTGTGCTGCTTGAGTAACTCATCAATAAAAAAGGTTACTCTCTCAGGGGTTGAGACCATGTTATCCAATTTTATCTTATGCAATGTCTGAACCCGCTGAGCCGATGTTAGTGCCATTAACATCACCATCTTCAGGGTGAGTTTATCCAATGGTAGTCCAATCATTGGCGACCAATTCCTGAGTAGGGTCAATACTATCCCTATGTCCCAGGTGATGTTGTATCATGGTCGGGGAGGGTTAAAATTGAAGATACACCTCATCAATTTGGACCCAAGCTGGTGAGATCCTACTCCTATGCAAAGGTAGGATGATAGTGCACTCCTGGCACTGTTGATGGCGCTGTAGCTGAGGCCCTCATCATGGTGCAGCCCCGCGAGGAATTCCAGCACATGGGGAATCGTGGCAGAATCATATGTGATGTTAATCCGGCTGCATTAAGCCTCCCATTTCCTGATTTGGGTGAGGTACTGTCGTCTAGTGGATATACATCCACTCAATGTTATCGTTGAACACTCGTGACCTGGTGTCCGCCACTGTATTGAGCTTACCTGGAAGGTAGGTAGCTGATATCCAAATATTTATTTCTATGCACCATGCCAGATTGAATTTGCCAATTCATCACAAGATATTGACTTGATACCACCCACAAGATTTAAGTATGCCACCACAGTGGTGTTATCTATTTGAAGACGGACATAAGTATGACGTAAATTCATGCAATAGGCTCATAGTCCGTGAAATGTTCCTAGCATCTCCAAATAGTTTATCCCTTGTGATAATAGAAGGGTAGATTCGTGTAAATCCCATCTACCGCCACAACTTTGGGCGCTTGCGTCGGTTTGTACAACGGCTGACGGGTTCGGTACAATAATGGGATTGAATGAGTGTTGAATATTATCAATCCACGATTGTAGCTCAACTTTTGCCTTGATTGGCAGCTGCATAAGCCTGTCAAAATGTCCAGCATTTGTTTTTAATGCTGCAATTTTTGTTCTTTGTAAATTTTGATAGTGTAGAGCATCTGCAGCTGGAAATGTAGCTACTAATTTCCCAATTACCTTAGCAGCATGTCTGATTGTTGGTTTCCTGGCACAAACAAGGTTGTTACATGCTTCAATAACATCTATTACCTTGTTATCTGGGATGGTAACAATAATTTGATTGGTGTTAATTGTGAACCCCAGATAGTCCATGACCTGTGAAGGTTAGAACTTAGATTTGTCTGGATGGATGACAAACCCTAATTTTTGAAACAATGTCTTAGTAGCTGTTACTGCTAAATTTGTTGATTGCATGGCCTTTCCTACAATCAAGATATCATCTAAATATGCCATGACAATATGGTTTTGTTTCCTCAGGGATACCAATACTGGTTTCAAAATTTTTGTAAATAACCTAGGGACTGTAACTTCAAGAACTTTCGGTGATGTTTCCGTATGGATACTGAATGGTATGCATCTTTTAAATCGATGCATGCCATAAAGCACCTTTGGAAATCAGTGATTTAGCTGTTTCAAACGTGTCCATTTTAAAATGGATATATGTCACAAAAGTATTCAAATTAGTTAAATCAATAATAATCCAACATCCACCATCTTTTTTAGTTTTGGTAAAGATGTTGGATACGAACTCAAGTGGTTCGTGGATTGTTTTCTCTATCACCCCTTTTGCATGTAGCCTTAAATTTTTCTCATGTCCTTCCGCTATTTCCTTATGGGAAAGTGCAAATTTCCGGTCTGGTACATGTTGAGGCGGGGGAATTCAATTTCATGCCCCTGAATACTTTGTAAAATAAACGAGTCTGAAGTCATAGAGCTCCATGCATCCCAGAATAGACGTAACCTCCCACCAACTTGTGAGGTTAAACACACATCTCTTGCATGAGAAATAGGCCCCCTTACCTCCATGGTTACCGGCGGGGTTTTGGCACTCCATTGTGTTGCTGGATTGTGGGGTTGGCGCATCTTTCACGCCGGTCGATGTTGGCCCTGCCCTAAAAAAGGCTTTTGTTGTTGTGGTGCGGCCGGCGTGTAGGTCCTTGCTGGTCTTTCAGATGGCCCCCGAGGTCTTACATATGGCGTTTGTCTGCGTGCTGCCGGCCTGCTGGAGGGAGGTGGTTTCATCAAACCGACTGCCTTCGCCTCCTCGTCCAGGTCCTTGACCTGTTTAGGCAGGTCCTCACCGAACAACTGTCTCGGTGGTGGCGTCGCAGATGCCTTGCACAACCCCGTGAATTTGGGGTTAAGGGTCGGCTTGATGGCGATTTTCCGGAAAGCATTGATTTTGTATTGTGTGTTACACGATAACGCCAGAGCATCTTCCTGCTCCTCCATCATCTCCATACCATCAACCGATCTGGCAAAGGTAGTAATCCCCGACGTTAGAAGTTTCAGGATCTTCTGTAATTTAAGTTCCTATGCCCTTATTCCTGGACTGATGTTGCCCCAGATGGGCGTGTTGACTGTTGGTACATTCAATGATATACAGTTGTTCGGCGCCTTATACTTGTTCATAGCCTCGGTTAGGACCTGATCCTGCAGCTGGTGTGTAGTAAGAAAGTCAATACTAACCGCTAGCTTGGGCTGCAATGGCTGTCCCAATGGCTTGGGCTGGGCGAATTTGGAGACCACATTCAGCAGTTCCTCTTGTGCTGCAGGTCCCTCCACCAAACCTTCTTCCATGTCACCCAGCTGCTGATCGCTGGCACTCCCCACCGATGACGGGGACATGCTAGGTGGCCCAGTAGCATATCTCCTGGAGCTGGAGGACATCCGGTCCTGCTGCTGGAGATTCTGCTCCAGGAGACGCTCCATCATGCACTCCATACGGGCAATGCGACCGCCGCCGCTATCTGCGGACAACAAGTCGACTTCCTCAGGTTCTCCTGAACCACTGAGGCTTCTGCCATCGGCCCGCACTAGGGTGTCTAGGCAGGATGTCGCTGCCTGTCGGTCCAGCGGGGCTTAGCGACTCCCGCGCGGACATGCCGCTGGTCCGCAGTCTTCCGGACGGTGGCGGCCCGCCTGCCTGGAAAGACATGAGCGGTGAGGAGTCGGTTCCAGCCACCTCACGTGGCTCCGAAATGAAATAAAAATACCTGGCCATTTGTTGAAGAAGTGACAGAGGATTCTGGTGCATTAAAAAAAAACCCACACCTCCAAAAAAGTTTAATATTTTTAAGAACTAATTGCAGAAGAGAGGTTATTCAACAGCTCTTGGAGAATGTGAAGGACTGGATACTAAAAAGAGTTGTACAAGTGTGAAGGAATAATAAACTATCAGATAGACACAAAATGCCGGAGTAACTAAGTGGTCTCGACCCGAAACGTCACCCATTCCTTCTCTCCAGAGATGCTGCCTGTCCCACTGAGTTGCTCCACCATTTTGTGACTATCTTCAGTTTTAACCAGCATCTGCAGTTCCTTCCTATAGAATCAACTATCTAACATTTTTTTTAAATGACACATTCAATTGTTGAGGCAGAGAATAAATTGCCATTGGTATTCGGTTATTATTATAACCATATAACCATATAACAATTACAGCACGGAAACAGGGCTTCTCGGCCCTTCCAGTCCGTGCCGACCATTTATTTTCCCCAAGTCCCATCTACCTGCACTCAGACCATACCCCTCCATTCCCTTCCTGTCCATATACCTATCCACTTTACTTTTAAATGTTAAAATCGATCCTGCAGGAAGATCATTCCACACAGCCACCACTCTCTGAGTAAAGAAGTTCCGCCTCATGATACCCCTAAACCTCTGTCCCTTAATTTTCATGTCATGCCCTTTTGTTTGAATCTTTCCTACCCTCAATGGGAAAAACTTACCCACGTCAACTCTGTCTATCCCTTTCATCATTTTAAAGACATCAATCAAGTCTCCCCTTAACCTTCTGCGCTCCAAAGAATAAAGACCTAACTTGTTCAACCTTTCTCTGGAACTTAGTTGCTGGAACCCAGGCAACATTCTAGTAAATCTCCTCTGTACTCTCTCTATTTTGTTGACATCCTTCCTATAATTAGTCGACCAAAATTGTACACCATACTCCAGAATTGGTCTTACTAATGCCTTGTACAATTTTAACATTACTTCCCTACTCCTATATTCAATGCTCTGATTTATAAAGGCCAGCACACCAAAAGCTTTCTTTACCACCCTATCTACATGCGATTCCACCTTCAGGGTACTATGCACAGTTATTCCTAGATCCCTCTGTTCCACAGCATTCCTCAATTCCCTACCATTTACCATGTACGTCCTATTTTGATTTGTCCTGCCAAGATGTAGCACCTCACACTTATCAGCATTAAACTCCATCTGCCATCTTTCAGCCCACTCTTCCAAATGGCCCAAATCTCTTTGTAGACTTTGAAAATCTACCTCATTATCCACAGCACCCCCTATCTTAGTATCATCTGCATACTTACTTATCCAATTTTCCACCCCATCATCTAGATCATTGATGTACATGACAAACAACAGTGGACCCAACACAGATCCCTGAGGCATCCCACTGGTCACCGGTTTCCAACCTGACAAACAGCTATCCACCATTACTCTCTGGCATCTCCCATTCAGCCACTGTTGAATCCATCTTGCTACTCCGCCATTAACACCCAAAGATTGAACCTTCTTAACCAACCTTCCATGGGGATCCTTGTCAAAGGCCTTACTGAAATCCATATAGACAACATCCACTGCTTTACCCTCATCAATTTCCCTAGTAACCTCTTCAGAAAATTCACGAAGGTTTGTCAAACATGACCTTCCAGGTACAAATCCATGTTGACTGTTCTTGATCAGACCCTGTTTATCCAGATGCTTATATATATTATCTCTAAGTATCCTTTCCATTAATTTGCACAACACTGACGTCAAACTAACAGATCTATAATTGCTAGGTTTATTCTTTGAACCCTTTTTAAACAACATGCACAGTACGCCAATCCTCCGGCACTATTCCCGTTTCTAATGACATCTGAAATATTTCTGTCATAGCCCCTGCTATTTCTACACTAACTTCCTTCAATGTCTTAGGGAATATCCTGTCTAGACCTGGAGACTTATCCACTTTTATATTTTTCAAAAGTGTCAGTACTTCCTCCTCTTTGAATCTCATAGTTTGCATAGCTACTCTACTTTTTTTCCTTACCTCACAGAGTTCAATATCCTTCTCCTTGGTGAATACCGAAGAAAATAAATTGTTCAATATCTCCCCCATCTCTTTTGGCTCTGCAGATAGCTGTCCAATTCTGGCTCTCTAATGGTCCAATTTTATCCCTCGTTATCCTTTTGCTATTTATATAGCTGTAGAAACTCTTTGGATTTACTTTCACCTTTCTTGCCAAAGCAACCTCATATCTTCTTTTAGCTTTTCTTATTTATTTCTTAAGATTCTTAACATTTCTTAAGATTATTGCCACGTGGGGGGTCAAGGGAAGGGCATTCACGTCCCCGCCCTGTTTCCGCCAATCTTTCCACCACTACGCACAAGAAGCACAAGAAGCACAAAAACGCAAGGCGCCATTGTATGCAGATACCGAGAAGTGTGTTCAGCTCTGGCTGAACAATTTCTATTTCTAATCTTATTGACAATGGACAATAGACAATAGGTGCAGGAGCAGGCCATTTGGCCCTTCGAGACAGCACCGCCATTCAATGTGATCATGGCTGATCATCCCCAATCAGTACCCCGTTCCTGCCTTCTCCCCATATCCCCTGACCGCTATTTTTAAGAGCCCTATCTATCTCTCTCTTGAAAGCATCCAGAGAACCTGCCTCCACCGCCCTCTGAGGCAGAGAATTCCACAATCTTGTGATGTGGACTCGATAAGAAGATTGCCACGTATTCCAAGATACAGTGAAAACTTTTTTTGCATGCTACCCAGTCAAATGATACTGCATGAATACAATCAAGTTCTACACAAGTAAACCAGGTAGTAAAGAGAAAAATACCAGAACATGGTGATACAGAATGTAACATTACAATTACAGAGAAAGAACACAAGGTCAAGAGGCAGCAAGAGTGTTTAATAGTTATATACAATGGCAATGAAATGGAAATGGCAATGGAACAATGACATTCTTATTTCCTGCAACTTAATACGTCCATGAAAGCAATAACTCAAAAATAAACATACAATATTCAATAACAAGATAACTTAATAATAATATTGATACTTTCAAGAGAGAGCTAGATAGGGCTCTTAAAGATAGCGGAGTCAGGGGATATGGGGAGAAGGCAGGAACGGGGTACTGATTGGGGATGATCAGCCGTGATCACATTGAATGGCGGTGCTGGTTTGAAGGGCCCAATGGCCTACTCCTGCACCTATTGTCTATTGTCTGTTGTCTATAGTGCCAGGTAACTATAACAGTGCAAAACCAAAGTCTACAGTACAACTAAAAATGCAGACCAGGGAGGGTTATAGTTGCTGAGGTAAATGTTGTGCAGTGTTCAAGAGCCTGGCGATTGTTGAGAAGAAGCTGTTCTTGAACCTGGAGATCAAGGTTTTCAGGCTCCTGCACCTACTTCCCAAGGTCCACACAATGGTAAGTTGGGAGATTGGGACTCCACCCCACACCAGTAGCCTGATAACAGTGGGGATGTGGCTGTTCCTGAATCTGGTGGTAAGTGCGTTCAAGCTTCTGCTTCCGCTGCCCGACTGAGTGAAGAGATTTGTTGAAGGCGGCAATACAAGCAACACTATCATGTTTCTGAAATCGTTTGCTCGCTGGCTCTTTACTTCCAAGACATCGCCAGTCTACTCATTCAGCTTCACGTGAATTGACTCTTCTCATAGAACATAGAACAGTACGACACATAAAAGGTCCATTCGGCCCACAATGTCTGTGACAAATATGATCTAATTAAACAATTCTCCTCTGCCAGCAAATGATCTATAAACCTCCATTCCCCGCATGTCCAGGTGCCTATTTCAAAGTATTTTAAACGCCACTAGTATCTGCCTCCACCACCACCCCTGGCAGCATATTCCTGACAACCACATTCTCTCTGTAAAAACCTTGCCCTGCACATCGCCTCTAAAACTTGCTCCTCTCACCATAAAACTATGTCCTCTAGTCTTGGACGTTTCAGCACCGTTTGTGGCACCGTCACAATGGTTTTCATGGTAGATTTCTGTACTCAAATGGGGATGCTGCATTTCCTAAATTATAAATTCTATGCTTCGAAACGTGCTTGCTTGGCTGCATGGCACTTTGAAAGGACACGACAGAAATATGTATCTATCTGGATATCACTTTGCACTTTTCTTCCGCATCCATCACTTTCCTACTAAAGCATTTTTCAATTATTGCACCAATTATAATTGGCTTTAAAGACTCATAACTCTTTATACCAAGTGCACCGAATCTCATATAGTAATCATCTCTCTGCGGCTAAACTGTGGAGGATTTGATTGTTCTTCATTTTATGTTAACTCTGTCTATGTACTTCCTTTGCTTATAAAAAAAAAGTGATTATTGCCATAGCCTTCGAATTTCCATTTTGAGATTATCTATTTGTGGACCTGCGGCCCTAAGTCTCAATAAAATGTTCCAAAATGGAGTATTTTCATTGGAATGCACAAGCTGGTCCAAAGGTCTGTTTAGATACTGTATGGTTCCATAACTCACCACAGCTAATCTTCTATCCTGCCCAGCTATATATTTTTCTTATTTTACTTGGTTATAAATCTTTACTGAGGGACAGTGAAAAGCTTTTGTTTGCGTGCTATCCAGTGAAAGAAAAGACTCTGCATGAATATCATCAAGCTGTCCACAGAGCACAGATAAATGATTCAATATTTAGTTTAAGATAAAGTCAAGAATCAGAAGACATAGGATAAAGGTGAGGGTGAAAGAATGAGCAGGAACCTGAGTGGCAACAATGGTGCTGCCATACAGTAGGAGCAAAAATGGAAAGGCCACGCGGAGTTGGTGTTCGAAGAAACGGGCAATTGGTTACCCTGCAACCCATACAACCTATGCTTCTCATCAATTTATATACTTCTATCAGGTGTCCCCTCAATCTCTGACGAGCCTGCAACAGCAATCCGACTTTGTCCAACCACCCACCCTTTGTAGCTAATACCTCCTAAACCAGACAGCTAAACAGAGGTTATAAGGTCATAAGGCCATAAGTGGTAGGAGTAGAATTAGGCCATTCGGCCCATCAAGTCTACTCCGTCTTTCAATCATCGCTGATCTATCTCTTCCTCCGAGCCCCGTTCTCCTGCTTTCTCCCCATAACCTCTGACACCTGTCCAGGATGGATCGCCTCAGGCCGATTCAGTCTGAAGAAGGGTCCCGACCTGAAACGTTGTCCGTCCTTTCCCTCCACAGATGCTGCCTGACCAGCTGAGTTCCTCCAGCACTTTGCGTTTTGCTGAAGATTCCGGCACCTGCAGTTCCTTGTGTCTCCCCCTATACAGCCGTGCTCCCCTGTTTTAGCTGTCAGGCTACACAGACCGCGCTTGCTGGAACTGACACCTTCACAACCCCTGAATGGCTGCAGCTGTTTCACAGTGTACCATCCAAGAATTGCTTCAAAGCATTTCTTGTGAAACTTCTTATTTTAACATGGAAATATTCTCTGAAAATCATTGTCTTCCTGCACCAATTCTCCAACCTTTCCTCCACGTACAGATGGTACAGTTCTATATTACGGAAGGTAATAATTAATTTGATCTTCATCCAAGAGGCTGGTTCCCTTGCATCTGCACAGACTGTCACATACCCTCGTATGGAGCATGGGGGCAGTGAGCCAGGCTGGTTAATATTGATAATGTTCAACTATGTTAAAAGAAAGGTTAAACAAGCCATGCATGAAATTGGAGTCGATCTCCAAACATAACAGATGGACACTGAGAGGTCCAGAGCTCACTTCACTGCAGATTTTTAAGTGAAATACAAAGAGAGAGAGATGGATGAATGAACGTGGTGGAAGGGGTGGAAGAGGGAATAGGGGTGGAAGAACGTGCAATTGTTGAACGGAGGGGGAGGGGTTTGTCCGTACGCGATCGGGTCGGGTTTGTAGACCACCGGACAGATACGGCGAGTACGTTTAACCGCATGTGTCCGATTAACAACTCTCTCCTCTACACGGAAGGATGTAGATTGACATGTATTGTACTGTGCCATTATGACTGATGATTAAAACTGACTTAAACACCAGACAGTGTCTGTACACTTGTTTACAGTTTTATGTTGTTTTATTGGGGAGGTTTAAACTCCACAAGGCAGGAAATGCCTTAGGTGGTTGATGGGAAGCAGGTCACCCAAAAGCTTATGACCAATCTTCAGTTCCACTGACCATAACCATGCTGTCCCAATCCAAATGCCCAGGAGGTTTCAAAGTTCATTCCTAACTTCAGTCCTGATTCTGTCCAAGTCCACAAATTGTTCCTTAATCACATCAAATTAAAGATAGAATCAGACAGCACAGTTGGCAGAGCTGCTGCCTCATTGCACCTGAGATCTGGGTTTGATCCTGACATAGGGTGCTGTCTGTGTGGAGTTTGCACATTTTCCCCGTGACCACGTGGGTTTCCTCCAGGTGCTCCGGTTTACTCCCACATCCTAAAGACGTGCGGGTTTGTAGGTGAATTGGCCTCGGTAAGTTGCTCCTCATGTGTAGGGAGTGGATGTGAAAGTGGAATAACATAGAACTAATGTGAACAGGTGATTAATGGCAAACGTGAACAATTCATTCTTACTTGCAGCAGCTTAACAGACCTGTAAACACAATAATACCCAGATAATATATAATAATCAATAATACAATAAATTAATAATTATATGGTAGATAACATGATATTGCCACCAAAGACACAGCCCATAGCAGATAATAATTGCTGAGGTTAGTGTTGTGCAGTGTTCAAGGGCCTGATTGTTGCAGGGAAGAAGCTGATCTTGAACCTGATGGTCACGACTTTCTAGTTCCTGCTCTTTCTCCCTAATGAAATGACAGGCTGGCAAGGGTGTGTGAGTCTTTGATGATATTGTCTGTTATTTTGAGGCAGGCCCTCCTGCAGTGTCCTTCAATGGTGGGGAGGTCAGTAACCCCGATGGACCTGGCAGAGTCCACCACACTCTGTAATCTCTTTCATTGCTAGGCGTTTGAGTTGCCGATCCAGGCTGTGATGCCAACAGTACTATGCTCTCTGCTGTACACCCGTAGGCATTCAATATACTCATTAATATACCAAATCTCCTCAGTGTTCCATCAATGTAGAGCTGTTGATGTGCTTCCAAATCCCTTTAAATTCATTCTTTCAGATGTTTGCATCCAATTTGCAAAGGTGTATTTTGACTCTGTTACGAGGACCAAGAGTCATCACCAATCCCATGTATCTGTTCCAAAATGAAATTGATCCATGAAAATTAATTAGTCTGCATTCCCCTGCTTAAATCAAGATATCAAGAATCAGTTTGGAAGAGCGATCGCTCCTGTGTGTGTGGAATGTGGTTACTTAAACAGATAATGTTTGTGTGGCTGTGAGCAGATGGCTGTTAAGGATGCACGATTATAATTGCCTGATATCAAACAAGCAGTGTTTGACCATTATCCATGTCACACATGTACCAGACAAAAATCGTCAGGTTAACCAGACAGTGCAGCGTTCAAGTCAACATCTAAAAACACTTCACTTGTGGCCATTTGAAGCTGGATTATGTGGAAACTGCTCTCTGTTCTTTGTTCCAAAGCTGGTCAGCTTGCACAAATTGCAACATACGATACACAAAATACTTATTTTTGGGGCCCAATTAAATGTGGGTTTTTAGGTGCAAATTTGGTGTTGCTTGCTTGGATTTACTTGCAGAAAATGAGACGGTGGCATGGACAAGATCCAGAAGCATCAACAAAACTGCCAGTAAATCCTCCCGTGTTTATAAGGGCGCGTGATCAAGTGACCATGAACTAACGTCACAGAAAGGAGGTCAACTCAGATACAACCCCGGTTTTACTGGAGAAAGAGTGAACTTGAAGCACGGGAGGCTGAGGGGTAATCTTATAGAGGAGTATAAAATAAAGAGGGGAATACATGCAGAGAGTATTTTACCATGGTAGAATAATCAAAAACTAGACAATATATGTTAAGGTGAGAGGGGAAAGATTTAATAGGAAGTTGGGTCAACTTATTAACACAATGGGTGGAGGCTATATGGAACGAGTTGCCAAAGAAAGTTGTTGAAGCAGGTACAATAACAATGTTTAAAAGACATTCTGACACATGTATTGATAGGAAAGATTTAGAGGGACATGTGCTGAACAAAAAGGACTAGCCCAATATGTCAACGTGATCGGCATGCACAAGGTGAGCTGAAGGGGCTGTTTCTAAGCTCTACAGCTCTATAACTATGAGTCTAGTCAAAAGATGACGTTGGCAACGTCTCAAACAATGTTAATGCTGTTGAACACATTTCAAGGCGCCAACACTTTTCTCAATTGCATTTCGAAGCGAGGATACAAGCTGAAGAATACACTGTAGAGCCAATTAATGCGACAAACAGAGCCAAGGACATTTGTTGGTAAATATAGGACAAAATAAATCAATAAACGTAATAGGCTTGAGTACATCCAAGTTGAGGAGTATTGAAGATATTGCTTGAAGTATTGCTCTTACTGTGTGCCAACAAGGAAATCAAAATCTCCAGAGAAGCCCAGTGCTGTGAGCAGAAACAGCAACAGTTCACACTAAAATTAGTCTGCAGGTTTCCCATTCTTGAGGTTTTGGAATATGTAATCGTTATGATAGCAGTTGAGATAATTACTTCTCTTCTCTGGGCTCGCATTATTTCTGAATTTCAAGTAACGCATGCTAACAGCGAGGTGTCCCTAAACAGAGCACTGAAATCAGGACAACGCTCCGTCTACTCCTGCGACGTGTTCGTTTCTTCTTGGAATGTTGAACAATGGCACAATCACCAGTTTTTTTCCACCGTGCAACAACAGTGGGGTTATAAAAGCTTGAGGCGAAAGGTCACGTTTACTCTCAGATGCACAAGTGCAGCAGCATCACAGGCACACAAACACGGACAAACACACAAAGACAAACTATACGTACATTATGCATAAGATTTTTAAGAAGACTGTGCAAAAATACCAAGATGTTAGTGCAAAAAATCCCCAAAATTAGGTAAACATGTTAAACGGCGGTGCAAGCGGTGATCTGGAGTGTTCTATTGCCGAGGTAGGGTTGGGGTTGTGTAGGTTGGTTCTAAAACCTGATAGTTCTATGAAAGTCGCTGTTCCTTAACCTGGTATTGTGTACTTCAGGCTTCTGTAGCTGCTGAGATAAGAATGCTGACCCAGTGGGTCTTGCCCCTAGCTGTGGTAGAGTGGAGCACGAGAAACTGCAGATGCTGGAATCTTCAGTACCTCCAGCACGTTGTTATTTGTCCGTTGGTGCTGGAGGCTTTTCTCCGGCAATGTCCCACCATGTGTCCCTCAGCAAGGCCTGTTCCCACGGGAGGTGAGGAAGCTGAGAGAATGACTTCAACATCAGCTTCACAACATCAACTACTGTTACAACAGCAACTGGTTACACTAAAATGTTCACACTCAGCCCTCATTAATAAGTATATGCTGGTCTTACAGAGAGTCGGATTAGGTTCAATGGTCTCGGGGATCCAAGCTTAGATTGGGGAAAGTTGTTCTTCTTGCTAAGCAGAGTGTTGAGATGAGATCTGTGTTGGCTTCATTGGAAAGGTTCCTTCCTAGAGCGATATGGGCCAAAGGCAGGAGAGTTGGACTCATGTAGACAGAGTATCGTGGTTGGCAAGACCAAGTTGAGCCAAAGGGCCTGTTTCCGTGCGGTATGTCTCTATAACTATATATTGAGCTATACTCTTGAGATCAAAGACAACAGCAGGTGATTCAATACAATTTTAAAAGCTACAATGATATTGTTTTCTTCAACAGACTCAAGGTTCTATTGAATCACACCTTTACCATACAGCTGACAAAACACCTCTAAATGTTTCAACACCTTTGCTGGTTCAAATTAATTCATACGGATGGTCCAAAATTTTCTGCCGCCACGGAGCCCTAACACACAAATATACACCTTGTTTGTTACAGTGTTGAGGGGTGGCACCCTGGATACATAAATACAAAGACCTCCTTCGACTATTGATCGGCAGACAAATATGCCTATGATCATAGATAGACACAAAATGCTGGAGTAACTCAGCGGGCCAGGCAGCACCTCTGAAGAAAAGGAATAGGTGATGTTTCGGATAAAGACTATTCTTCACACTGAGAATCCGTGGAAAGGGAAATGAGAGATATAGACAGCACATGGAACAAATGAATGAAAGATATGCAATAAGCTACAATGGTCCAGGAAAGGTGGAGTTCACAATGGTCCATTGTTGGCTGTGGGGTAGGTGATAATGAGTTGTACAGACAATGAAACTCAACAGGACGACGGTGAAATAAATAGGACAGATGGGGTGGGGTGGGACAGAGAGAGCGGCGATGCAAGGGTTACTTGAAGTTAGAAAAATCAATATTCATACCACTGGGTTGTAAGGTGCCAAAGCAAAATATGAGGTGCGGTTCCTCCAATTTGTACTTGGCCACATTCTGACAACGGAGGAGGCCCAGGACAGAAAGGTCAGTGTGGGAATGGGAAGTGGAATTTAAGTATTTGGCAAATGGGAGATCACATAGGCCGAGGTCGACTAAGCCTGTGACCATGTTTAGGAAGGAACTGCAGATGCTGGAAAATCGAAGGTAGACAAAAATGCTGGAGAAACTCAGCGGTTGAAGCAGCATCTATGGAGCGAAGTAAATAGGCGACGTTTCGAGTCGAGACACTTCTTCAGACTGATGTGGGGGTGGGGGGGGGGAGGGGCGGGAAGAAGAAAGGAAGAGGCAGGAGACAGTGGGCTGTGGGAGCGCTGGGAAAGGGAGGGGAAAGAAGGAGAAAACAGGGACTACCTGAAATTGGAGGTCAATGTCCCTGCTTTCTCTTTTTTCCTCCTCCCATTCCCAGCTCTCCCACAGCCCACTGTCTCTGCCTCTTCCTTTCTTCTTCCCGCCTCGTCCCCCCCCCACCCCCACATCAGTCTGAAGAAGCGTCTCGACCCGAAACGCTGCCTATTTCCTTCGCTCCATAGATGCTGCCTCACCCGCTGAGTTTCTCCAGCATTTTTGTCTACCTATGACCATGTTTGATGTGCCAAGTGCCAAGTATGGTTATAAACTTCCTTCCTCTCTATCACAACAGTGTAAAATAATTGAAGTTGAAGATGTCTGGTTGAAGCAGTCCAATTAACACATGCAACTGTCTTTCATTTGGCTAATGCATATGAGGACAGACAGTCTGTTTGCAAAGCTGTCCTTTTTCAGTTTCAAACTGATTACTGTTGTTCATTAGAACGGATCCTCCGAAGACTGGTTCTTGTTTTGCATTAATTGCTGCTACTTCCACTTAATTTTATAACCCCTGAATAATCCTGAACAGCTTCTCCCCCCCATTATCAAGCTTCTGAACGGTCCTTCTGTACCTTCTGTACTGTCTAATTCTCCTCTACCCCACTGTGCGATACAATGCTGAGAACTATATTCTACACTCTGTATCTTCCCCTTAGCTTCAGTTTGACTTGGTGACATTAATGTATGGTATATCTGATCTGTTTGGATTGCATGATAAAAAAAGCTTTTCACAGTACCTCGGTATACGTGACAGTGACAATAATAATAAACTTAAATCTAACCTCATCCCTAACACCTCCTGCTCCTTCAACTATTTGCTAATGGAATGGGTTCCCTATATTTACCCCAGAATAATTTTGACAGCCTGAATCAGATCTCATCTCAACATTCAAGGCACTGAGCGAACAGCTTCCCCAATCTAGCCTTGCATCCCCAGAGCCATTGATTCACATCCTACTTTCTGTAAGACCTCCATGCCCTTATTAATGTGAGCTGACATTTCATGCCAAACCTACATCCACCTTAAGAAACTAGCTCCTTTGATCAGTAGCTTTTTTTTTTCTGACCCTAAACATCCCCTCGGCTATGTAAGACCAGTAATTCAGTGCCAATTTCTGCAGAGTTGGGAAAGTTTATACAGAGGATCCTTGTCCATTGGGAACTGATTAAGAACGTCAAAACTAATTTCACCTGCGGTGCTTTTAGACAACAGATGAAGCAGTCTCTCGCAGTGTTGGTCAAGGTTGAATTTCACAGTCTCGGGTGGTAGAGGGAGACGGTGTGAAATTCTCCAGCACTCAGTTACCATGGGAATAACCCTGCAGAGTAAATTGGCTGTGGTTAAAATAAACATATCTCACTTTTTCTGCTCTTGAAACATTTTATTCTGGAGAGGATAAACAGCTCGCAAGAAGTTGCAGAGAGCTGTATACATAGCCGAGGCCATGACAACAAACCGACCTTCCTTCCATTGACTCCATCACGCTGCCTCGGCAAGGCCACCAGCGTAATCAAAAGTCATAGAGCACGGAAATAGGCCCTTCGGCCCAATCTGTCCATGCCGATCAAAAAGGCCCCTCCAACCTAATCCCATTCACCCTGCTTGGCCCGTATCCTTCTAAACCTTTCCTGTCCATGCATGTGTCCAAATGTTTTTTTAAATGTTCCCTGTCCCACTTAGGCGATTTCAGCTCCGCCTTTAACACTGTCATACCCGCTAGCTTGATCACCAAACTCAGCGGTCTTGGCATCTCCACCTCCCTCTGCAATTGGACACTGGATTTCCTCACTAACAGACCACAGTCTGTTAGGGTCAACAATCTCACCCCCTCCACTATAACACTGAACACCGGCGTGCCACAGGGCTGTGTGCTCAGCCCTCTCATCTACTCCCTCTTCACCCATGACTGCATCCCTAAGTATGGCTCCAACGCCATCATAAAATTTGCCGACGACACCACGGTGGTAGGACTGATCAGCGACAACGATGAGTCAGCCTACAGGGAGGAGGTCCAGCACCTGACTACCTGGTGTGCCAACAATAACCTCGTCCTCAACTCCCAGAAGACGAAGGAAATCATTGTTGACTTTAGGAAGAACAGAGGGGGCAGACACACCCCCATCCATATAAACGGGACGGAGGTGGAGCAGGTCTCCAACTACAAATTCCTCGGGGTAAACATCTCGGAGGATCTGTCCTGGTCTCTCAACACCTCAAAGCTGATCAAAAAGGCACAGCAGAGCCTTTACTTCCTGAGGAGGCTCAAAAAAGCCCACCTGTCCCCCCAGATCCTGACCAACTTTTACCACTGTACCAGCGAAAGCATCCTGACCACCTGCTTTACCGTATGGTACAGCAGTTGCACCGTGGGAGATAGGAAGGCACTACAACGGGTGGTGAAAACCGCCCAGTACATCATCAGTGCCCCACTCCCTGCCATGGATGCCCTCCACCGAAAACGGTGTCTGAAACGGGCCGGGAAGATTATCAAGGACCCCTCACATCCTAACCATGGACTGTTTGCCCTCCTACCATCAGGGAGGCGGTACAGGAGCCTCAGGTCCCGCACTAGTAGGATGAGGAACAGCTTCTACAATAACACCATCACACTGCTGAACTCGGAGTCCCGCCAATAGATTTCTCCAGTCTCTCCGTCCACATTGCCTGCATTCTGTATTTATTTTCTATATTGCTATCACTACGAACTGACGCTAAACTTCATTTCGTTGTACTCATACTTGTATCTGTGCAATGACATTAAAGTTGAATTGAATTTTTGGCCGACTACAGGTGACTGCTGAAAAATGTTCAACAACATTTTTTGGCGACAGTGGCGACAATTTTTGCTGTCGTAGGTTGTTGTAGGTTGTTGTAGGTGCTGTCGTAGGTTGTCGCAAGTGTCGTGCGTGAATGCCATTAAAACTAGTCCCTGGCAGTTGCCCTTTATTGTACCTACCTCAACCACTTCTTCTGACAGGTCGTTCCATATACCCTTCCCCCTCTGTATGAAACTTCTGCCCAGCTGGATCCTATTAAATCTTTCCCCTCTCATCTTAAACCTATGTCCTCCAGTTATCCAGATCCAAACCCCATGATCTGTTAATAATCCTCCATGGGCTTACTGAATGTTAGAGCAGGATTGCAGGCATATGTGGCTGATTACTGCCTCTTGCATGCTTATTAATCTGGATCTTGAGTTAACTCCCTTACCCAGGCTGCATGAGAAACATGCTCTTCAAAGCTAACAAGAAGGCCCATTTTATCTTTTCCATTTTTCCACATAAAGTATTCTCTAAGGTTTCTCATGGTCAGAGCATAAACCGACTTCGAAAATATGTGGAATGTGCACAACATGTCTTTTCAGTTCGATCCTGGTGTCTAAACACACCTGACCAGGTCCTCCCTGTATATGAAGAAGCTTTTTGAAACTTCTGCCCCATCACTGTTGTTCCATGAGAATATGATGTCTGACTTGTTGGTCAGTGCCGGTGAAAAATACCTGGGATATTCCACTGTAGCCATTTCAGTGCAACACTTGAGTGGATGTTACCATTGTGTTGAAGCCACTGACTATGATGTTTCTCTTAAGGGGCATATAAGGTGCTCATAGGGTCATCGAGGGTCATACAACGTGGAAACAGGCCCTTTGGCCCAACTTGGCCATGCTGCCCAACATGTCCCAGCTACACTAGTCCCGCCTGCCTGCGTTTGATCCATATCCCTCCAAACCCATCCTATCCATCATCATAGTCTTTGAACTGACACAGACTGTATGCATTGAGAAAACAGCAAATTTGGAAGCTCACGCTGCACGTTTACATGAGGAGCATCGAAAATCAATCTGAAGACGGGACCCAACCTGAAACATCATCTGTCCATATCCACCACAGATGCTGCCCGACCAGCCCTGTTCTTACACAAGATTTCAGCTTCTGCAGTCTCCTGGCTGAATGAATAAAGAAGAGTTTCAGGGAAACTGGAAAGTTTTCATTTTGATAACAACTTGTTATTGCTGACGTTAAGCCAAAGTGAGAAAAATGAACATGGGGGGGGGGAGTTTTGCAAGGTTGATCCTAGAAATTGAATTAAATATTTCTCCTCACTGTTCAATTGAGTTCCACTGTTCTGGTTTGCATCAAGGAAACATGCGGCCAGATTTTAACAACATAAATTTCCTTGGTCGCTCTCTGTACTTTTCACATTGCTCTCCATGTTCAGATTTCATTCCAATTAGCATTCAGCTTCCTCCGGTGCGAGAGAGGCACCATGCGCACATGTTGTGCCTTCAGAGCCTTGACATTTCCAAATGTGCATCCTTGTTATCAGCATCTGTGGGGAGAAGAACTCATTCACCGCTATGTTTGGAGACTTGAACCATGGTTTGTAAACATCAGATACTGCTGACTCTGTTGTGATGTCCCTGGTGTTGTCTTTATTGACAGAAGGTACAATTAACATATTCTGGAGCTGAACTGATGATCATCAGTCTTAAAACATTCCACACATCATCGCTTTCAAAGTCTTACATCGAAAAATCCATAATAGCTTCAAATTTAAAGGGTAATATATTAAAATGTATGAGAAATTCAACACCTCTCTGTCTACAGTGGTGAAAATCATCATAAGTTATGATCCTTTTATGTTGGACAAGACATTCTGTGGGTGAGGTTGCGTTTGGAGTACAGCATTGTGTTTGGTCTTGGTTACCCTGCTGTAGGAAACATGCCATTGCAGAGAAGGTTTACTAGGATGTCGCCAGAACTCGAGGGCCTGGTGTGCATGGACAGATTGGGCAGGTTAGCACTTTATCCCTTGGACTGCAGGAGACTGAGGGGTGAGATATTTTAGAGGTGAAAATAATCATGAGGGCGGAAGGCAGGGTCTTTTCCCAGGGTAGAGGAATCAAAAACTAATGGCGATAGGTTTAAGGGGAAAGACAATAGGATTCTCAGTAACAACTTCTTCGAGAATGGTGGGTATATGGACGGTGATGTCAGAGGAAATAATTGAGGGAGGTGCAATAGCAATGTTTAAAATACACTTGGACAGGTACTGGGATGGGGCTGTGATGGGGGTGGGGAGGGGGGGGGAGGGGAGGGAGGTGGGTGTGAAGGCGAGA
Organism: Raja brachyura; assembly: GCA_963514005.1. Next base: position 28,162,910 of record OY740806.1, on the reverse strand, counting down.
ACAGACCAGGTCCAATCAGGACCAGACATAAATGACCTCAGGCAGGGTGGTGCCTGGTAAGCCCAAAGTTGGCTCTGAAAGATGTGACCTCAATCTCTTATCAGTTGGGCAACCGTGCTATTGGATCTAGGCTTTATTTGGTGAAGAATTTTACAACTAAACAATGAACATCATAGGATATCCCTCAATAGTCCCATCAAGAGTCAAGTGTTTAATTGTCATATGCCCCAGATAGAACAAAGACATTTGTATATGGGAGATTGAAAGAGTGGGACTCCATGCTGTCCTCCTTTGCCATCCACCCCATCCCTTCTGAACAGTTTTTCTCTCCATCGCTTTGAAGAGCTGCAAAATAAATGTGAATGTTGGCAAACCAGCTCCAACTCACGAGAAGACAGCATAAATCTGGCAGTAATTTAACACTAATTAATTTAGATTTTCAACCTTTCTCTGAGGAAAGACTGCTACATCCGATGGTGAAAAACCTCCAGGAACGTGGAAATTGTAATTAAGATGAATTTTGACGATGAGATGAAGTAGTTTTACTTTGCATCTGTCACACGCTCAGCGTAAACCAAGCTGGTTTCATTCTCACACTGGGGACTAAAAGTAAAAGATTTTCCACTTCCAACTAGATTTGAGCCTTCCCTCAGCAACAGAAACATTGTTCCATAGGTATCAGTAGGGAACCAATTTAGAAGCCATAGCAGGCACTCCAGAAGAGAAATATAAATGCTGGAAACACTCAGCAAATCAGGCAGCATCTTTTAATTTCAGTTTTAGTTTTAGAGATGCAGTGAAGAAACAGGCCCATCGGCCCACCGAGTCCATGCCGACCATCGATCCCGCATACCCTACTTCTATGCTATCCCATCCAACACACTAGGGACAATTTACAGAAGCAAATTAACCTACATTCCTGTGCCTCTTTGGAGTGTGGGAGGAAACCGAAGCACCCAGAGGAAACCCAGGCGGTCACGTGGAGAATGTGCAAGCAGACAGCAAGTGAGGTGAGGAATGAACCTGTGTCTCTAGCGCTGCAAGGCAGCAGCTCTACCACTGCACACCTGTGCCAATTTGTCGCCCACTATAGAGAGAGAGCGGAATTAATATTTCAGCCCAAAAGCCTGATGAAGAATCTCAGACAAGAAACCGTAATTATATTCCTTTTTCCAGAAATGTGGACTGGCTCTCTGAGTGCTTCACAGTCATCAAGTCATACAGTGTGGAAGCAGCCCAACTTGTCCACACCGACCAACATGTCCCATCCACACAAGTCCCAACTGCCTGCGCTTGGCCCATATCCCTCTAAACCTGTCCTAACCATATCCCTCTAAACCTGTCCTAACCTGTCCTGTCCTTACTTGTCTAAATGTTTCTTAAATGTTGCGATAGTAATTCCTCCTCCGGCAGCTGGTTCCATACAGTCAATGTGTGAAAATGTTACCCCTCATGTTCCTATTAAATTTACCACCCCTTTAACCTTAAACCTGTGTCCTCTTGGTCTCGATTCCCCTACTCTGGGCAAGATGTGTCTGCATGATCTATTTCTTTCAAGACCCCGTAGCAGAAGCGTCCACTTCGCGGGACTGGAAACTGGAAGTATCTTGAGCCAATTCTGCTTCCAGCATTTTATGATTATGATTCAGACTTCATGCATCTATAGCTCTCTAATTTTCGCTGGAGAAAGGAAGGTACCTGAATAAAACAGCTCCACCAATCCAAGTGTAAAATCACCTTAACCATATTGTGATTTCTAAGTGCCGCATTATTACATGATCATTGAAATGCTTCTTCATGATCAATCCAGTCCTTGGTTCTTTATTCCCCCCCCCCCCAACCCCATCTCCCCATCTTGAATAGTGGTCATTTTGCCATGTGCCAGTGCATGTACTGGAAGATTCCACTTTCACTAATGTCACTCCTTTTAAACCGCAAGTATGTAGACTTTCAGGCCTTTACGATTGTCAGCTTTTGATCCTCTGGTGCAATTGAGTCATACGACACGGAGACAGGTCCTTTCACCCAACTCGTCCACACAGAGCAGCATGCCCCATTTAGGCTAGTCCCATTGCTTTACATTTGACCCCATACCTATCTTACCCATGTACCTGTCCAAATGTCTTTTAAATGTGGGTCCTGAAGGATCCTGAGCAAAAATGTCACCTGTCCATGTTCTCCAGAGATTCTGCCTGATCCACTGATGCTACTCTAGTACTTTGTGCTGCGTTTTGTAAACCAGCATCTACAGTTCTTGTATCTCCCTCAACTATTTCCTCTAGTAACTCATTCCATATACTAACCACTCTCTGACAAAGTTCCTCTGCAATATTTTTCCTTTCTCCTTAAACCTATGCCCTCTAGTTCTTGATCCATCTACTCTGGGTAAAAGATTGTACATTCACCCTATCCATTCCCCTTATGATATTGTACACCTTATAAGATCACCCCTCAGCCCCCTGAGCTCCAAAGAATATAGTCCTAGCTTGCCCAACTTCTCCCAATAGCTCAGGCCTTTGTGTCTTGGCAACATTTTCTTTGCAATCCTTCTATCATAATAGCATCTTTTCGATAATAGAGTGACCAAAATTGAGCATAATATTCCAAATGTGGGCTCTGCCACATCATGTGCAACTGTAACATAATGTCCCAACTTCTACATTCAGTTCCCTGAATGATGAAAGCAAGCGTGATGTTTCTCAATCTTTTTCATTCTAATTTTAGTTACTTAACGTTCCTTTTTCTCACTAATCCTTTCACCTCTGCAGTCTGAAATGCTACTTGTGCTGTCTGTCAGAACAGACATTAAATATTTGTTCAATGGCCCAGTTACTTCCTCCTCCTCAACATAATTTCTCCCATCATTGACTCAGAGAGAGCATAAAGGTTAGCGCAAAGTGACACATTACATTCTCTCCACAGTCTATTAAAGAAGCAACATTTGTAAGGTGATTTTTAAGGCTGTTTTTCCAGTCGGGTTGGAGAATCACAAATTGACCCCGAATTACCCCCCAAAACCCAATCCACATGAACCATGTCATGAGATTCATCAAATCATGGCAACATTGTGATTTTGCCGTTGTGTCGTTGACAGTCACGATGACGGCAATGTATGAACAGGGAAGGATCTCCTGCACTCACACTCATAAAGTCATACAGCGTGGAAGCAGCCCAACTTGTCCACACCGCCCAACACGTTCCATCGGCACTAGTCCCAACTGCCTGCGCTTGGTCCATATCCCTCTAAACCTGTCCTAACCATGTACTTGTCTTAATGTTTCTTAAATGTTGCGATAGTCCCTGCCTCAATTACCTCCTCCGGCAGCTTGTTCCATATACTCAATGTGTGAAAACGTTACCCATCATGTTCCTATTAAATATACCACCCCTTTAACCTTAAACCTGTGTCCTCTTGGTCTCGATTCCCCTACTCTGGGCAAGATGTGTCTACACGATCTATTTCTTTCAAGGTCCCGTGGCAGAAGCATCCACGTCGCGGGGCTGGAAACTGGAAGTATCCTGAGCCAATTCTGCTACCACCATCATCTATTACAAGAAGTGATGGCTCCCACTGATTGAAGAAGCTTGTGTCCTTTTCAGGGTGGATGATAACAGCGATGACAACATTCGAAACATGGGAGATGGACACGAAAGAAGAAGATTCCTCTCATGATCTTGTACAACTCTAGAAGATCACCCCTCATCTTCCTGTGCTCCAAGGAATAGAGTCCTAGCCTGCTCAACTTCTCCCTATAGCTCAGTCCCTCTGGTCCCTCTGGTCCTGGTAACATCCCTGTAAAGGAAACTCAAATGTTTCCAATTCGGAGATCATTTTACTTTTAAGATTAATTACATTTAATTAATGCAAGGGATGTGTTCAGGGTTGCTACAAACTGCTATGGGGGCAGATTTATTGGCTGTAAACACAACAGAATTATAAAATGCATCCAGAACCAAGAAGGAACATGTAACAAAGACAATAGTCACTGTCTATACATAGCACACAACAGGCCCTTCAGCCCATTTGAGTCTCTGCTGACCATTGAATACACAGTTCTTCCCACTTTCCCCTGAGAATCCACCTCTCATGTACACTCAAGGGACAATTTGCATTGGACATTTAACCAAATGATCCATATAGTTTGGCATGTGGGAAGGAACAAGGAAAATCAGGTGGGAGAACTTGCAAACTCCACACAGAGAGCAGCAGAGGTCAGGATTGAACCAACTGTGCTGGAGCTGTGAGTTAAAGCTCTACTAACTGCACCAATCTGCTGGCATAACCTTTCAGCCTTTCTAGACCATGTATACTTAAAGCTGTATGGGAAAGCAATTTCTCACTGTCATCCCCACTTCTCCCCCCTCCTGGCGGGCAGAAGGTACAAAGGTTTGGAAGCACATACCACCAGATTCAGGAACAGCTTTGCCCTCTCTGTTATCAGACTGCTGAATGGTCTTCCCATAAGCTAGAATGTACCATCCTAGGATCTCCCAACCTACCTCATTAAAGACCTTTGAGTTAGATCTCTATAACTGTAACTCTATCACACAGTAACACTATATTCTAAACTCTGGTATTTTTCGCTTTGTACTAACTGTTGTACTTATGAATGGCTTGACTGTACCTGTGTGCGCTGTGACTTGATTTCACAGGATAGTACACAAAAAATACTTCTCACTGTATCTCAGTACATGTGACAATAACAAATCATTACCAATACTGTACCAATATTCTTTGTTAAGAGGGTCCCCAGGGGCAACTTTATCACTTGAAGGTAGGTCATTCATATCGTGGAATGAGCTGCCAGGGTAAGCTATAGAAGCAATACAATTACAACCTTTGGACAGATATATTGGTAGGAAGGGTTTAGAATGCTTAGGGCCAAATGCATGCTAATGGGACTAGCCCAGTATGTCAACTTAGTCAGCAGGGACAACTTGTTATTGCTGTTGCTTTCTTTCGGCGACAGTGCTGGTGCCAAACTGAAACGGCCCTGCTGTTCCTTTGGATCGATCACGACGTGGAGAGGGGGGACGTGCTGCATGGGCAACAGCCTGTCCTCCATATGACATCGCCTAGGCTTGCATCCGACCACACATCGCCTGCAAACTAGGAAGCATCACTCATGGTCAGTCATGACCGAGAGGGGCCTACTACTCTTTCCTAACTCCATCCTATTAAAGAATTGTATTGGAAGAGACATCTTGACATTGAATGTCTATCATGAGGTTACTTCCACCTGCCACTGTTGGGCCGAAGGGCCTGTTTCTGTGCTGTACAGCCCTATGGCTCTATCTTCCTAAAATATTAAGTCTGCTCCATCACAACAGTTGCGATGATATTTTTTCAGCTCATTCTGTTTTCAGCTTGGATGGGAATATTGTGCTGGTGTAATAAGTGGAAGTCATTTACAGTTGGCTCATAGCAAGGGGAGTGATAATCTGCATCTTAATGTGCTGCCGAGCTCCACTGACATTGGTTCCAAAAACATTCTGCTCTCTCAATGCTGGCATTGCCAACTTTCACACAAAGTTAACCCTTTCCCCGCCCCCCCCCGAGTAAAAGACAGCTACGGTATTTCTTCTAAACACAATGTGTGGGGGGAATAGACTTGATATTGGAGTTGGTATCTTATACCAAATCTCCTCTCCAACTTGCTCCATTGGCAAAATGTAACAACTGAAGTTTAACACAAAGTGCTGGAGTAACTCAACAGGTCAGGCAACATCTGTGGAGGTAATGGATAGAGGATGTTTCGGGAAGGGACATCTGTCTGAAGAAGAACGCTGATCATAAACGTTGTCTATCCATTCACTCCACAGATGCTGACTGACACAATAAGTTCCCCAGCACTTTGTGTTCTGCTGAAGATTCCAACATCTGCAGTTTCTCGTGTCTTCAACTGCAGCTTAATGCGTGTGGAACTTGCAGTCTATAAACTGAACGCTAGCTGTGCCCTTGGTGGGACCAGGCTCATTGTAGTCATTAAACATCATGATGTCTCTTGCAATATAATTATTTGATAGGATGGAGTTAGATCAAACATTCATACATTCATAATAGATAGGAGCAGAATTAGGTCATTTGGCCCATCAAGTCTCCACCTCCATTCAATCATGGTTGATCTATCTCCCTTATAACCCCATTTTCCTGCCTTCTCCCCATAACCCCTGACACCCGTAATTTGGTAGGAAAGCAGCAGAAATAACGCAGAATCTACATAGCATCTTTAGAATAGCAACAAAGTCCCAAGTGCTGCTAAGGTGAGAGGGGAAAGATTTAATAGGAACCTGCAGGGCAGCTTTTTCACACTAAGGGTGATGGGTATATGGAACGAGCTGCCAAAGGAGGTCGTTGTGGCATTTACTACAACAACATTTAAAAGACATTTGGACAGGTATATGGATAAGAAAGGTTTCGGATGATATGGGTCAAACGCAGATGGAACTAGTGTAGGTAGGGCATCTTGGTTGGCATGGGCAAGTTGGGTGAAGGGCCTGTTTCCGTTCTGTATGACTCCATAACTCTATGACTCTATGGGTTCTTTGACGGATGCAGCTGTATCTTCACACCAAGCCAACAGTATATGCTGAGCCACACAAGGGGACATGGGGGCAGCTGACACAAAGATCGATTGAAGGTGGAGCCACCATTCCCCACTTGCATTAACAATGGAATCTTATACTCTAGAGATGAGGATGGATATCTTGTGATTCCCAGGCACAGATTCCACTATCCATGAAGCAATACTCCGATTTTCAGAGTGCAGGTGATGGGATGGTGGGTTTGAGTTTCAATAACCATGGATAACCACTAATATGGATAACCACTAACCACTAATGGATTATTATGGATAACTATGGATGTCATTGATAATTATGGAGAATTATGGATAAGTGAATGAACGTGGATAATTATGGAAAACTATGGATAGTGCTGGATAAACTTGGATAATTCTGAATAATTACGGATAAACCATGGATAAATATGATAATTATAGATAACTGGGTAAAATGTAGATAATTATGGATAACCAGCAATAAACCATGTTTAATTACAGGTAACTATGTCTTTTGAGGTGTGTAGATCATGAGGAGAATGGATAGGGTAGATGTATAGAGTCCTTTACCCAGAGTAGTGGAATCAAGAACCAGAAGGGGAGATGGGAAAGATTTATTAGTGATTGTGGGTGGGGATACTTTTTCACACAGTGCGTGGTTGGTATGTGGAATAGAAACATAGAAAATAGGTGCAGATCATTCGGCCCTTCGCGCTAGCACCGCCATTCATTGTGATCGTGGCTGAGCCACCATGGCCCATCATGAATGAGCTACCAGAGGAGGCAATTGAGGCAAGTACTGTAACAACACTTACTGTAGAAGACATTTGGACAGGTACATGGTTAGGAAAGATTTAGGGGGAGAAAAATTGAACTGTAGATGCTGTTTTACACAAAAGAACACGAGTGAAGTAACTCAGCGGGTCACGCAGCATCTCTGAAGAACATGGATAGGTGAGGTTTCAGGTCAGGAGATGTTCCCCAGCGATACTGCTTGACCAACTAAGTTACTCCAGCACTTGGTGTCTTTTCATGGTTTAGAGGGATATGGCCCAAACATGGGCTAGGGTAGATTGAACAACTTGGTCGGCATGGGCAAGTTGGGCCTAAGACCCTATCTGCATGCTGAATAACGTTAGGACTAATCAATCAGCTGGATTTTTACAGCATCCCGGTAGTTTTATGGTTGCCATAGTTCAATTAATTACATGCATTTGAATTCATCCGCTCGTGTGGTAGGATTTGAACTCACATCTAGATCAATGATTCAGGCCTCTGGATACTGCTCAGTAGATGAACCACCATGCAGTTGGATAATCTGTTCAAGTCCCGGAGTTAAACTCGAAACTACAGTCTTTATCATGAAGTGCTGCCGATGAACAGCGTTAATGCACATAATGAGCCCCAAAGGAATTACACTCATTGCCACAAAAAGCGCAGGAAGTGTTTATCTTCTGATGTATTTTCCTTTGTGCAAAGTTAAATATCACAGTATCCTGGGAATGGACTAATCAGTTTTGACAATCAACTGATCAGGCCCACAAACTTCCTTTCCATTAGGTCTCAGCTGCCTTTGTGTTTTGCCTTGACAAAGTCTCTAAATATGCAGAGATCAGCAGCTGTTTGTATGTTCTATGTGCTGACGATGAACTAAAGATATAGCCTTCACCTGCAAGCCATGTTTTACTTTCACACTTTCGAAATATACAACGATGACTTCAAAAACTGCTCTGAATCTGAAAGCTCACTTTTAGAATTGCCTTTTCATCTTGAAAACGACTCTCTGTTGTTCTTGCATTTATTTGCATTTCAGCTGTGAGAAATAATTAATAAAATGCATTGGTGTGGTGGTTTTCAAACCAGGCAACAGCTGCACATTGCTGCCGGCAAGTCACAAAGTTTCAGCAATAAAGCAAAATGCAACGTGACCTCAGCTGCTTACTCAATGAATCAAGACCTGAATGTTCTCAAGGTTGAACGTTCCTTTTCATTCCAGGCACAGCAATCATAAAGTCATACAGAACGACAAACAGGCCCTTCGACCAAGATTGCCCATCCAAGCTGGTCCCGTTTGCCTGTGTTAGGCCCATATATCCCTCTAAACCTTTCCTATCCATGTATCTACAGTAAGTATATTTTAAATACTCTATGGTATCTATCTCCTCTGGTGGTTCGTTCCATACATCCACCACCCTCTGAGTGAAAATGTTGTCCCTCAGGTTTCTATTAAATCTTTCACCTCTCACCTTAAACCTATGTCCTCTGATTCTTGATCCACCTTTCCTGCGTAAAAGACTGTGCATTTACCCTATCTATTCCCCTCATGATTTTATATGAGATTACCCATATCGTCATGTGCACCAAGGGTAAAGTCCTAGCCTGCCCATCTTCTCCCTATAGCTCAGTGTCTCAATTCTTGACAACATCCTCTTAAATCTTTGTACTCTTTTTAGCTTAATGATGTTCTTCCTATATATGAGGGTGACTGAAAGCAGTACTACAAATGTGGCCTCAGCAATGTCTTGTACAACTATGTCATAACGTCCCACACATCTATACTCGTTGGAAACAATAGTGAAAAGTGTATTTCTAAAACTAGTAGTCAAGCATTGGGCAGCACGATGGTGCAGCGGTAGATTTGCTGCCTTACAGCGCCAGAGCCCCTGGTTCGATCCTGACTATGGACGCTTGTCTGTACGGAGTTTGTAGGTTCTACCCGTGACCTGCGTGGGTTTTCTCTGGGATCTCCGGTTTCTTCTCACGTCCCAAGACGTACAGGTTTGTAGGTTCATTGTTACATTTGTAAATAGTCCCTAGGATAATGTAAGTGTGCGGGGATCACTGGTTGGCACGGACTCAGTGTGTCGAAGGGCCTGTTTCCACGTTGTATCTCTAAACTAAATCTAAAATTCAATACTACCGGGCAGATATATGTGGGACCTTGTTGCACACAAGTGCATCAACATTACTTGGAGACACAATAACCTGCAGATGCTGGAATCCTCAACAAAGCAGTCCTGGAGCAACACAGCGAGTCATGTAGCATTTGGGGAGGAATGGACAGATGACGTTTCGGGTCGAGACCCTTCTTCAAAGTGATGCCGCAAGATGCAAAAAGCTGAATAAGAGGGGTGTGGGGTGGGGACAAGGCCTGGCAAGTGATAGGTGGGTAGTGGGGGTGACTGGCAGAAGGGTGGAGCTAATGACAAAGGTGAAGAGGTGAAGAGGATACCAAAGGGTATTATATTAGGTAAGAAAGGAGAAGTGAAATGTAAAGCCAGAGGGAGGAATAAAAGGGAAGGGGCCAGGTGAGAAGCGCAAGAGCAGGGATAAAAGGGAAATATGGGAGTCAGGGATGGGAGATTATCATTGCTTGGAGTTTGACTGGCATTGAATAAAATAACATGAATTAAACATTACTCCTTCCACCTTAAAGCTTTATCCAGATTATTTATACGTTATTATTTGTAAAGTGGTGACGGGTCTCAGGACAGCAACTAATTTCTCTATGCTGTTTTCATTTAAACACAGCCTAGGGCTACTCAGTGCAATCAGAACGTGGTATCTCTGCTCTGAGCCCCACAGAAAAGCAGGTCATAGCCAAGAAAGGAAACCAAAAATAATGAAGATGCACAAGGTGCAAGAAGCAGCAAAAGTCCGATCAGAAAGTCAAATGAGGTTCTTCAAGGTGAGAAGCTTGATGAGAAGTATATCTGCATCTCTCTCAAATAGGGTGTAGTGTATATCTACACCTCTCTCTGATACCGTGCATATCTGCATCTTTCTCTCATACTGCGCATATCAGCATCTCTCAGACAGGTACATGGACAAGAACGGTTTAGCAGGATATGGGATAAATGCTGGCAAAATGGGTCTAGCTTAGATGGGGCATTGATGAGATGGGCCTGTTTCCGCCATGGCTCTATGACTGGCTCTGAACAAAAAATGACGTTGGTGTAACTGTTAATTTGGTGACTAGCACAGGCTCCAAAAAGTGGTCTCAGCAATGTCTTGTACAACTATGACATAACCTCCCAACAATTATACTGGTTGGAAACAATGGTGAAATGTGTTTCTGTGACTTGTAGTCAACCATTGTGCGGCACAGTGGCGCAGCGGTAGAGTCGCTGCCTTACAGCGCCAGAGACCGCTCCATATGACCCGTTGAAGCCTTGGACATTGGCGCTGTGTGGGGAGGATGGAGGGAAGCAGGAAAAAAACAGATCAAATTATGGTCAAGGGAAGAGGAGAAATTCTGGGAGGAAGAGGTAGCAAAATTAAAAATATTTTCAGAGACTAAATATAAGTTGTTAACATTCGTGGCATGAACCCTATAAAAACCCGAGGGCTCAATAATCAGTTCTCACAAACCAAAGCTGACCATAAATCCAACTTCCACATTCACATCTCCCAAATTTTAATAATAACCTTTTTTTTAAACTATTTTGTTTTCTATAACTTAAATTATCCCACAAGGTCACCTACATAGTACATAGCCATCTCCTCCAGCAGAAAAAAAGTAGATGCTGGACATTTAAAATAAAATATGGACATATTCTGTTGATCAGGCAGCATCTATGGGGCAAGGAATAGAGTTAATGTTTCAGATCAATCAATTTGATGAAGGTTATTGGGCTGTAACTTTAATCCCGTTCCTCCCTCCACAGATGTTGCCTGACCGATTTAATATTTCCAACGTTATGTTTTTGTGTTAGCTGTTTCTCTGGACTTTAGCAGTGCTGCTGCAAGTATCTATACAGTGACTCTAACTTAACTAAATGTTCCAAAGTGTTTAACATAAATTACTAAGCACATCTTTTCAATCTAAGGCATAGAGATGTCAAGCAGGTGTCAAAGGCAGACAATAAGGCAGATTTTATTGGAGTCACTCATTTTTAGGTAAGACCATTGTACCTGGAAAAGGAAATGACCTGGGACCTTGATTATGTTGGCTGTTTTTTTTAAAGTAGCTTGAGGTGCGGATGGAGTTGATGGGGAGGTGAGGGTGGGGTGGAGGCTGGCTTGTTTGATGGATTGGGCTTCACCGACCACTCTCTGCGATTTCCTGGGTCTTAGGCTGAGCTGTTGGGGAACTGGATGCTTTCACAATGCATCTGTAGAAGCCTGTTAAGGGCCTGTCCCTACTTTCCCGAGTTATTCACAAATTCTCCTGAGTTATTCACGAATTCTCCCAAGTTTTCAAACTTGCAGAATGTTCGAAATGAGTCCATGGGAGGCCGTGGAAATATTGTAGCGGCTCAATATGCCAGCCCTAGGTACTCGGGGCATCAGGTAAGTCGGGACGTTTTTTCCAGCCTGATGAAAAATGTTCATGAGTAAAAAAATAGCCCCGAGTACCTACGGCAAATTATAGTTGGTAATATTGTTGGTGAAATTCACGCCTTGGAACTTGAAGCTCACGACCATTTTATTTCAGGTTTCCAGCATCTGCTGCTTTTTAGATTTTGGAAAGTGCGTAGGGCTGGAAGTGTTCCGGGGGTTGACGGATGGATAATATTCAAGGAGGGAAACGAGAGTTCCTGAAAATATGGACAACCATAATTCAGAAGAGTGTATCACCCAACCCACTACATTCAATTCTGTTACAGGATCTGGAACAAAGTTATGAATCAAAAGGACAAGCCTCATTTCTGTCATTCCACGAGTATGAAGCAAACTGCTGGAGGAGGCACAATAAACTGCAGATGCTGGAATCCTGAGCAAAACACAAATTGCTGGAGGAACTCAGTGGGCCAGGACTTCAGCACCTGCAGAGGGAATGGACAGATAGCTGCAGTCTTACACTTCAGACCCTGCAGATACAGTGTAGAAACTGGCCCTTTAGCCCACTGAATCCGCGCCGATAAGTCATCACCTTGTACACTAGCACTATCCGACACACTAGGTATGATTTACAATCTTTACTGACGCTAAAGTGTAAACTCCGTACAGACAGCACCCGAAGTCAGGTTCGAATCTGGGTCTCTGGCGCTGTAAGGCAGTAACTCTACCACTGCGCCACTGTGCCACCCCTTTTGGGTTAAGACCCTTCTTCCGACTGAATCAGCAAATGCTGCCTGACCTGCTGAGTTCCTCCTGCACTCTGTTATTCAAGATCCAGCTCGGCAGTTTTTTGGGTCTCCAAATTCACAGTGTAGAATATACGTAAGCAAATTCATAACCCGGCAATTATCATATCTACAGAAAATCTCCAAACTTGAAAGTAACTATGATATGCTATTTTGCTGTGGTTTGCAAAGGTTTGTATTCCATACACATTACTGAAGTACATTAATTATCTTAATCTCACTACTGGAAACGTTACATCAGACATCTGAACAAATCAGTTTAATACCATTTTATTCCATATCTACAAGCAGTTCACCTGATCAATTCAATTAAGCTGGAATCTTTCTTCTTGCAAATATTGAGTAACATTTTATTAAACAAATCTATTTTTTATGCAACATCATACGGTGATGTGCTATTCCTCGGAGTACGGATCAGATAAAGTATAAAGAGTTCTACTTGGGAAGTGAACGGTGTAACACAAATCATTCTTTCCTGATACAGATTACCAATCCAATTATCTTCCACTGCTTCTCATCAAATCATATTTCCGCCTTCAACCGAAATATCAGAATGGAGTGTTTCCTGATGTATAGAAGCATGCTCTTGCTCTGCATGTTAACCAGCTTGTTGGAGGGGGGGAGGTGTGCTGAGGAAAGTCACTTCATGAGGAGGACAGCAACGAATGGAATACCAGAAAGTATGTTGAAGACGCAACACAAATAGTAGCACGATGGAGGTGGTGGATGCTCCTGAGGCCAGAGCTGAAGGAAGGCACAACTGCCTGAGGAATGCAGGATCGGAGGAGGCTGTGGCAGTGCGGACATTGAGGGCTATGATATCAACAAATAATCTATCGAACTTCTCCAAGCCTACGGTAGAGAGCATACTGGTTGGTTGCTCGTGTGTGTTTGTACGTGTGTGTGCATGTGTGTGTGTGTGAGTGCTGTGTGTGAGTGTTTACTATGTGTGTGTGCGCGTGTGTCCTCTGTGTGTACACTAAAAGCACACACATGTGCGTATATGTGCGTAACTGCGTATGCTGAGTGTGTGAGCACTGTGTGTGTGCGCTGTGTGTGTGTTCATGTGTGTATGTGAGTAGTTTGTGTGTGCACGTGTGTGTGTGTGTGATGTGTGCTATATATGTGTGTGTGAGTGGCATGAGTGTGTTATGTGTTTGTGTGTGCGCTGTGTGTATTATATATGTGCACGCTGTCTGTGTGTGTGTGCTATGTGTGTGTGTGTATGTGGTGTGTGCGCTGTGTGTGTGAGTAGTGTGTGTGTTATATGTGTGTGTGGGTGTGTGTGTTATGTCTGTGTGTGTGTGTGTGTGATATAGTAGTGTGTTATATTGAGTGCAGGCCCTGTTACATCTGCTTAAACAGGGTGGCTTTGACCAAGATCTGGAGACTGGGACCACTGGAATATGCTGGTGTTCAATTATGAAGATGTTAAACAGGAGGCTCCTTGAACAATCTCAATCGTTCCTCTCTTCAGGATCACGTCCGACCTGCAGAATTTATTGCAATGAGTGAATCTATTAACAAAAGAGCAGAAACGAAACTTAGTCACATTATGCTCAATATACATAAATAAAGTGGTAATAATGTAGGAGGATTGAAGAGTGATCGCTAAATTATTGTTTGTACATGCATCAACAGTGTGTGTAATGGAGTTACCAGCCAACGATGCACAGTTAGGTGGGGAGCATTGCAGGAAACAGTAATGACAGATTGAACTCATTACAATCAAATAATTCTGAACTGATATGAGCTCCATTTAATGAAATCTGCTGCAATAGAAAACTATTAGAGAATTTAATCATTGAAATGACTCTGGTTGCTTGGGACATCTGCCTCAACTGTTTCTGCAATGTGTGAATGCTTTTACCAGCTGCTTGGTCTGGTGTGTCTCAGTTATTCTGATTTTAGAGCTGTACTTTGCCTTGTACTGCTCCTTAATTGTCAAAGTAATTTCTTTACCATTTGCTTACTCAATGAGAATTACGAGCATTTCCTCTTTGGTATCACATGGTATTGAGATGATGCTATTACTACTGGGGCGGCAGGGTGGTGCAGCGGTAGAGTTGCTGCCTCACAGTGCCGGAGATCCATGTTCAATCCTGACTATGGGTGTTTGTCTGTACATTCTCTTTGAGACCACGTGGGTTTTTTCCAGGCGCTCTGGTTTCCTCACACACTCCAAAGACGTGTGAGTTTGTAGGATAATTGGTCTCTATAAATTGTCCCGAGTGTGTAGCATAGACATAGTGTACAGGTGATTGTTGGTCGGTGTAGACTCGGTTGGCAAAGGGCCTGTTTCCACGCTGCATTTCTAAAACTGAAAAATAATATATCAACGCATCACCTTTTGTGGATACAACCCACAGATACAGTTCTGAATAATTTCAGGGTTGTGACTTGTGGTGTCCAATATTATCCCACAAACAGTATCACCATAAAGATTATAGTTCATAGACTTCAAGGCAATTGTGCTCAATGTGGGACATCAGTGTCAGATGATTATATACAAGGAACTGCAGATGCTCGTTTACTGTGGTAACACATAAAATGCTGGGTTCACTCAGCCATTTGGCAGCATCCTTGGAGAACAAGGATAGGTGACATTTTATGTTGAGACTCTTCATCAGACTGATGACATTTCTAGTTGGAACCCTTCTTCAGACTGATGCATTGGTCTGAAGAAAGGTTCCAACCCGAAACGTCACTTATCCATACTCTCGGGACCTGCTGCATTACTCCAGCACTTTGTGTCTTACCAGCGTCAGATGGTTGTGGATTTAAGCTCCATTTCATAAGCACAGAAATCGAGGTTGATACTCGCAGGAATGTTTTCCTGCCGTGGGCGGCACGGTGGTGGAGCTGGTAGAGCTGCGTAGCGTCTCAAAGAGCCAGAGACCTGGGTTTGATCTGCACACGAGGGACAATTTGCAGAGGTCAATTAACCTAAAAACCCGCACGTCTTTGGGAAATGTGAGGAATACCAGAGCACCTAAAGGAAACCCACATGGTTACAGGGAGAACGTGCAAACTCCTCTTAGATTGGGATCGAACTAAGGTCTCAGATGGGGCTCTACCAGCTGTGTCACTGTGCCTGTTTAGTATCAGTTTACCATGGGTTAAGTACATTCTTCGTTCAGATTTGGCTACAGTCTAAATACATTCATATATTAGTTTGACAGTAGATTTTAATAATGTAATATCAGATCTGATCATTTGTACTGAATTACTAATAGGTCGATGTTATGTCCATTTTTAGATGTAGTAATTATATTCCAAGTTACTAATTTTCAATATAGAGATAAAAGCATTAAATGGACCATTTTTCTTTTTAACAAATTGCTTTTTAAAATACTGTTTAATTTTGCCAACAAGGGAAATAAAAAAATTGTTTAGTATTGATGAGGTGCAGATTTCAGGAAAATGCGCCATTCTACAACTTGATCCTCAGTTAGAGGAGATATGTTGTACAATGAAAACATGTCAGTGTGCATGTACACATGCATGCACACACATGCACATGCATGCACACACAAACTAAATAAATGTCTATCATTATGCACAGGTTTTAAGTATCCCGAGTGAAGCTCATTGATCTCCATAGCAAAATCTTTCGTTAGCAATGAGAGTTGAATTATGAAGTGATTGAGCTCTGGTGCTTCTGTCCAAGAGGAGACTGATAAGTAGAGCAAGTGACTTTTCATACCTTTTTTGATGAAAAGCCGAGAAGCCGAACGGACACGCGCTGAAAAGCTGAGAAGCTGAACGGACACGACGCAGAACAGACAAGACACCAAACGGACATGACGTCGAAAAGTTGCCAAACGGACATGACGTCTCCGGGGACGGGATTGGTCCAACACCTTGTCAGTCATCGACAAAGGACAGCGATTGGTTCAGACCCCCACGTCCATTCGCCATCATGTCCTTTCGGTATCTTGGCTTTTCAGCATGATGTCCGTTCGGCATCTTGGCTTTGGCTTCTCGTTCTTCGACGTCCTGCTCGCACACATTAATATTAATGTTAACACCAGATAATTTGACAAAAATGCTAGTAACTGTGTGCAACCAGGCAACTTTGGTCATTTAAAGTAATATATATTATCATTTTTAACCATATTTTGGTGGTGGAAATACATGCATCTTTATGCTTTTTTGGGTCAATAAATGCCTTTATCAAGCCTTTTTTGCAATTTTAATATTCCTATTTGCCTACCGATTTCAGTTTTTTAGTGCCTAAACAACCTGGCTCTACTGATGTCAGCTTGCCATTTAAGTCGATGCATGTGGTGCCTGCTTTAGACATTGAAGGTTTCAATTTTGTCAGACTGATAGTAAATTGAAAGGACCAAGTCGTAAAAGCAGTCTGCACTCTCTGAGCACATGGCTGTTGTGTTATATCTCGGCAATAGTACATTGAGCAGATCCACACCTGTAATAAATAAAGACATTTAATTCACAATGGACAGATACAAATAAATCAGCAGGCACTGCTCATGAGTAAATATAAAGAGCTTCACTTTTTCTTTCTAATATATTTGCTTTGAAATAAATAAGCCCGCGGGACAATTTCTCACCAGTGTTCTGCTCAGAGGTGAAATATTCCATTCAAATTGTTCCCTCAGTATCACGTCTATGAATGATAATTAATTTCAGCAACATATTCTTGCTAATCTATACAGCTGTAATCAGACCGTTGAATAGTATTTATTTTGAAGGGGCAAGGTGGACGGGGGATGTTTTAAATCATTGATGAATGGTATTTAATTACCAAAAACATGGCACACTTACACATGTGGTTGTTCCGATTAATTATGAAGGATGGGAATTTGAATAATTTATTCTGTCAGAGAAGATGAGGAAGAGTTGGAAGGGAAGGGCCGACATTATTGTTATGGTCATCCTTTGTATGATGACGGATGGCTGTTCTATAGATGAATTTCTCTTTCAAGTCTGATGAGTCTCTCTGCTGGATAACATGCATCCAGCATTTATTGTTAACAGTTTAAAGTTCCAACCATCTCAACAGTTCTGGCGTTGCCTTTCAAAAAGCTTGATGCAGTAAGTATTGGTATTGGCTTATTATTGTCACCTGCGCCGTGATACAGCAAAAAACCTGTATTGCTGACTATCCAGTCAAATCAAATTATGCCATATACAAGTACAATCAAGTCATACACATTTGTTTTTGTGATAGTCAGTCAAATCATAGCAGACATGAGTACAATCAAGTACAACAGTTAGGACAATGAAAAAAATAGTGCAGAATATAGTGTTACTTGCTTTCGTGTAACAGTGCTGCGGTGTTGCGGTGTTGCAGTGTTTCAGTGTTTCAGTCATCAGGGACGACAATGAGCTGGCTTACAGGGAGGAGGTGAAACAACTGGTGGACTGGTGCAATACGAACAACCTGATCCTGAATGTCGGAAAAACAAAGGAGGTCATCGTCGACTTCAGGAAAAACCGGCACAGTCCCACACCACTTCACATCAATGACAGCGATGTGGAGGTGGTCAGTAGCACTAAGTTCCTGGGGGTGCAGATCACTAACAGTCTGACCTGGTCGAATAACATCTCATCAACAGTTAAGAGAGCGCAGCAGCGGCTGCACTTTCTGCGCCAGATGAGAAGAGCTCACCTCCCCCATCCCATCCTCACCACTTTCTACAGGGTCACCATAGAGAGTATTTTGACCAGCTGTATCTCTGTCTGGTTTGGGGACTGTGAAGCCTCTGACTGGAAGTCCGTGCAGAGAGTGGTGAGGACAGCGGAAAAAATCATCGGGACCTCTCTCCCCTCAATCGGGGATATTACGACCAAACGTTGCATGTCTAAGGCCAGCAGTATTATAAAAGACCCCACGCATCTCCATCACGGACTGTTCACTCTGCTGCCCTCGGGCAAAAGATATCATAGCATAAGGAGCAGAACATCAAGGTTCTGCAACAGCTTCTTCCCACGAGCCATCAGACTCCTGAATACCATGTAATGGGCTGCCACCATTGTCTATTTATCCTTTTATCCTTTTTATCCATTTTATCCATGTTTATCCTTCTGTTAATTATCGTGTTGCACAG
Organism: Raja brachyura; assembly: GCA_963514005.1. Next base: position 28,144,184 of record OY740806.1, on the reverse strand, counting down.
GGAGCCAAATGCAACGGAATTTCGTTTGGAACTGCATATATCAATGTATTTCTAAATGACAATAAGTTTGTTTGACTTTGACTTGACAGTGTTACAGTGCTGTAGTGTTACAGTGTTACAGTGCTGTAGTGTTACAGTGCTGTAGTGTTACAGTGTTACAGTGTTACAGTGCTGTAGTGTTACAGTGTTACAGTGCTGTAGTGTTACAGTGTTACAGTGCTGTAGTGTTACAGTGCTGCAGTGTTACAGTGTTACAGTGCTGTAGGGTTACAGTGTTACAGTGCTGTAGTGCTGTAGTGTTACAGTGTTACAGTGCTGTAGAGTTACAGTGTTACAGTGTTACAGTGCTGCAGTGTTACAGTGTTGCAGTGTTACAGTGTTGCAGTGTTACAGTGTTGCAGTGCTGTAGTGTTACAGTGTTCCAGTGCTGCAGTGTTACAGTGTTGCAGTGCTGTAGTGTTACAGTGTTGCAGCGTTACAGTGTTGCAGCGTTACAGTGTTGCAGCGTTACAGTGTTGCAGTGTTACAGTGCTGTAGTGTTACAGTGTTGCAGTGTTACAGTGCTGTAGTGTTACAGTGTTACAGTGTTGCAGTGTTACAGTGTTACAGTGTTGCAGTGTTACAGTGCTGTAGTGTTACAGTGTTACAGTGTTACAGTGCTGCAGTGTTACAGTGTTACAGTGCTGTAGTGTTACAGTGTTAAAGCTCTGTCCCACAGTACGAGTTCATTCCACAAGTTCTCCCGAGTTTGCCCTGATTCGAACTCGGAGATTTATGGTAATGGCCACTCGTCGGTACTCGGGGCTCTCGTGGACATTTTTCTTCATGTTGAAAAATCTTCACGAGTCTTCCAGTGCTTACCTGACATAAACGAGTCTTCCCGAGTACCTGCCGTTAGCATTAAGAGCCGCTAAGAGACGTCCCCGAGCTCCGACGTACCCGCTACGTTCATTCTCCGTGCTTACCACAAGTTTTATTTTTTTTAAACTCGGGAGAACTCTTGGAATGAACTCGTACCATGGGACAGGGCTTTTATAGTCCTCTAGTGTTACAGTGCTGCTGCGTTACAGTGCTGCAGTGTTACAGTGCTGCAGTGTTACAATGCTGCAGTGTTACAGTGTTGCAGTGTTACAGTGCTGCAGTGTTACAGTGCTGCTGTGTTACTGTGCTGCAGTGTTACAGTGCTGCAGTGTTACAGTGCTGCAGTTTTACAATGCTGCAGTTACAGTGTTGCAGTGTTACAGTGCTGCAGTGTTACAGTGCTGCAGTGTTACAGTGCTGCAGTATTACAGTGCTGCAGTGTTACAATGCTGCAGTGTTACAATGCTGCAGTGTTACAGTGCTGTAGTGTCACAGTCCTCTAGTGTTACAGTGCTGCAGTGTTACAATGCTGCAGTGTTACAGTGCTGCTGTGTTACAGTGCTGCTGTGTTACAGTGTTGCAGTGTTACAGTGTTGCAGTGTTACAGTGCTGCAGTGTTACAGTGCTGCAGTGTTACAGTGCTGCTGTGTTACAGTGCTGCTGTGTTACAGTGCTGTAGTGTTACAGTGCTGCTGTGTTACAGTGCTGCTGTGTTACAGTGCTGTAGTGTTACAGTGTTGCAGTGTTACAGTGCTGCTGTGTTACAGTGCTGCAGTGTTACAGTGCTGCAGTGTTACAGTGCTGCAGTGTTACAGTGCTGCTGTGTTACAGTGCTGCTGTGTTACAGTGTTGCAGTGTTACAGTGCTGCTGTGTTACAGTGCTGTAGTGTTACAGTGTTGCAGTGTTACAGTGCTGCTGTGTTACAGTGCTGCAGTGTTACAGTGCTGCAGTGTTACAATGCTGCAGTGTTACAGTGCTGCAGTGTTACAGTAGCAATGTTACAAAATTTTGAGATTTAAAAAATCAAGTCTGCAATTTATCCCATCAGATAAAGCACAAAAATAAGTTTAATTTGACACCTAATTCACTTTCATATCTTCAGTATTAAACAAGTTAGGGCCATTTTCATACTGGGAAATTAGCAACTTGCTTCCTATTGCTTTTCTGGTGACTTAACACAAAAGTTGTGATCGAGGACAGTCAAAAGCCCATAACTTCCTTAAAAATTAAGAGAACTTAAAGACATTTTCAGTTATTATAGATTGAAGTATTCTGAAACAAATATGAAACAATCTGGTCTCCTTCGCTCCTTAGATGCTGCTGCACCCACTGAGTTTCTCCAGCTTTTTGTGTAACCCATGAAACAATCTTACTTGGATGACATGAAATTAAAGCATATAATTAGTTAGTTACCCAATTGTAGCCAATTACAAAATTCAATTACTATATCTAAACATCTATCCATTTCTTAAGAAATAAAAAAAAATTTAAAGCCTAAGTGTCCAATTAACAGTCACACAATAATTCACAATATAACATGATTTTTAAATCTAATTGTCATTAATTTATTGGCCAAATTGAAGGAATTCGGTATTTAATGCCTGTAAACTAATGGGCATTTTAAATCAGCTTGCGAGTGGGATTTTCTGGAACGCGATGTAATGGAATGTTGCAGTTGCGGTGAATTTAAACCCAATATCGGCAGGATATTTTCTGCCGGTTCGTATGGGGGCTAAATCACCGTTTCGCAACAAGAAATATTGATTAAAGTCCCCTAAAAAAGCAAGTTTATATGTAAAAATAAACAGCTTTCACTTACCTGTCCCCTACGTAAAATCGGTCCCCGTTGTCGGCGTTCACGGCATTAGGAGCTAATTTTTATTTTATTGCAGTGATGAAGTAGTCGGGCTATTTATTTTTTTAAAACGGACTTACCGGCAGTCGGAACGCATCTCCAGAAATAGATCGCACTCCGACAACAGAAAGCTCCGGATTGCATGGGGGAAAACCGCATTTTAACCCCACCCCCCCCCCCCCCTAAAGGCGCCAAAGTCGCGCACACGGCCAGTGACAGAACTGCAGCACCGCTAAAGGTAAGTTTTGTAACATACCTAGTTACAGTGCTGTAGTGTTACAGTGCTGCAGTGTTACAATTACAATTACAGTCTATATTTTGGACCCATCACCCCACCATCGACTCCATCTACACTTCACAGTGTCTCCGGAATGCAGCTGACATAATCAAAGACCATTTACACCCTGGTCATTCCCTCTTCTCCCTGCTTGCATTGGGCAGAAGGTACAAAAGCTTGAAAGCACGTATCACCAAATTCAGGATTTTTCTTCCCCACTGATATCAGACTACTGATATGGTACTCCCATAAACTAGTGTGCAGTCCTGATCTTCATTGTGGACCTTGGATTTGCTTTCCTCTGTAACTGTATTGTTGCAACAGTGTAAACCTATGTTTTGCACTCTCATATTTTTCTCTATGCACGACCTGCTGAGTTGTGTATATGGGTTGATTGTACTGGTGCAAAGTGAAGCATAGTGCTGGAAGATGTCAATGGGTCCCAGCATCTCTGGAGGGAATGGATAGATCATTTGGGTCGGGACCTTTAAGACTGCATAGCACAATTTGACTGGATAGCATGCAAACTAAACTTTTCATGGTATCTCAGTTATGTTGTATCTCAGCATCTCTCAAAAGCATGCAGGCACAGCAGGCAGTGAAGAAAGCGAGTGGCATGTTGGCCTATATAACAAGAGGAATCGAATATAGGAGCAAAGAGGTCCGTCCGCAGTTGTACAGAGCCCTTGTGAGACCACACCTGGAGTATTGTGTGCAGTTTTAGTCCCCTAATTTGAGGAAGGACATTCTTGCTATTGAGGGAGTGCAGCGTAGGCTAATTCACGGGATGGCGGGACTGTCATATGCTGAGAGAATGGAGCAGCTGGGCTTGTACACTCTGGAGTTTAGAAGGATGAGAGGAGATCTCATTGAAACATATAGGATTGTTAGGGGTTTGGACATGCTATAGGCAGGAAACATGTTCCCGATGTTGGGAGAGTCCAGAACTAGGGGTCACAGTTTAAGAATTAGGAGTAAGCCATTTAGAACGGAGAAGAGGAAACACTTTTTCTCACAGAGAGTGGTGAGTCTGTGGAATTCACTCCCTCAGAAGGCGGTGAGGCAGGCTCTCTGGATGTTTTCAAGAGAGAGCTAGATAGGGCTCTTAAAAATAGCGTGATCAGGGGATATGGGGAGAAGGCAGGAACGGGGTGCTGATTGGAGATGATCAGCCATGATCACATTGAATGGCGGTGCTGGCTTGAATGGCCAAATGGCCTACTCCTGCACCTATTGTCTGTTGTCTATAGCCACATGGTAATAATGATAAAGCAATAGGTGATAATGTTGCTTTTCCCTTTCCCTGTCCTTGTTCTTCCATGGAAGATGGTAGCGATGCTGGTGTTAGTTGTTCTTCTGGTGGAAATGTAGACTTTTCTTTTCATCTTAATCGTTTTGATCTTCAATTACAGAATGCTATTGAGCTCAGGATACTGGTATCATGCTACATGGTAACAATCCTGCCTCTCCAGCGGAACAACCAACCCGTAATGAAATACAAAGTGCTGGAGGAACTCAGCGGGTCAGGCAGTACCTGTGGAGGGAATTGGATAGACCCACCCAGACCCACTCTCTCCCAGCTTTCTCCCCCCCTACCACTTCAGTCTGAAGAAGAGTTATATTCTGAAAAGTCATCCGTCCACTACCTCCACGATGGTGCCTGACCCACCGTGTCCCTCCAGTACTTTATTTTTTCTTTGCTCAAGGTTCTCGCATCTGTGGTCTCGTGTTGTAATACCTTATTTGCAGCTTTGAATTTTATCAGCTAGCATCCTTGTCTCTCAATGTGACAGTTCATATGGCCTAATTATGTTCATATCTTTTTTCGTAACTCCTTATGGGATCACTGTGGTGGTATTAATAATTAAAAGGATGAATGACTCTATTTCATTACCAAGGTCAGTCATGAAGTGAATTGATTTAAGTTTGAATGAATCATCATCACTCCATGGGTCTGGATTTTAACAACAATATCTGCTGGTGACTGTAACCTGAATGGACCGGGCTGATTTGCATCTTGACACTGAAAGAGCTTTGACGAAGGTGGTTGTATCCTACCCTCATTTGCTGGTTATGTCTAAGGATTGATAGCCCTGCATAATTCATCCTGGATAGTCTCTGATGATGCTTTATTGGTGCAAGAGGAAAGTTGGTGAGATGATGGACAATTGATCAGCACTGTGGACTTATCGACATCCACATCACCACCAACTCTGAAAATTAATGGAGGACGTGAAACACATTGACACGGGTTTCTGCAAATCTAGGCACCTTTCACTTCTGCAAACTCCACTCACTCCTGATGAGTGAACTTGAATATTGTCAGACTTTCCACTCATCATGAGGTATGTTGCTTGAGTAACTCTTATTCAGTTTCTACCTTGTTTTTAATGCGAGAGTGGATAGTAGAAATTTCTCACTGAAGGAGATTGCTAGGAAGGGCCAAAAATATCCAAAGTAATCTCACCCAGTAGAGTGGGTAGTTTCTGGGATTTATTTTCAGGGGCTTATTTGGCTCTTGCTTAATTACTTTGCAGTTATTCACTTTCATCAACCTGCCTTTAGATGTACTTAGTTAGAAGGCAGATGACCCCATGTTCTGATCTGCTCAGTAACCTGACAATGGGAAGATGGAATGGGAAGGGGAAGATGGAGAGGGACATCCCCTTCACTGGGGTATTTGGGGCGGAAATAGACACAAATTGCAGGAGTAACTCAACGGGATAGGCAGCATCTCTGAAGAAAAGGAATAGGTGATGTTTCGGGTCGAGACCCTTCTTCAGACTGAGAGTCATGGAAGAAGGAAACTGGAGATTGGATGGTTATGGACCTGTTTTCCTCGATGCTCAGAACTGGCGAAGGTGCCACAGGTGACGATGCCCTGTGTAGAGCACTGAATCAAATTTGATGTCTTCTATTTTCAGTCATCTCGTTAATATTGAAGACTCTCAAAATGAATGACTGGGCACTAAAGTGAGGTGATGTTTCCCCTTGTTTAAGCTGCTGGCTGCTGTTGTTTCAGAGGCTGGGTGAAAGGTTTAATGTGTCCTTTAATGAAGAATGCTCTGACAGTTTGGGGACATTTAGATCATTTGCTTGCCCCACTTTCTTGAATAGTTAAGTATTCGATATGTTTCACTTTCCCAAAGGTGATGTACACTTGCCCAGAGCCAAATATCCATTATTAATAGAGATCCCTGTTCCTAATTAATGATGGCATCTGAGTTCTACAATCTGAACTTATTATTTCTTAGCAATTTTGGTAGCTGTTAAGTTACTCAACCACCTTATTGGAACGGATAGCAATATATTTTCATCCCTTTCTCTCAGTGCTTGAGGCTTTCGTTAGGTTGGTCAAAAAACGTCGAAATCTTCAGGGGAGAAATTAAACTTGGCCACAGGTTGAATGCATTGCAATGGTAGTGGCTACATATTATAACATGCTTCTAAAATTTGATTCAGCTGAAGTCAATAGAACTGAATATCACAAAAGAGAGATACAAAGATAATGTGTGTTCAGTGGGTACAACTCGAGAGTATTAATGCTGTTGTGAAATAAATGTGTCCATTTTCAGTTTTTTGGGGTGATGTTTTCCTTTGATTAACCTCCATAGTTTCAGAGGCTGAGCGAACTGCTTAATATGTTCTTTAATAACGAACGCTGTGACAATTTTGGGGTCATTCGGTTCATTTGCTTGCCCCTCTTTCCTGAAGAGTCAATTATTGGATATGTGTCAGTTTCCCAATGTACTGTACACTGGCCCAAAGCAAAATATTCCTCAAACTTTCACTCCCTCACTAACATGATATGGAATGAATGGAATACTTTGTTGTCACATGTGACAATGCACAGTGAAATTATTTGCTTGCATTCCCAATGGATACAAATAGCGGTCGCCTCCAATGCGGACAAAGTTACAAATTAACATATAGATTTATGTGAAAAATCTTATCACCCGTGACTCCACTTTGACATTTTCTTGGCTATTTCTTTCACCATCTTATGCAATGTCCCCGATTTGTGTGCATCTGGCTCTCGTGGCTTACCACGAGGAAATGCCAAATGAAATGCCAAAGACTGGTGGGCATAGTTTTAAGATGAAAGGGGGAAAGATTAAAGAAGATGAACGGGGATATTTCTGTGCACTGGTGAGTGCCTGGAATGTGTAACCAGAGTTGATGGTGGAGGCATATACATGGTGGGGTTTAAGAGACTTTTGAATAGGCACATGGATATATCGATATGGAATAGATAGATATGGATTATGTGCAGGCAGATAAGTCTTATGTGCAGTCTAGGCATCATGTTAGACACAGACATTATGAGCCGAAGAGGCCTTACCTATGTTAAACTTTACCATGTTCTATGTTCTAATCGTAAAATTAATGTTTTCATTTGAATCATGACTGGAATCATGGCGTTTGACCACAGCATGATTGGACCAGGAAGAAAGGTTTGCTGGATGCACTCTGTGAGGCTGGTCCAGAATAATGTCGCAGAGGATGCACTCATCTATCCCACGTGCCTTTGCCACGCAATGAGTCCCGCTTTCCCCTGGCCCTGTAGTTCCTTTTTATTCAATTCACTACTTTTCTTTTCGAATGTTACAGTTGAATTCATTTTGATTATCCATTCAATGGAGGATTACTGACCAACACACAAAGCAAGTGTTTCGTTATATTGTTCACTTACATGTCGCCTAAAATTTGTTTCTTTTTAAGCCCTATCCCCCTGATAATGGAAAGAGTATCCCTTCTGTATTCAATTGCCCATGGGTCGAAATACTATAAGTTTGTACTCTACACCACTTGGAGATCACTATGAACGCACTGAGTTGGCAGATTAAGAGGTGTCTCATGGACAATTAAGAACAATTAAGTACGCACCAGAGAAAGCATTTTATCAGGATGCATCACAGCTTGGCTTGGGAATATCTCCATCCAAGACCGCAAGTAATTGCAGCACAATTTTGGCCGCAGCCCGGACCATCACACAAGCCAACCTCCCTTCTAATGGCCATTTATACCTCACACTGCCTTGGCAAGGCCAGCAGCATAATCAAGGATGAGTTGCACCCTGCCCATTCCCTCTTCTCCCACCTCCCATCAGGCAAAATATATAGAAGTGTGAAAACACCCACCTCCAGATTCAGGGACAGTTTCTTCCCACTGTTATCAGGCAACTGAATCATCCCACCACAACCAGAGAGCAGTGCGTGCTGAACTACTATCTGCCTCATTGATGACCTTCAGACTATCCATGACTGAGCTTTTCTGGCTTTACCTTGCACTAAACATTATTCCCTTATCATCTATTAACTATAAATGGCTTGATTGTCTTTCTGCTAACTGGATAGCATGCAATGGGGTGGAAGATTGCAACCTTCAAGTGGTCCGCCCTGTTTCGACAAATGCAATCAACTCGACGTGCACAAACGGAAAATCAAATAGAACAAGTTGTCCAACAACTTTAGGCTGTGCACGTCACACGAAAGAAGAAGAAGAAGAAGATAGCACGCAACAAATACTTTTCAATGTACCTTTCACTGTACATGTGACAATAAACTAAACTGAACTGAACTGATTTATTTAGGTTTAAGTGAAAGGCTTTTGTTTGGGTGATATGCAATCAAATCAGATCATATTGTGCACATGAACACAATCTAGCCAAATACAAGCCCAACAGATAGAGCGAGAGAAAGATACCAGAGTGCATTGTAGCGCACCAGGTCCAAAGAAAAATTCCAACAGAGCCACATGGAACATAAAACAGTACACAGGAACAGGCCAATCGACCCACAATGTCTGTGCCAAACATGATGGCAAGATAAACCCTTATCTGCCTGGAGAACCCCACCCAACAGCAGGTAGGTGGGTGTCATTACCAGGACAACAGTTCCAGGGCCCAACACTGCCTCAAGGCAAGTTGTAGATGTGCCTTTAATGAGGTTCTTGCCAACACAACCAACATTCTTTAAACAAATATATAAAGTGAATTATATCTTTCAATCCGTAGCCAGGCCATGCATTGGTGCTTTGGGAAGCTTATTTTGAAGAAGACCTCATTACTTCTGGCTGGAGTATAATAATTATGCATCTTCACAAAACTGAACCCATCCTACAGTTTATTCTAATGGCAATCAATCATTGATTTTGTGTTTCCAACAATGGGACATACATTTAAGAGCATTCAATGGTTTTAGTGCTCAAATGATATGTTAAAACGAGCAGATTAAATGAGCAATCAACAGCGAGCATTTGCAAGAGGGGGAATTAAAGGATGGACTGTCACAATGAACATTGAGTGAAAATCGCTGTTATTATTCGAACAGAGCAATTTTTAGATTAAATTGTCTGTTCTGCTTAAGGGCCTAGTTTATCACTGAACCTAATTTGCAAGCTCTACGGAAAAGAAATTTCCCTACATTTCTTCCTGCTCAACAAACAAGTGTGTAGTCGTTGCCGCATTGTTCTTGTGTTCTGATCTGCTTTTTTTGGACCCAGCTCTCTGCCAGTTGATATCAGTGGTCAATCTTCACAATAGTGTGATCACGTAACGATTCAATGGGGACATAAGGAACGGCAGATGCTGGAATCTTGAGCAAAACACAGAGTGCTGAAGGAACTCAGTGGGTCAGGCAGCATCTGTGGATGGAATGGATAAGCTGTCATTCATTCCACAGATAGACACAAAAAGCTGGAGTAACTCAGCGGGACAGGCAGCACCTCAGGAGAGAACGAATGGGTGACATTTCAGGTTGAGATCCTTCAGAACGGTTAATCCAGCATTTTGTGTCTATCTTCAGTTTAAACCAGCATCTGCAGTTCTTTTCTACACATTCCCTCCACAGATGCTGCCTGACCCTCTGAATTACTCTTGCACTTTGTGTTATGTAATGATACAAGCAGGTTTCGAGGATTTGGATCAATGATGACGAAAGAACGTTAAAGACTCTGGGTTGCAACGGCTGGTCTAGATTTCTGCTCGGACCATGTAGGTAGTGGCAACGCAGGTAGGTATGGTGGTGAAGAAGGCATTTCTTCACCACCATATCTTCACCAGAAGATATTGCCTTCATTAACCAGGGCACGGAGTATAAGAGCAGAAGTCATGATACGACTACAGCTGAAATATTGGTCAACAACTACAGGAAGGATATGTTGCTCTGTAGAAGATGCAGAGCAGATTCACCAGGACGTTGCCTGGAAAAGTGTTTTGCTTATGAGGAGTGATTGGATAAACCGTGTTTGCATTCTCTGGAATGGAGGTGGTTGAAGGGAGAGCTGACAGAGGTATATAAAATGGGGAGGCATGGATAGGGTCGACAGTCAGAACCTTTTTCTCAGAGTGGAAATGTCAAAGACTAGACAGCATAGCTTTAAGGTGAGAAGGGGACATTTTAAAGAGGAGATACGCATGGCATGTTTTATTTTACACTGAGAGTGGTGGGTGCCTAGAATGCATTGTCAAAGGCGGTGGTGGAAGCAGATATGATGGAGGCATTTAACAGGGTTTTTTATGTATATGCTGTGAATGGAGGGATATGGATCACTTGCAGGCACAGGAGACAATCCCTAGTCCCACGTTTCACATTTGGTCCATTTCCCTCTAAACCTTTCCTATCCATGTACCTGTACAATTTTTTTTTAAATATTGTTTTAGTATTTTTGAATTGTCAAAATTGAATTGCAGAAACACAGAAGGCAACTGATAAAAGTGTGCTGGTGAATGGGATTAGTCTAGATATCAGGCACGTGCCGTGAGTAATTACTCAGGGTAGGCAGTCAGCCGGCTTTCAAAAAAAAATCTTAAAACCGCGCATGCGCAGATTGTTCTCTTCGTAAAAAATAAAAAATAAGTAACAATTCAATTTTCCCAAGGGTTCTAAATCTCCTCCATTTTTTAAATTACTGAATGGGTGGGGGACGGAGGATGAAAGCAGGTGGAGAGATGGTGGGAAAAACGGGAGCACACCGGGACGTTGAATCAGTTGTCATCTTATTGAATGACAATACTAATTCAAGGGTCCAATTGGAGGGGGAGTTCCTTTCACAGTGTGTGGGGAGCCTGCGGCAGGGGTTAAATATGCGAGAAGGCAGAAGTTTTGAGAAGGATGGGGTCAGAGATCATATCAAACTCACTTACCGCTGCCGCAGCGCTCCGGGCACGGACAGCAGAACTGGCCGCCACTTCCGGGGATAGAAGCAGCTCGGGTGCGAGTGGCCGCCGGGACCCAACACCAGAACCGGCTGCTCTTCAGCGCCTTCTGATCACCTCTGGCAGTGCTCTTCGTCTGAACATCTCTCACCTGCCGTTCGCCGGCTTCGCTCATGTCAACCGCGTCCCGCAAATCCTTAAATTTCCGCAGCCAAGTAACCTCAACTGGACCCGTGAGCGCGCTGTCGGAATTTAAAGATTTGCGGGAAGCCGGCCGGCGAGCGGCAGGGGAGAGATGTTCAGACGGAGAGCACTGCCAGAGGTGAGTGGGGACCAGCAGAAGGGGCTGAAGTGACAGGGTCCCGGCGGCCACTCGCAGTCACCCGAGCTGCTTCCTTCCTCGGAAGTGGCGGCCAGTTCTGCTGTCCGTGCCTGGAGTGCTGCGGCAGCCACCCGAGCTAATTCACTCCCCGGCTACAATAAAACCATATGGCAATACAGCACGGGAACAGGCCATCTCGGCCCTTTTTTCCATGCCGAACACTTACTCTCACCTAGACTGGAGAGTGGCAAGTGGGTTACTGACCCCAATCCCCTCCTTCACAACGCCAGACTGCCCAAACACTGTGAACGGAGCTCTCTCCCCACCCCGGGAAATACAGTATTTAAAAACATAAAGCTCAAAGAAATGCACATACCACATTATTGGTACATTAAGTCCATTCTTCACTCTTTATTTGCTAAGATACTATTAAAATAATGGCAATCCATATTTGAAAATGCCACCAAGAAACTCGCGCTGCGCATGCACAGAAGGATGATGCGCATGCGCAGTGCTGCAAAGTCCCCTTGAAAGTGACAGCTTCAGGCAGCGCTGACGGCACGTGGGCTGCACAGAGCTTCCTGTGTCACAAGCGCTGCGGATGAAAGGCACGGAGAATTATGCCTACCTAAGAGATCGATCTCTTAGACAGGCATAATTCTCCCATGCCTTTACTATTTATATTTAATAATTGCCATTTCATAATTTTAGTCAGGGTAGGCAGTGCCTACCTTGCCTACCCTGACGGCACGTGCCTGCTAGATATGAACTGAGCATTTAAGAAGGAACAGCAGATGCTGGAAAATCGAAGGTAGACAAAATGCTGGAGAAGCTCAGAGGGTGCAGCAGAATCTGTGGAACGAAGGAATTAGGCAACGTTTCGGCCAAAACCCTTCTTCAGACTGATTTTCGGAGGGAGGAGGAGAACTTCTTCAAAGTAGGCATACCTTGAGGAGATTTCGCAGTGGACTAGACAAAGTGTTGAAGAAGGAACTGCAGATGCTGGAAAATCGAAGGGAGACAAAAGTGCTGGAGAAACTCAGCGGGTGCAGCAGCTTCAGACTGACTGAGTGGTTGACTTGGACATGTTGGGCTCAAGGACCTGTTTCTATGCTGTATGATTAGGTTTAGGTTTCGAGATACCACGTGGAAACAGTCCCCTTGGCCAACCGAGTCCATGCTGACCAACAATCACCCATATGCTAGTTCTATCCTACCCACTAGGGATAATTTATACAGAAGCCAATTAACCTACAAACCCACAAATCTTTCGAATGTGGGAGGAAAAGTAAGCGCCAGGAGGAAACCCACAAGGTCACAGGGAGAATGGGCAAACTCCACACCTACAGCACCCACAGTCAGGATCGAACCTGGGTCTCTGGCGCAGTAAGGTGGCAGCTCTAATGCCACTCTGCCACTGCATCCATGATGCTATGACTCTATGAGTATGAACCTAGTGCTTAAACTTAATCGGATCTTTCAACTTTGTAAGAATACAATGGCAAAAACAAAACAATGCTGTTATTGTACCTAAACGTACAAGGCAGTAATGTGCCAGAACAAAAAGTGTTGTATTCAAGTCTAAAATTAAATTCTGCCACTGTTCAGTACAGCACAATGGTTCGTTGACACCTTTTAGCATGTAGATGACAGCAGGTAGGAGATATGTGAATAAAACCTTGCTGTTAAAATTCTTGTCACCGTGCCTTGATGTTTGATCTTTGTTTACTGTTTACATGAATCAGTTTCTGGATACAGTATGCGTTATTTGGGCAAGCAGCCAATTTAGGAAAATAATTCACATTTACATTGGTACAGTACAGCACAGGACCAGGCCCTTCGGTCCACAATATCCATGCTGTACCGCTTGCAGAGAGACCAAAACCCCATGAAGGTCTTTACATTATTGGGAGGCAGGATAGTGAGTCGGCAGGAGGTGGATGTTGATGGTGGGGGTCATAGAGGCATACAGCACAGAAACAGGCCCTTCGGCCCAACATGTCTGTGCCAACCAAGATACCCCATCTGCCTGAGAGAACTCAGTTATTGACATTCTGTTGTTGAGGTTTCCCTTCAATGACCACAATGATTCCAGTAACTGGAGAGTTTCGCCCTGATACCCACTGCCTTCAAATTGATGAGAATATTGGATGCCGCACAAATAGGTTCTGCTTTGATATCCGAGACAGTCACCTTCACTTTACTTCACTAAATGTTGAATTTTTCTCTTGCAGGTGACCTGCTGAGTTCCTTTCCCACTCCCAGCTGTCCACCCATGGTCTCTCTCTCTCTCTCTCTTTCCCCACCCAATCTTTATCCAAACTGCTCATCATTATCATTCTCAGTCTGAGGAAGCAACCCGACCCGAAACATCACCTATTCCTCCTGTCCAGAGATGCTGCCTGTCCCGCTGAGTTACTCCAGCATTTTGTGTCTATCTCCTAGACTCATCAACCTTCCCCATCTGATCGTGCCTGCCCATCATCCAATTACTTATCTATCGACATGCTTTTCTTTTTCCTTTGTTCACCATTCCTATCCCAACCTGCCTATTTTTTTATGTTTCTGTTTATCGCCCACCTCTCATCTCAGATAAATAACAACTATTCATGGTTTCACCTATCCAAGTTATGGATAAATAAGGTAAATAAAATTATGTATAGATAAATAAAGACTCCAATGATGTAATGTTTCCTAACTATGAACAGTGGCAGAAATTAATTTTAGACTTGAATGCAACGCTTTTTTTTCTGGCACATTACAACTCTAATAAATAACATCTATTTGCTGTTTCACCTCTCCAGGTTTTGGACTAGTCTGTATCTTTCATATTGTTTTTAACCCTCTCTCTGCTCAAGGTCTGGATAGAGTGTATGTGGAAAGGAAGTTTCCACTAGAACTGAGAGCCATAGCCTCAGAATAAAAGGACAGACCTTTAGAAAGGAGATGAGGAGGAATTTCTTCAGTCAGAGGGTGGTAAATCTGTGGGATTCATTGTCACAGAAGGCCGTGGAGGCCAAGTCAATGGATATTTTTAAGGTGGAGATTGATAGATTCATGATTAGTACGGGTGTCAGGGGTTATGAACCTGTGAAGGTCTGTTCTCTGTTACTGTCTAATGAATGTATAGGGATCACAGCTATGAGTTCACAGCCTTCAGTCTGGGATTGGGTTAAACATAGGGGCAGCATGGTGGCACAGCAGTACAGTTGCTGCCTTACATGTCTTACAGTGCCGGCGACCCGGGTTCGATCCCGTCTATGGGTGCTGTCTGTACGGAGTTTGTACGTTCTCCCCGTGACCTCGTCGGTTTACTCCGAGATCAGTTTCCTCCCACACTCCAAAGACGTACAGGTTTGTAGGTTAATTGGCTTGGTATAAATATAAGATCATCCACAGTGTGTATAGGATATTGCTAATGTGCGGGGATCGCTGGTCGGTGAGAACTCAGTGGGCCGAATGGCCTGTTTCCGCGCTGTAGCTCTAAAAAAAACATGCAATCCAAGGTGAACTGCTTTGGGCTTTAAAGAAATAAAAACACATGGTGGTACTTATTTCGGTTAAATCAGAAGGATTATGAAAAATGATGTTGTCTACTTCAATCGGAGATAAAAGATTTAACCTTCAATCAGCATTGTTTCAAGATCTTGTTAACATGGGTGGTATTAAGAATTTAAGCGAATGCAAATTATGTACAATGACAAGGTACTCCCATGAGGAAGTCGGGGATTGAGCTATGAACATTTGACTGGTTCACTGGCCCCAGTTCTGTTAATTCTTCAAAAGGTGTTAAACAATGTTAAATTTTAAGGAGATGTGTAGTTATGGTGCACCTTGAGAGAAGATAGGTTATTTTCTAATAAGGAATATTTTGTAGATTGTCAGAGGCTTTCATGGTGTTGATGTGCCTCCAAAACTCTTTGATTGTCATAGAATCATAGAGTCATACAACACAAAAACAGGTCCTTTGGCTCAACTCATCCATGCCGAACAAGATGCCCCTTCTAAGCTAGTACCATTTTTCCATGTTTGGCTATCCATGTACCTGTCCAAATGTCTTTTAAATATTGTTATTGTACCTGTACTGCACTCAGTGATACTGCAGTGGAGTTGACGTGGACCTGGGTTCGATCCCAACCAGGGATGCTGTTTGTGTGGAGGTTGCACGCTCTCCCTGTGGCGGCATGAGTTTCTCTCCAGGTGCTCCCGTTTCCTTCCACATTTCATAGACCTGCTGGCTTGTAGGTGTTAATTGGCTTGTGTAAATTATCCCTAGTGTGTAGGATGGAACTAGTGTACGGGCAATCATTGGTCGGCATGGACTCTGTTGTCCAAAGGAGCTGGTCCCACACTGTACCTCTAAGCTAAACTAACCTACCTTCTCTGGCAGCTTGTTCCATATACCCACCACACTCTGTGTGAAAAGGTTGCCCCTCAAGTTTCTATTAAATCTTTTTTCCTCTAACCTTAAATCTCTGCCGTCTAGTTCTCAACTACACAACCCCAGGGAAAAGACTCTGTATTTAGCAGAGTCAGTGAATTAACATGTGTCTATCTGTTTTTGAGTAAATTGGAATTAAATTAAATTAAAACTAACTCTCCACAAAACAGGTAAGGGAGCACAAGATTGTAGCAACAAACAATCTCCATAAGAACTTCATCGTTCCATTTTGGGACATATGACAATAAAACACTCTTGACTCTTGAAGTCATAAGGCATTCCAAATTGGTAAATAAAATCAGGACTCCAGCACTGACATTCAGGGTTTGAGTTCTTTCCAATGACCAGAACCAACTTCATTCGTAATCACTGCGTATAAATCCCAAAACTCCTCACCCAACAGCAAAGTACCTTCAATACTTCAACACGGGCAGCGGTAGAGTTGCTGCCTTACAGCGCCAGATACCTAGGTTCATTCCTGACTATGGGAGCTCCGGTTTCTTCCCTCACTCCAAAGACGTACAGGTTTGTAGGCTAATTGGCTTGGTAAACTTGTAAATTGTCCTTAGTGTGTGTAGGATAGTGTTAGTGTGCAGGAATCGCTAGTCGGCACAGACTTGGTGGTCCGAAGAGCCCGTTTCTGAGCTATATCTCTAAACTAAACTAAACTAAACTAATCTAAACTTGCAAACAAGCAGTTCTAGGACCCATTCACCAGCACTTTCTATCACTCAGCCTTTCTGGTGATCGACGCATTCCCACATAAAAATAAGTTATTTAAAAAAGTGTCAGCTTTCTGAATACACAGGCATGAAAGTTGCACAAACCATCGACAAAGCAACTCCAGTGAAGAACTCTGAAAACAGCTCTGCCGAAGACCACAGGAAATTGCAGAGAGTTTGTGGATGTAGCCCAGCCAGTCCATCACACAGTCTAAACGTCCCACCATCGACTGCATCTACACTTCACACTGCCTCAGAAAAGCAGCCAACATAATCAAAGACTTGCCCCATCATGGTGGTGCCTTCTTCTCCCTGCTCCCGTCTGGCAGAAGGCACAGAAGCTTGAACGCACATCCCACCAGACTCAGGAACGGCTTCTTTCCCTCCGTTATCGGGCTTCTGAGCAGTCTCACCATAAGCTAAGGTTCTGACCGATTCATCTCTATCCTATTGCAGACAATGGACAATGTCTCAGGAACTGATGCGCTACAATGCTGAGAACTATATTCTGCACACTGTATCTTCCCCTTGGTTCTACCTATTGTACTTGAGTTTGACTTGATTGTATTCACGTATGGTATGTCTGATCTGTCTGGACAACATGCAAAACAAAGGTTTTCACTGCACCTCGGCACATGTGACAATAATAAACCAAAACTTATTTTCTCTCAACAAAGAACCAACAATGTCAAAATAACTCAAAAACAAGTCTGCTGGGACAGCTACCCATCATTTGTTACTTAGCTGCTACATCAATAACTGTAAGATATGGAAATAGACTTCCAGTAGAAGTTCTAAGATGTGACTCTCCTCAAGGAGTTCTCTTCTGTATCACAGTTATGTTCCATTGACAGCCGCTCTTACATGTAGATGTGATATTTATCATGTTGCATCCTTAAACAACTGATGTATCCCATCTGATTTGCTTGCATTTGAACAACAGATGTGCCCATTGCATCCTGCTATTAATAATAACTTTTTTTTCCCTTTTGTCTTTTTTTAAATTCTGTTCTCATGCTTTGCTTTTTGAACGACTTTGCACTTCACAAAGCATCTGCAATATTTTCTGAAGAAGAAAATGTGTTGTCCAGCCAAATTGAGAGAAAGATTAACTTGACCCAAGGGTCTTAACGGCTCTTACCTGTACTGAATGCCAGATACTTAAAATTTGGGCAACCCAAATCTGGGGGAAAAATGCAAATATTTGGAATATTTAAATGACATGATATCACCTGAACTTCTGGTTACACCGCAACCTGGTTCAGCAATTTGAACGGCCAGGAATGTAGGAGGTCACAGAGAGTGAACCACTGCTAGCCCATCACAAGTACCAATCTCCTCATCAATGAAGGGATCTGTAGAAGGTGCGATCTCAAAAAGGCAGCTAACATCATCAAAGACCAACACCATCCTGCCCACACTCTCATTTCACTCCTACCATCAGCAGGAGCCAGAAAACTGTGACCACCATGTTCAAGAACAGCTTCTTCCCAGTCACCATCAGGCACTTGAACACTGCACAACACCCACCATGAATATGAACAATGGACAATGGACTGCCTTAGGTTTGCACTAAAGACTTTGTTTTTTTTGGGGTTAAAATTTTACTGAGTTCTGGTTTATTATATATGATCCATGCACAATGTGTTTCCAGGCCTGTTGTGCTGTTGCGAGTAAGAATGTCAGTGTTCCATTGTTGGTACATTAATGGGCGGAAATCGCTTTAAAACATGGGGGGACGGGGGGACGGGGGGATGGGACACAATGAGGCCTGACATTTAGGACAGGGGTCGGCAACCTACGGATCCGGCCCTTAACCCAAAATCATCCGGCCCTAAGGCGTATTTTTTTTCAATCAGTTTTCGCGACTTGGGAACTACAGCCAGTCCCATGGCACGCAGGCGACCTGGGCGCTGCAGCCAGACCTGCCAGCTGACCTGGGTGCTACAGACATTCCCGGGCAGTTTTGCTGCAACATGTTTCACGAAACATGCGGGGGATTGTCCCCCACCTTTCAGGACGTGTCCCCCATCTTCCCCAGGATTTCCGCCCATAATATATGACAATTATACACTCTTAACTTTTGACTCTTGACTTGACCTGACTCTTGAATATCAAAGCGTAACGTGCTTCTACTGCAGCACAATTGACCAATACGTTAGTGAGAGGAATAGGAATGAGATCAGATGGGACGTTGGCAAAGAGAATTGTTTAAATGGAAAGAGATATAGAGAACATCGAAAAGAACAATACAGCGTAAGAAAAAAACATTCATTGTCCCTGCTGAATTATGATGCTAAATTAAACTAATCTCCTCTGCCAAATGAACCGAATTAACCTTGAACAAGTAGCAATATTTCTTGCTTAATTATTTAACATTGTTCCAGTGAGTGAGATGTTTTGCAGTAGATCTGAAGGAGTAACAGAAGCAATTGAATTGATCAGCTGTTCATCGTGGGAATGAGAAGTTCCATCGCTGGTTTCTCCTGCACCATGTTTACTGCATCAACAAATGTCACGTCCAATGTGCAACGGACAAACTTCAAACACGTAACCCACGTGCCATACTGCAAGGCTTATTTTATTGTCTCAAACATCATTATTGAGTATCCAGATATTCATGAACAAGGTTCGTTTCCACTATTATAAATATTTACAGTCCTAGGTTTGGTTTGGTTTGGATTATTTATTTTCACGTGTACGGAGATAGAGTGAAAAGCTTGTTCTGCATTCTATCTTGTCAAACCGCACTGTACAGGAGTATGGTAGACAAAAAATGCTGGGGAAACTCAGTGGGTGAGGCAGCATCTATGGAGAGAAGGAATAGGTGATGTTTCGGGTCGAGACCCTTCTTTAGACTGATGTCGGAGGGTCTCTCGACCCGAAACGTCACCTATTCCTTCTCTCCATAGATGCTGCCTCACCCGCTGAGTTTCTCCAGCAACTTTTTGTCTACCTTTGATTTCTCCAGCATCTGTAGTTCTTTCGGAAACTACTGTACAGGATTATAATTGATCCTCTTCTGGAACAGCATGCAGAGAGTCGACAGTGCCATCCTGCAACTTCTGAATCTCTGAAAAGTTCTATCTTGGCCCAAGGAGATTCTTATTTTCTTGCTTTAAGGCCCGGTGTCGTGGCGGCACTGGATGGGTGAAGTAGGGTTCGGTCTGGCCCAGCGCGATGCCATCGGCTCCTTCCACCGCCGCTCAGTGCAGTTGCCGCAGGCTGCGCTCGATCCGCTCACTCGCCCGGCTGCTGTAGGATCTCCCACCGCCACCTGCGCCAACACCACTGCAAACGTACCGTCCATCGCCTCCAGCAGCCACGCCTCTGCTTCCGTGCACCGAGGTTACCCTGTCCCACTTCCCAAGCTGGGGATGGAACTTTAGGACGCTTCCCGAGGACGCGGAATGCGAGTTTGCGGACTGTTCACAGCTGCTGTCTCTCCCCTTCACCAGTCATCACTGCCATCTCTTTGGTTTGATTATGAATTTTTCAACTTTGCGTGACCAAAATTGCGTGGCATAACCTACTGACCAAATGAAGTGACCAATTAGGCTCATATAATCTAGGAGCAGAATTAGGCCATTTGGTCCACTGTGTCTATCCTGCCGTTCAATCGTGGCTGATTTATCTTTCCCTCTCAATCCCATTCCCCTGCCTTCTCCTTTGACACCCGTACTAATCTCATGTAAGTGTGCACACATTTTACCTGCCATGCTTTGTCCTGTATCTCCTCTCTTTTAGCCTTCTTGCCCCCCTACCCCACCTACAATCAGTCTAAAGAAGGGTCCTGACTCAAAACGTCACCTATCCATGTTCTCCAGAGATACTGCCTGACCTGCTGAGTTACTCCGGCACATTGTGTAATTTTGTGCAAACCAGCATCTGCAGCTCCTTGCTTCTATTATGTGTGTGCAGGCGTGTGTGTGTGCAGGCGTGTGTGTGTGTGTGTGTGTGTGTGTGTGTGTGTGTGTGTGTGTGTGTGTGTGTGTGTGTGTGTGTGTGTGTGTGTGCGTGTGTGCATGCGTATGTGTGTGTGCATGCGTGTGTGTGTGCATGCGTGTGTGTGTGTGTGCGCATGCGTGTGTGTGTGCATGCATGTGTGTGTGCGTGTGTGCTTGCGTGTGTGTGTGTGTGTGTGCACATGCGTGTGTGTGTGTGTGTGTGTGTGTGTGATAGGGAGAATGTGTTTCGAGAGTCAAGTGTATTTTGTTGTCATATACAATAAATATAAATAAACAAAAATAATCATGCATTAAACTAATAATCAGTAATACAATAAATGAACTGATCTCTAATACTGGGTAAGCAGACCATAATAGTGCAAAACTGAAGTCCGCAGTGCAACCAAAGCTCAGTCTGTAGCATATCACAGTTGCTTAGTTAGTGTGTAGTTCAAAGGCCTGATGTTTGTGTGGAAGAAGCTGTTCTTGACCCTGGATTTCAGGCTCCTGTACTTCTTCCTGGTGGTTGGAGAAAGATGAGAGCATGGCCAGTGTGGTGGGTCTTTAATGATATTGACTGTGTGAAATGTGTCTGTCAGTAGGTATGTATTTTAAATGAATTCATTTTCGGGATTCGGAAAGGTTTGTGTCGTCTTCTTGAACTGCTGCAGTTCGTCCAGTGAATGTGGTCCCACATGATCTAATGTTGAGGTAAATCCAAGGTTTAGACCCAATGACAATGAAAGAAAGGCAATATATTTCCAAGTTAGGATTATGCGCAACTTTGAGGGGAACCTGTAGGTGGTGGTGTTCCCCTGCACCAGCTGCCAGTACCATTCTTAAAAATAGAACAGGATAGCATCGGAAAAGGCCCTTCGGCCCACAATGTCCATTCCAAACATGATGCCAATTTAAACAAATCCCCTCAGTCGACACATGATCCATATCTCTCCATTCCCTGAATATCAATATGCCTGTCCAAAAGCCTCTTAAACCCCACTATCATATCTGCCTCACTCACCACCCCTGGCAATGTGTCCCAGGCCCCCACCACCCTCTGTTAAAAGAAATTGCCCCACACATCTCCTTTATACTTTGCCCCTCACATCTTAAACCTATGCAATCTAGTCTTAATTTTGACTTTTCCCCCAACATATTGTGATATACTTCTGCTGGGTCACCCCTCAATCTCCAACGCTCTAGAGAAATAGGGGAAACCATGGGTTTTGGGGGGTGCTGTTGTAGCATCCTTCAGGGGCTGTCCCACTAGCCAATTTTTTCCGGCGTCATATCAGTGTCGCCAAAAGATCTTGAACATTTCAAAATCCAGCAGCGACAAAAAAAATCGTTGTGACACGTTCGAAAAAACACCACGCGTCATACTTCATCACGCTGCATCACGCCGGTCACCGCTATGTCACCGACGCGTCACGGCGCATCACGCTGCGACATTTCTGTGACCTGATACGTCAGTCAATGATGCCAGCAGACGCCGAAAATATTGCCAAGTGGGACAGGCCCTTTATCGAGTAACTGCGGTGCATCTTGCAGATGCCCCACACTGCAACTGCTGTCTTCAGTTTAGCCTTAGTTTCGTTTAGTTTATTGTCAAGCGTACCGAGGTACTTTTTTGTCGCGTGCTTTCCAGTCAGCAGAAAGACTACACATGATTACAATCAAGCCGTCCACAGTGTACAGATACAGGATAACAACAGGATGCTGTCGGAGTAGATGTTTTAAAGAGTGGCGAGATTGCAGATCCGCTTCTGGGACCAACAGACCGCTTCTAGGCACAGAGTCGCTAAGCTTGGGCACCGTCTTGTTATCACGAGGTGTAAGGCAATAATATTTTGCGCAGTTGAAGTGGTATTTGGTTGTGTTTGTGAAGAAAATTTTCGAAGCATTGATTGTCCTTGTGAGGCAAAGATATGATGAACTTTACTATTTCCATCTGTAACAGCCGTTCAGGTAACTGGAGTTGGTGTTCGATGGCAGAAATGACGCCATTCTGCTCCTGAACAACAGACATAGCTTCACTAAAAGCACAATTTAAAATCTATCCCCCCCACCAGGAAAGACAAAGCTATTTCAACTGCTGGACTTGACTTTAAAATCCACGGAGACTTGTCGGAAGTCATATTGTTGGAGGAAAGTGCCTGGGAAGGGAAATATGCGAGAAACTGAGACCTGACAGTCACCCTTGTTTAGGTGGAGACCTAAACTCTAACAGAATAAAATCTGTTTCCTTCCATAACATTTACTGGGCATTTGTCAGCTCTACTGTTGTGGGAAATATGGGGATACAACAGATGAGAAGTATAGTCATGCAGAGTGAGACAAAAGCTGTTTGATGGATAAGAGAGCTGAGGATCTTTGAACTGCCTGCTGATGGAGAGAGCCAACGAGTTCACGATCCTGGGTGTGCATATCTCTGAAGATCTGTCTTGGGCCCAGCATATCGATGCAATCACATACATCATTCATCAATCCATTTACTTCCTTAGATGATTGCAGTATATCTCCAAATAATTTATCAAACTTCTACAAGTGTACGGTAGATAGCATGTTGATTGGTTGCATCATGGCCTGGTTCGGTAACTCAAATGCTCAGGAGAAATGGAAGCTGAAAAATGTATTAGACGCTGCCTGGTCCATCACAGACCCTTCAAAGGGGTCCACAGGAGGCACTGCCTCAAAAAAGCATCTAATATTATCAAAGACCCTTGGCCATGCTCTCATCGTATTACTTCCATCGGGAAGAAGGTACAGGATTCTGAAAACCGCGACCTCCAGGTTCCAGAACAGCTTCTTGCCAGCAACCAACAGGCCCGAGATCCTGCACAACCCTCACCACAAACCTATTCCAGCAATGATCGCCAATGAGGTTTGTTTAATTTGTACTGTATACTTTGGTTTGTATTGTTCTGGTTACGTTACCAATTATTCCTGATTATTGTATATTCATCAGTGCGCTGTTGTGTTAAAAGGGCTGCAAAGCCGCGACAAATATGACTATCATTGTTCCGTTGCTGGTACATATGACGATTAAACACTCCTCTTAATTCAATTGTCTGCATTGAATAATGCAAGAACAACTGGCCCTTCAAAACTGTTGCATTTAGACTAATGTTCCAACCAAGCAGCTTGACCCTCAAGGTTTCCCACTTGACTCTTGACTTGATATGTTCCAAGTTAGAACAGTGACAGTTTCAGAACGGCTTGTTGAAAATAATCTCCCTGAACAAAAGAAAAGCAAAGTGTAATATAAAGGACTGCAGATGCTGGTTTATACCAAAGATAGACACAAAGTGCCGGAGTAACTCAGCGGTCAGGCAGCATCTCTGGAAACCATGAAGGAAAAGAAAAACAAACTTGTCTTTGCCAAGTTGATCATTGCACACACTAACAATGTGATCCAACTTTGTCTTAGGTTTTGTGGCATAGCTTTGTGTGGTGCTCACAGAGTAAATGAATCAATTTTGTTCAATTTTCCTGTATGTACGAGATCAGCAAATGAATGACTGGATGCCCTTTTTGGGGTGTTTGTAGATGAGGACCTGGCGTTTGGTGAATTAAAACCATGCACTTCAGAAATGCCAATGTTGACTTCTCGAGAAAGCAGACCCAATTCATGAATTATGCACAGCTTCACACAGCTCTGACTGTGCGATGGCTCACATTCAAATTTTTGTTTACAAAACTCTATCTGGCATTACATGTCTCGCTGATTTTCAATTCATCTTATAAATATTGTCAATTTAGCTTTCGTTTATGCCTTTTCAATTCGATTTCAATGCTCAGATTTGCTCAGTCTCGCTTCACTGCCTGACTGCCTTGAACATATTCATGGCTTTGTCCCTCCTCTTGCCATGAACCCAGCAGCTATTGAGGAGACCTTGCATTTTGCCTTGTGTGGGTAGAGAGAGGCAACCTGAAGATTCCAAGCCCTTTGACTATTTAGCACCATCCTCCCCGACGTCTGAATTTTATTGTCCAAATTCCTCCGTCTATCTGCTACGTACATATATTTTATTGCTGTCATTGGTAGTATAGGCATGGATTTTTCTTAATTACAACTCACAAGCTTTTCGCTGCGATATGAGGTCATTAAACCATAAAAATGCACAGCGGGACCTCTATTCTAACCCCTTCATTTTGAGCCGGGCTTTGTAAATGTCTTTGAGAATTTTTGAGGTCAAAATCAAAGAATGGTGTCAGTTCTCCTGAGAAAATAAAATTGGTTCATATGGACATCGGAGACAAATTTTAGTTTCTATTTACCAAAATATTCACATCTCATTGCATTCAATTGAACCTTTCACCTGAGAATGTGGTTCATGTAAGTGCTGTGAAGGCAAATCTAAGCAGACCATAGCAAGAGTGCTCCCATCAAATCTATTCAGTGCGAACCTATCAGAATAGCAGTATCAGTTAATTTAAAAATATAAACTATTTTTCTTTGAAAAATGAAAGTAAATCAGCCGTAAAATGCACAATGGATTAAAATGATCAGGTTTCCTCTGGCAATAGTTTTCCACTGAATTATGCATCTGATGCCCTGAAATTGAGCTCTTTAAATATTAGTGCATTAACATTTGAGGCACTCGTATCACATACTTTGTTATTCTGGTGAAGGAGTGACTATTTATTTTACCCGTCAAATGATAACATTAAAATTGTGGTTTGCTTTGTATGAGCTTGTTAAAAATTTCAAACAATCCATTTGTGAAGAAGCATCATCTAATATGATAGCTAAATATGGGAAATGGGAAATACAGCGTTTATTTAGAACTTGTATGATTTACTAATACGACACATTTCACCCACTGAGTTAGTGAGTGACACACCTGATAGAAGTGCATAAAAACATGAGAGGTACAGATAGGATATACAGTCAGACTCTTTACTCCAATGGTAGGATATAGTCAAACCCTTTACTCCAAAGATTAGAGGTCAAAGCTCTAAGGTGAGAGGAGCAAAGTTGAAAGGAGATATGCGGGGACATTTTTTTTTACACACAGAGTGATGGGTGCCTGTAACGTACTGCCAGGGGTCAGTGGCTGAGGTATCTACAACACTACTGTTTAAGAGGCTTTTGGATAGGCACATGGATTTGCAGGGAATGGAAGGATATGGGATCAGGGGGCAGCATGGTGGCGCAGTGGCAGAGTTGCTGCCTTAAGGGCCTGTCCCACCAGCATGCAACTCTATGCGATTAGCGCGACCTAACGTGGTCGCTTGAGCCGTCCGGCGTCGCGGGGCCGGTCCCACTTCGATCGCCGGAGCCGTGCGGAATTGTGCGGAGTTCGTCCCGACATCGCGCGGGGCTCCGAAAAACTGACTATGTTAAAAAATTCCGCGCGACAACGGCTTGTCGGCTCGCAGTCGCCTCGACGCATTACACACCGCCCCGACATCGTGCCTCCGTGAACCTATCTGTAGGTGCCTCCGTGACCCTCTATGTGTGTGGCTCCATGGCCCTGTGTGTGTGTGTGCCTCTGTGCCCCTCTCTGTGTGCCCCTCTCTGTCCTGGCGGACTTACCTTAGACTTCGCTCCAAGTTCGCCTCACTTTGCGCCGCGTTGCGCCACTCACCCGACCTCCGTGCTGCCCCTGCTGCCGGTTTGCTCGCGTTGCCGCATGCAGGCTCATGCTGGTGGGAACGGCCCTGTACAGGGGATCACCCGACCTTCGCGCGGCCCCCGCTTCTAGTTTGATCGCGTTCATCGCATAGAGTTGCATGCTTGTAGGACAGGCCGTTTACAGCGCTGGAGACCCGAGTTCGATGCTGACTACGGGTGCTGTCTGTACGGAGTTTGTACATTCTCCCCAAGACATGCGTGGGTTTTCTCCGGGTGCTCCGGCTTCCTTCCACACTCCACAGACGTACAGGCTTGTAGGTTAATTGGCTTGGTAAAATTGTAAATTGTCCCTAGTGTTAGTGTAAGTGGATTGTTGGTGGGCACAGACTCGGTGGGTTAAAGGGCCTGTTTCTGCACTGTATCTATAAACTGAACTAAACTAAATGTGCACGCAGAGATGAGTTTAACTTGGAATCACGTTTGGCACAGATATTGTGGGCCGTTCCTGTTCCTTTGCTGTACTGATCCAAATGTTTTTTGTTCGTAAGGGAAATAAACATACTGTTGATATCAGGCTAGTCCAGATATGCCATTGTTGATGAGAGACCCTTTCACTGCTCTGCCTCTGTGATTGCTGCTGCTGCCCTGCTCTTTGAGCATGTTCTGACCCAGACTCGCTATTACAGCCACCTGCCCGTCCGCAGCACTTGCTGCCTATCACTTGCCGGGCTTTGCCCCACCCCACCTCTTTCCCCTCTTCCTCCCATCTACTCCCATCAGTCTGAGGAAAGGTCTCGACCCAAAACGTCACCCATTCCTTCCCTCCAGCTGCCTGTCCCACTGAGTTACTCCAGCATTTTGTGTCTACAGTCTGAAGAAGGGTCCTGTCCTGAGGCAAAACATCGTCTGTCCATTCCCTCCACCGATGCAGGCTTACCTGTTGAGTTCGTCCAGCACTTTGTGTTTTGCTGAACAAATTCTTGCAATGGTCAGCTCTCTGTTTCTAAGAGTTGTCTAGGATATATTTCATTTATTTCCTTACGCTTGGATGCACCACCAAAAAGGAATTACTGAGGATCTAAATTGTTCTGTTTTGTTAATCTTTAATTTCACAAATCAGTTGCTCGAATAGAGCGAATGAGTGCTGCTCTGCTGACGAGCAGCCCAGTTAACTGTTCTCTGCAGATCGGAGATTTGCAAGATTCCCGGGCAGGCCAGCAGACAAGGAAATTAACACCTGGTGAATTTGGCTCCTTCTATATACATTGGACAGTCTCAGATTCCCAGCAGAGACTCTGCTAACTCCGACCAAGCCATTAGTTGAAACCCATTTGAACTCAAGCTGGAATGCAGAAAATGGGGTGGGGCAGATGCTGAAAACTGAACTATTTTATGTTGGTCTTCATTGGAAGAAAACACAAAAAAATCCTGCCAGAGGTTTTGGAGAACCAAGGGTGCAGTGAGAATGATGAAGGAACCAGTTAAAAATGAGCATCAGAGCACTTGGTGAACTTAAAGGTCCACAGTGCCATTGAGCAACATCTCAGAATTATGAAATGGGTTGCAGAAGAAATAGAACATAAAACACAGTCTCCGGGCCTTCAGCCCACAATGTCCATGCAGCACACGAGGCCGGGTTAAACTCAGTTTAAGTTTTGTTTATTCTTGTCACGTGCAATTGGGTATGAGGTACAATATTCAGTCTCCTTTGCCTTCTTCCTGATTGTAGCAGTGGAATAAGAATGTGGCCAGGGTGGTGTGGGCTTCTGATGATGCTGGCTGTCTTTTTGAGGCAGAGACTCCTGTAGATCGCTTCAATGGTGGGGAAGTCATTACCCGTGATGGGCTGGGCAGTGTTCACCACTTTTTGCGATCTCCTTCGTTCAAAGACTTTGATCAGGTCAGAGTCAGCATTGAAGGCTCTTTGAATGGAGTAGCCAGCTGGAGACTTTCTCAAGGGAAGAAAGGCAGGAAGGCAGAAAGCATATGAAGTGTGTTCAAGGAAAGAGAGAAAAATAAATTTGTTGTACCAATCGAATTACATGAATGGTTTGCTGTTAGTGACTTTTGCACAGAACATGAACCTGATGTAATGCCTTGATTTGAGGCAGTGGTGTGATCAAAGCAGTTTCATAGTTGATTGCTTAATGACAAAAAATACTTTTCCAGCCCTATACCCAGAGATATTTGTCCCTCTATTGAACCGGTGATAGTGTTTAGAGGATTTATTCCCCATTAGTCCTCACTTTAACAATGTTCCTTTTCACCACCTGTTCTGTTGGGAGGGAGAGGTCACAGCAACAGTGACTGCATTTCAAAAGGACTTTACAGTAGTTGGCAATGTCCTGAGGTTGTGAAATTTCATATTTTTATCTTTTACATACGGCAACGAACGATACCATTCATCATAGAAACATAGAAAATAGGAAGAAGTCGGCCATTCGGCACTTCGAGCCAGCACCGCCATTCAATATCAACGTGGCTGATCATCCAAAATCAGTACCCGGTTTCTGCATTCTCCCCATCTCCATTGATTCGGTTAGCCCTAAGAGCTAACTCTCTCCTGAAACATCCAGTGAATTCGCATCCGCTGCCTCCTGTGGCAGAGAATTCCCACGGATTTACAACTCTTTGGGTGAAAAAGTGTTTTTTCTTCATCTCAGTCCTACCCCTTATTCTTAAACTGTGACCCCTGGTTCTGGACTCCCCCAACATCGGGATCATTTTTCCTACATCTTGCCTGTCCAATAATTTAAGAATTATTTTAAGAATTTAAGAATGTTATATGTTTCTATAAGATCCCCTCTCATCCTTCTAAATTCCAGTGAATATAAGCCCAGTCAACCCATTCTTTCATCATATGTCAGTCCCGCCATCCCCAGAATTAAGCTGGTGAACCTATGCTGCAGTCCCTCAAAGCAACATATCTCATCCTGTGAGTTTGTACCAAATCTCAGCGTAATCCCAATCCTCCACATATTTCCTTGTAATCGCTTCTTCCCCTGATTACCCTACCGTGATGCAGTTGGTAAAGCTTCTGCCTCACAGCGTCAGAGACCCAAGTTCAATCCTTAACTCGCATGCTGTCTGTGTGGAGTTTGAACGTTCTCCCTGTGACCATGTGGGCTTCTTCAGGGTGCTCCAGTCTCCTGGCTTGCTATTCCCTTCTGCTTCAGATCACCACTACCCTCAATTTCCTGATTACAAAAATGAATTATTTAAATACTTCCAATGACCAAGCCTATCTTTGCATTGTTGTATCATACATCTATATAACTAAAAGTCTCATCTTGACCACTTCCTGTCTGTGCTGTATATTGATTTTAGAAAAAAACTAATATCAGCTAATTGGTCCTCTCACCTATCAATCACCATGATGAAGGTAACACCCTTTCCAGGGGGGGGGGGCGAGGGTGCAGGACTATAAAACCCTGGATGCCTGGACGTGACTCAATCACTCTGGAAGATCATGAGGGAGAGTCCATACACGGGGGGGGGGGGGGGGGTGCAGGACTATGAAACCCTGGATGCCTGGACGTGACTCAGTCACTCTGGAAGATCATGAGGGAGAGTCCACAACTGTGATTCTATGCTGTGAATCATCAACTGGACTGTGAGTCTGCAAAGTACTTGCAATAAATGATTTGGTAGCCCTTAATGACAATGTAATGAGTTGTTTGGCAATTTGGTGTCCTGCACTCTGCTTGAAATGCTGTGAAATTAAGTTTGGTGGCCTGCACCCTGCTTGAAATGGAATTTCAAGGAATAGCCGTGAGTGAACTGCCAGCCCACCAGCCGTGAGTGACTGAGCTGCCAACCCTGAGTGACTGAGCTGCCAGCCCACCAGGCCCGAGTGACTGAGCTGCCAGCCCTGAGTGGCTGAACTGCCACCCACCAGGCCTGAGTGACTGAGCTGCTAGCCCATGAATCCATTTGGCCCACAATGTCCATACTAGCCCTCTCAAAACCAGTCCCTTCGGCCCAAAATACCCATACTAACGCTCCAGAAAGCACCCCACTGGCCACCAATATTGGAATTGGTAGAGAGGTGGAATATTGTGTTGGGTGACCAGCCCTCCCGTGTGACCATGTCGATTTCTCGTGTGACTTAGTCTATTTCCGTTAAAGGTACCATTGTTGTAACATTCATACATGTTAATTTTTTCGTTTTATTTGTTTTTCATTTTAGAGATACAGGCCCTTGAACTTGGAGTGAGCTTGATCCTGGGGCAGTGTAGCTGATTTCCTGCTTGCCTTGTGGTTTAGCACCTTAGTGGGACGTGTGTTGAGCTGAGGCTCAATATCACAGTGAGGAAGTGTGAAGGTATTGAGGCCATCCAACCAAGGAAAAGGCAGGGTTACACAAAAAGCTGGAGAAACTCAGCGGGTGCAGCAGCATCTAAGGAGTGAAGGAGATAGGCGACGTTTCGGGTCGAGACCCTTCTTCAGTCTGAAGAAGGGTCTCGACCCGAAACGTCGCCTATCTCCTTCACTCCTTAGATGCTGCTGCACCCGCTGAGTTTCTCCAGCTTTTTGTGTAACCCTCGATTCTCCAGCATCTGCAGTTCCTTCTTTAACAAGGAAAAGGCAGGATGGATATAGTGATTAATGTCTTCACTTCACCAGATGTAGGACCATTGGTTTCACACAATGTTTCTTTGTGTCACAGGTTATGGGGACCAGGCAGGAGAATGGGGTTGAAAGGGAAAGATAGAGCAGCTATGATTGTACGGTGGAGAAGATTTGATGGGTTGAATGTCCTAATTCTGCTCCTATAACGTATGAACTTATGAACTAAACTTTCTGCATCCATTAGTTTCTGGAGATTTATGCATTCTGTACCTGCTCCCTCACCCAGACCCACATCTCCCTCAGAACCCTGACTTAATTAAACCCTGGTGCTAAGCAACTCTAAAGCAATATTTTTCTTCAGTCTATGATGGTTCAATTGCTTTTAAAAAAAAATCAAGAATTTCAAATGTGACAAATAAAAAACCTCTTCAAAAATTAATAGTGATCTACATGTCAATATTTGGATTGTCTTTGAATCATCTTTATTAAACTTAAGCAATGATGTATTGAAGGCCATAAATATGCTTAAAATCCATTAAGGAGTCCAAATAAAAGAGAAGCATGTTGTAGAGCTATTGGATGATGTCATAGTGTCATTTTAATTCTCAGCTGTGAATAAGATTGCTGGACTTATGACCCTGTCATTGGAAAACTAGGAGGAGACTATGTTTATTTAGTTTATTTTATTGTCCCGTGTACCGAAGTGAAAAGCTTTTTGTTGAGTGCTAACCAGTCAGCGGAAAGACAATACATGATTACAACCGAGCCATCGACAGTGTGCAAATCCATGATAAAGGAAATAACGTGAGTAATAGTTAGTGCTAAATGAAGCCAGTAAAGTCCGATCAAAAATAGTTTGAGGTAATAATCCAGGATCTTGCAATAATCCTGGAAATAATCCAGCTCTCTCAGAGGCCCTTACACAAATTACAGATCACTTGATCCCAATCTGAGATGAGCAGATTGTGTATATAGACACAAAATTCTTGAGTAACTCAACGGGACAGGCAGCATCTCTGTCGAGAAGGAATGGGTGATTCTTCAGTCTGAAGAAGGATCTCGACCCAAAACGTTACCCATTTCTTCTCTCCAGAGATGCTGCCTGTCCCGCTGAGTTACTCCAGCATTTTGTGTCTATCTGTGATTTAAACCAGCATCTGCAGTTCCTTTCTACACAAGCAGATAGTACCTGGTAATCTGACATTTATCTTACAACAACCAACAGATGCAGTTGCTCTGGTTTGTGATTTTTCAGACACACTAGAGATTGCTGATGTTGGAATTTTGAACAAATTGCAAAGTGCTGGAGAACTCAACGAGTAAGGCTGCATCTGTGGAATGGACAGATGATGTTTTAGACAAACCCATCTTCAGACAGGGTCTATAGAAAGATTTTGTTTAGAAATACAGAATGGAAATGGGCCATGCCACCATGCATCACTTGTTCATCACTAGTTCTCTGTTATCCCACTTTCTCATCCGCTCCCTACACATTAAGGGCAATTTTACAGAAGCCAATTAACTTACAAACCCACATCTCTTTGGGACGTGTGAGGAATCAGGAGCTCATGGAGAACATGCAAACTCCACACAGACAGCACCTGAAGATCATGATTGAACCCTGTATCTGGGCATCTGAACCCTATATTGTGAGGCAGCAGCTCCACCTGTTCCACCACTGTGTCACCCTGACCTGAAACGTGGTTTATCCATTTCCTCCTTAGATGCTGCCTGACTGTCCAGCACTTTGTTTTATTTTTACCATTTATTTATTTATTACCTGTGCGATTTTGTTAGAAACATAGAAACATAGAAATTAGGTGCAAGAGTAGGCCATTCGACCCTTCGAGCCTGCACCGCCATTCAATATGATCATGGCTGATCATCCAACTCAGTATCCCGTACCTGCCTTCTCTCCATACCCTCTGGTCCCCTTAGCCACAAGGGCCACATCTAACTCCCTCTTAAATATAGCCAATGAACTGGCCTCAACTACCCTCTGTGGCAGAGAGTTCCAGAGAACCACCACTCTCTGTGTGAAAAAATTCCTTCTCATCTCGGTCCTAAAGGATTTCCCCTTATCCTTAAGCTGTGACCCCTTGTCCTGGACCTCCCCAACATCGGGAACAATCTTCCTGCATCTAGCCTGTTCAACCCCTTAAGAATCTTGTAAGTTTCTATAAGATCCCCTCTCAATCTCCTAAATTCTAGAGAGTATAAACCGAGTCTATGCAGTCTTTGTTCATAAGACAGTCCTGACATCCCAGGAATCAGTCTGGTGAACCTTTGCTGCACTCCCTCTATGGCAATAATGTCCTTCCTCAGATTTGGAGACCAGAACTGTACGCAATACTCCAGGTGTGGCCTCACCAAGATCCTATACAACTGAAGTAGAACCTCCCTGCTCCTATACTCAAATCCTTTTGCTATGAAAGCTAACATACCATTGGCTTTCTTCACTGCCTGCTGTACCTGCATGCCTACTTTCAATGACTGGTGTACCATGACACCCAGGTCGCGCTGCATCTCCCCTTTTCCTAATTGGCCACCATTTAGATAGTAGTCGGTTTTACTATTTTTGCCACCAAAGTGGATAACCTCACATTTATCCACATTATACTGCATCTGCCAAACATTTGCCCACTCACCCAGCCTATCCAAGTCACCTTGCATTCTCCTAGCATCCTCCTCACAGCTAACACTGCCCCCCAGCTTAGTGCCATCCACAAACTTGGAGATATTGCCTTCAATTCCCTCATCCAGATCATTTATGTATATTGTAAATAGCTGGGGTCCCAGCACTGGCCTTGCGGTACCCCACTAGTCACTGCCTGCCATTGTGAAAACGACCCGTTTACTCCTGTGTGCTGTTGTTATGTGCTTTTCCTTGTAAAGTCTTTGAATTTAACATGAATCCACATGTTATTTCTGAAGAGCACGATTAAAACATAAAAACACCTTTTATAATGACTGACACATTTAAAATAACCTTTGTTAATGTTTCCACACACTAGAGTTTATAGTTCTAGATTTGCCAAATACAGTCTGGTGAAGAAATAGGTTCACAACTGAGACAGTTGTATTTTCACAAAAATAAGTTAATCTTTGTGGGAAACATGTTGATTGCTTTCTTTGGACTAGAGAACGGTGAAGATTGCACATTTTCTCTGGGACAAATGCATCATCGACTGTCAGTGAGGATTCTGCAAATATATTTTTCGTTGGGCTTGGAATTTTAAACATTCTAAATTTGAAGCCATATTTGCAAATTTGCTTGTCCATCTGCCCTCTAATTATTTCTCTGTCGGTGTGTCCCAGAGGAATTAGCATTACGCATTAAAAGATTGTGGTTAATAATCCTTGCATGAAACCGTGCTGGGAGGCAGCCTTATCTAGCACATCACCTGAAGTGAGTCCCAAATGTTGTCACAGATTGGATTCAGTTTACATTTTGTCTTTAAATTTAGCTAATGCACCTGTGACAAGATTTTACCAATGTTTTCACCTCAAAGATTTATGACTAAGCAGTCACAACATGCTGGAGTAGCCTAGCGGGTCAGGCAGCATCTTTGGAGAAGGTGGACAGGTGATGTTTCGGGTCGGGACTTTTTGGGAAGGCTCCTGACCCAAAATGTCACCTATCCATATTCACCAGAGATGTTGCCTGACCCGCTGAGCTACTCCAGTATCTTTGTGTCCTTTTGTGTAAACCAGCATTGCCATTTCCTTGTCAGAGTGAGGCTAAATGCAAATTGGAGGAACAGCATCTCATATTTTGCTTGGGCAGCTTACAACCAAGGGGAAATATGTAGGAAGGAACTGCAGATTTTGGTATAAACCGAGGATAGACACAAATTGCATGAGTGACTCAGTGGGACAGGCAGCATCTGTGGAGGGAAGGAACGGGCGACGTTTCGGGTCGAGCCCCTTCTTCAGACAGATGTACATTTTGGGTCGAGACCCTTCTTCAGACTGAACGAGGGTCTTGACCCTTAACATCACCAATTCCTTTGCTTCAGAAATGCTGCCTGTTCAGCTGAGTTACTCCAGCATTTTGTGTCTATCTACAGTTTCCTTGTATCTACATAACTAAATAATGTTGCTCCAATGATAGGCCAACTATAATTTCTTTTAATACGTTGCGAAGGACAACCAAGAGTTGATTTATCTGAGGAACCATCAGATGAGGGGACGATTATTGTCCTCACCTCTGTGTTTCCATCCAAGACCACATGTGTTCCTACACTTTAGACTTTAGACCTACAGCACGGAAACAGGCTCCTCAGCCCACCGAGTCCACGCCGGCCAATGATCAACCTGTACACTAGCACTATCCTACACGCTAGGGATAATTTGCAATTTTATAGGCGCCAATTAACCTACAAACCTGTACGCCTTTGGAGTGTAGGAGGAAACCAGGCCACCTGGTGAAAACCCACACAGTCACAGGGAGAATGTGAAAACTCCATCCAGACAACACCCATTATCAGGACTGTAAATGACTTTTAGACTCAGTATGTGATTCAAATACATCTTTAATCAGCACTGAAACTTAACAGCATGGAGGATGATTAGTTGTCAGTACATCCTGGATGCTCCAACTGCCGGTGCTGGGAAACCAGTGTTAGTATAAGTATTACAGTAGGGTGGAGTTAGAGATGCTGGCTGGTGTGTGATTGGTTAACATGCAACATCAATCTACAAGGACGAACCCAGGTCTCTAGCGCAGTAGGGCAGCAACTCTACTGCTGCGCCACCGTGCCGTCCCAGAGGACCATTTCTCCTCACTCACAACCTGGAACGTGTTGGCGATTTCCAAGTGAATAATTAGCTATGTTTTCTCATCATGACAACTGCTACAACTTTAATACTGTTTCACATCATTCATGAAGAAACATCTGAGTTCCATCACCAGCCTGACTTAATCTAATCTAATACCCAGGAGCCAAGGATACCACAGAGAGTGGTAGACACTGTCCAGTCCATCTGGGGTACTGACCACCCCACCATTGAAAGGATCTGTAGGAAGGGCTGCCCCAAAATGACAGCCAATATCATCAAAGACCCA
The DNA here is from genome assembly GCA_963514005.1 of Raja brachyura. The sequence goes on along the minus strand of OY740806.1, from coordinate 28,108,379 downwards.
CACCACTCTGACCACGATCCCATCTCGCTACTACCATCGGGAGGAAGGTACAGGAGTCCGAAAACCATGACCTCTAGTTTCAAGAACAGCTTCTTCCAGGCAACAATTGGGTTCTTGAACACTGCACAACACTAACCTCAGTAACTATGGACGATGGCTTTGGTTCCAGTATGGATTTTGTCTTTTGGATTATTATGGTTATTAATTTATTGTATTTCTCAAATGATACAAAAAGATACAATAATAACAAATTTCCAAGGGTCCCTCCAGCACTTTGTGTTTTGCTCAAGACTGCAGCATCTGCACTTTATTGCATCTCTGAACACAGAGACTCCATTTTCTGAGGAGCATTAGCAAGTTTGATGAGCTTTTAATGACATTGACTAATTTCACGGCCATCGTTTCTACTGCTGCCTGTCCACCAAAATTAAGGACCTCTCCATTGGAGGTACATGCTATCGGTTACTGAGTGAAATAATGATGTTAGAGTTGGCAGTCAGAAAGATTTTGTGCTGTTAATGCTCCCGCTATGGTTTTTTCCACCATTACTGATTTCAGACTGTCATTTCCAGATTATTTAATTAACTAAATTAAAATTCCCCACCTGTAACAATGCGATGTAAAGCATTTCTGGATCACTAGTCCAGCTTTCTGGATTACTAGTCCAGTAACACAGCATCAATTCCGCTGCATCTTCAAGCTTACATATCTCCATACGTGTTTAACAGCGTGGAATATTATTGAAGGCAGTGGACATAAAATCATAGCCGAGTCAATTATAAGCATTTGGGGTGAGGCAATTATCTGCAGTCATGCTTCATCTTCCTGACTGTAATGTAACGCATTATAACTAGTCTGTACACTGTCAGTCAATTGATGGCAGTACAATAGAAGCTGGTTTCTCGATATTTAAGGGAATATGTTATCTGAAATTATTGTTCCTTGTCGCTCAAATTTACATGGAAATTCCATTTGCAATAACTGACGAGCTCCACTTCATCTGGGCATGAATTCTAGCAGCCTCCGATACTTCCCACGTTAATCTGAATGGATATAAGTGTGATCCAGATTGACAAAATGTGGCGTAAAGTTATGTTTCAAACTGACCTCTTTTCTTGCAACGGGGTCCCGACTAGAAACAATGTCTATCTGTTTCCCTCTATGGATGCAGACTCTATAGAGTCTGAAGAAGGGTTCTGAACCAAAACGTCACCTAATCCTTTTCTCCAGAAATGCTACCCGACTTACTCAACTGAGTTACTCCAGCAATTTGTGTCTATCCTCTATATTGAGTGTGGCGCGGTAGCGCAGCGGTAGAGTTGCTGCCTTACAGCGTTTGCAGCGCCGGAGACCCGGGTTCTATTCCGACTACGGGTGCTGTCTGTATGGAGTTTGTATGTTCTCCTCGTGACCTGTGTGGGTTTTCTTCGAGATCTTCGGTTTCCTCCCACACCCCAAAGATGTACAGGTATGTAGGTTAATTGGCTTGGTATAAGTGTAAATTGTCCCTAGTGTGTGTGTGAAGATGTGGGGATCGCTGTTTGGCGCAGCTAAAAGATGCTGCATGACCCGCTGAGTTCCACTATTAGCTAGTGTTTTATTGAAGATTCCAGCATCTGTAGGTCCTTGTGTCTCGTCTTTTGCAAATGGTTTTGAAGTTAGGCTAAGGTTTGCAAATAAGGAAGATAACTCTGCGCCCAAGGGATTGATGCAGTCGCAAAGAAAGCTCACCAACATCTGTGGGCAGAGCAGTGGTGCAGTGGTAGAGTTGCCAGCACCAGAGACCCAGGTTCCATTCTGACGACAGGTTCTGTCTGTATGAAGTTTGTACTTTCTCCCTGTGTTTGCATGGGTTTTCTCCGGGTGCTCCCGTTTCCACCCACACTCCAAAGACATACAGGTTTTATAGATTAATTGGCTTCAGTAAAAATTGTAAAGAAAAATTATAAATTGTCCTTAGTGTGTAAGATAGTGCTATGATATTTGGTTAGTGCGGACTCGGTGGGCCGAAGGGGCTGTTCCTGTGCTGCATCTCTAAAGGCTAAAAGATTACTCCTCGTTATCTCTACTTCCTTAGAAGACAGATGAGTTTTATTATGTTAATAAATACTCTTCTTAAATGTTTGCAGATGTAGGGTAGAGAGCTGGTTGAATCACGGCCTGGTTCTGCAAATCGAAAGCCCAGGATAAAGGAGAATACAGAGAGTGGTGAATTCTGCTGGTCATAATGGGTACTGACCTCCCCACTATCGAAGGAATCTATAGAAGGTGCGACCTCAAAAAGCCGCCAGCATCAGCAAAGATTGACATCATCCTGGCCATGCTCTCATTTCCGCTGCTACCTGAAAACCGTGACCTCCAGGTTCAAGGACAGCTTCTTCCTAGCAACCATCAGACTCTCGAACACTGCATAACGCTAACCTCAACAACTGTGATCTTCTATGGACTGTGTTTTTGGTTGCACAACGGATTTTGGTTTTGCACCATTTTGGTTACCTGATATTGCAGTTATTAATTTATTGTTTTATTGATTATTATATATATATATATTTGTTGTGCATTAATGCAATTACAGGCCCGTTATGCTGCAGCAAGTAAGATTTTCTTTGTACTGCCGTAGGTACATATGACAATTGAATACTCTTGACTATTGAAATTCAACAAGGGACATTTTCCTTCATTTATCATAGTCAGGAAGCAGCCAAATCTCTACTCTGGGAACTGATTTTGATCAGAACACTCAGCTAGCAAGCTGCACCAAAGTGCTGCAATCAGTTTTGTTAAGTGGGCACTTATGCTATAAACCCAATGAACAGAAAGCATGTTCTGCGCCCGACTCCTGCAGTCACGTTGCACAGAGTGGTCATCTGCAAACATGCGAGAACTCGCCTAATAGACATTTAGAAACGGGATTAGGAGGAATTTCATTAGTCAGAGGGTGGTGAATCTATGGAATTCATTGGCACAGATGGCCGTGAAGACCATTGGCGGTCAAGCGATATTTTTAAGGCGGAGATTGACAGATTCTTGATTAGTACGGGTGTCAGGGGTTATGGGGAGAAGACAGGAGAATGGGGTTGGGAGGGAAAAATAGATCAGCCATAATTGAATGGAGGAGTAGACTTGATGGGCCAAATGGCCCAATCCTGTTCCTATGACTTGTGAAATTATGATCTTATGACTCATTGTAGTTTTCCGATGGCAGAGGAGGATCAGGGAAGCTTGGAGCCTCTCACACTTTGGCACATTTGGTGTGACGTGGCACCATTAGACTGAAGAAGTGTCTCGACCCGAAAAGTCACCCATTCCTTCTCTCCAGTGATGCTGCTTGTCCCGCTGAGTTGCTCCAGAGTTTTGTGTCTCTTTTCGGTTTAAACCAGCATTTGCTGTTCCTTCCACACCATTAATCCCATGGCTGTTTACAAATATTTGTAAACCATCCTATGATGCAGTGAGTCCAATATTTCAGAGTGTTCTCTGATAGAGTTCAAGTAGCTGAAGTTTGGAAGGGAACATAGTGAATATGAGTGTTACCTTTATTCATTTTCTTGATGAGTATATTCTGGCATAAATCGCAAATTCTTTATTTGATTTAAAAGCAAATTTCTCCACTTTATGAGCCTACGCTCAACAGAACAATTGTGCAAAAATAGTTGCCAGATTGCTTATTTATTGTATTTTCATTGCATTTTTAATTGATATATTTTAATCTGTGTGTTATTGTGTTAACCGGCCTGCAATGCTGCAGCGAGTAAGAATTTCATTGTTCGGTTGCAGTACATATAACAATGAGACACTCCTGACTGTATTAGATTGACTCCATCAAACAAAGCAAGAACAGCTCGTCCTTCAAACCTACTACATTTAGACACATTTTCCAACCAAGCACCTTGACACTCGCAGCTTCCCACTTGACTCTTGATGTGAAATGTTCCAAGTTGGAACAGTAACTTGATGAAATAGTAAGTTAGTTTAGTTGAATGTCACGTGTACCGAACTACAGTGAAAAGCTTTTTTATTGCAGGCTATCTAGCAGGAAGAAAGACTATACATGATTCCAATCAAGCTGTCCACAGTGTACAGATACAGGATAGAGGGAATAAGTTTAGTGCAAGGTAAAGTCCAGTAAAGTCTGATTAAAGATGGTCCGAGATCTCTATTGAGGTAGATGGGAGGTCCGTGCCCCTCTCAAGCTGGTGAGAGGAGAGTACAATAGCCTGACAACAGCTGCCCCCGAATCTGGAAGTGTGCGTTTTCACAGTTATGTACCTCTTGCCTGATGGAAGAGGAGAAAAGAGGGAGTAACTGGGAGAATGAAGACTTGCCAGAGAAGAGGAGCTTAATATTCTTCAGGCAGAAGAAATGTTAAATACTGGAATTATCAATGTGAAAACAATGGACTGTCATCTTTAAATGTGGGCACTGCCAGATCGACGTAAATTGTTTCCAAGGCTCTTGCTATACACAAGGGAGGAAACAGCCAGACTACAGCTATCATTTTCCAATCCACTTTGACGACAGGCATGTACTAGAGGCCTGGAACGTGGCTAATGAGGTATGGTTGCCTGAAAGGAATTAAAGGATGGATTGAGTAATTACAGGCAGAACCAGAGGTCCTGGAGGAGTACTTGAAGAATCACAATCCACAGCCTGAAATCTGGGAAGGATTAAATTAAATGCTACCTCTTTTGGCCGACATTGAGACATTGGGCCCAATAACCTCTCAATAATTCTTCAGTGATTCTGTGACAAACGTGACTCAGTCACTTAAAAAAAAGCATATTTAAACCTAGCAGGAATCTTTCATGTAAGAAAAGATTAAGCACGTGTGCTGATCTGCGTTGGAGAATCAGCTTAGCGGGCGTTCGTTTTTTTGCACAAAGCTACACTTTCCCTGGGACCTGTTACTATTTGAGTGCATGTGTGCACATAATTATGGTCGAGAATCTGCCTCACAGTTCAGGCGTATTGAGTCAGTGTGGGAACTGTTGGTTTGAAGAGCACACGCATCGCTTCAGGCAGTCACGGTGGCACACTACCAGCTGGGAAAAGGAAGTAATTTTACCGTCAGATTTGCTTGACTGTGAGCAGAGTTTGGGGCCAGGGCACCTGCGAGTTTCATAGCAAGCGAGCGATTAAAATTTTCAATGCTTTCAAACAGGATTGAGCGCAGATTTCAGGAAGAAAATAAAACCCCTGGAAAGCTACCACGGCAGCGAGCAACAGACTAGTAGCAAAATTATCTGCTGTTATAGACAATGGACAATAGGCAACAGGTACAGGAGGAGGCCATTTGGCCCATCGAGCCAGCACCGCCATTCAATGTGATCATGGCTGATCATCCCCAATCAGTTCCCCGTTCCTGCCTTCTCCCATTATCCTCTGACTCCATTATTTTTAAGAGCCCTATCTAGCTCTCTCTTGAAAGTATTCAGAGAGCCCGCCTCCACCGCCCTCTGAGGCAGAGAATTCCACACTCACCACTCTCTGTGAGAAAAAGTGTTTCCTCATCTCCGTTCTAAATGACTTACTCCTTATTCTTAAACTGTGGCCCCTGGTTCTGGACTCTCCCAAAATTGGGACCATGTTTCTTGCCTCTAACGTGTCCAAACCCTTAACAATCTTATATGTTTCCATGAGATCCCCTCTCATACTTCTAAACTCCAGAGTGTTGGTCAGGTTTGTTGTAGAAAACCAGGCCAGACATTTGAGTGATCAGTAAACTGTAAGGACATTTTTCAAAGCTTGCTCTGGTGTTGAAACTTCGATATTATTTGGCCGGGCTGTCTGAGACGTCTTCATCCATCTGTACTTTGTGAATATCAAAGGATTTCTGACCATTTCCTCAAGCCAGAGTAATGTCTGTAAACTTCTATTTTAACCCCACATTGAATATGTCCTTATACAAGCAACCATTTTACACAACAAGGGACCCGCAAGTCCATTCATATGATGAGCGTGCAATGCAAGTTTGTATGTATAAAGATGAAGATAGACACAAAATGCTGGAGTAACTCAGCGGGACAGGCAGCATCTCTGGAGACTTATCCATGGACCATGAACCCACAAACGAGCACCAGACCTTAAAACTCTGCAGTCTTTAGGTAGGAATCTAGGTATATATATATTCCTACCTAGATAAGTATCCTAGATGTTTGTCTAGTTTTGTTTAGACCACAGCATGGAACCAGGCTCTTCGGCCCACCGAGTCCACACCAACTAACAATCCTGTACCATCCTACACAGTAGGGACAATTTACAATTTTTACTGAAACCAATTAACCTGACGTCTTTGGAATGTTGGAGGAAACCGGAGCAACCGGGGAAAACCCACACACTCACAGGGAGAACGAACAAACTACGTATGGACAGCACCCGTGGTCAGGATCGAACCTGGGTCTCTGGCGCTGCAAGATAGCAGCTCTACCGCTGCGCCAACGTGATTGAACCTTCCAGCACCACAGAGCCTCTCCATCATCTACTAGTTAGCAATATGATGGGATTCTCTCTGCTTGGCTAGATGAGTCCAGCTTCCAAACTCAAGAAGCCCAAACTCCAACCTCATTTTCCCATCGTCCACACTTTCTGCCTTCTGGCACCTAGTTAATCTCTGAGTCATGAGAGGGTTCATGATTTCAGTTCCGTGATTTACCAAGTAACTTTGGAAAAAGGGATGATCTTTTGAAATCCCGTCAACACCCTAGGCCAGTGAATCCTGATTTTTAAATCTTAGTTCAAACTGCAAAGGAGATGAGGGAAACTTCACCTAATCACCCAGACCAGGGGCAGCTTAGTAACTAATCGCATCAAGACATGTCGACGACGCATCAAAGCTTCATTTTCAGAGCAACGTTGTGATAACAGCAACTATGGGCAATTAATTTTGTTTACACAAGATAGTGCTGTAAAAATTAATTGTGTGGAAATTGTGCGCATTTTGTTAAATAACATCCAAATTGCCAATGTTCAACCATATAGTTATTTTTTTGCGTTGGGTGTAGGGTTCATTAGTTTATCTGAAAACTCTCTGTGGTATCCTTGACAACCTCAGTGATTTATTTTTGTTGGAAAGCAGTATGGGGCAGGACATGTTGCTGAGACGTGTCAGCAGGGGACTGGGGAGCAAGTGGAAGCTGGAGTTCACATGCGTAATGATCAGAGCTATACTGAGGGGGCTTGTGTCCTGTGGGGTCTCTCTGGTTAAGATATCTTTATAGAGGCTTTTATCTCGACAGGAGTTCCCCCAACATTTTGCAGTCCATGAATTAGTCTCAATTGTAATGTAGAAACCATGGCAACCAATTAGCACACAGCAACATCCTGTGTGATTAGTAAAATATCACCTCTTAGTTATTTTCCTTTAATGTTAGTTGAACGGTGGATTGAAGTTCATGTGTGATAGGAGCAGAATTACCTCATTTGACCCATCAAGTCTACTCTGTCATTCATTCATGGGTGACCTATTTTTCCCTCGTAACCCCCTTCTCCCCATAACCCCTGGCACCCATATTAATCAAGAAATCATCTATCTCTGCCTTAAAAATATCAATTGACGGCCTCCACAGGCTTCTGTGGGAATTAATTCCTCAGATTCACCATCCTCTGACTAAAGATATTGGCAAAGGCACAATATATAACGTTGGTGTTCTGCTTCAGGGGTTTGCCGCCGGATCAGGCAGCCCCAGCAAGTCAAAGGTGAGAATTTGCTCACTTTTTTCATATCACAACTTGGTTTGGCAACAGCTCTGCTCAAGACCTGAGGAACTAACTGCAGAGAGCTGTAGACGCTGCACAGTCCATCACACAAACCAACTTCCCCCACTCACCATCGACCACCTACGCCTCACGCTGCCTCAGGAAAGCAGTCGACATAAACAAGGGCCACCCAGGCTATTCCCTCTTCTCCCCTCTCCCGTCAGGCAGAAAACACAAAATCTTGAAAGCATGTAACACCAGATTCAGGAACAGCTTCTTCCCCGCTATATTAAACTCTTGAAGATAGACACAAAATGCAGCATTTTGCATCCATCTTCAGTGTAAACCAGCACCTGCAGTTCCTTCCTACTTATTAAATTCTCGAATGGACCTCTCACATGCTAAGGAGGAATTTCCCCGATCTTCCACTCAACCTCGTTGCGGCCATTGCACTTTTTTATCTGCACTTTCTCTGAAATTGTAACTTTATATTCTGTACTGTTTACTTTCTCTCTTCTCATTATCTGTCGGACTCGCACATGGTATGATCTGACTGGGTAGCAGGCAAAACAAAGTTTTTCACTTTATCTCAGTACACATGAGAATAATAAAGCCATACCAATCCATGGAGCCTGTGTATGAGGTTTCTCTTGTCCGGTTCCATTTGATAGAGTTACGCACAGCATTGCCTCAAACTAAATAGGTTCTTTATGGGTCTAATGATGTGGAAATGTGTAAAGCAAATCATGAGTGTTTAATGATGATAGAACTCCCAGGGGTGAGAGAGTGTGAGTTCCCTAATGTGCCAATAGGAAACATTATCCCAAGTCATATGAATCAGGAGAGGAACAGGCCTGATTATTGCCATGCTCTGAATTGGCTGTTCTCAGCTTGAATTAATTTCATTTCTCATTCCTTGAGAAAATTCAGTCCAGGGTGTTCGCTCCTGAAAGATAAACAACAAACTCTTCTGTTATGGGTTGTATTCAGAGAGGGTTGAAAAAATATGGCACCATAGGTTTCGGTCTATTATTATGTGTACCGAGCTACAGTGAAAAGTATTGTTTTGCATGCTAACCAAACAGATGAGATAATACCTTGCATGGATACAATCAAATCAAACTCAAGTATGATAGGTGGGGTAAATGGGAAGATACAGAGTGCAGAATATAGTTATCTGCATTGTAGCACATCAGTTCCAGAGACAAAGGCCAAAATGTCCGCAATGGGGTAGAGGAGAACAGGACTCACCCTCACTTATGTTCAAGGCCTTGTAACAGAATGGGAAGAAGTCGTTCCTTGGGTGTAAGTTTAGGTTTATTGTTGCAGGGAAGAAAATAGGTAAAAACGTGGAAAGGTTGGGATGCGGATCCCTGGAGAAGGCACGTGGGGGCAGTCTAGGGGTTAGCCTCGGGTTAGTGCGGGCAGTCTAGGGTTAGGAGGCCTTCTGTTTCCGAGAACTGTCTGTAAGATCATTTGTCTGCCAGTCAGAAACGTTTGGTTTCTGCAGTAATCCATAACGTATCGATCTATGTATGCTTGCTTTCATGTCATTACTTAATCAACATTACCCTGCCCATTGTTAAACTTATGTAATATATCACAACCTCATCCCAACTGGTTTAAGACAATTAAACAGACCTCTCATGAGCTAATGGTGTAATCTTGACCTCTACCTCACTGAGGATTTTGTTTAGTTGTTTATTTGCTTCTTCCTGGAAACTGCAACTCTGTAACACTATATTCAGCACTCTGGTGTTTTTCTCTATAATAGATCAGCCACGATTGAATGGTGGAGCAGACTCGATGGGCTGTATGGCCTAATTCTGCTCCGATGTCATATGGTCTTATTGTCTTGAACTATAACGAGGAAAGGAGACACAAAGGATAGCAGATGCAGTCATCTTGAGCAACAAAAAAATGCTGGAGGAACTCAGTCTTTTGAACGGTCTCAATCTGAAATGTTGTCCGTCCATTTACTTCCGCAGATGCAGCCTGACCCCCTGAGTTCCTCCAGCACTTTATGTTCGGCATGTACCATGAGTAGTGAGCATGGATAACCTGAAAGGATGTTGGAAGTTCAATCACAGTTTGGACTTTACACTATTCTCTGTGTAAAGACTTGCTCCTCATATCTCCTTGAAGCTTTGTCCCTCTCACTTAGAGCTATGCCCTCTGGTCTGTGATGTTTAACATTTCTATCTGGTCGTTGATCAACCTCTGGATGTTCCAGAGAAAGCAATGTAAGTTATCAGGAGGGAATAGATTCTGAGGAATAATTTTTCTGAAGTATTTTCCATGTATTAATCGATTAAAAGATAGAGCATGGAAAGAGGCCCTTCGGCCCACCAAGTCCATGCAGTCACCTGTTTACTCTAATTTCATGTTATTGCATTTTTGCACCCTTTAGTGCACTTAGTGCATGCACACTAAGGACAATTTACAGAGGCCAATTAGCTGACAACCCCGCACATCTTTGGGATGTGAGAGGAAACCGGAGCGCCTGGAGGAAACCCACGTGGTCACAGGGAGAACGTGCCAACTCCACACGGACAGCACCTGAGGTCAGGATCGAACGCAGGTCTCTGCCGCTGTGAGGCAGCAGCTCTACCTCATGGGCCACTGTGTTGCTCTATTATTTGTTGAAGAGAATGTGACTGCCCAGACAACTCTTCAGAGCTGGTGGACCTAGGCAGCAGACACAGGCATGGCTACTTTGACTTTTCCAAGTGAGAGGCAGGGAATTCTTTCATAACGTTAGTGCGGGAGATTTTACCATGGAACCATCGAGACACAGGCCAACTTTCTGAAGCAATAATCACTGCAGGAGAATCGAGCCAATGCTGAAAATCATTCTGTTTCATGTCATTGTGTATAATTTAGCAGCTTCAAACTCCTGCAATGGGGAATTGTTCATGGGTAATAAATAAAGTTGCTCACTTTCTAAAAACATAGATGAACTGTACCCTGTTACAGTTGGAGCTTTTTTTCTTTGGAGTGTAGGAGGCTGAGGGGTGACCTTATTGAGGTGTACAAGGTCATGAGGAGCATTTATAAAGCAAACACTTTTTTTCCTCAGGTGGAGGGTTTAAAAACTAGGGTCGTGGGCTTAAGGAGAAGTGGGAGAGATTTAAGAGGAACCTTAGGGGCACCCTTTTCACTCAGAAGGTATTCTGTATATGGAATCTTCTTCGAGTCCATTGCAATCTCAGATGTCGTTCTGCCAGTATCTGGCGCAGGTCACAGTTGGTCGGGTCGGTTCAGCCGGGTCCTGGGGGCGGCACTGGGGGGCATCGTCACACTCCAGTAGGTGGGACATTGTCTGTACTGCTCCACAACTGCCAGAATGAGCTGCCAGAAGAAGCAATAGATGGAGATACAATTGGGTTTTTTTTTAAAAGACTTTTGGGCAGATATATGGATAGAAAGGGTTTGGTGGACAATGGCCAAATGCAGGTTAATGGGACTAGAATAGTAAGCCAGCTTGGCTGGCATGGACCAGATGGGCTGAAGGGCCTGTCCCCGTGCTGTTCAGCTCGATGATGAAGGCGACCACTCTGCAGTGATTCATAACCAGTTCAACCATTTCCGGCTGTTACTGCCTCTTTGCGCTAAATTAGAAACGTTTCCACTCCCTTGTTTGATACTCTTTTGAGGCCTTAAAATAATTACTGCAATGTTTACTTGCCCTCAACTTCCGATTCTTGCTCTCTTTCCACAGCGTGCATTTGAAATCTAATTGAATTAATGTTTTCATTAGTTCTTATTTATATTTAATGGATTGTTTTATGCTAAAATAATTAATGACAGTCTCTGAAATCAAAATGTTTTGCTTGTCCAATTTATCAGCTTTGAGGCTGACTACTTGGGTTGGGACATTGGTCGATCATCAGCAACACACATCACTGACCCAGCAAGAGCATGAACGCGTGGAGCCTGGTCTTTGAACTCAGAGAACTCAGATGCTAACTTCAGCTCTTTGCACCACAACATTCATGAGTGTATTATTTTCCATTGCACTAGAAATTCTGACAAATGAAACTGAAAGGCAGGCAGCATTGTAGAGAAACAAAGTTAACATTCAAAATCCTTTAAGCCACTATTTATTCGCACCGCTTTCTTTTACCTTGCTTTAGAGATACAGTGCGGATGCAGGCCCTTTGACCTACCGAGTCTGCGCTGATTAGCGATCACCCCGTACACTAGCACTATCATACGCACTAGAGACAATTTACAACTTTACAGAAGCCAATTAACCTACAAACCTGCACGTCTTTGGAATGTGGGAGGAAACTGGAGCACCCATACAAAACCCATGCGGTCACAGGGAGAACATACAAACTCCGCACAGACAGCATCCACAGTCAGGATCAAACCTGGGTCTCTGGCGCGGCAAGGCAGCAGCTCTACCTCTGTGCCACTGTTTTATGTTGAATTTCAAGAGAGTCAAAACAATCCAATTCTTGCTTGCTGTAGCTTTGAAGACTCGTAAACACCCAGATCAATATATGATGATCAATACTAGGATACATTAACAATCAGTGATAGTCGGTAAACTAACCATGATGGGCAAAACCAAAGTCGGGAATGCAACCAAAACTCCATGGTAGATCATAGCTTCTGAGGAAGGGTTGTAGTTAATATTCTGCAGTGATCAAGAGCCAGAATTTTTAGTACCCCAGACTCTCATGTCTCTGGTATTTATGAACAATCATCAAAAAGTCTGAAGAATACGCAATTTCACAATTTATTTTTCCCCCCCAAAATATTTGAATTTCGTGCACCGCGTTCTGAATCATTTTGTTCACCTGCGCTAGAGTCATAGCTAGTCATACAGCAGGGAAACAGGCCCTTCGGCCCACCTTTCCCATGCCGACCAAGATGCCCCATCTACACTAATCCCACCTGCCTGGTTTAGGCCATATCCCTCTAAACCTATCCATTCCATGTACCAGTCCAAATGTATTTAAAATGTTGAATTGAAATATAAAAATCTTTGTAACATCCGACCATCTATGTTTACAGAATACTTGGTGTACTATGTTTACAGTCTGTTCTGCTGCCAGTAAGAATTTCATTGTTCCGTGTTGGGACATATGGTAATAAAACATTTCTGATATTGGCTCAGCTTATCTGTTTTTTATCGTCTGTGTTTTCTTCTTTTTTGCTTCTTATTTTCTCTCTGTGGGAAAGTGGGAGGAAACAAGCCCAGCCTGACCCACAGAACCTCTCCCTCTCCCTCTCCCTCTCCCTCTCCCTCTCCCTCTCCCTCTCCCTCTCCCTCTCCCCTCTCCCTCTCCCTCTCCCTCTCCCTCTCCCCCTCCCTCTCCCCCTCCCTCCCTCTCCCCCTCCCCTCTCCCCTCTCCCTCTCCCCTTTTTTTTCCTTTTCCAAAAACTTTATTCAACACAATCATATAATACAACACATCAAAACATAATCAAAAAATCAAATGTATAACAAACAAATCATTGTAGTACAACAGTACATTCATTATTTACAATAGTCTCAACCCACGCGGTGACCAGCGTTGACGGAAGGCCTCCAGAGTCCCCGTGGACACCACGTGTTCCCTCTCCAGGGACACACATGCACGAACGTAGGCCCGAAAGAGGGGCAGGCAGCCGACTCTCGCCTGACCATCGACCGCCCGCTGCCTGGACCCACGAATGGCCATCTTAGCCAGGCCGAGGAGCAAACCGATAGGTAAGTCCCCCCCCCCCCACACTCGGCTCTCCCCCACTCCCTGCCTTGTGTCCGAACACCAGGATTGTGGGGCTAAAATGCAGCCAAAACTTGAGGAACAACCCCTTCAGATATTGGTACAGGGGCAGTAACCTCTCACACTCCATATACACATGGAACACGGTCTCCTCCTCTCCACAGAAAATACATGCGACGGATGAGCCCGTGAATCGGCTCAAAAGTTTATTACAAACCACCGCTCCATGCAATACTCTCCACCCCAGGCTCTCCCTCTCCCTCTTCCTCTCTCTCTCTCTCTCTCTCTCCCCCTCTCTCCCCCCTCTCTCCCCCTCTCTCTCCCCCTCTATCCCCCTCTATCCCCTCCATAGACTATGTTCCTCCTGACTATTGGGTGGCTGAGAATAGACTGTACTTTATTCATGCAAATATTTGAACTTGGGAGACACAATATAAATTTCTTCAGGCACGATGCACATATCCAATTTAGCACCCAATAAGGCCTGATATTTTCCATCCCTGGAGAAGGAGAGTAAACTTGAAATCAAAATTACTTTCTGCTTCAGCACCAGTGCTTTATTTGGTGGTAGATTTGATTATTTGATTTGATACGATGTACTGCCATCTCTAAAATCAAAAACTAAATGTTACATTTTTAACATGCGTTCAATTTATATTATTTAGTTGTTGGTTTATTAAATTAGTTGATTGGACACAAAACTGAAACAGAACAGCATGGGGGGGGGGGGGGGGGGGGGGGGATATTCATTGAAAAATGTTATTGATAAGTGTAGATTAATGATTTATTGATATGAATACCAGCACCTTTTTGTCGACAGACAAAGCACTGCTTAGCATCATGTTCCTTTTTCAGATCTGAATCTTTACAGTTCTCAGGGCGGCTCAGTGGCTCAGCGGTAGAGTTGCTGCCTTACAGCTCCGGAGACCTGGGTTCGATCCTGACTACAGGTGCAGTGTGCATGGATTTTTTATGTACTCCCTATGACCGCGTGGTCTCTTATTGCTCCGGTTTCCTCCCACACTCCAAAGATGTACGGTTTTGCAAGATTAATTGCCTTTGGTAAATAGTCCCTAATGGGTAGGATGCAAAAGTAGGATGACATAGACATGGTGAATGGGAGATTGTTGGTTAGCGTGGGCTCGGTTTATACGTTTCCCCCTGTGACCATGTGAATTTTCTCTGGGTGCTCCGGTTTCCTCTCCCACCAAAGACGTACAAATTTGTAGGTGAATTGGCTTTGGTAAAATTATAAATTGTCCCTAGTCCGAAGGATAGTGCTAGTGTATGGGATGATCGATGGTTGGCATGGACTCGATGGACCGAAGAGCCTGTTTTGATGCTGTATATCTAAACTAGTTTATTAGTCAGAGTATTGAGTATAGAGTTGGGAGGTCATGTTGCAGTTGTATAAGAGTGGATTTAGAATATTGTGCTCACTTCTTGGCACCATGCTAAAGGAAAGATATTGTCAAGCTTGAAAGGGTTCAGAAAAGGTTTACGAGGATATTGCCAGGATTAGAGGGTCTGAGCTATAGGGAGAGGTTGAGTAGGCTGGATCTCTATCTTCCATGGAGCGTAGGAGGATGAGGGGTGATCTTATAAAGGTGTACAAAATCATGAGAGGAATAGATCGGGTAGATGCACAGTGTCTCTTGCCCAGAGTAAGGGAATCGTGATCAGAGGACATATGCATTTAAGGTGAAGGGGAAAAGATTTAATAGGAACCTGAGGGGTAACTTTTTCACACAAAGGGTGGTGGGTGTATGGAGCAAGCTGCCAGAGGAGGTAGTTGAGGCTGGGACTATCCCAACATTTAAGAAATAGTTAGACAGGTACATGGATAGGACAGGTTTGGAGGGATATGGACCAAGCGCAGGCAAGTGGGACTAGTGTTGCTGGGACATTGTTGGCAGGTGCGGGCAGGTTGGGCCGAAGGGCCTGTTTCCACCCTGTAACACTCTATGACTCCATAACAATAGAATGCGAGCCCACATTAAAACAAATATTTACTTGGTAATGTAAAAGTTTATATCTGTCTGGTTTAGTGGCTCCTTTTGACTCTGAATCCATAAGGAGTGAATGAAAGTATCGCCGATAATTAGTTGACATTGGGCAAAATTCCATTCTCATTGAATTTTACTGAATGTGTCACTTTAATATGAATCGAAAAGTTTCCTCTAGACATCTCAATTGAATTTGCTCTGCACTGCTATAATAATCAGTTGAAAATAGCTATTTATAAAAGGAAATTAAACATACATTTTTAGGTGTAGGAAGCGTGAAATTGAAGCAAATAGCAAACTCCTCAAAGTATGAATGAATTAAGACTGACAAGTAAATATGTAAATGTTCCAGATTCCAATGATTCTGCACACAACAGACTTGTACAAACTCTGTTGGAGAAAAGCCTGCCTAATCCACAAAAATATACCAGCAGTAGGCAAAGAATGTTTCTGCAGTTAAATCTGCTTCCATTGTATTCCATGGGTCCAGATATACTAGATGATTGTTTGAATAGACATGCCGACACAAGCAAGTTGACATCTTACATTTATAACACTCTTTTAAATGTGCATACCCCACCTTCTGAGGTATAGGCAAGCATGGGAGGACGAGTTGGATTTATTAATTTCTAAAGATATTTGGGAGGAAAGCTTACTATATATACATTACTGCTCTCTCAATGTTATGCACTCCCTGATACAATTTAGAATACTACATAGACTTGGATACTCAAGGACTAAATTGAATAAGATCTTCCCAACTGTCTCCCCTATTTGTGATAAATGCCACCTCCAAGAAGCAACTTTAACCCATTCCTTTGCTTCCTGTATAAAGATACAAAACTTCTGGAGGGGAATATTTGATATCTTCTCTAAAATACTTAAAATTAAACTGGAATCAGATACGAAATTGATAACATTAGGTCTGTCAGAGGCCTGTTCTAAGTTAACGATATTTCAAAGATGTTTCCTTGACTACGGCCTAATAACTGCGAAAATACCTATACTCAAATTTTGGAAAAAGACAACAGTTCCCACAGTGAAGATGTGGATTGCGGACATGTCCGAGACACTACATTTAGAAAACATTAGGCTCGTTTTGGCTGAAAAAGCAGATCAACTTTTCAAAACATGGTCTCCTTTCACTGAATTTCTGCAACAGCAGAATGGTTGAACAGAAATTTAAAGGAGTGGGGAAGGATAGTAGGGTATATCTCCATCTTCTCTTTTCTTATTTATCTTCTTTCCTCTCGCACTTCTTTCGTAGTTTAGGGGTCTTTTCTTTCTTTTCTTTTTCTTTTTCTTCATTCGTTCCTTTTTTCTCTTTTTTTTTTATTCAGGTGTTAATGTTAAAAATGAAGCTGTACGAAAAATGTATAACTGTCATGTCAATTGCTTCTAATAAAATTAATTCAAAAAATAAATAAATCTGCTTCCATTTTATCGAAAGAATGTAATCACTAATCACCATGGCAAGTAATACAGTAAATTTATATTTGGGATCTATTTAGTTTTGTTTTTAGTTTAGGTATACAGATTGCAAACAGGCCCTTTAGCCCATCGAGTCTGCACCGACCAGCGATCCCCGCATATTAGCACTATCCTACACCCATTCCTTTCCAGAGATGCTGCCTGTCCCAGCTAAGTTACTCCAGAATGTTGTGTCTATCTTTGGTTTAAACCAGAATCTGCAGTTCCTTCTTACACAATCTACACAAGAGATAATTTTTACAATAGTACCAAGCTAATTAACTGAAACACCTACAAACTTGTACATTTTTCGAGTGTGGGAGGAAACCAAAGTTCTCGGAAAAAACCCACGCAGGTCATGGGGAGAACGCACAAACCCCATACAGACGTGCACCCGTAGCCAGGATCGAACCCGGGTCTCCGGCACTGTAAGCACTGGAAGGCAGCAACTCTACCGCTGCGCCGCCATACCTAGTCTGTAGGATAGTGCTAGTGTATGGGGTGATCGATCGTTGCCGTGGACTCATGACCCAAAGGGTATGTTTCTACACTGTATGTCCGAACTAAACTAATAAACAAAACCAGGAGGGTGTATCTGTTGTGTACATTTAAAAACTTTCCACAATTTAAAGAAGAGACTGAGGCTAGACATTTGGTGAAATTTCGAACCCATTCTGCAAGATAAAGTTTGATTCTAAGGACAGATTATAATGGTCTGGATGCAGTGGTCAGCAATAAGTTCATAAGTGATAAGAGCAGAATTAGGCCATTGGGCACATCCAGTCTTTTCCATCAATCAATCACAGCTGATCTGCCTTCCCTCTCAACCCCATTCTTCTGCCTTTCTCCTTAACCCCTGACACCTCAAGAATCTGTCCATCTAATGCCTTAAAAAATATCCATTCACTTGGTCTCCACAGCCATCTGTGGAAAATAATTCCACAGATTCACCACCTTCTGACAAAAAATCCTCCTCATCTCCTTGCTTTTATTCTGAGGCAATGAGTGAACGTTGGCAGTATATTCATTATATGCGTCCAAATCTGCAAGCTTTTCCATCAATTATTTCCTCTGGATTGGATTGCTGAAATCTTCTGCTGGGGGTCTAGGCATTTCATAATCAGGATAACAAAAAAAGAGAAGGAAACAAACAAAAACAAAAACAAAAAAAATTAAATTAAAAAAATAAGGCATCAAAGAAAAAAATTAAAATAACATAAGGGCCGCCAGACATAACAGTTTGGTGCAATCCATATGGTGCTACACAGTCAGCTATTGCAAGAGCACAAGTAAAAAGCACAGGACTACATCACTGCAAATAATATGAGCTTATGAAATTATTGGTCTTTGAGGTGGTTGACAAATGGTCCCCAAACACTTAAAAAGTTGTTGGGTATCTTGGAGTTGTAGAAGCGTATCCTTTCCATCTGTATGATTGTTATCATTTCATTGAGCCATTTTTTGAAGGAGGTGGGTGTGGGAGATTTCCAATCTGTTAAGATCATTTTCTTGGCTGCCACCATACCAAGCATCAGTGCTTGTTGTTCTTCATACGTGAAGTACAAAGCAGTCTCTGAGCATCCAAGAAGTGCCAGTTCTGGATCAGGGGGAATATCTTTTCCATAAACCCCAGAGAACCACGTAAATATTTCAGACCAGTATCTTTGTATATGAGGACAGAGCCAGAAAATGTGTGTTAAAGAACCATCTGCACCTTTGCATCTGTCACATAATGGAGAAATAGCTGGGTAGATTCGATGTAATTTGGTCTTTGAGTAATGAAGTCTATGGATGGCTTTAAACTGGATCAGTTTATACCTGGCATTGATCGAACAAGTTTGGATTCTGGTCAAACCTTCATTTCAAATGTCGTCAGACACCTTGAAATTCAGCTCAGTAGACCAGGCTTCTTGTAGATGGTTAGTGGATACAGAGGTGGTGAATAGACGCACAAAGCCAGATATTAGATTTTTGGAATCTGGAGGAAGCTGCAGGAGCTCGTAGAGTTGGCAACTGTCGGGCATAGTTTGAAAATTTGAAATTTGGTCTTTAACGTAGTGCCTAATTTGGAGATAGCAAAAAAATGAGTTGGAAAAGTTAAATTTTGATTTCAGCTGATTAAACGAAGCAAACTTTTTGTCTATATATAAATCTCTTAGGGTTGCAAGGCCCTTGTCCCTCCAGACAGCAAACACCCCATCTGCCTGTGATGGCAAAAAGGAGTGGTTGTGACATATGGGGGTGTAAATCGAGACGTTTGACAATGTACTGAAACTTCTTATCTGATTTAAAATTCAAATAGAATTTCTTAACATAAAATTCTCACCAACCAACTTGTGTGGGGATTCTGTTTTGGAAAAGAGCAAAGTACAGAGGGAGGATTTAGCCACAGGGGGTTATTATTGTTATTCAAAATTTCATCTGGGAATCCCCTTTGCCAGTAGATCAGGGCTCTAGCATTGGCTGCCCAATAGTAGTGCCTAAATACAGGAAGGCCCATGCCTCCCTAATTTTTTGGCTTATGAAGATGCGCCTTTGATATACGGTGGGCTTTATAGCCCCAAATAAATGGAAGGATAATGGAGTCCAGTTTTTTAAAGAATGATGAAGTAAGAAAAATTGGAAGGTTTTGAAATAAATATAAAAATCTAGGAAGAGACACCATCTTGATAGCATTAATACGCCCCACTATAGACACGGGTAAAATCCTCCACTTCTCTATGTTCAGTTTTAACTGTGTAATCATATCAGCATAGTTCAGTTTGAATATAAGTTTGGGGTTTAGGGGTATTTTGAGTCCTAGATATGTAAAATGGTCATATACTATCTTAAATGGTACAGCCTCAAGGAAATCTGAATCTATACTGTCTGATAAAGGCATAAACTCACCTTAAAATGGCAGATCCTGACTACAGGTGCTGTCTGTACGGAGCTTGTACCTTCACCCTGTGACTGCGTGGGTTTTGATCGGGTGCTCTGGTTTCCTCCCACATTCCAAAGACCTACAGGTTTATAGCTTAGTTGGCTTGGAATGATTGCAAATTGTCCCTAGTGGGTGTAGGATGGCGTAATGCCCCTGTCCCACTTAGGAAACCTGAACGGAAACCTCTGGAGAATATGTGCCCCACCCAAGGTTTCCATGCGGTTTCCCGGAGGTTCCTGGAGGTTTTTGTCCTCTGGCAACCACCTTCAACTAGCATCAAACTGGTTTTGACTAAAAAATTACCGATTTTTTAAACGGAAACCACTTTCGACCATTAGGGAGACTGATAAAAACCTCCGGGAACCACACGGAAACCCATGGGTGGGGCGCAAAGTCTCCAGAGGTTTCAGTTCAGGTTTCCTAAATGGGACAGGGGCATTAGTGTGCGGAGAGCGTGGGCTCGGTGGGCAGAAGGGCCTGTTTCTGTGTTGTATCTCTAAACTGAACTAAACGTGCAGGTTTGTAGTTCAATTGGCGTCTGTGTGCCTGGCTCACATGTTCCACACTGGGCCACACCTCATCGGAGGGACATGGTTAGTTGTGTGACATACCTCCCGGTATTCCTGTGATAGAGATGGCATAAATCTCTGCTGATTTTCTGTTTGTTTGGAAGAGCTCCCAGACCCAGAGCCACAAGACTACTGCACAGCTGAAGAGTATTTGATAACTCCCTCAGGCCCTTGACATATTTGACGTTTGATCTCCCCACTTCACGGATTGTGTTTGGAAATTACCACTTATATGCTCACTGCTAATCACCGTGTCGCTGCATTTTATCATTACAGTGAGGTAGCCGTTCAGAAAATCATACACTTTCTTCAAACAAATTATAGTTGAACCTTTTATTGCTTCGGGCACACACAAACCTGTTGTGTGATAAATAGATCATTACATTAAATTATTTTGATTATATGACACCTTTAAATTACCTAACACATTTTTTGACGCTCGTGGAAATGTGTTATATTTTAATCGTTTTTAAACAAGCACTACCCATCCAGTGCTCACCTCTTTTGATTATGAGTGGCTCACATTTTATTTAAAATCCTCATTATGGTTCTGCATAATTGCTTCTGGATAACACTTTGTTACGTCATCGGATAAAACTGTAGGTAAACAGACGTGAAAAGTTGGTCTGTTTATCTCTGACCATGTTCCCGGAGCCAACAGATCCACAATTTCCATTCCCCCTTTGCCCGAACCAGCAGCTTGTTTCGATTCTAATTATTGTTCCACTGGCTTCTCTATTTGATGTCTGTTTCAAATGGTTTTCACACTCCTGATGAAGAAACTGGTTCTGAATTTGTCTTTCAATAATTTCAGTCTATGCTTATGGTACTGAAGCCATGAATTTTATATTATTTACTGTCTTATAATCCTCTCTGATGTTCATTCTTGAATGTTTCTTTCAAGGCTTCAGTGAGCTTTCTCTTCATTTATTTACTTTTATCTCCTTAGCAAAGGCAATATCTGTATTAAAACATAAAATGGACAGTCAACTTCTTCCTTATTTTAATCACCTGGATGTCAGTGCCTTCTGCAAAGTTTCAAACAATGGCAAAACCAAGGTGCATCCAAAGATTGCGTAGATGTCATCATGGTCTGGCTGATGAGATATTTTCTTATAACATGGGGGTACAAAGAACATGAAACAGTACAGCATGGGAACAGGCCCTTCAGCCCACAATGTCTGCACTGAACATGATGCCAAGATAAACTATACTTCTCTCTCTGCATGTGATAAACATCACTCCATTGCCTGGGCAGCAAAGTTAAAATTAAAATTATTAAAGTTACAGATAAATTGACATTAGCTGATGGAGATTGAAACAATGATATTAACTGAAACAAAGTTAAAAAGGCATCTTTTTAGTGAAAGTTGATGACTTAATTGAATTGCAAGGTGCCACTTGTTGCTAGCACAAGGCTGAGGGGCCAGATGAGAAGTGCACCCCACTCCTCAGCTTTTGGTGTGTTAGGGGATACTCTGGGACTCTCAGTTTTGGAATAAGTTCGAGCACTCAGCAGTGAGGTTAGGGGTGGAGCAGAAGGTTCAATCTGGTGCCATCTGACCTGCGGCACATGACATTGTTCTACATTGTGGTGAGCAGAGGCATTGACATCCTCATATCTGGCTGGGGGTTGTCATTGATAGTGGCATTGAAGAGACCTTTGGAGAGGCACATGGATATGGAGGGATATGGATCATGTGCAGACAGATAAGAGTTAGGCAGACAAAAGTGCTGGAGAAACTCAGCGGGTGCAGCAGCATCTATGGAGCGAAGGAAATAGGCAACTTTTCGGGCCGAATCTCCGAAACGTTGCCTGTTCCTTCGCTCCATAGATGCTGCTGCACCCGCTGAGTTTCTCAGCACTTTTGTCTACCTTCCAGCATCTGCAGTTCCTTCGTAAACAGATAAGAGTTAGACTTGGTATCATGTTTGGCATAGATGATGTGAGCCGAGAGGTCCGTTCTCATGTTTTACGTTCTATATTCTATGAAGACAGCTGACCTAATTTAAATAGTCATGGGATTGTGTTCCATAAGACCAGAAGACATAGGAGCAAAATTAGGCCATTTGGCCCATCAAGTCTCCTCCACCATTCGATCATGGCTGGTCTCTCTTTCGTTCTCAACACCATTCTCCTGCCGTCTTTCCGTAACCTTTGACATGCTTCATAATCAAGAACCTATCAACAAGATGACATATCTGGGTGCAGTTTGGTTATTCCACATTTGGAGCTGACGATTCAGTGTAAGTAGTAACAACCCTGACTTACTAGAGCGTATCACTGAGGATGCGAGAAATCTGGAATGAATCCAGCGAATTCTGGAATACTCAACAGGTGTGAAAGCATTAGGGGGAAGAAACAATTAATATTTCTGGTCGGTGACCTTTCTTCAGTAGATTCAGGTGAAATGGCATTCCATTAAACATGAGTTCTTAAGCTTGTTTTCTTAATCAATGTTCATCTCTATCGTGTGTGCTCTTTAACAATATAAATTGCCACACCGTATTCTTAATCATGTCCATGGCCTTTGGACTATTTGCAATTATTACTGCCAAAACTGTCTGACCGAATTTTTATTCCTTGTGCAGGCAATTGGAATTCTCCATTGCAAACAACTTCTGAAACTGCATCAAAAGTTCACCTCAAATCCGAGAAAATAAATGTTTGTTATTCACAGAACATAGAGCAGCACAGCACAGCACAGGAAAAGACCCTTCGGCCCACAATGTCCGTGCTGAACACGATGCCAAGTTAAACTAATCTCCTTTTTTTTAGTTTGGAGATACAGCACGGAGACAGGCCAT
The DNA here is from genome assembly GCA_963514005.1 of Raja brachyura. Next base: position 28,085,188 of record OY740806.1, on the reverse strand, counting down.
TCGGCCCACCAAGTCCGCACCGACCATCGATCCCCGCATATTAACACTACCCTACACACACTAGGGACAATTTTCTTTTGTATTTATACCAAGCTAATTAACCTACAAACATGTACATCTTTGGAGTGTGGGAGGAAAAGCAGGTCATTGGGAGAGCGCACAAACTCTGTACAGACAGCACCCATAGTCAGGATTGAACCCGGCGCTGTACGGCAGTAGCTCTACCGCTACGCCATCACGCTGACCTCTCCTCTGCCTGCATGTGCTCTAGCTGCCTCCATTCCCTGCATATCCAGATCCAACTAAAACCTTTAATGACACGATCATATCTACCTCCACCACAATCACTGGCAGCTTGTTCCAGGCACCCACCACTCTCTGTGTAAATAACTTGTCCTGCACATCTTTAAACTTTCCCCCTTTCACCTTAAATCAATGCCCTCTAGTCTTTGACACTTCCGCCCTTTTACCGTTATTGAGGAGAAAAGACAGATATGGTGTTGGGTGAATAATCAGATACTATCCCACTGAATGGGGGAGCAGGCTTGATGGGCTGAATGGCGTCTTCCTGGTTCCTCAAAGGTGAAACAATGTTTGGTTAATGCAAACCATTCTTTTTCCTTCCTCAATTGGTTTTCTTTTCCCCTGGCCCCCCCCCCCCCCCCCCCACTTCCGTTCTTCCAGCTAATAGGTTTTATCTATTTACAGCCTATTTATTCTACATAAAATCAATAATTTAGTCAGGCAAACTTCTAGAGCATCTCCTGTTTTCTTTTGCACAGTCGGAGAAGAACGACATACCTGATGGTGTGTTGCAAGATAAATGATACCATCATTTTTCTGGCAATGAAAGAGAATGTTACTGTCAGTCAGTCCTTAAATTCCAGGTATATTTCAAACGCAAGTAGGTAGGGGACACAAACAATTTGCTGTTGCTGCTATTGCCTGCCTTTGCAAGTGGAAACATCAAATGGAGGTGCAATCCTTCATCCTATGCTGAACATGACGCCTAGTTAAACTAATCTCCTCTGCCTTCATGTGATCCATATCCCTCCATTCCCTGCATATCCATATGTCTTTCTAAAAGCTTCAATTTAACTATCAGATCGACCTCTTCCACCACTCCAGGCAGCGCGTTCCCACTACTCTCTGTGTAAAGAAACGTGCTCTGCACATTTACTTTAACCTTTCCTTCTCGGACCACAATGCTATGACCTCTAGTCCATGACATTTCCACCCTGGCAAAATGGTTCTGACTGGTTACCCTATCTGTGCCTCTTATAATTGTACATACGTCTCTGAGGTCTCCCCTCAACCTCTGATGCTCAAGAGAAAACAATCCAGGTTTGTCTGACCTCTTCTTATGTTTAACACCCACCAAACCAGGAGGTCTCTTCTGCACCCTCTCCAAAGCCTCCACATCCTTCCTGTAATGAAGCAAACAGAACTACTTGCAATACTCCAAGTGCAGCCTAATGAATGTTTTATAAAGCTGCAACACATGAGTTTCTGACCTTTACACTTGCTACCCCTACCAATGAGGCCAAGTACACCATACTCTTTCTCAAGTCAAGTTTATTCGTCACATACACATACGGGACGTGCAGTGAAATGAAAAGTGGCGATGCCTGCGGACTTTGTGCAAAAAACAAACAAACAAACCACCAACAAACTATAAACAGAATCACGTGTTCTTTTTCATATTAAATATTGTGGGCGGTATTGTGGTCCAGCAAGTTAGTAGAGTTAGTCCCTGGTGAGATAGGAGTTTACGGGCCGAATGGCCTCTGGGAAGAAACTCCTTCTCATCCTCTCCGTTCTCACAGCACGGCAACGGAGGCGTTTGCCTGACCGTAGCAGCTGGAACAGTCCGTTGCAGGGGTGGAAGGGGTCTCCCATGATCTTATTGGTTCTGGAGTTGCACCTCCTGATGTATAGTTCCTGCAGAGGGGCGAGAGAAGTTCCCATAGTGCATTTGGCCAAACGCACTACTCTCTGCAGAGCCTTCTTGTCCTGGGCAGAGCAATTCCCAAACCAGATTGTAATGTTTCCGGACAAGATGCTTTCCACAGCCGCTGAGTAGAAGCACTGGAGGATCCTCGGAGACACTCTGAATTTCCTCAATTGCCTGAGGTGGTAAAGGCGCTGCCTTGCCTTACTCACGAGTGCTGCAGCGTGTGATGTCCATGTCAGATCCTCTGAGATGTGGACTCCCAGGTATTTATAACAGCTCGCCCTATCCACAGTATCCCCATTTATCCTCAATGGTGTGTATGTCCTCGGATGATGTGCCCTCCTAAAGTCCACGATCAGCTCCTTCGATTTTTTGATGTTCAAGAGGAGGCTGTTGTCCTGACACCAGAGTGCCAGATCAGCTGCCTCCTCCCGGTAGGCCTTCTCATCATTGTCTGAGATCAAGCCCACGACCACAGTGTCATCAGCAAACTTGATTATCGAGTTGGAGCTGAACCTAGCCACACAGTCATGCGTGTACAGGGAGTACAATAGGGGGCTGAGGACGCAACCCTGGGGGGATCCTGTGCTCAGGGTGAGGGACTTCGATGTATTCCCTCCCATCTTGACTACCTGGGGCCTGGTGGTGAGAAAGTCCAGGACCCAGGCACACAGGGGGGTGTTGAGCCCCAATTCCAGTAGCTTCGCGGCCAGTCTGGTGGGGCTATCGTGGTGAAGGCTGAACTGAAGTCTATGAACAGCATCCTCATGTAGCCCCCCTCTGACTGTCAAGATGGGAGAGAGCGGTGTGCAAAACCTGGGAGACAGCATCGTCCGTGGATCTGTTCGGACGGTATGCGAATTGTAACGGGTCCATGTTGCAAGGAAGGAAGGCGCAGATGTGTTTCTTCACCAGCCTCTCAAAGCATTTCATGACTACCGAGGTGAGGGCCACCGGACGGTAGTCATTCAGACAGGCTGGGAAGACATTCTTTGGTACAGGTACAATGATGGATCTTTTGAAGCAGGCAGGGACTACGGACTTGTCCAGGGAGAGGTTGAATATTGTAGTGAGCACCAAAGCTAGCAGCATAGCACAGGACTTAAGTACTCGCCCCGAGATGCCATCGGGGCCTGCAGCTTTCCTCTTGTTCACCCGTGTCAGAGCCCTCCTCACATCGTGCTCGGACAGCGAGAATGTGTGCTCATTCCTCCCATCAGCTTCGTTAGCCAACCCGCTGGTGGTATGGTCGATAGTCAGCAGACCTGGGGTGTTGTTGCCCATCTCGAACCGAGCGTAAAAAGAGTTCAGGTTATCAGCTAGGGAGGTGCCGGCACTTGCGGATGAGGGTGGGATGCTCCAGTAGTTGGTTATAGTCTGTAGCCCCTGCCACAAGCATCTGGTATCCTGCTGTTCCATCTGTGACTCCATCTTGTTCCTGTACCTCCTTTTTGCGTCCTTCACCGCCGTTCGCAGTTGGTCGGACTCTACCTTGTAGACTCTACCTTCTTTACCACTTTATCTATTTACGTCACTAATTTCAGGGAGCTATAGATTTGGATGATGATCCTAGCAAAAACAACCAAGGATGTATTCCTGCCCCACTGTGCACTTTCATTAAGATACCCAGTCCTGAATGAATCTATTGTCCGTAATCTTTTTGTTTTCGGCAGTACAGTGGCGCAGCGGTAGGCTAAAGTTGTCACCTTTCAGCGCCAGAGACCCGGGTTTGATCCTGACAATGGGTGCTGTCTGTACGGAGTTCATACGTTCTCACTGTGACTGCATGGGGTTTCTCTGGGTGCTACGGTTTCCTCCCAAATTCCAAAGATGTGCAAGTTTGCAGTTATTTGGCTTTGGTAAAAATGGTCCCTAGTGTTTAGGACAGTGTTAGCGTATTGGGTGATCACAGGTCAGCGTGGACTCAGTGTGCCGAAGGGCCTGTTTCGACAATGGATCTCTAAAAAAAGAAACTCCATGAGAATTAGTTCAATCTGCCATGTTGGCTCAGGGGTCATGGAACACCATCCAGCTTGAGAGACTGAAAGGTGAGTTGGCTGGGACAATGCTTGCATCTTTTAAGGGTTTATTTTGTATACCTAGTTTTGCACAATCAATGCATCACTCATGTAAATAGCACATGTTATAGTACATCCCTAATGTTCCTTTTTAACACCCCATAATCAATTGCTACTGCCACAGTAACACACACAAATCTCCTTACAATACTGCACTACTTAGATTTAAAACCTCTTATTTAATTTTAGGCACGTTGGAAATAATTGTAAATTAAATTATTCGCTGGTATCTACTTTGGCTGAGGTGAACTTTAAACAAATTAATTCTAAGTTATTAACAGGAATTCTGAAATATTATCCTATAAGTGCAGTGTTGTTGCTGATGCATCCTGATGCCAAATATTAATAGGGCGATTAAACTAATAGGAGGCGATTAATTCTGTGACAAAACATCAAATAATTTGTTTGGTGATTGTATTGTATATGGTACAATTTAGGTTTAGGTCTATTAATGTTATGTGCACCGAGGTACAGTGAAAAGCTTTGTTTTGCATGCAATCCAAGAAGATGTGATTATACTATACTTGTACAATCAAGTCAAACTCAAGTATAATAGATAGAGCAATACAGAATGCAGAATATCATTGTAGCACATTAGTTCCTTAGTCAAAGTCCAATGTCCTGACAACAGAGGGAAAGAAGCTGTTCCTAAGTCTGGTGGCACACTCTTTCAGTACCTTCTGCCAGTCAAGAGTAGGGAAAAGAAGGTGTGACTGGGGTGAGACCTGAAACGTCACCTATCCTTGTTCTCCAGAGATGCAACGTGACGTGCTGAGTTATTCCAGAACTTTCTGTCCTTTTCTCTATTAACCAGCATCTACAGTTCTTTGTTTCTATATAGGTTTGAGAGCAGAAAGCACTGGGCAGAGAGGGGGCGAGTAAACCCTAGTCCGTCTGTCAATAATCCACTTGCATTTCTAACCATGTACTGAATCTACTTTCTTAATTATTCCAAACAGGGAAATAAAACCAAGCCACTATACTTGTTGGTTCAGTATTTCAATAATTCAGCAACCACTTTGCCAATTGAGAAAACAAACCAACCCTTGCCAAACGACATATATCATTGCATCCATTTCATCTTACATTCACTGACCTTGTTCCATCTGCTATCCAGACAGTTTTACTCAACACAGATCAATAAAAAATCGGGGAAATTTTTAATTGTAAAATTCCTCTGCACTCCTATTAAATAAAAATAAATATGAACATTCCTCCAGTCCCATCATGTATAAAGTTCCTTTATGATCAAATCTTTAAATGTTTATTGGGGACAGATTGATTGCATGTTGTGAATGAGCATAGAACATGCGTCAGTTTTATAAATGTATGATTGAAATAATTTTTTTATGTGGAAAAATTAAATGTAGAAAAAGATTGCTGCCAATCAATTGATAGCATACCATACTGATAGCATTAAAGGCTGAGTGGAACAGCTGGTAGAGCTGCTGCCTCACAGAGCCAGACATCCTGACATCAGATGCTGTCCGTGTGGAGCTTGCACGTCCTCCCTGTGTCCACGTGGATTTCCTCCAGGTATTTCCCAAAGGTGTGCAGGTTTGTTGGTTAATTGGCCCCTGTAAATTGTCCCCAGTGTGTGGGGAGTGGATACACAAGCAGCATTACACAGAAACTAATATAAACGAGTAATCAAAGTGGTTGGCGAAGACTTGGTTGGCCGAAGGGCCTGTTTCCATGCTGTATATTTCAATTTGGTCAATCAATCAATCAATGGCATCATTTGAACAATTAAATCAGTTAAATTAAATATGTATTAATTAAATCTCCTAAAATTAGTTGACCACTCTGTCTTTATTCTTCCATTCACTTGAAATCAACTAATCATTACCACATAGAAACAAAAAATCGATATAAAAAATCTAGTTAGTTTATATATTATATGGTCCAAGATACAGACCAAGCTAAACGAGTCATAATATTGATGATAAATTTAAAACTGTGGTTGAAACGTCAAGATATTATTGGCTAATAGAGTGAATCTGTAACTTATGCTGCATGCTTTCATATCTTCTGCTGGACGGGACCAGGAAGAAGGTGGAATGACCAGGGTGGGACACGTCTTTGATTCAACCTCAAAGACTTTTCAGCTCCCAGCCTCATCAAGCACTTCCTGTTACAACTGTGGCAGAGTCCGCAAGTCCCAGAATGGCCTCTTCAGACAACAATACCACAGAAGTGCAGTGGAAGCATGTTATAGAAACATAGAATCATAGAAAATAGGTGCAGGAGTAGGCCATTCGGCCCTTCGAGCCTGCACCGCCATTCAATATGATCATGGCTGATCATCCAACTCAGTATCCTGTACCTGCCTTCTCTCCATATCCCCTGATCCCTTTAGCCACAAGGGCCACATCTAACGCCCTCTTAAATATAGCCAATGAACTGGCCTCAACTACCTTCTGTGGCAGATAATTCCAGAAACTCACCACTCTCTGTGTGAAAAATGTTTTCCTCATCTCGGTCCTAAAGGAATTCCCCCTTATCCTTAGACTATGACCCCTTGCTCTGGACCTCCCCAACATCGGGAACAATCTTCCTGCATCCTGCCTATCCAACCCCTTAAGAATTTTGTAAGTTTCTATAAGATCCCCCCTCAGTCTTCTAAATTCTAGCGAGTACAAGCCGAGTCTATCCAGTTCTTCCTCATATGAAAGTCCTGACATCCCAGGAATCAGTCTGGTGAACCTTCTCTGTACCCCCTCTATGGCAAGAATGTATTTTCCTTCAAGGGTTACAAGTTACAAGGGTAACTTACAAGGGTTATCCTTCACCCCAATGCATTATCTCCACCCCTCCATCAAGGAAACATGATATCTAAGTCAGAATTGATGATCCTTTTGTCTACATTTTAAAACTAAACTTGTCAGCAATTTTCTGTGTCTAAATAGTCAAGATTAGGCTTTTCAGGCACAGAAATTGGAAGTTTTCAGTCTGGGATTAGCTGTTGGAAATTTTCTATGGACACTAATCTTGTATAAGTGCAAGATATCAACATTTCATAAGTTCATAAGTTCGTAAGTAATAGGAGCAGAATGATGCCATTGGGCTTTTCAAGACCACTCCGCCGTTCAATCACGACTGATCTATCTTCCCCTCCATTCTCCTGCCTTCTCCCCGTAACCCTTGACTCCCGTACTAATCTAGAATCTATCTATCTCTGCCTTAAAAATATCCATTCACTTGGCCTACGTAGCCTTCTGTGGCAATGTATTCCACAAATTCACCACTCCATTTTATTCAACGTGGTCATTAAGACTAGAATTGAGCACCTCCAAGGAGGAAAGTTTGCTGATTTCAGATGCAATAGGTTACATGGGAGTTTTAGTGATAGTAACTTTATTCACAAATGGACCTTATGATGGAAATTAAGGCACAAATAAAACGTTAGTGTGCAACGTAAGCTACATAGCTCTGCCGGGCATTTGCAGCGACTGTTATTGTAGCTGTATGATTGCTATGAGCGATGGATGGGTCAGTGTACAGGAGAGAGTTAGAACGCCTGGATGAGTGGTGCCACAATAACAACCGCTCGCTCAATTACAGAGTCCACGCCGACCATGGATTACCGTTCAGCAACTGATCGATGACCAGAAAAGGGAAGTCGGGAGACCATGAGCAGTGGGTCGGTAGTGGTAAGAATTAGCAGCTTCAAATTCCTGGCCGTTGACATCTCAGATGACTTGTCCTGGGCCCAGCACAAGGGTACAATAACATAAAAGGCTCCCAGTGCCTCTACTTAGATGTTTAAATAGATTTAGCTTAGATTGTTACATGTACCAATATATGTGTACAGTGAAAAGCTTTTTTGTTGCATGCTAACCAGTCAGCATTAAGACTATATATGATTACAATCAAGTCGTCCACAGTGTAAGAATACAGGGTAAAGGGAATAACGTTTAATGCAAGATTAGTTCAGTAAAGTCCAATGAAAGATTGTCTGAGGGTCTCCAATGAGGTAGATGGGTAGGTCAGGACCACTCTCTAGTTGATGATGAGGGCGGTTCGAGTTGCCTGGTAACAGCTGGGAAGAAGCTGTCCCTGAATCTGGAGGTGTGTGTTTTAACACCTCTTTACCTCTTGCCTGATGGGGAGGGGAGAAGAAGGAGTGACCAGGGTGACATTCGTCCTTGATTATGCTGCTGGCCTTGCTGAGGCAGCAAGAAGTATAGATGGTGTTCATGGAAGGGAGGTCGGTTTGCGTGATGGTCTGGACTGCGTCCACAATTCTCTGCAAATACTTGCAGTCGTGGATGGTGCTGTTCCCAAACCATGCTGTGATGCTTCCCGATAAGATTCGGCATGTCTCTGCATACTCAAACAAATTTCTGCAGATGCACTGTAGAATGTTTCCTGATCTGTTGCCTCACAACAGACGAGCAACTTGTTCACCAGCTCGCCCATGCTGATGTGGACAAAGGATTTGAATATCCACTCCCACACCCTCTCAGCAAGCAATATGTTGGCCTTGAATTTGCTGTGATAACAGGAGTGAATGTTGTTATTGTACTTCATCAAATGATATTTCATCTGAAAGGACAATACATCTGATGTTATTAATCTCTCTTCGTGATACCATGTTAGCTCAAACGTTACTGTATTGAACTGAATCTTTCATCTGTGTGTTCATTCCATCAATTACCTCCTCTGTCTTTTCTAGCTCTGCCTAAGTATTATGTGGACTGCCGGGTCAAGTCTGCTCTGGGACAGGTGATCCACCCGGACCAAACTTGTGCTGTACCTGGCAGGAAAATCTCAGACAGCCTAGTGCTGCTGAGAGATACCATCGCCTACGTGCAGGACAGACGGGTGGATGCCTGCCTAGTCAGCTTGGACCAGGAGAAGGCCTTTGACAGGATTTCGCACACGTACATGAGGGACGTGCTCTCCAAAATGGGTTTTGGGGAGGGAATCAGGAATTGGATCAATCTGCTCTACACCGACATCCGTAGTGCAGTCCACATAAATGGGTGGGAATCAGACAGTTTCCCTGTAAGGTCTGGAGTCAGGCAGGGTTGCCCTCTCTCTCCTCTCTTGTTTGTCTGCTGTATTGAACCTTTTGCCGAATCCATCAGGAAGGATGCGAGCATTAGAGGAGTGACACTGCCCGGCAGTGGGGGCATTCAAGTAAAGACCTCCCTGTACATGGACGATGTCGCTGTCTTCTGCTCGGATCCAGGGTCGGTCCGCAGATTGATTAGTATCTGCGACCAGTTTGAGTCGGCCACGGGAGCCAGGGTGAACCGCAGGAAGAGCGAGGCCATGCTCTTTGGCAACTGGCCCGACAGATCTTCCGTCCCCTTCACCATCAAGCCTGACTTCTTGAAGGTGCTGGGGATCTGGTTCGGGGGGGCTGAGGCGTGTAACAAGAATTGGCTGGAGCGGATAGCCAGGGTGGGGAAGAAGCTGGAGCTGTGGAGGCAACGCTCCCTCTCCATAACGGGAAAGAATTTGGTCATCAGGTGTGAGGTGCTCTCGGGCCTGCTGTACTTGGCACAGGTGTGGCCTGTCCCTCCTTCCTACGCCACAGGGATCACCCGGGCCGTCTTCCAGTTCATCTGGGGGTCGAGGATGGACCGGGTGCGACGGGCCACAATGTACAAGTCGGCAGACAACGGGGGTAAAAGCGTGCCCAACGTCGCCCTCATCCTGATGGCCACCTTCGTGTGTGGCTGCATCAGGCGGAGTGTAGAGCCAAGGCACGTGGGCACCAAGTGTCACTACCTGCTGAGGTTCTACCTGTCCCCGGTGTTGCGAAGGATGGGCCTGGCGCAGATGCCACGCAATGTGCCAGTCAGCTGGTCACTGCCGCCCCATCTGTCGTCTGTGGAAAGGTTCTTCCGGACCAACACCTTTGACCACATGTCCATTGGGCAGTGGTCAGCACAGAATGTCCTGCAGGTACTGCAGGGAAAGGACTCGATGGACCCGGTGGCGTGGTTCCCTGAGCAGACTGCCCAGCTTGTCTGGCAAAATGCCTCATCGCCAGAACTCACCAACAAGCACCAAGACCTGGCTTGGCTGGCGGTGAGGGGAGCCCTCCCAGTCAGATCCTTCCTGCACCATCGGAACCTCACTACCAGCGCACGCTGCCCTCGGGACGGCTGCTATGGAGTGGAGACGGTCGCCCACCTCTTTGCAGAGTGTGGATTTGCCCAAAGAGTCTGGAGAAAAATGCAAGGGTCCCTGGTACGCTTTATTCCAAACAGCTCTGTCACAGAGGACTCTGTGATTTACGGACTGTTCCCAGGGACACATTCAGAGACTGACATCAAGTGCTGCTGGAAGGTTATCAACTCGGTGAAAGACGCTCTCTGGTCTGCCCGAGCTTTGTTCACCACCCAGCAGAGCGAGATGTCCGTCGGGGAATGTTGCCGACTGGCCCACTGCAGACTGCAGGAGTACGTACTAAGGGACGCACTGAAGCTCGGTGCAGCCAACGCCAAGGCTCGGTGGGGGAGGGCCACAGTCTAAGGTCCTTCCGCTGCTGGACATGGGGGGCACTGTATGGTGGAGACGCCCCTCAAAATAAGGGAAGGTATCCCATGCCGGGGGGCCACATGAGTGGCACGGGTGGGGGATTAATTAGTAAAATTTGAAAAATGTATATAGACTGCATGGAAGAATTTGTATAGCCTCCGAAAATGTCGGATGGATTTTTCGCACGGTTGATGTATTGTAAATATTTATTACTTGAATAAAGTCTATTTTGAAATAAAAAAAAAAAAAAATTATGTGGACTGCAGGGGATGGAATAATATCCTTCATGCACGACACAACATCATCTCTGCATATTGAATAGAAAAATTACTGAGGGAAACGGGTTTAATTGTTGGTAGGTGCAGAGAGAGAGGAGTTGAAGAAGCGTTACTTTAACCAAAATAAGAAGGAGGGATATTTAAAACAATTTTGGAAGATCGGTGGAGGTAGAAAGTAACAATACAATCAAAGTGTAACTGGATGAGCATCTGAAGAATCGTATTTACAGGCTCAGAGTGGGAGGTGGGATTACCTTAGACTTCAGAGATACAGCATGGAAACAGGCCCTTCGACCACCAAATCCGTGCTGGCCAACGATCACCCCATGCACTATCACTATTCTACAACTTACCAAAGCCAATTAACCTACAAACCTGTATGTCTTTGGAGTGTGGGAGGAAACTGGAGAACCCAGAGAAAACCCACGTGGTCACAGGGAGAATGTACAAACTCTGTGCAGACAGCACCCGTGGTCAGGAATGGACCCGGGTCTCTGGCGCTGTGAGGCAGCAGATCTACCGCTGCGCCACTGTGTCGCCTGCTGAGTAGTGTGGGGCGCTTTCTTTCTTGCTGGCTTGGCTATCGAGAGCTAAAGATATCTGCACCGCTATGGAACCAAAACTAGGCCACACCATCTTCACCCTTCTCCAGTATGGCAACACTCATTTGTCTCATCCTTTGTGTAAATCAACTGTTTGCACAAACTGACCATTCCCTTTCATATTATAACTCTTAATTTCATATTAAAGATCCTTTCAAGGATCGTATCAGATACTGGATATTCTTAAATACCTTCTGATGAAAAACTTGAATACATTCCCTGCTTTGTTTTCCCTGGAATGTCCCTGAAATGTCAAAGACGGAAGGCGAGAGGGGCAAAGTTAAAGGAAATGTGTGGGGCAGGTTTTTAATAATTTGCAACATAAGTTACAGATTCACTCTATTAGCCAATAATATCTTGATGTTTCAACCACAGTTTTAAATTCATCATCGATATTATGACTCGTTTAGCTTGGTCTGTATCTTGGACCATGTAATATATAAACTAACTAGATTTTTTATATCGATTTTTTGTTTCAATGTGGTAATAATTGTTTCAAGTGAATGGAAGAATAAAGAGAGTAGTGAGTGCCTAGAATGTGCTGCCAGGGATGGTGGTGGAGGCAGATATGATAATGGCATTAAGAGTTTGTTAGATCGGCACATGGATATGCAGGGAATGGTGGGATCATGAGCAGGTAGAAAAGATTAGTTTAAATAGGCATCATGTTTGGTACGAACATTGTGGGCCAAAGCGCCTGTTCCTGTGCTATACTGTTCTATGTTCCATGTATTCCTTTTATCTGGACAATCATTAAATATTTGTTTTTCTTAAATTTGCAAGCACATTATACTCTCGGCACACAGTTGAAGTGAGCAAGTTGTGGTAGATTATTGGTTGGATTATCCAATTGAAGGAGTTTTGGTTGCACTCTTTGGCAGCAAATTACCTCTGGAGCTTGCAAGTGGCTTTCTAATCTCATACCTCGTGCAATTGAGGTCCCCCGGATAAAGTCCGTGTGAAACCCCTTCAGGAATTTGAGGCAAAACTACACCTGAAGATAATTGCATTCAGAACAGCATCCGATCAATTTAAAGTCTGTGATTACTTCCAGAATCAAATATTGCCCAACATTTTTACCAAATGTAAAGCCTCCACCTTAGAGACCTCTATCAACTCTGGAAAAGTAATGGTTGTCCTCTTCTAGTTTTGTCTGCCATTTTGAGTGTCAAATTATTTATCTCAAAAGGATTCTGTCAATAAAAATAAAGCTGGAAGGAATTTTATTTCTCTGTTTTTTTAAAAACAGGATTCAACGAGATGTCTCTTGAGGAAAGATGGAAGCCTGTTGGAGTTGCAGGTTCAAAATGCAATAGCAGGCTACTGTAAATGGCCCTTGGGACTTGTCAGCTTGGTGCAACCGAAATAAAGGAGCTGATGTGGGCTTGCGACATTGAGGAGCTTTGTCAGTACTCAGCAGAACTGTGGAACATGAGTTAAACCCCCTGAAAACAGATGGCTGGAGTTGACCCCATCAAAGGTAAGTTGAGAGGAGCGTAGATTTTCCAGTTCATGTCAGCAGTCCTCTCTATCTCTGAGCTTTCCTGGCAAAAAAAACGAATTTACGGCTTAAAGAATTGGAGAAGGTCCAAATAACACTCTGGGCAAGTAATAGAAATTGAATATAATTGATTATGCACTGCGAGATTGATTTATGTCGGACAGGGAAATATTGGTGTCAGAGACTGGAGCAATTAGGGAGTATTTCGGAGATGGCTTAATCTTGGGAAAACTCTGTCAGATTGTCAGGCTAGGAGATAATTGGCCATTGAGGCTCATCTAAAACACTCCATCCATATTCCTCTAGCTTCTGTTTGGGCAGTTGGGCGAATCAGAAAAGTGGAGGCTTAGTTGGAAACCAAAACCACTGCCAAGATACTAAAACACAGTACTGGAGGAACTCAGCGAGTCAGACAGCATCTTTGAAGTGAAATTGACAATTCATCAGTCTGGAGAAGGGTCAGGACCTGAAACATCGTCAATCCATTCCTTCCACAAATGCTGTCTCACCCACTGAGTTCCTCCAGCACTTGGTGTTTTGCTCAAGATTCCAGTTCCTTGTGTCTCAACTTGTAAGGAATGCTTGTTAATAAAAAAAAGCAATGTATTATATGGTTAATAATAGCAAAATTATAACAATAGATGATCTAAGGATAATATTTTAAACAGACCTACTATCTGCAGGATGTCATGTCATCCGGATGGATTGCAGTGTTAGATGGATATCATGGTAAGAGCTCCTGAAGTATTTCACATCAAATCATCCACTCTGTGTTGTTGAGGATGCTTGACCTTTGCAAATTCAACCTATTAAGCAAGAAATGTGGAATAAATTACTAGATGAATAAAATTCTCATTTATACGCTCTCATTCTGTGTTACTGCCATTTTTGACTTAATATTATTTACCTCACAATGCAATTAAAAATTGAACTTAGTCATAGAGTTATGGAGTCATATACAGCATAGAAACAGGCCCTTCGACCCAACTCATCCATGCTGGCCAAGATGCCCCATCTGTACTAGTCCCACATGCCCACGTTTGGTTCATATCCCTCCAAGCCTTTTATAATCGAGTACCAGTCCAATATTACTCAAATGTTGTTATTGTACTTGTCTCAAATACGTTCTCTGGCAGTTCATTCGGTATACCCACCACCCTCTGTGTGAAAAAGGTGCCTCTCAGGGTTCTATTGAATATTTCCCATCTCACCTTAAACCTCTGCTCCCTAGTTCTTGACAAGCCTCACCTGTAAAAAAGACTGCGCATTCACCCTATCTATTCTCCTCGTGATTTTGTACACCTCTATGAGGTCAGCCCTCAGCCTCCTGCACTTCAAGGAATAAAGTCTTAGCCTGCTCAACCTCTCCCTGTAGTTTGGGCCCTCAGGTCCTGGCAACATCCTCCTAAATCAACGCATATCTTGAACATAACCTGCATAACGAGAACTTAAAGACAATGTTTGTAATAAAAAGTTCACAGCTGCTGCTGTGCCCGATCCTATCAGAATATGATTAAACTATTCTCCCCCCCCTTCCCACATTTTGTTGTGGCCTGGTCAAGTCTGCTCCCCTTCTAATTCTAATTTTAATTAAAATGCCATTGCCTCTTCACTATTTCTCATTTACGTGCTGTTTTGGAGAAGCTTTATTAAAGTACAGAGCTTTGTAATAAGTGCCAAAGGAAAGGACAAGGTACCTGAGGATTACTGGCGAATACATTTCACTTGTATATGTATAAAAACGTACTTCAATGGAAGTCTATTGAATACCATAACCAATCTGATGTTCCTGTTAAGAAGTAAGACAGCAACAGCATAGAGCAACAAGGAACTGCAGATGGTGGTTTACAAAAAGAAACACAAAGTGCTGGAGTTAGCCAGTGGATCGGGCAGCATCCCTGGAGAACATGGACCGGTGAAGATATTGGTCAGGCCACTTCTTCAGACTGAAGGGGGATCCTGACCTGAAATTTCTTGTATCCATGTTCTCCAGGGATACTGCCAGCAGCATCACAAAATTGTGTTTTAATTTAATATTTGTTTATTCGCTGGGGTACACTGTCCATAGTTTATGATGTTGATGACACTTCTTCAAACGAGCTTTTATATTCTTGGAAGCCCCAGATCTCCAAGGATTATTCAGGGTTTATTGTTAAAATTGCCAAAATTCAACCGCAACATATTTCATTTAGAATCATAGTGATACAGTGTGGAAACAGGCCCTTCGGACCACACCGCCTACAATGTCCCAGCTACACTAGTCCCATTTGCCTACACTTGGTCCATATCCCTCCAAACCTGTCCTATCCATGTACCTGTTTAAAGGGCCTGTCCCATTGTATGAGGCAATTCAAGAGCTCTTCCGAGTTTTAAAAAAATCTAACTCGTGGTAAGCACGTAGAATGTACTTAGCGGGTACGTCGGAGCTCGGGACGTCTCTTAGTGGCACGTAACGCTAACGGCAGGTACTTGGGAAACACGGTAAGCTTGTGAAGACTCGTGAAGATTTTTCATCAAGTTGAAAAATGTCCACAAGAGCCCTAAGTACCTATGAGGAGAGGGGGCGCTGTCCTGTACGGCTGCCAGTCCTGCAGCTGTCCGTTTTTTTACTTTTCTTTATTTTTAGTACGTTAAAAGTGTTAGTTGGCGGTCTAATCTTTTTATGTGTTGGTGGGGGGGAAGGGGGAAACTGCTTTCTTAAGGCCCTACCTGGTTGGAGAGGTGGCTTTCCTCGAGCAGAGCTCCGACCCGTCCTCGTCGCCTACCAGCGGGGTCTGGAGCGACGTTTTCCTGGGGGGACCTGGCCAGAGCCTCGGCTTCGGAGGCGACGCAGCGCTGGAGCGCCATCGCGGAGCGGGCGGTGCCTTGCCTGAATCACCGCGCTGGAGCTCCGGTACGCTGGGACCGCCGATAAAAAGACATCGCGGAGCCGCGGGTCTGTGGAGCAGCCAGCAGCGGGCGGCGGCGCTGAACTTTGCATTTGCGGAGCCTGGGATCTCTCGCCGAGATCGCCAGTGTGTGGAGCTCCGTCCAGCACGGCCTGTTGTCTTGGTAGCCCCGGTCTCCGATAAGGAGGCGCTGTTCCTGGCGCCCCAAGCTGCTGAGGGGGTCTACCGACGCCGGAGTGCCATCGCCCGATGGGGGCAGCCGAGAACATTGGGCCCCCGTGGCGGCGAGTGTGGAAGCCTCGGTAGGCCCGACTACTTTGGGTGGACATGGGGATGGGGACTGGACTTTGTGCCTTCCCCCACAGTGAGAACCATTGTGGGGGGATGTTTTTATGTTTTAATGTTAAATTTCTTTAATGTTATGTTGTATTTTTATTAGTGTGCTGCAAGGACATCTGAATTTCCCCTGAATAAGGGGATTAATAAAGTATTTGTTATGTTATGTTATTACCGTAATTCTCAGAGTTCGAATCAGGGGAAACTCGGGAGAACTCTTGAATTAGCTTGTACAGTGGGACAGGCCCTTTACCGTTTATTAAACGATGGGACAGTCCCAGCCTCAACTACCTCATCTGGCAGCCTGTTCCATACACCCACCACCCTTTGTGTGAAAAAGTTACCCCTCAGATTCCTATTAAATTTTTTCCCCTCTACCTTGAACCTATGTCCTCTGGTCCTCAATTCCCCTACTCTGTGCAAGAGACTCTGTGCATCTACCCGATCTAATCCTCTCATGATTTTGTACATCATGATTTTTTAATTATTATTTTTGGTTAAGGGAAAGTATTATATCTCTATCAGACATTATCCGGGTGGTTTTATGTTGGCCACCTTCAGTAATTTGTTCAAATGATAGATGTCATTAAACAGCAAAATATGCAGGATTAAACACAAGAACAAGAATGTAGTCAGGTGAAATCAAGATTAACGTAAATTAGCAGATGTCATTATCTGTTTATTATTTTGTATTATATATACATATACATTTTCAATGGCAAGAGTTGTCCCATAAATAGCCAGTGATATTTGAGCACTCTCCTACAGATTGGAGTTATTGGACATCTCTTACTGAAGCATTGCCTGATACCCTCTAACAGAAAAGGCAGAGCTATAATTATTGCACTGCTACATGCTTATTATGTAATGAGACATGATATCAGACAGTGATTTATATAAAAAATGGAAAATTAGCATTTACTGCACTTCACCGTGCACTACAAGTGTAAAACTATATTAATCCAAAGTCTAACAAGTTCTTTAAGCAATTTTTCTATTTCGGAGACACGTGCATATGTTCATCAAAACAGAAACATTATTATCAGTGTAATTATTTCATGCTTCCATTTAAATTTAAACTTTCCTGGCGATATTGCTGTAGCCTGCAGCATTACCTCCTGGTTCCTCATCAACTTACACATAAATGGTGTGATACAAAGGCGGTGGGTTTATGGGACGTGCTGCCAGGGGAGGTAGTTTACGTTAGTTTATTTTAGAGATACAGCGCAGAAACAGGCCCTTCGGACCACCGAGTCTGTGCCAACCAGCGATCCCCGTACACTAACACTATCCCACACACGTTCGGGAAAATTTACAATTTTACCGAAGCCAATTAACCTCCAAACCTGCACGTCTTTGAAGTGTGGGAGGAAGCCGGAGATCCCGGAGAAAACCCACGCAGGTCACGTGGACAATGTACAAACTGCGTGCAGCCGAGCACCTGTGATCAGGATTGAACCCTGATATCTGGTGCTGCAAGACAGCAACTCTACCGCTGCGCCACCGTGCCGCCCTTCGGCAATTGAAGTCCATTGAGGCAGGTACAATCACAATGTTTAAGAGACTTTTAGACAAGTACAAGCATCAGATTAGAGGGATATTAGCCAAATGCAGACAGGTGGGGCAAGTGTGAAGGATGGTCGGTGTGCGGGCAAGTTGGGCCAAAGGGCCTGCTTCCACACTCTATGATTCAAGAGGTCTATGACCCCAAGTCACCCACTTTTCTTGGGAATATTTATGACTCCTTCATAATCAATTATTACTCCTTTATGTGGAGCTCCTTCTTTAATGTCATCATACATGTACTGGACAGGGAAGAGGCAGAATATAGAACATAAAACATAGAACAAGACAGCACAGGTACTTGGCACTTCGGCCCACAACGTCTGTGCCAAACAAAATGCCAAGACCAACCTTTATCTGCCATCACATAATCATAGAAACATAGAAACATAGAAAATAGGTGCAGGAGTAGGCCATTCGGCCCTTCGAGCCTGCACCGCCATTCAATATGATCATGGCTGATCATCCAACTCAGTATCCCGTACCTGCCTTCTCTCCACAGAATAGAAATAGGCCCTATGGCCCAACTTGCTCACACTGACCAACTTGTCTCATCTGTTTAAGAAAGAACTGCAGATGTTGGAAAAATCGAAGGTAGACAAAAATGCAGGAGAAACTCAACGGGTGAGGCAGCATCTATGGAGCAAAGGAAGGTATTGAGCCTTGTTTGGGTTTCTGGCAGATCAGGGTAAATGTTTCTAAGTTGGCTTCCTTGCGAAGTCTGGTTTGAATACAATGTATTACGCTGCTGTATTATTGGGTTAGACAATAGACAATAGGTGCAGGAATAGGCCGTTTGGCCCTTCGAGCCAGCACCGCCATTCAATGTGATCATGGCTGATCATCCCCAATCAGTACCCCGTTCCTGCCTTCTCCCCATATTCCCTGACTCCGCTATTTTTTTAAAAAGAGCCCTATCTAGCTCTCTCTTGAAAATATCCAGAGAACCTGCCTCCACCACCCTCTGAGGCAGAGAATTCCATAGACTCACCACTCTCCGTGAGAAAAAGTGTTTCCTCATCTCCGTTCTAAATGGTTTACTCCTTATTCTTAAACTGTGGCCCCTGGTTCCGGTTAGGGAAATGTCTGTTATGGTTAATCGATATCTGTAATTGGGTTATTAAGAGACCATCCCCATGTGGTTCGTCCCCTCGAGGTGCTGGGACATATAAAAGTCCGCTACCACAAGGTCCAGCGTCGATCTTCTGGGAGAGCGCTTGAGACTGCATGAACTTCTGGAGTGTCTCTGTCTGAGCGAGGCCTAGAGGGCTTTAACAGGTAGATACGTGGATCGAACCCGTGGTGGGATAGGTACAGAAGTTGAACTGTAATGTGCTTTTGTTAAAATAAAATGTAGTTGTTTCAAGTGCTTGAATCAGTGTTTTTACAGAAACTGGACTGCGGGGGAGGCTTTGAAACGAGCAATTTACATTATCAGAAATCATGGTGGATTTAAACTTGTGCAGTCACGAGTTAAAAGCATTAGTCACAGGTATCTGACCTAGTAACATAACAATTAGTGTAACCAAGCCTGTAGCAAGAATGCATTTAGCTCATGATAAACCAACATCAAAGGGGCGAGATAGTGGCACGCTACAGGTGGTTAAATAACTCCTTAAACAAAATTAGCCAGACCTGAACCAAAGGGAATTTTAACTTTTGAAATGAGTTGTTACAGAGATGCAGGGGGAGACAGACATGATAGGCAGATCTTTTGAATCCACCAACCCAAGCAATCAGAGCACAAAATGGCATGAGCAAAACACAAAGTGCTGGAGGAACTCAGCAGGTCAGTCAGCATCTCTGGAGGGCATGGACAGATGACATTTTGGGTCGGGACCCTTCTTCAGACAGGAGAAAAAGGTCCTTGATTATGTTGCCTGCTTTCCTGTGGCAGCATGAGGTGTAGATAGAGTCAACGGTGGGGAGTCTGGTCTGTGTGGAGAGTCTGGACTGGGCTACATCCACAACTCAATACTTTCTTACGGTTTTGGGCAGAGCTGTTGCCAAACCAAGCTGTGATGCGTTCTACGGTACATCTGTTGGTTGGAGTCTTTGGAGACAAGCCGAACTTCCTTGGTCATCTGAGGACGGAAAGGCATTGCTGTGCGGTCTTGGCCATAGCTTCAGTTTGACAGAATATTTTGCCAGGATATTCATCCCCGGTCAGTACTAGTGAAACCACTGCCCTGTGGAATCTGAGTAAAACCTACTGTCAACACTACAGTACATAATCTGTTTAGAGCTATCAACAGGAGATGTGTGTTTTTTTGGCGAGGATTCTTTTATTCAATTACAAATAATCTGTGCTGAGCTGAGAGGATCTTGCTATCCATTGCATCATTGCCTCTCATCTGCTCAGCTACATGCCAGCTCAGCTTATGTTGTGCAGTACATCAATGGACTCCAGATCCCAGCTGTGATCCACAGGTCAGAGGATTGAACCTTGAATTGCGGAGGCTTATGGGGGTCTATTTTCCAGAGGTCTTTCTTCCTTTGAAGTGCTGGCAGTGATCTTTGCTCACATCGCAACATCACAGAGCTGAATGTGTTCAAAAATCTGCAG
Source organism: Raja brachyura (assembly GCA_963514005.1). The sequence continues at coordinate 28,064,924 of OY740806.1, read as the reverse complement.
GAAGGAACTGCAGATGCTGGTTTACACCGAAGATAGATACAAAATGCTGGAGTAACTCAGCGGAGCAGGCAGCATATCTGGATAGCAGAAATGGGTGACGTTTCGGGTCTGAAGGAGGTCTCGACCTGAAACGTCACCCATCCCTTCTATCCAGATATGCTGCCTGTCCCGCTGAGTTACGTACTGCATCATTTTGGGTTTAAAAATCTGCACCAAGGACATGCACCTGTTTTGTGGCTTCCATTATCAAACCTGGGCTGCACAGATGGACAAAACGTCACTCCATTTATTCATGTATTCTCTGTCCAGCTGAGAATTTGATATGGAGCTGCATCTTGATGTTTAAGTAGTCTTTTCAGTTTAAACTGAAAACACAAAAAAGCTGGTGATACTCAGCTGCATCTATGGAGGGAGAAATAGTTTCATTGATCTGAAACATTAACTCTATCCCACTCATTGCTCAGGATACCTCACCTATTGGATACTTCTTGCATTTTCTCTTTTTAGGTCAGATTTTTAATATTTGCATGCTTTTGCATGTAGGCTTAAGAACATTTTCTTCCCAGCAACCATTAGGCTCTTGAACACCGCACAACGCTAACCACAACTGTACCTCAGCAACTATGATCTCAGTTGAACTGATCTTATCTGCCTGTACATAATCCATATCCCCTGAACTTCCATGTGCCTATCGAAAAGCCTCCAGACGGCACTATCGTATCTGCCTCCGCCATCACCCCTGGCAACGTATTCCAGGCCCCCACCAGTGTCTATGTATAGAACTTTACCTGCACATCTCCATTAAACTTTCCCTGCTTCCATTATAGTTATGCCCTCTTGTGTTGGATATTTCCACCCTTGGAGAAAGGTTCTGACTGTCTCATATCCCTCTCATAAGTCTATACCCTTCTATCAAATCTCTCCTCTATCTCTGAACAATCCCAGTCGTTCCAACCTCTCCCTGTAGCTGAAACCCTCAAATCTAGGTCACATTCTGGCAAACTTCCTCGGAACCCTCTCCAAAGACTTCACATTTTTCCTGTAATGGGGCAACCAGAACTCCACGCAATCGTCCAAAATGCGTCCTAACTAAATTCCTTTAGAGCAAATTCCTATTGGACAGGTAAAATCAGGCGGTCCCATAGCTTATGGAAGGACCAGAAGCCTGATAATTGAGGTAGTTGAGGCCAGTTCATTGGCTATATTTAAGAGGGAGTTAGATGTGGCCCTTGTGGCTAAGGGGATCAGAGGGTATGGAGAGAAGGCAGGTACGGGATACTGAGTTGGATGATCAGCCATGATCATATTGAATGGCGGTGCAGGCTCGAAGGGCCGAATGGCCTACTCCTGCACCTAATTTCTATGTTTCTATGTTTCTAATGGAGTGGAAGAAGCCTGAGTCTGGTGGTGTGCACTTTCAGGCTTCTGTGCCATTTGCTGGATAGGAACAGGGAGAGGAAGGAATGACCAGGGTGGCAGTCTTTAATTATGTTGGCTGTTTTTCCGTGGCAGTGTGAAGTGTAGATGGGGTCATTTATTTGTGATTTATTGGGTTTATGGGCCGGTGAAGCTGCAGCAATGGAGAATTCTGTTGTTGTGTTGCTGGTACAGATGGCAAACACTTTTAACTCTTGTTTCTCAGTGTTTTCTGCACAAAGTGAACTGGGACAGTGGATTGTTTGATGCTTCAGTCGTTAATCCCTGGGGTGAGGGTGGTCTAATCCAGCTTTGGTGCATTTCATTTTTTTTAGCCAGATATCAAGGAATAACAGATGTCCCACTGTCATAGATCTCACAGCGTCCCTCAATTAGAGGGACTGGTAATGCTAACTCGAAGAGAATAACTAGTTCCAAACCCAGGACTGTCAACAGGAGCGAGATAATGATTTTCAAACATTCATTAAACTTTTATTGAATTAATTAAATGTTAAATGTCATATAGATTAGGATAAGGAAAATTCTAATTAAAAAGAAATGCAGCATAAATCAGATCCCTGCTTTGAAGGTTATCTGCGTGGTGGGCAATGTCTTTTGGACCTTCATCCAAGGTCTCCAGAACGTAGCGGGAGATTTTGGTCAACCTTTAATTAATCAGCAGAATACTTGATTTAAAGTCTCAAGACATGTTTATACAAGCATGATTAACATTTCTTGAGTAAATCGTGCTGCTAAAATATTGTAATAATGTGATAATGAGCTCTGCTTCAGAGAGGGTTGCCAGGGGCTGTTTTAAACATTTTTGTAAGCTGTATTCGTTCAAGCCTTGCACGGTTTGGCGGGCGTTTAGAGTCCAAACCTGGATCCTATCAGAATCGAGGAAGAGGTTGGTGATTGTGTGAGGAAGGCAAATGACTGCCTCACCTGATGGACTTTGCTGGTTATGCCAAAGATTTGTATATCATCACTCCTTTAGTTGAGACACAAAGTGTTGGAGTAACTCAGCGGGTCAGGCAGCATCTCTGGAGAAAAAGGATGGGTGACGTTTCTGGCCGGAACCCTTCTTCAGACAGATCGTCGGATCAGCAGAGAAGATTATTGGCTGCAACCTTCACTCCATGGATGAACTGTACACTGCAAGGGCCAGGAAGCGAGCGGGCAAGATCATCTCTGACCCCTCTCACCCTGGCCACAAACTCTTTGAATCACTTCCCTCTGGAAGGCGACTCTGGACTGTCAAAGCTGCCACAGCCAGACATAAAAACAGTTTTATCGACGAGTAGTTGCTCTACTCAACAGCCAAAAATCTGTAGCCTCCCTTTGATCTGGTATTTTGTTGGTTCACATGCTTGATCAATGGTGTTTTATCATTAATGTTTTATTATTATTAATGTTTAGTGGTTTCGGAGTCATTCGTAACTGTCACTGTATGTCATGTTGTTACTTGTGGGCGGAGCACCAAGGCAAATTCCTTGTATGTGAATACTTGGCCAATAAACTTACTTACTTACTTCTCAGTCTTGTGGCATTACAGTACCAGAGAAAAAAATATGTCTGCAATGAGTTTGGGGTGAATCGGACTGTACCCTAGCTTATGGAAAGACTGTTCAGAAGCCTGATAAAAGAATGGACAAAGCTTTTCTTGAGTCTAATGATGAATGCTTTCAGCGAGTGCGCGCGTGCTAGTGATCCCTGCACACTAACACTACGCTACACACACTGGGGACAATGTACAATTATACCAAACCAATTAGCCTACAAACCTGTACGTGTTTGGAGTGTGGGAGGAAACCAGATATCCCGGAGAAAACCCACGCAGGTCACGGGCATAAGGTGCAAACTCCGTCCAGACAAGCAGCCATAGTCAGGATCGAACCTGGGTCTCTGGCGCTGTAAGGCAGCAACTCTACCGCTGTGCCACCGTGCCGTCAGTTATGTAACAAGCTGGTTGCAAATTGAAATTTCATTGAATTTTATTTTGTGTTTTTCTCCCTGAAGATCAAACAGAATAGCAGTGAGGTCCATTGACTGAGATTGCATGGAGCTGCCATCTCTTTGTATGTCTGGTCACTCTCCGTATCTAAACTGGAGTTACAGAGCACGGCCCTGTCCAATTGAAAATATCATTGCAGTGGATAATTTCAATGCTGACACAATTCTTGCAAAGAAAGCCAATCTTCCAAATCAATCTCTGTTGTTTAATAATTTCTGATTGTTACTTCCAAAATTCTAAATGTTTTAACAACTTTTTCTTAACTGGGTCTGTTTCAAGATGCATATCTTTTTTGCCTGTTGACCTGAGTCAACAGGCATCTTTTTTGCCTGTTGACCTGAGTTCTCGTTCAGCTGGGTACAATTCAAGTTGGGATAACTTTGTCCAGGTATAATTAACTGTGAGAGTAGAGTGTTATTACTACAGAGATACTGGAGATTTAAAAAAAAAACGAAAACATCATAACAAAGTAGTTGGGAGATCAAGGGTACACTTTTAGTCCATACGAGGTCCATTCAAGAGTCTGATAACAGTGGGGAAGAAGCGGTTCTTGAATCTAGTGGTACATGTTTTTCAAGCTTTTGGGAGAGGGGAGAAGAGGGAGTGACTGGGGTGTAAGTGGTCCTTGATTACTTTGGCTGCTTTCCTGAGTTAATGAGGAGGATGGTTGGCATGACGTACTAGCTGTATCTTCAACTCTTGCTATCCTGGGCAGAGCAGTTGCCCTACCAAATTGTGATATCTCGATAGGATGCTTTTTGTGGTATATCTATAGATTATATAAGTAGCAATGTTACAACATTTTGAGATTTAAAAAATCAAGTCTGCAATTTATCCCATCAGATAAAGCATAAAAAAGAAGTTTAATTTGACACCTAATTCACTTTCATATCTTCAGTATTAAAAAGGTTATGGCCATTTTCATACTCAGAAATTAGCATCTTGTTCCCCATTGCCTTTCCATTGACTTAACACAAAAGCTGTGATCTAGGACAGTCAAAAGCCCATAACTGTCTTAAAAATTAAGAGAACTCAATGAAAATTTCAGTTATTATAGATTGAAGCATTCTGAAACAAATATGATACAATCTTACGTGGATGACCTGAAATTAAAGCATATAATTAGTTAGTTACCTAATTGTAGCTAATTACAAAATTCAATTACTAGATCTAAATATATATCCATTTCTTAAGAAAAGATAAACTTTTTTAAATTGCCTAAGTGTCCAAATAACATTCACACAATAATTCACAATATAACATGATTTTTAAATCTCATTTTCATTAATTTATAGGCCCAATGGAAGGAATTTAGTGTTTAATTCTTGTAAATTTATGGCCATTTAAATCAACTAGCGAGTGGGTTTTAGTGGAATGCGGTGGATTAGAACGTTGCGGTTTGCAGTGAAGTCGGCAGGAAAAACACTGCCGGTTCATACTTTTTTTTTGTCCCCATTTCGCAACATGAAAATGTGATTAAAGCCTTCCTAAAAACCAACTGTGCACTTTATTTTCTCCCCTACGTAAAATCCTTCCCATTGTCGGCGCTCGCGGTTTTAGAAGATGATTTTTAAATTACTCTAGTTAATAAACAATCTAGTGTAATTTAAAAATAACTTCATGAATGAAACGTTTGAGCGATTTTTCTTCAGCAACAAAATCGCCCGACATGGATCGATTTGAATTGTCTGTGGAAAAACGGCACTTTAAACACGTCCCCCTCTGAAAGGCACCAAAGTCACGCACACGGGGAGCGGCAGAACTGCAGCGCTGCTCAAGGTAAGTTTTGTAACATACCTAATATAAGGTAAGTCAATTGAGATGTGACGGATTTCCTTAGACTACCAAGGAAGTAGAGGCATTAGTGTACTGTCTTGGTCATAGAGTCAATGTGAATGGACCAGGACACATTATTGGTAATATTTACACAAAGGAACTTATAGCTCTTGACCATGTCTGCTTCATGGGGGAGACTAGGGTGTCCTCCACCCCACTACCTGAAGTTGATGATCATCTGCTTAATTGAAGGAGTGCTTGTTGACTTGACACCATGGGGTGGAAGTGGGCAAGAAGGGAAGGGAAATGTTGAGGGGAAAAAGGGGAACGGAGATGTTGGGGATGGGCGAGAAGCATACAAAGGATTGAGAAGGGCCAAGGTGACTCAGGGGGGGAGGTGTAGAGGATGGTGGATGGAATGAGTACACACTGGAGTGGGGAGGTTTACTTGAAATTGGAGAATTCAACATTCACGCTGGATGCAACATATCAAGTGGATGCAAGGTGCTGAATCAAAAGCAGTGGTTGTCAATCAGTGTGTTGTTTGGGCTGCAACTTGGTGTCAGATCCTGAAAATAAAATGTGGATATCAGTGCCGCACAGCAGGAAAACCTACGTTTCCCTTTGGAAAAGCATAGATCCCGGCTGTTGAAAAATATATCATTACAAGAAGGGCTGTCAACATCAGACACGTTTGGTGGTTCTGCGTCTCAGTGAAACAGTGTTTACAGAATGAAAAGGCAAATAATTGCACAAGCCTCTGCCATTTTCCAATTCATCTGCTAACAAACGGCTTAGTAACCACTTCACTGGTCCCTCATGAAGTAAGTTAATTGAGAATTCACACAAAATAAACCGATGTTTCTTTTGAAATTTGTGGCAGATCATGCAGTGCTAAGATTAAATCAAGGTATTTACTGTAAGACTGATTGGAAGTTTGGTTCCCAAGCCAAGTCGGGGAACAATTTGGCACCTTCCAATGCTACGTTCTGTCTTTACAGCCCCAATTAATGCCTCGAACGTACATCAAAAGCAGCCTCTGAAAATGTTGTGTGTCAGAAATGGATAATCTGTCGTTTGCATTGATAAAGTAGCAGCTGTTCGTGATACTAGCTTCTGACATTGGGATTTGGTTACTTCAGTGGAACTGGACGATTTATGTGTTCAACATGAAAGACTAGATATTATTAACACAAACCTGCAACAAAACACACCGGTGAAATATATTTTCTCTGGCATTGATAAGGTTTCAACAATCTAAGAAGAATATTTATTTCAAATTATGTTATTTGCAAATATTTAGAATTAAATATATTTCTTCAAAATTGAAACGCATGAAAAAAATTAAATACAGTTTCCAACTCAATTAATTAAAAAAATATGAATTAAAAGAATGTTACATTGCTCCCTCATGGCTACTCCTCTCCGTTGAAGCGGATGCGGTCATTAAAGCTGCCTGAAGTTTGGCACAGATTCAGTCGGCAGAGATCCCAGTGTAACCGCGGGAATGCAATGAAAGGCATCAGCCAAGAGATCGCTGGCAATTAGCGTTGGGAAATTTCAGAGCCTCAGTATCTGTGCCCACCTTTGTGGAACTCTGACATTCCTGGTAGTTGAAAGTGGGAATGCTGCCCAGAGCCCATGAACCTGTTGGCATTCCCGATGAGAAAATATTCCTTCTATGGTCAGTCACGTTCAAAGTGATTGGACACATCAAGTACATTTAAAGTGATTCCTATTTTTTTCTAAACATTCCCGCTCTGGGGGGAAACCGTGAACTTTGGTGGAAGCCCAAGATGAGCAATATTTACTGATACTTGTTGTATGGAACATGGAACATAGATCAGTACAGCACAAGAACTGACCCTTCATTCCACAATATCTGTGTTGAACATGACGCCAAGTTAAACCAATCTCTTCTGCCTGCATGTGATCCATATCTATCCATCCCTGCACATTCATGTGCCTATCTAAAAGCCTCTTCAATGCCTTTACTCCATATGCCTCCACCACCACCCCTCCAGGCATGTGTAAAAGAACTTGCCCCACACTTCTCACATTAAACTTTTCTCTTCTGACTTGAAAGCTGTGCCCTCTAGTGTTTAATATTTACATTTTGGGAAAAACATTTTGACTGTCCACCTTATCTGTGCCTCTCATAATTGTATCTACTTCCATCAAGTCTCTCCTCAGTTATTCAACTCTTCAGAGAAAATAATGTAAATTTGTCCAACCTCTCGATATAGCTGATACCTTCCAATCCAGTATTAAACCATGATAGATCTTACTGGACGAAATTCGGTGCAAGTTCTAGTACTTGTACAACCTGCAAATTTCAATCTCAATTTCTCTCAAAGATCATAGAATTGCACAGCACAGAATTGACTGACCCATATCCCTCGATGCCTTTCCTATCCACATATATGTCACAATGTCTTTTTAACATTGTAATTGTACCTACCACAGCCACCTCCTCTGGCACTACCCTTTACATGAAAAACGTATCCCTCAGATCTCCTCTAAATGTCTTCCTTCACCATAAACCTGTGCCCTCTAGCTCTAGATTCCCCCGCCTTAGGAAAAATACTTTGATTATAAGGTAATCACTCCTCAGCCTCCCATGCTCCAGTGAGAATAAACTTACCTCATCCACTCTATATTAACACCATATCCTTGTGTTATGACCAGATCTGTACACAATACTCCAATACACTCCCTCTCCCTCAGATCAGTCTGAAGAAGGGTCTCGACCTGAAACGTCACCTATTCCTTCGCTCCATAGATGCTGCCTCACCTGCTGAGTTTCTCCAACATTTTTGTCTACCCTCTCTCTTTCTCTTTTTCCCTACCCTCTCTTTCTCTCTCTTCGTCCTTTGTGCTCTCCTCTTTTCCTATTTTAGCTGTAAATGATATTATATTACTCTTAGCTCTAAAACGGTAGACCATTATTAAGAGTCATTCTTAGGTCAACGGCAGACACCATCTCCCTGACCCTACACTTATCCCTGGAATATCTGGATTACATGGACACCAATGTAAACTATTTATTGACTGTAGCTCTGCCTTCAGTTGAGCGGGGAGAGATTTAATAGGAACTTGAGGGGCAACCTTTTCATCCTGATGGTGCGGGGTATATGGAACGAGCTTCCAGAGGAGGTAGTTGAGGCAGGTATTAATGCAACATCTAAAAGACAGTTGCATTCGTACATGGATAGGAAAGGTTTAGGGTATTTGGCAAAATGTGGGGGTGGGAGTAGCTTAGTTAGGACGTCTTGGTTTGCATGGGCAAGTTGGGCCGAATAACATGTCCCGTGCTGTATGACTATATGACTCTGTGACCTTAATTCCAACCAAATTCAGCTCTAAACTCCTGGACCTAGGAATCAGCATCCCACTTTGCAACTGGGATGATTGTGGTCTACGGGACTTACTGACCTGTAGACCACAATCAATTAGGATAGGTGGGAATATCTCCACCACAATAAATCTCAACACCAGTGCCCTGCAAGGATGCATTCTCAGCCCCTGACTATACTCTCAACTGTGTGGTCAACTTCTGGTCTAACTCCATTTACAACGCATCGCCAGGAATGGTGGTGGAAGTAAACACAATAAGAAGCTTTTGGATAGGCACATGGATTGGCAGGGAATGGAGGAATATCGATAATTTTCAGGCAGATAAGAACCGTTCAGCTAGGCATCATGCTTGGCACAAACATTATGGGTCGAAGGGGCCCGTTCCTGTGTTGTCCTCTTCTATGTTCTATGTTAAACACTCTCTTAACTCTCTCTCTCTCTCACCGACTTCCTCAGAAGGCTAAGAAGATTCAGCATATCTCCCATCACTCTTATTAATAACTGCAGATGCACCACAGAAAGCATCCTGTCCAATGCATCACAGCTTGGTAAGGCAACTGCTTTGCCCAAGGCCGCAAGAAATGGTTGTGGACACATCCCAGTCCGTGATAATAAACTAGTCTCCCCCACCACACCTCCATCTCCCCACCTTGAATCCATCTACATTACACGCTGCCTCGGGAAAACAGCCAACATAATCAATGAACACTCACGCTCCAATCATCCTCGCCTCTGCCCTTTCCTGTCAGGCAAAAAATATAAAAGAACGTACCACAAGTTTCAAAAACTGCTTCTTCCCAGCTATTATCAGACTCTTGAATGGACCTCTCGTAAGCTAAGGATGAAATCTCCAGCTTCCGATCTACCTCATTGCGGCGTATGCATTTTTTATTACTTGCGCTTTCTTTGTAACTGTAACACTCTACGCTGTGACACTATGTTCTGCACTCCATTTATTTTTATTTTTGCACTACTTGTTGTACAAGTGTGAGGCTTGATTGCACTCATATAGTGTTCGATTTGACTGGATAGCACACAAACAATGCCTTTCACTGTATCGCGCTACACGTTTCAATAATATACCAACACAAACACCGGTAATTGAACAGGTTGTACAGTTAATCTAAAGGAAGGATTTCAAAACAGAACCAACATTCACCTATTAAGAAGCAACATCTTCCAGGTTAAATTCTGCAAAGCTGAATCACTGAGGATGTAATAGCGGCTTCCCACTGATGGGAGATGGAGAGAGAGAGACGCAGAAATATTCAAAGGGATTAATACTTGCATATGCGACGTGTGGCAATATTGCCTAGCAACAGTTTGTAGCACTACCAACTTCAAGGTTAAGCAGTTCAAGTTGAAAACGATTGTGTTGCTGTCTGAATGTATGTTGTTATTGAATATTCAGTGGCATGCATGAATTCCCTGTTTAAGTACATTTTTTAAGCTAAAACAGCCGCTTTGAAGGTTTTGTAACCAAAAAATAAACTATCTCTGAAGCTTCCGTGCCATCCATCACAATCCTCTTTAATCCTTTGTCTGAAGAAGGGTCCTGACCCGAATCATCACCTATTCCTTTTCTCCTGATATGCTGCCTGGCCCGCTGAGTTACTCTAGCATTTTGTGTCTATCTTCTCTTTAATCCTTTGTGAGATTGAGCATCACCGACAAGGCCACCCCACCTCCTCACCCCGAACTGTTCCCCACTCTTAACCACTGTTGGTCAAGGCACAGCTGTGGGGTTTGGGAGTCTTGGGTCCAACCCCAACCACACTGAAGGACTACGCAGGGCATGTTGGTCAGCATGGGTAACTTGTGCCAAAGTGCCTGTTTCCATGCTGGATGATTCTATATGATTCTCTATGACCTATGATATATATATATATCAAAAATGGGATGTAGGAGTACTAACAAGCCGCTGTGTTCCCCAATCAGCCTGTGCTTCCTCACTGACTGATAATAGACAATAGACAATAGTTGCAGGAGTAGGCCATTCGGCCCTCCGAGCCAGCACCGCCATTCAATGTGATCATGATTGATCATCCCCAATCAGTACCCGTTTCCTGCCTTCTCCCCATATCCCCTGACTCCACTATTTTTAAGAGCCCTATCTAGCTCTCTCTTGAAAGCGTCCAGAGAACCTGCCTCCACCGCCCTCTGAGGCAGAGAATTCCACACTCACCACTCGATGTGAGAAAAATTGTTTCCTAGTGTCCGCTCTAAATGGCTTACTCCTTATTCTTCAACTGTGGCCCCTGGTTCTGGACTCCCCCAACATATAACCATATAACCATATAACAATTACAGCACGGAAACAGGCCTTCTCGGCCTTTCCAGTCCGTGCCGACCATTTATTTTCCCCTAGTCCCATCTACCTGCACTCAGACCATACCCCTCCATTCCCTTCCCGTCCATATACCTATCCACTTTACTTTTAAATGTTAAAATCGATCCTGCCTCCACTACTTCTGCAGGAAGATCATTCCACACAGCCACCACTCTCTGAGTAAAGAAGTTCCCCCTCATGTTACCCCTAAACTTCTGTCCCTTAATTCTCATGTCATGCCCTCTTGTTTGAATCTTTCCTATCGGGAACATGTTTCCTGCCTCTGGTATGTCCAAAGTGATAGGTCACAGTTTGGGAGTACATGGGTAGTAACTGCAGTGATTTTGTAGATGGTACTGCAGTCTGGTGCATCAAATTAATGTGTGTGTTGAAGTGCTTAGCTGCATGTGTAGAACGCTGTGTGCGAGTAGAATCTTTAATGTTTTACCAGGGACTGGGCATCACTGTTGAGGGCAGTGTTATTGTGCATCAATGAATTGAGTGGTCACTTCAGAAAACATTTAATAGTCCTACAGCAGAGACACACTCCCATCAGTCCAACTTGTCCATGCCGACCAGGAAGCCCCATCTAAGCTAGTCCCATTTGCCCTCGTTTGTCCCATACCCCTCTAAACCTTTCCTACCCAGGTACCTATCCAAATATATATTTTAAGTTATTATAGCCCCTCTGCTTCATGAGTTGCCTTAATCTATGACTTGTCCCAGTTCACGAGTTGTCCCTGTTTATGAGTTGTCTTCAGACTTCAGACTTTAGAAATACAGTGCAGAAACAAGTCACTCAGCCCACCGAGTCCGTGCCGACCAGCGCTCCCCCTGTTCACTAACAATAGGGACAATTTACAATGTTACCGAAGACAATTTGCCTACAAACCTGTACGTCTTTAGTGTGTGTGAGGAAACCGGAGCACCTGGAGAAAACCCACGCGGTTATGGGGACAATGGGTACAAATTCTGTATATTCAGCACCGGTAATCAGGATCGAACCTGGGTCCCTGGCACTGTAGGGCAGGAACTCTACCGCTGCATCACCGTGCCACCCCTGGATTCCTGGTTTCACGAGTGGTGGTTGGAACAGCTTCGTTGTTTCAGCCTGATTATCATGGTTTCTGGTCCATGCTGGCTTTTGCAGTCTCTTCTGGAAGATGTGGCGTATAATTCTTACACCTGGAATAATGGAACGGTGTCATGTAAAATCTCTGCCAAAGCCTCAGGGAGGCAAAATAGATCATAAATAATCCACAGTATTTAACTCCCATCTTGACCCCCAAAACCAAATGATGTAAGCAGAAAATGAACAAGCCTTCAGTAAAATCTGCAAATTAACACCACTTCTCCCCATGGATGGAAGCATATAAGGAATTGACTGCCAGCAAAAGCAATTAATAACATGCCAATTATATAATTTTCTATTTAAGGAAAAAGCTAATTGATCATCTGATTAATAATGGTATTCAAGGTGAGGCAGCTACAGGAGAGCCTTTAATAGCCAGTTAATTCACACCTGCAGGCTTTGACAGCTGTCGTGGACTTTGAAAATGGTTGAGTGTCTATTAAAAATCAATGAAATTATATTAAACATACATTAAACACCTAAAGAAATAATAAGAAAACTTAAAATACCGAAACACTCAACCAATTAAAGATATTTAACAAATGCCAATTAGCGGCAATTATTGGACAAGTATCAATAGTTTCTCGCTAAAATGTTAGCAATTGCCTACAAGTTGCAATATAATGGCTTATGTGCAGCTAGAAAGATGGAATGGCTGTTTGGGGTGAGTTTAGATAAACACAAAGTGCTGGAATAACTCTGTGGGTCAGATGACATCCTTGGAGCAGGGATGGAAATCAAAATATGGGGGAGACCGGGGGACAGGGGGGACGCAAATTCTTGGTGGCCATGCCACATGCACACACACACACACACACACACACACACACACACACACACACACACACACACACACACACACAGCTTCGGAGGCTCAATCCAGCGCTAAATGCAGCTCAACTCTGCCTGTCTTGCCGGGTTAACCCTGGAGTCATGGAGCTAGCACTGCTTCTCCACGCTGACTGTAAACCTGGGCCATATTTCCCGTAAGTCCAGGCAGGGCTGTAGGTTAACCCGGCGGGACAGGCAGAATTGAGCTGGGTTTAACGCTGCTTCTCTGCGCATGCTGTGGGCCTGGGGGCACAGCTCCAATCTGACTCCCGATGTCTCTGGCCACTCCTGGGGGGGACACTCGGGTGAGGACGGGGATGGTCCAGTGGCGGTTCAGCAGCAATTGGAGAGCCGGGACCGATCCTGGCTGCGGATGAGGCGTAGCTCCGTGTCCAGGGTTGCCGAGAGTGTTTTAGCACGTCTCCCTCCAATCACCGCTCTCTGCCCTCAGTCCCACACCCCCTAATTGCGCCTCTGACCAACACCTCCCCCCTCCAATCATCACGCTGAATTATCATGTCCTGCCCCCATTGCCTGCTGACCGACGTCTCTCTTGTCCAATCGGCGCCCTCGATCAGCAGTCCCACCTCCATTGTCTCACGAAAAGCGGAGATTTCGCCGAGTTTTTAAACCTGGATTACAAAATATGGGAGGGGGATCGTCCCCCACCTCTCAAAACAGGAGGGTGGGGGAAAACGTGTCCGCCTGGCCCCCCCGGGATTTCCGCCCCTGCCTTGGAGAACATGGATCGGTGATATATCGTCATCTATCCACGTTCTCCGGTGATGCTGCCTGATCCACTGAGTTACTCCAAAATTTGTGTCTATCTTTGGTATAAGGCAGCACCTGAAGTTCCTTGTTATTACAGGAGTGAGTTTGGCTTGGAACCATTACCTATTTATTGGTTGATGGTCGTGTGCATCAGGATGCAATAAATTCCCTGTTCACATGAAGCTCACAAAGTAAACAGTATACATATGGTAATGGCAAATACAATAATGAATACCGCAATTAGTGCAAAACAGCAGAATGGTGCCTGATTGTTGAGCACTATTTTTCCGTAGTGCAAAAGAAAAAATTGTAATTAAATTTTTTTTTTAAATTAGAAGTACATAATAAAAAACATTTTGTTTGTGGTGGTCATACATTATTCATATTGTCAATATTATCAATTATTTAATAGTTGTACTTCTATATATTTTTTTATAGAAAATAATAAAGAAAGAGAGAAAAGGAACCAAAAAAAAATACAAAAAACCAAAAGGTACAATAAAAGAGAATGGAATAATTAACTAATAATACATCATTGGAGATATGGCCGTGAATTATGAAATGTAACTCTTCATCTAATCCTTAATTCGGGTTTCAGTCAGGTTCTCGTGCCGAACCGGTTTGCCCCTTCAAATAGTCAATAAATGGAGACCATGTTCTGATAAAAAAGTCTTGTTTATCCATTAAGACAAATTGTAGGGTCTCCAACATCTCCATAATCCACATTTTAATTGTGAAGGTTATAGGACCTTTCCAAAATGTTAATATTAATTTGTTCCCGATTATTATACTGTAGTCGATAAAGTTTCTTTGGTTTGTTGTAAATATTTGATTTTGTTCTAATATTCCTAATATTATTAGTTTTGAGTCGGGGTCCAATTGGATGTTGACAACTTCCGAGATTATCTTAAAACTTTCCGTCCAGAAATTATTAATTTTTATACAATTTACAAATGTATTAGGTTGGCCTCTAAGTGCTGACACTTTTCACAGATAGGGAATATGTTTGGGAAAATTCTATTTAATTTCGTTTTTGAATAATGTAATCTATGTAATACTTTAAATTGTATTATTGAATGTCTAGCATTTAACAAATAGTGATGTATAGGTTGTAAGCTTTCGTCCCAAATATCTTGCATTATTGGTTGGCCTAGTTCATTTTCAAATGATTGCCGATATATTTCCATCGTGGGTGCATCACTGTCTAATAGAATATTATAGATATAAGATATTAATTTTTCTGTGGTAGGGTGTTTGTTCAAACATTCATCAAGAATTTCTGTATTTCTATGTCTATAGTCCTGTGCATTTAATTTAACATAATCTCTAAGTTGTAGGTATCTGAAATAGTCATTTGAGTGAAGTCCATAAAGTCCATGAAGTCCATAGTGCAAAAAACATTTAAGGTACGGGAACTGAACAAAGTTGAGTTAAGAGTGCGACTGCGTGACTGCATTTCCGGGAAGGTTGTGCATAGGGGAGACTGATTTCAGAATGAAAAGCTGTACTTATGTCTAGACATCTCAGCTGCCAAGCTCCTGTACCCTCTCCTTGAATGTAGAAGAGTGAAAAGGGAATGCTCAGGGTGATAGGCATCCTTGAAGATACTTGTAGGTTTCCTGTTGCAATGCTCCGTGAAGATGGTCTGATGGAAGGAGGTGAGGAGCCTGTGATGGACTGGACTGTGTTCACCACTCTCTGCAGGTTCCGGTGGTCAAGAGCGGAGCGGTTTCCATACCTGACTGAGATATGTCCCATCAGAATACCTCCTGCAGCACGTCTGTCGATATTTGGGAGAATCCTTGTGTACACGCCAAATATTCTTCACTGCTCAAGAAAGAAAACTTGCTGATGCAATTTTGATGTTGTAACTCTAAACTAAACTAACCCAAAGTGGCAGAAAAACCAGAGAATAGTCTCACCTGACTATTTCTATATACGTTGTACTTAAGCTGTATGCAAAAAACAGAATTTCACTGTACCTCGGTACATATCAAGTCAAGTCAAGTCACTTTTATTTCTAATTCACATTTAAAAACCAACTCTCGTTGACCAAAGTGCTTTACTTTGGTGGAGGTACTAACGTTATACAACATTGGTTCATAGATTAAGTACATACATAAATACATACATATAGCCCTCCCTCAGAGGACGTCAAGAAAGGCTTGAGAGTAAAGGGCCTGTCCCACCAGCATGCAACTCTATGCGATGAGTGCGACCTAACGTGGTCGCTTGAGCCGTCCGGCGTCGCGGGGCCGGTCCCACTTCGATCGCCGGAGCCGTGCGGAATTGTGCGGAGTTCGTCCCGACATCGCGCGGGGCTCCGATAAACTGACTATGTTTAAAAATTCCGCGCGGCAACGGCTTGTCGGCTCGCAGTCGCCTCGACGCATTACACACCGTCTCGACGTCGTGCCTCCGTGACCCTCTCTGTAGGTGCCTCCATGACCCTCTATGTGTGTGGCTCCATGGCCCTCTGTGTGTGTGCCTCTGTGCCCCTCTCTGTGTGCCCCTCTCTGTCCTGGCGAACTTACCTTAAGACTTTGCTCCAAGTTCGCCTCACTTTGCGCCGCGTTGCGCCACTCACCCGACCTCCGCGCGGCCCTCGCTGCCGGTTTGGTCGCGCTTGCTGCATGCAGGCGCATGCTGTAGGGAACGGCCCTGTACAGGGGATCACCCGACCTTCGCGCGGCCCCGGCTTCTAGTTTGATCGCGCTCATCGCATGGAGTCGGATGCTGGTAGGACAGGCCCCTAAAGATGTGTTTTAAGTCTCGACTAAAAAGAGTCGATGGAGGACGCAGTTCAGATGGGAAGAGGGATGCTGTTCCACAGTCTAGGAGCTGCAACCGCAAAGGCGCGGTCAGTCGCCCCTGAGCTAATGCCTAGACCGTGGGATGTTCGGTAACCCCAAGTCGTCCGATCTGAGGGACCTGGAGGTGGTGTGGTGGGTAAGCAGACTTTTGATGTAGGTGGGGGCGAGCCCGTTAAGGGCTTTGTAAACATAAAGAAGGATCCTGAAATTTATTCGGAATAAAGATAATGATAGTAAAGAATAATTGAACCAGCTCCCTGACACAAGGTTCTTAATTTCTCTCCACTATTTCATCTTATCATTGTCGTTGATTCTGTCGGGTCCATGGGTAAGTGAAGAAGCCCGCAGGTTGTCTAGCAGGAGCAGTTTCATTTTTAGTTATGCCTTGAGATACCTCGTGGAAACAGGCTCTGCAGCCCATCGAGTTTGTGTCGACCAGTGATCCCCACACACTAACACTATCCTGCACACACTAGGGACAAATTATAAATTTTACCAAGTCAATTAGCCTACAAGCCTGTATGTCTTCAGGAGTGTGGGAGGAAACCGGAGCACCTGGAGAAAACCCACGCAGGTCACGATGAGAACGTAATAACTCCGTGCAGACAGCACCCGTAGTCAGGATTGAACCTGGGTCACTGATGCTGTTAAGCAGCAACTCTACCAGCGTGTCACCGTGCCGGTGAGTCAGGAGTGAGCTGTCTCTCAGTGAAACAAAGAACCCAACAGTTGCCGACCTCTCTTTGAAACAGCGGCCTTGCTCAAGGCTCCTCAAGCTTGTTCTCAAGATACTGGACGTGAGCTGCAAGTATACTGCGGAAGGGATTTGGGATACTGCTGGTTCAGCCACACCTGGAGCCCCCCACCTGCCCAACTAGCACCCTTCCTTGCCACGTTAATGCTCACTGCTCTACCAGTAGTGTTGGGTCCACTACAGACTGGCAGATCCAAGAGTTCCTTTGAAATACCGATAGTTGATGGGAGACTTTCACCCCGAAACTAGAGTGATGGTGTCAGACAGCATGGAAACAGGCCCTTCAGCCTAACTCATCCATGCAGCCCCAGATGCGCCATCTAAACTAGTCCCATTTGCCGTTCTCCTGACCTATCCTCTACCTCGTTACAGTCCTTTGGACTATCCTTAATCGGACCTTACTGGACTTCATCTTGCACTAATCATTATTGCCTTCATCCTGTATCTGTACACTGTGAATGGCGTGATTTTAATGAACTAAAGTCTTTTCGCTGACTGGATAGCACGCAACAAAAAAAAGGTTTTCACTGTATGTTGGTACACATGACAATAATAAATGATAATTTATATAATATATAATATATAAATAATAATTTAGCCCCTTTTCCTTTAAAACTTTCCTGTCCATGTACCTGTCTGAAAATCTTGTAAGTAAGTAAGTTTATTGGCCAAGTATTCGCATACAAGGAATTTGCCTTGGTGCTCCGCCCACAAGTAACACCATAACATCCAGTGACAGTTACAAATGGCTCAGAAAACACTATACATTAATAATAATAAAATATTAATGATAAAACACCATTGATCAAGCACGTGAACCAACAAAATACCAGATCAAAGGGAGGCTACAGATTTTTGGCTGTTGAGTAGAGCAACCACTCGTGGATAAAAACTGTTTTTATGTCTGGCTTTTAAATGTGCTTATTGTTAAAACGAGCACATTTTTGTGTCCGATGAAGGGTCCCGACCTGAAACATTGTCTGTCCATTCTCTCCACAGATGCTGCCTGACCTGCTGAGTTCCTCCAGCACTTTGTATTTTTCTTTAGATTCCAGTGCCTGCAGTTCCCTTTGTCTCAGAGCACCCATTCTATTTGCAAGGAGCGTAATTAGATAATTGGTTGCAACACAAATTAGACTTGTACAACAGCCATGGAAATTCTATTAGTCTGAATCCAAGGAGTAATTAAAGCGTCTGTATTTTTTTCAATGAATGATGAGTAACATTTCAACAAACACCGCTTTGAACCTCCAGCAAACCTTGAATCAGTTAACAGAAACCATTGTAAGCAGTGTGTGCTCACTTGGCCTATACAAAATGAATGCTGTTAGCAATATGTTGTGGCAGTTTATGACAGCTAAGTGCATTAACTGATTACAGTAACCTTAACCACTCCATTATAGTTCCATATAAAGGAGTGTTAAACCGTGGATAAAGTGGCAATCCTGACTTCTTGTGAATGTAATCATATTATGCAACAATTAGTTTGCAGTAAAGGATGGCTGGTGCCAGGCTCCATATTCCCATGCCATTTGTTTGCACAGCTCATCTCGTTGTTCTTGGTTTTTATAACTTTGTTGGTGGGCATTGGGTATAATTCAATCGAATGAGGATTGACTGCTTCTTCGGCTGCAGATCAATAACTG
Source organism: Raja brachyura (assembly GCA_963514005.1). The sequence goes on along the minus strand of OY740806.1, from coordinate 28,046,085 downwards.
CTCTCCTCCTGACTGTGCCAAAATATGTGTTCAAGTGGAGAAACTCACGGATGTGCCGTCTCCTAACACTTCAGATTCAGTTTAGTTTACAGTCACGTGTACCGAGGTACAGTGAAAGGCTTCTGTTGCGTGTTAACCAGGTCGGCGGAAAGACAATACATGATTACAATCGAGCCTTGAATTCTCCTACGTGGATTGTCACCTTGTCGTGCTGGAGAAGCTTGCGTGGCCCTGAGATCCTGAGAGTGATGCCGTCTGGAGCGATGCTCCTGGTAGGGCCACCCATGGCGGTAAGGTCGAGGGGGGAGGTCTCTGACAAAGAGCGATCCAACCAAGACCTCAACGGTGGAACAGGCGGAGGATGATGGCTGACTTTAGTGGAGCGTCACAACGTCTGGGAAGGCGGATGAAGGCCGCAGCAGAAAAGGGTCCCCGGTCGTCTTGGATTCCATGCCACTGGATCCTGACCCAGATCTGTCAAGGACCGTGTGGTGACTGTCTGTGCACCAGTCTCCCCACGTTAAACAAAGTCACGCACAGGTCGTCCTTGATGAGAGGACAGTCATACACGTTTCGAGTGTCCACCAATGATAGATACTTGATTTACAGTGTATAGATACATGATTTACACTCAGTGAGCGTGTGGGCAAGGAACAGGTTTCCATCCAGGGAATGGTGTGTGCACAGTGGAAGCTTTGGGGCTTGCAGTGAAGATCGACATAAAATGGGCTCAGGAAAGAGAAGGTTTACAAGGATGTGGCCAGGACTTGAGGGCCTGAGCTACTGGGAGAGATTGGGCAGGCTAGGACTTTATTCCTGGAAGAACATGAGGCTGAGGGGAGATTTTAAGTTTATTAAATCATGAGGGAATAGATGGCGTGAATGCACAGTCTTTATCCCGGGGTTGGGGAATCAAGGGCATAGGTTTATGGCGAGAGGGGAATGATTCAATAGGAGCCTGAGGGGCATTTTTTCACACAGAGGATACTGGGCATTGGGAACGAGCTCTTAGATGTAGCTGAGGCAGGTATAATATTAACATTTAAGAGCCAGTTAGGCAGGTATATGGATAGGAAATAGTTTAAGGGATATTGGTTAAATGCAGGCAGATGGGACTAGCTTAGGTGAGTTGGGTCGAAGGGCCTGCTTCCGTGCTGTATGACGCTAGGGTTCTAACATTGAAGAATCAATTGTAATTTTATACTGAAAACAGAACAATGAATTTCTCACTAGTGGCATTTTTGTTGGCCCATATATTTAATACCCACATATGTATAATAATTTATAATATTATGTATAATATATAATAAATTCAAGAAATTAATAACTGTAACACTGGTGCAAAAAACTAAGTCCTGAGTTTAACCAACGACTTTAAGAGACCGGACTGAAGAATACTTTTGATAAAATGTCAGTGTGGAATTGAGTATATTAGCAGTTGCGTGATAAGTAAGCAGGGCTTAAATTGATCAGTGTTACTTCCTCCGTGGCTGATATCAGCTGTAACTCACATCCTGCACAGCCGTGTTACTGATGTTCATTGATGTTACAGCTGCCTGTTTCAGAGATCGCTCATAGATACTCTCTGGCTATCTGCCTCCTCTGCAGAAAATTCTGTCATTATCTGCTCAAACTGATTTTACCTTGAGCCAGGAGATGAGATTGCTAAAATCACAGGGCACAAGGCACGATGAGAATGTGCTGGCATTTACGCTGCACTCTCCCATTCCTTCCTCACACAAACCTAGAACTGTGATCCTCTGCTCCCTGTTCACTTACTTGCTCATCTAGTCTCCCTTTCATGTGACCACATTAGACAATAGACAATAGGTGCAGGAGTAGGCCTTTAGGCCCTTCGAGCCAGCACCGCCATTCAATGTGATCAAGGCTGAGCATCCCCAATCAGTACCCCGTTCCTGCCTTCTTCTCATATCCCCTGACTCCGCTATTTTTAAGAGCCCTATCTAGCTCTCTCATCAAAGCATCCAGAGAACCCGCCTCCACTGCCCTCTGAGGCAGAGAATTCCACAGACTCACCACTCTCTGTGAGAAAAAGTGATTCCTTGTCTCCGTTCTAAATGGCTTACTCCTTATTCTTAAACTGTGGCCCCTGGTTCTGGACTCCCCCAATATCGGGAACATGTTTCCTGCCTCTAGCATGTCCAAACCCGTAACAATCTTATATGTTTCAGTGAGATCCCCTCTCATCCTTCTAAACTCCAGATTATTCTCTAAACTCCACATTATTCACCTCACCCACTCCCTGTACAAGCACACTTCACATTCTCCCTGTTCTTTGGTAAGGACGTACTAAATACCGTGTGAAATCTCTTGGTGACCCTTTTCCGTTGACAGCCTTGAGTTATACCCTTCCCCATACTTGGAATCATCTCTGCATCCATAAGGTCATAAGGTCATAAGTAATGGGTTCAGAATTACCCCATTTGGCCCATCAAGTTTACTCCGCAATTCAATCATGACTGATCTATCTCTTTCTCCTATCTGTCCCATCAAACATTTTCATGTTAAGAGTCATAGTCATTGGGTGATACAGTGTGGGAACAAGCCCTTCGGCCCAACTTGCCCACACTAGCCAACAATGTCCCAGCTACACGTCCCACTTGCCTGCATTTGATCCATATCCCTCCAAACCTGTCCTATCCATGTACCTGTCTAACTGTTTCTTAAGCGATGGGATAGTCACAGCCTCAACTACCTCCTCTGGCAGCCTGTTTGTGAAAAAGTTACCCATCGGATTCCTATTAAATCTTTCCCCTTCACCTTGAACCTATGTCTTATGGTCCTCGATTCCCCTACTCTGGGTAAAAGACTCTTTGCATCTACCCAATCTATTCCTCTCATCATTTTGTGCACCTCTATAAGTTCCCCCTCATCCTCCTGCGCTCCATGGAATAGAGACCCAGCCTACTCAACCTCTCCCTATAGCTCACACCCTCTAGACTTGGCAACATCCTCGTAAATCATCTCTGAACACTTTCAAGCTTGACAATATCTTTCCTATAACATGGTGCACAGAACTGAACACAATATTCTAAATGCGGTCTCACCAATGTCTTATACAACTGCAACATGACCTCCTAACTTCTCTGCTCAATTCTCTGATGAAGGCCAATGTGCCAAAAGCCTTTTTGACCACCTTATCTACCTGTGACTCGAACTTCAAGGATCCTGCTGCAATCTTTCACAGCCATCTTCACTATCTGTAAAACCACTCACTGTTATATCTTCAACAAACTTGCTAATCTTGTCCTGAATGTTCTCATCCAAATCATTGATGTAGATGACAAACAGTAACGGGCCCAGCACCGAACCCTGAGGCCCACCACTAGTCACAGGTCTCCAGTCTGAGAAGCAACCTTCCACCATCACCCTCTGCTTCCTTCCACGGAGCGAATTTGCTATCCATTCAGCTATCTCTCCTTGGATCCCATGCGATCTAACCTTCCAGAGCAGCCGACCATGTGGAACCTTGTCGAATGCCTTACCAAAATCCATATACACAACATCTACAGCTCTGCTCTCATCGACCTTTTTGGTCACGTCTTCAAAAAACTCAATCAGATTTGCAAGACACGACCTCCCACGTGCAAGGCTGCTAGTCACCCATCAGCCTCACCTCACCATGTGAAAGAAAATCCAGTTTGCCAATCAATTATAAATATTGTGCCATGTTTCCCCAAAATCATAAGACATAGGAGCAGAATTAGGTCATAAAACCACTGCTGTATTACAACAGTAGCTCTTAACTCGTACTCTTAACGTTACCTCATTCAGTTATTCCATTACTGTACCTGTACTTTTTTTTTACCACTTACAGAGAGATTTTTCTACAGGATGGAGATTGAGTTGGAATTGAGTTGGGAACCTGAAGATAGTGTTTTCCATTTTACCTACTATCCTAAATCCTTGGCTGGTAGAGGTCTCCGTTTTTAGGCCATCAATCACCTGTTCACACCACTTCTCCGTACAGTAGAGTAATGCTGTGAGGACACATCAAATTGGGGGAACCTCATCCCATTGTGGCACCTATAACTCAATGGTATAAATAGCGAAATCTCAAATTTTAGGTACCTAACCCACCTCCCCCCCCCCAATTTTCCCCCCTCTCTTCCCTGTGCCCCACCTGGATGAGCACTCATTTTCTTCCACGATCCCCCCCGCCCCTTTTCCCCTTCTTCCCATCCCCTTCAAAATTTGCCCTTTTTTTTCTGACTTCCCATTTCCTCTCCTTTTCTTCTTATCTCACAGCCTTTTGGCTTTTCATCTCTGGTCTTTGACCAACCATCAACCCCCCCCCGTCTCACTTGTATCCACCTATCACTTGTCACACTTTATCCTGCCCTCACCTTTGTCAACTCATGTCACTTTTATTTCGATAGCACATTTAAAAAACAACTCTCGTTGGCCAAAGTGCTTTACATTGGTGGAGGTACTAACATTATACAACATTGGTTCATAGCTGAAACTTTGTTCCAGCTTTCTTGCAATCAGCCTGAATAAGGGTGCCGACCCAAACCATCGTCTCTTCATGTCCTCCTGAGATGCAGCCTGACCTACTGAGTTACCCTAGACATTGTGCATCGTTTGTTGTGAAATGATTTTTGATTCAAGCTGCACACTGAAAGTGCAATGAAATATTTCACACAGCCATCACGCCATTACTCATGTTCATGTTCTACAGTATTTCATACAAGAATTATCATTGTTGAGATACGAGGGTGGGAGGCGGTAAGGCCAAGGCCAACTGTGAGGTGTAGTGTTAATTCTCTATTCTCTCTCATTCTCAGCCTCCTTGTAGACAATAGCGCAGCAAAGCCTTTGCAAATCACCAACAATCCACTCAGAAAATACACATTTAGGCACCCTGTCAAATCTGCTCCATGCAACACATTCTTCATTATTTCAGAACATTGCACAATGATTTTGTGCAAAGTTGTTATTTATGCAGCTGTATCAAAGGCAGCTGTATCAAAGGCGATATGCGACTGGTTCCTGAATTTCCTGACGGAGCGACCGCAGGCAGTGAGGCTGGGCCCGCATCTGTCCTCCACTATCGGGGCACCACAGGGCTGTGTACTGAGCCCCATGCTCTACTCCCTCTTCCCACACCACTGTGCTCCTGCATTCGACACCAACACCATTGTCAAGTTTGCAGATGACACAACGGTGATCGGGCTGATCACCAACGGTGATGAAACACAATACAGAGCGGAGGTGCAGAACCTGGCAGACTGGTGCTCAGATAACAACCTGTCCCTAAACACCTCCAAGACCAAGGAGCTGATTATCAACTTCAGAAGGACACATAATCGGGAATACCCTCAAATCTCTATCAACGGGGACAGTGTGGAGAGAGTGTCCAGCTTTAGGTTTCTGGGCACACACATCTCAGAGGACCTCACATGGTCCACCAACACCGCTGCGCTGATCAAGAAGGCACAGCAACGACTGTTCTTCCTGAGAGCACTGAAAAAGATTGGTCTACCCCAACAGCTGCTGACGACTTTCTACCGCTGCACCACAGAGCGCATAGTAACATATGGCATCTCTGTGTGGTATCTTAGCTGCATGGAGGCGGAGAGGAGAGCTCTTCAGCGCGTCGTCCACAGAGCGCAAAAGATAATTGGTATGCAGCTACCAGCCTTGAAGGGCATCTACCACACACGGTGCCTCAGGAAGGCCATCAGCATTCACGAAGACTCCTCACACCCTTGCAATAGTCTGTTCGAACTTCTACCTTCTGGCAGATGTCACAAGGCCTTCTACACCCGCACCTCCAGACTTAGGAACAGCTTCATCCCCAGAGCTTTAGCTGGTCTGAACCGGCCCTGCTGAGTGCCCCCCCCCCCCCCCGCCATGAACTGTCTCCGTCGGATGGTCACGTCGCTCATCGACCCGGCACAGACCTATTTGCACTTGATACTGTTTACTGTTGGGTTTTTTTAAATCTTGTTTTTCTGTCTACATTTTTAGTTGATTAAGTTATTACATCAGATGGAAGCTGCGTACCAAATCTCGCTGTACCTCTGTGCAATGACAATAAAAGATATTATTATTATTATTATTATTATAAAGCTGTGAAAGGAACCATCGGCAAGAAAACAGCAGATGCTGGGATTTTGACCAAATAAACACAGTGCTGGAGAAACTCAACATTTCAGGCAGCATCTGTGGAGGGAATGGACAAACTCAAATCTGAAGTGTCCCGACCCGAAACATCATTCCCTCCACAGATGCAGCCTGACCCGCAGAGTTCCTCCCGCATTTGATTTTTGCATGTAAAAGGAAATGATAATTATGGTAATGAGGAATTAGTGGGTGCACTGTAGCGCAGCTGGTAGAGCTCCTGCTTCACTGCACCTGAGACTCGGGGTTGATTCTGACCTTGGGTGCTGTCTGTGTGGAATTTACACGTGCTTCCTGTGACTGCGTGGGACGTGTGTTTCCTCCGGGTGCTGTAGTTTCCTCCCACATCCTAAAGACGTGTGTGAAAGCCCTTGTCCCACGGTACGAGTTCATTCCAAGAGCTCTCCTGAGTTTAAAAAAAAATCAAACTCGTGGTAAGCACGGAGAATGAACGTAGCGGGTACGTCGGAGCTCGTGGACGTCTCTTAGCGCTGGCGGCAGGTACACGGGAAGACTCGCTAACGGCAGGTAATCACGGAAGATTTTTCAACACGATGAAAAATGTCCACGAGAGCCCCGAGTACCGACGAGTGGCTATTACCCTAAATCTCCGAGTTCGAATCAGGGCAAACACGGGAGAACTCTTAGAATGAACTTGTGCCGTGGGACAGGGCTTTTAGGGTAGATGAATTAGCGTCTGTATAATTTCCCCCCTGTGTGAACGGAATAGGATGTGAAAGTGGATAACAGAGAACTGGTGTGAAAAGGTGATCGATGGTCGGCGTGGACACGGTGGGCTAAAGAGCCTTGTTTCCATGCTGTATTTCTAAACTAAACTAAATTGGTGTCTCAAGTCCAGTGTGGAAATGCAAATAGAATCCAGCCATTTAGGAGGAACCTTACCAAGGGGGTTATAAATCCCTTGAACTCTCAACTCCCAAAGATTTTTGGTGGTTAGTTGAGAGAAGAGAGGGATTTGCGCACTGTGCTGGGAAGTGAGCGAGGCTCATATTCATGGAGACACAAGGGAACACAGATGCTGGAATCGTGAACAAAATGGGCGGTTCAAGGCAGTGTGGTGCAGCAGTAGAGTTGCTGCCTTACAGCCCCAGAGAACTCGGTTCGAACATGACTAAAGGGGGCCATCTGTATGCAGGTCGTACGTTCTTCCTGTGACCTACATGGCTTTTCTCCAGCAGCTCCAGTTTCCTCCTACACTCCAAAGACATACAGATTTGTAGGTTAATTGGCTTTGTAAAATTGTAAGTTGTCCCTAGTGTGTGTTGGATAGTGTTAGTGTGTGAGGATCGCTGGTCGGTGCGGACTCGGTGGATCAAAGTGCCCGTTTCCACGCTGTATCTCTAAACTAAATTAAACTAAACTAAACTAAGAATGTTCTTGACCCGAAACGTCGCCTATTCCTTGTCTCCATAGATGCTGCCTCACCCGCTGAGTTCCTCCAGCATTTTTGTCTACCTTCAAATTTTTTCCAGCATCTGCAGTTCTTTCTTAAACGAAAACCTAAAGTGCTCTGTGGGTCAGGCAGCGTCTGTGGAGGGAATGGGCAGATGATGTTACAGGTTAGGACCTTTGTTCAACTTAAGATGAATGTGAAAGGTGCTGTAGAGAGCACCTTAAGATGGACCCCAAAAAGCTGGAGTAACTCAGTGGGTCAGACAGCATCTCCGGAGAAAAGGAATAGGTGGTTTTGGGTCAAGACCCTTCTTCAGACTGTGTCCATCTTCGGTTTAAACCAGCATCTGCAGTTCCTTCCTATACCTTTGTTCATCTCCCTCCATAGATGCTGCCTGATCTGCTTAGTTCCTCCAGCACTTTGTGTTTAGGGGCACAGTATCAGGTGTGAATGGTAGGGGCTCTTCCGTTTCACAATCCAATGAATTGTACTTCCATTTCTGGTGTTTGCATAAGATCCCTTACCTCATATAGTCGCTGCACTTGCTTTACAAAATTATATGATTTTTGACAGCAGTATTAATTTGACGAAGCTGGAGTCCAAAGACTAATGATTTAGAAATATAAGTGATTAAGATATGGTTTCTATTTCCACCTCCCAGTTTGTCAGGTTAAGCTATTAAGTCCATGTGATGGATTTTACTGTCGAATTTGTGTCTTGCAGATAAACGGATCGGTCACATCAATTTCTATAATTTTGCAGATCCTGCAGTAGCTAGATTGGTCTAAATGACGATTGGGTACAGAGGTGACGAGGGCAGTCGCAAATGGAATGATGGGAGGGCTCCTGAAAATCGGGCAATTCATTGCATTCTGCAAAAGAATATACCTGAGAAACTCTGGATTAGATAAAGTTCTTGAATCAAAGATCTGTTTGGGCAGCTGGTTTAGTTGTGTTTATTGTTATCACTTGAACCAAGGTACAGTGAAAAGCTTTTTTGTCACATGCCATCCAGTCGGTGAAAAAACTGCACATGATTACAATCAAGCTGTCCACAGTTTACAGATGCAGGACAAAGGATATAATATTTAGTCCAAGATAAAGTCCGATAAAATATCTCAGCTGAGACCTGCAAGGTTTTTTGTTTCACTTCTGAGACCGAGCGAGCACACACCATTTCACTGAATCTTGGTGCACGTGCCAATAGTAAAGTGATACCGACACCAATAACGATTGCCTCTCTGTAGCACCGTTCACATTCATCTCAGGGCACTGCACAGGCTGACACAGTGGCATAGCAAGTAGGGCTACTGCTTAAACAGCACAAGAGACCCAGGTTCTAATCTGATCTTGGTCTCACATTAGGTGAGAGGGGGAAAGTTTAAAGGGCAATTTTTTTTACACAGACACTGGTGGGGCCTGGAGCACACACTGCCATGGGTGGTGGTGCAGGTTTTTAGATAGGCACATGGAAGTGCAGGGAATAGAGGGATATGGATCACGCAGGCAAATGAGATCAGTTTAACTTGAGATCACGTTTAGCACAAACATGGTGTGCCAAAGGGCCTGTTCTGCTTTGTGTTCTATATCCTATGTATTAATCCTCATTATGTTATGATTAAAATGAAAAGAGAAAGGGGCTTGATACAACATCTCTCAAAGAACAGTTTGTTCGTTTTTTAAGAGTGTGCCAAGAAAGTATTTAATTGTCAAATGTTCCGACAGCAGAATAATTAAATTCTTATTCGCTGCAGCTGTACAGCCCCGTAATACAACATACAGATAAATATTTAATAATCAATAAAATAAGAAATTAATAATCACACTGCTAGACAACCATAATAATGCTAAACCGGTCCATATTGCAACTAGAGACACAGTCCATAGAAGATAATTGTTGCCGAGGTTAGGGTTGTGTGGTGTTCTAGAGCCTGATAGTTGCTGGTAAGAAGTTGTTCCTGCACCTGGTGGCCACGGGTTTCAACTTCTTGCACCAATATATCTTCCAAAGTTCAAAATGTATTGTAGACAAATCTGCCGGTAGTTTGTATTTCGCATGATCTAAAATAAGACGTGGAATTATTTTTAAAATACTGAGGGAACTCTGGTAATAGGGACTTGTAGCACTTGTTATCCCCCTGAGTGGACAGACAAAGCCTCTGTTTAGTGTGGTGTGTGAATGTTAACACTGTTGACAATCTGCAATCCACTCCGCACTAATCTCTGTCATGTACAACCGAGGAATGGTTAGATGCTTGACCTCTTGATCCAGAGGTCGGAGTTGTGACCATCAACAACATGAAAGTTCATAAGTTCATAGGTTCATATGTGATAGGAGCAGAATGAGGCTTGTCTTCTCCGCCATCCAATCATGGCTGATCTACCTTTCCCTCTTAACCCCATGACCCACGACACCCATACTAATCAAGAATCTATCTATCTCTGCCTTAAAAATATCCATTGACTTGGCCGTCACAACCTTCCGTGGCAATGAATTCCACAGATTCACCGCCCCGTGAACAAAGAAATTCCTCCTCATCTCGTCTTTTAATTCTGAGGCTATGACCTCTGGTCCTTGACTCTGCCACTCCTCCATAGATGCTGCCTGGCCCACTGATTCTCCAGCACTTTGTGCTTGGCATCTTCAACATCTGGCATGTTTTGATTGTTGTTGCAAGCTGTGCACTGGGATCTGAGGGACATTTCGATGTCATTTTGAAAGCCATAAATTACAGCATTCTGATAACGTGTAATTTTAAAACATCTTTGGGGAAAACCAGCCTGCTAGTTCCATTTTGTCATTTCATTTTACAGAATATTAAGTGTTACGGTAATGCATGATTCTTTACAATGCTATACTGCGTATGAAGAATGGTCCCGACCCAAACTGTCACCTTTCCATGTTCTCCAGAGATGCTGCCTGACCCGCTGAGGTACTGCAGCACTCTCTCTTTTTCTGTACTATAATGAATGCCAGCATATTACATGTATTTAATGTACCAGTGGTGCACTATATTTTGTGTAGAATATTAATGCATTAAATCTCCCTGCCACACATGGCCTGTGCCTGAAAAAAATGTGATTTAAGCCACAGATCTGAGCTTGAAACTGTAATTTAGAAATGACCTTGAGAAACAAAACATTATAATGGGAAAAGTAGACACAAAATGCTGGAGTATCTCAGTGGGAAAAGGTAGCATCTCTGGAGAACATGGAGAAGGTTCTCGTCCCGAAACATCACCCATTTCTTCTCTCCAGATATGTTATCTGTTCCTCTGAGTTATTCCAGCATTTTGTGTCTACCTTCAATTTAAACCAGTATGTGCAGATCTTTTCTGCACATAATGGGAAAAGAGATCCTTGTTATTTATTTATTAGATTAGATTAGATTAGATTAGATTCCTTCATTGTCATTCAGACCTTTCGGTCTGAACAAAATTGTTACCATGCAGTCATAACATATAATAAAAAAACAAAACACACAATAAACACATATCCAACATCCACCACAATGAGTTCACCAGGCACCTCCTCACTGTGGTGGAAGGCAAAAGTCTTAAGCCATTGTCTTCATCCCTCATAGTTCTCCCTCTGCGCTGAGGCGATCCAGGCCTCCGACGTCGCTGGAGCACCGCAGCTCTAAGCTGGGCCACCGCCACCGCTGGAGCACCGCCGCTCTAAGCCAGACCGCCGCCGCTGCTGGAGCACCGCAGCTCTAAGACAGACCGCCGCCGCCGCTGGAGCACCGCAGCTCTAAGCCAGACCGCCGCCACCGCTGGAGAACCGCAGCACCAAGCCGGGCACCGCAGCTCTAAGCCGGACCGCTGCCCCTATGTACAAGATATAGCAAAAAACATATTTTGCATACTATCCAATCAAATCATATCATAGATGAGTACGTCAAGTAATGCAAAGAGAAAATAAACAGAATGCAGAATTTGGTGTTCCAGTGACAGAAAGTGCAGTTATAAAATGCTCAAGGGTTGCAATGATGTAGGTTGGAAGATTGGGAATACATCCCTTGCTGCTGAGAGAAGATAGACACAAAATGCTGGAGGAACTCAGGTGGGACAGGCAGCATCTCTGGAGAGAAGGAATGAGTGATTTTTTTGGGTCGAGACACTTCTTTAGACTCTTTAGTGTGAAGAAGGGTCTCGACCAGAAACGTCACCCATTCCTTCTCTCCATATATGCTGCTTGTCCTGCTGAGTTATGCCAGAGTTATGTGTCTATCGTCAGTTTAAACCAGCATCTGCAGTTCCTTCCTACACCTTGCTGATAAGAGGTCCACTTAGTAGACTGATAACAGTGAGGCAGAAACTGTGCTTGAATTTGGTGGTACTTCCTTCCAGGCTTTTGTATTTTCTGCCCAAAGGGAGAGGGGAGAAGAGGGAACGACTGTGAGGTACAGTATGTAATCCTTGATTATGTTGGCTGCTTTTTCAGGGCAACGTGAAGCATATCGATGTGGGTGGGCTGGTTTGTATAATGGAATGGGCAGTGTTTAAGATTCTTTAGTTTCTCTGCAATTTCTTGAGGTCTTGAGCAGACCAGTTGCCGCACCAACTTGTGATGCAGCTGTATAGGTTGCCTTCCATGGAGCATCTGTAGAAACTGGTAAGGGTCATATTGGAGGAATACTAAATTTCCCTTGTCATACTGCGTGAAAAAAGGCCCTCTGGCCCAACACCCATGCCGATCAACATGCTCCATCCACACTAGTCCCACCTGCCTGCATTTGGCCCATATTCTTCTAAACCTATCCTATTTATGTACCTATTTAATGTTTCTTAAACATTGTAATAGTGAAGTTATTCCAAGGAGGTAGAGGCATTGGCGTGCTTTTATGGTCATTGCTTCAATGCTGTTCAACCAGAACAAATTGTTGGTGATATTTATGTCTGGGAACTTGAAGCTCTCGATGATCCCCACTTCAGCACCATTGATGCTAATTGGGGCATGTAGCAACTTCCGTAAGTCAATATTTAGCTCCTTCATTTTGCAGACATAGAGGTAGAGGTTGTTGTTTTGACATCCTTTTACTATGTTCTCCATCTCTTCAATGATCCTGTCTTGTCATTGTTCATGAACCAGCCCACCACCATGATGTAATCTGAAACTTGTAGATGGACTTAGAGCAGAATTTTGGACGCACAGTTGTTTGTGAGTATGAAGAGAACATAGTAAGGGGCTGAGAATACATCCGCTTGTTGGAAGATTATCTATATAATTAAAATTCAAATCTTGACCACTTCCTGTTTGCACTGCATATTGATTTTAGAAAACACACTACCACTTACGGCTGTGATTTTTGGCCATCTTACTCAGAGTCCCACTCTGCTGTGCAGGACAAGAGGATTTTTCCCATCGATGAAAAATAAAAGACATTAATGTTTAAAAAATGGTGATATTCTCTCTCCTGCCAATCACACCATGAAGGCCATGCCCCTTCTGGTGGGAAGGGGAGGGACTATAAAACACAGAAGTGTGGACTGCCTCAGTCTCTGCAAGATGGGGGAGCGAGAGGTCACGACTCGCAGTCTGAGCTGTGAATAACACTGAACACATGTCTACTAAACTGTGAGTGGTTTTACTGACCTGTGAGTGCCCTTAATATGGTTTGAAAAAGCAAATGTGGTGGTGTTTGGTTGGTTTGAAAAAGCAAAGCAAGCGTGGTGGTGGTTGGTTTGAAAAAGCTTATAATTAAAAGTCTAAACTTGACCACTTCCTGTTTGCGCTGTATATTAATTTTAGAAACAAAGCTACCACTTATATCTGTAATTTTTGGCCATCTTACTCAGAGTCCCCCTCCGCTCATCAGGTACAGAGGAATTTTCCCATTGATGAAAAATAAAAGTGTTATTGGTGTTTAAACAATGTTGAGATTCTCCTGTATATCACACCAAGAAGGCCACGCCCCTTCTGGTGGGAGGGGGAGGGACCATAAAACAGGAAGTGTGGGCGTGGCTCAGTCTCTGCAAGATGGGGGAGAGAGAGGTCACGACTTTCTGTCTGAGCTGTGACCCAACTGAACACACTGTGGTTTATATGTGTTTTTTATGTGATGTTTTGTGGTGTTTTATGTGGTTTTGTGGTGGTTTCACCCTGCTTGAAATGGTATGAAACTGCATTTGAATTTGGTGACCTTGCACCCTGCATGAAATGGTATGAAACTGCACTTGAATTAGGTGGCCTTGCTCCCTGCTTGAAATGGTATGAAACTCCACTTGAATTTGGTGGCCTTGCACCGTGCTTGAAATAGTAGGAAAGTGCATTTGAATTTGGTGGCGTTGCACCCTGCTTGAAATTGAATTTCAAGGAATAGCTGTGAATCAACTGCCAGCCCACCAGCCGTGAGTGAGTGAGCTGCCAGCACACCAGGCTTGAGTGATTGAGCTGCAGCCCAAGAATCCAATCGGCTCACAATGTCCATACTAGCCCACTGGAAACCAGTTCATTCAGCCCACAACACCCATACTAGCACTCCAGAAAGCCCGCCCCCTTCCCACTAGCCACCAATATTGGAATTGGTGGAGAGGTGGAATATTGCGTTGGGGGACCTGCCCTCCCATGTGAATATGGGACCCGACGGGTCCCACTTAGTCTAGTAGATCATAAAATCACAAGACATTAGGCCATTCAGCCCATCAAGTCTGCTCTGCCATTCAATTATGCCTGATGTATATTGGAGCACGTGTTCCTCATAAGATTTAAGATCTACCTCTGTTGTAAATCAAAATGTTGTAAATCAACTTAAAGGGATACGGATCTAGTGGGCAGCTGTTTAGTTTGAGTTTAGAGATACCGTGTGGACTCAGACTGTTCGGCCCACCGAGTCCGCACCGACCAGCGATTCCCGCACATTAACACTATCCTACACACACTAGGGACAATTTACACATAAACCAAGTCAATTAACCTACATACCTGTGAATCTTTGGAGTGTGAGAGGAAACCGAAGATCTCGGAGAAAACCCACGCGGTCACAGGGAAAACATCCAAACTCCGTACAGACCGCACCCCTAGTCGGGATGGAACCCGGGTCTCTGGCGCTGCAAGCGCTGTAAGACAGCAACTCTACCACTGCGCCACTGTGCCGCCCATGTTCTTGTAGCTCCTCCTAGACTGGGAGAGTGATCAATTGCTCAAAATAGAGATCATTGGCAGTTAAACCGACTCAGAAATAGGACCTGTGCTGTGAAGTAAATTAGTCTTTGAAATGTAGATCGATAGAGTATAATCTTCCAAAAATGAGGCTGCTGGTAGATACATAACAGATACAGCTTAGTAACTTTGTTGGGGTAACACTCAATATCGTCACATATCTCCATGACTCCATGTCCAGGCATCTGCCCTCCCTCAGTATCATCTTGGAGCCATCAGCCTAGGTCTTTATGCTCACGTCTTGTGGATGAGATTTGAATGCAGAATCTTCTGCCTGGAACGAATTAAAGCAATCAAAACTCAAGACAGGAATAAGAAGCAAGACTTGTTCATTCAGATGGTTGGGAATGAATGGGAACTCTACTTAGTTAAGGATGATTGATCAGAAGAACCATATAATGAGAACTCATATACCTGTGTCCAACCAGTAACCAATGCAATCTGTCACATGAAAGTAAATGAGCCACATGTTTCAAACTTTATAATGGTTTCAGAGAATTCATACAAAAGAACACAATTATATCCTCGAGCTAAATTCAGCCAAAATGCTTTTTGGAGTCTGAGAATATTATATCATCTCGTGATCTATTCACATTCAAATTCTATCAGAGGGGAGATTGCTCCAAGGCATAAAACATTACTTTTTGTGTTGGTTAATTAAATTATTTGTGCATTTGCAGAGCTGAATGAGTCCTGAAAGAATTGGCTGGAGCCAATCCGTAGCCCCGTGGGATCACCAGAATTTGCCGGTAATATCTCTATGTATACAAAATTCACAGTCATAGAGTTATAGAGTTATACAGTGTGGAAACAGGCCCTTCAGCCCAACCTGCGTGTACCGGCCAACATGTCCCAGCTACACTAGTCCCACCTGCCTGTGTTTGGTCCATATCACTCCAAACCTGTCCTATCCATGTACCTGTCCAACTGTTCCTTAAATGTTGGGATAGTCCCAGCCTCAACTACCTCCTCTGGCAGCTTGTTCCATACACCCACTACCCTTTGTGTACCTGCTCTTCTAGATCCCACTGCTCCTACCATTCACTGTGTAAGTCCTTCCCTGGTTTCAGTTCCCAAAGTGCAACACCTCACACTTATCCACATTAAACTCCATTAAGCATTCCTCAGCCCAACTGATCAAGATTCTGCTGTAATTTCTGATAACCATCTTCACTATCTACAATTCCACCCACTTAAGTGACACCTGCAAACTTACTAATCATATCCTGTACATTCTCATCCAAATCGTTGATATAAACCATAAACAGCAATGGGCCCAGCACCAATCCTTGAGGCACACCACCAGTCTGCAAAACAACTGTCCCCCATCACCCTCTGCTTCCTTCTATGAAGCCAATTCTCTATCCAGTTGGCGAGATCTCCCTGGATCCCATGCATTCTAACTTTCCAGAGAACCCTACCATGTGGAACCTTACCAAATTCCTTGCTGAAGTCCATGCAGACCACATCTATGGTCTTGCTCTCGTCAACCTTTTTGGTTAATTCTTTAAAAAAACTCAATGAGATTTGTAAGACACAATCTCCCATGTGCAAAACCATGCTGACTATCCCCAATCAGCCCCTGTCTATCCAAATGTATGGTCATCGCATCCCTCAGTGTCCATACTTAATTTTCTCCGACTGAGGTGGCTCTGAAGGATAAGAACATTAGTGGGTCTAGAGTCATGAGTTGGCCAAACTGAGGAAGGATTACATATTTCTCCGCTGGAGAACATTAGTCAACCGGTTGGAGTCGAACCACATCATCGACCAGGTTTTCTCCTCAACAGCTTATCTCCAGAGCAAGTCAAGTCAAACCAGTCCAAGTCGAGTTTATTGTCACATGCAACTGAGGTACAAGTACAATGAAAAATCTTGTTCACAGCAGCTTCACAGGCACATCAGCAACACACACATTGTACCTGCATGTCAATTATACACAAATTCTGCAAGACAGTGAAAGAAAAAGACTATGCAATAAAGCATGTCATAAGTGCAAATTCATTTAGAAGAAACAAATCAAGTACATGGAAATGCAAGAGGCAGAACGTAGGATTAGGGTTGTGCTGGTCAGTTCAAGAAATAGATGGTTGTCGGAATGTAGCTATTCCTGAACCTGGTGGTCCAACAGTAGCAGTGAGAAGAGGACAGCTCTGGGCACCATGTTATAGGAAAGATGTTGTTAAGTTGTGAGGATGTTGCCAGGACTTGAGGACCTGAGCTATAGGTTGAGCAGGCTGGGACTATTCCCTGGAGTGCAGGACGATGAGGAGTGATCTTATAGAGGTGTATACAATTATGAGAAGAATAGATAGGGTAGATGTACAGAGTCTCTCAGCCAGTAGTGGAATCGAGCACCAAAAGGCATAGATTTAAGGTGAAGGGGGAAAGATTTTATAAGAATCTGAGGGGTACATGAGGGGTGGTGGGTGTATGGAACATGCTGAAAGATGAGGTAGTTGAGGCAGGTACTATTGTAATGTTTAAGATACATCTAGACTGGTACATGGATAGGGTGGGTCTAGAAGAATATGGGCTAAACATAGGCAAGTGGGAATAGTATAGATGGGACAGGTTGGTCGATGTGGGCAAGTTGGGTCGAAGGACCCGTTTCCACACTGTGTGACTCTATGATCCTGACTTTAAGAGGGCATGGCCTGGATGGTGGAATTCCTTGTTGATAGATGCCGTCTTCTTGAGGCAGCGCTTCATGTAGATGCGTCCAATAGTGTGGCCTCACCTTATCCAAGGTATTGTATATTCTTTGTCCCATTCGTCCTCCTCACAATTTACTGCTTAATACTCACTTGCTTTTTCTCTTCCCAGCTCTGAAGAAGCATGTTGACATTACCTCTGCTTCTCTTTCCACGGATGCTGCCTGACCTGCCGAGTACTTCCAGCATGTTCTGTCTTAATTTTAGTCAATCATTTGGATTTTACGATACGATACAATACGATACAATGCGATAGAACTTTATTTATCCCAGGAGGGAAATTGATCTGCCAACAATCACAAAATGCATGAAGCATGAAATTAAAGTGACCAGCCATCCAACGCTGTTTACGAAAACCAGTTTGTTTTTAAAGTTGTGTATTTACTTAATACTACATTTTAAATCTCCAACTTGTGTCTGCGGATCAGTGGTCAATATCTTTGACTGCAGACATTTTGTACACACTCTGTTGGAAATCCAAAAGCCATGGTGTTCATAGTGAGCCCCCTGAAATAACAATGCGATAATTAATGAGATCGCTGTGCAGTTCAGCGTTAAGGAAACCCAGAACGCCAGGGGATATGTTTTCCGATTATCAAATCTCAAACTGAAGTAGCTGTGCTGGTATCCCACGTCTCGTCGAGAGAGGAAAGCAAAACATTTTATTTAAACCATAAAGAATTCTCCGGAGGCTGATTTCTGGCCCATGGAAAGCACATTTCTTGGCAGGATGGCACTGTGTATCTTGAATGCCTGGTAATTCTCGATGATTGTGTTTGCAGAAGGCTTGGCGTTCACCTATTTCCCCTCATGAGCGGCACAGAGGCGCAGCGGTAGAGTTGCTGCCTCACAGCTCCAGAGACCCGGGTTCGATCCTGACTACGGGTGCTGTCTGTACGGAGTTTGCACGTTCTCCCCGTGACCGCGTGGGTTTTCTCTGGTTGCTCTGGTTTCCTCCCACATTCCAAAGACGTGCGGAGTTGTAGGTTAATTGCTTTCTGTAAATTGCCCCTAGTGTGTAGGATAGAACTAGTGTACTGCAACATGTGGAGGGCCCTCACATAGGATATTGATCTAGTTTTGGGAAATTGAGAGGGGCAAATGGATGAAGTATTCATGGATGAGCCTTTTGGGACCAGTGACCACTGTTCAATTAGGTTTAAAATTGTTATGGATAGGGACAGAGGGGGCCCATGAGTTAAAATGCTAAATTGAGGCAAGGCCAACTTTGAAGGTATGAGACAGCGAATCTCTCAAGTTGATTAGTGTAGGTTGTTTGAAGGAAAAGGAACGTCAAGAAAGTGGGATGTTTTTAAAAGTGTGCTGACAAGAGCTCAGTGCATGATAGTTAAGATAGTTCTGCTCAATAACACATCCCCAGAGCCCTCCCATTCACTCTGTGGGTTCTGCCTGTGGAAGACTTTCCAAAATGCAACTAAGCACATTTCTCTGTATTAAATCCCATCAACCATTCCTCAGCCCACCTGGCCAACCGATCAAGATCCTGCTGCAATTTTTGACAACCATCTTCACTATTTGCAATACCACCCACGTCTGTATCATTGGTGACCACTCCTCCATCTTGTGGTTGGCCACGAAGGTGAGGCCAAGAGTGGCCTTTGATCCACGAGGTCACAGGAAGTGTGTGTGGCCATGGAAACCATGCAGGTGGTGAGTGAGATGGATTGTGCTCCAAAGACCAGTCCCGCCAGGCAAAATGTACAGAAGTGTGAAAGAGCACACCTCCAGATTCAGGGTCATTTTCTTCCCAACTGTTATCAGACAACTGAACTATCCTATCACCAACTAGAGAGCAGTCCTGCCTCCCATCTACCTCGTTGGAAACCTTCGTACTGTTATTAATCTGACTTTATTTGACTTTATCCTACACTAAACCTTGTAGTCTTTATCCAGCATTCGTACACAGTGGATGGCTTGATTGTAATCATATGTAGTCTTTTTGCTGATTGGATAGCAGGCGACAAATAAGCTTTTCACTGTACCCCTGTACATGTGACAATAATAAATTAAACTAAACTAAACTAGGATCCGACTCCCACCCCTTTCAATGGTTTTGGTTGGATTCAAGCGAATGTTGCATTATAGACACCCGGACTGTACAAGTGGGGTGGAAGATTGCAACCTTCATGTGGTCCGCCCTGTTTGGACTAATGCAATCAACCCGGCGTGCACAATCAAATAAGATCAAGTAGAACAAGTTGTCCTACAACTTTAGGCTGTGCATGCCATATGCAAGAAGAAGAAGACAGTACAAGTGATGATGAACTCAGTCAGCAGCCTGTACTCCTCTATGTGTTTGACCACCTCCTATTTCCTTCAGAGTCTGAAGAGGAGTCCCGACCCGAAACATCGTCTCCCCACTCCCATCACAGATGCTGCCTGAGCCGCTGAGTTCCTCCATTATTTTGTCTTTTGCTCCAGATCCCCGCATCTGCAGGTATCCTGCATCTTGCATCTTCCCTACCCATAGACAAGCAGAAAAAGTACTTAAAAAGAAAATCTGAAACTTTCTTCCATATTTTGAAAGAGAGGAGACATATTTCCTCGGTGCTCCCTTATGAGTCGATGCTTTCTGGGCACAGACTATGTTGTGTGTCGACGTTGCCCATGGCGACCAAATCTTCCTCACTAACCCCAATCATCTGTCCAGTGTATGCGTAAATGGAATTTTTCGATCGGTTCTCTGGGTAGAAAGAATGGTGCAAAAGCATTCCAGAGCAACCTGCTAAATATTTAACGAATTATGTTCGATAAATAAATCAGCAAGGCCTCAAAAGATACGTGCTCTGAAGAATCGGTTATTCGAGTGCATGTCTTCTGAAGATTTTTCTCTCCATTCCACGTGTCACTTTGCTGAGTGCCTGGAGATGGTGCTAAGTCCCTCACGGAAGCCTTTAGTTTTACTTGAGATGTTACCAGAAGCTTTTGAAAAGGGTGTAAACTGAACAAAAGCTTCCTTGAGGATTGGAGAACAGCCTCACAACCCCCTGTGTGATATTCAATCAGATGCTCGTTCCAGGGTTTCCAATACAGTTTCTGTTTATGAAGTGTAGTTAGCCTCGTGGGCTGTGATATTTATACAAGAGAAGATCATAGTAATACTCTGGGATAGCTCTTAATACAGGGAGATTTACTTACAGTGGCTTGAGTGCAAAGCATTGAGTCGGTGCTGATAAACATATGCTGGCTTCAACAAGTCACCCTTTTCAACAAACAAACTAACTGCTGGAGGAGCTCAGGCGGATAGGTAGCACCTGTGGAGGGAAATGGTCAGTCAACATTTTGGGTTGAGAGCCTTCGCCCGGATTACCCGAAATGCCCTTTGTCCCTTTTTGTCTATTGCCTTGTCTAAGATCGGACTTTTCAAGAACTTGGAAGTTGTAAGATGGATGAGTTTCCCCCACAGATAAAGCATAGAACATAGGTCAGTGCAACACACGTAAAGTTCCTTCGGCTCACTGTGTCAGCGTTGAACATGATAGTGTCGTATAGTGTTAGTGGGTGGGACCCGTTGGGCTGAAGGGCCTGTTTCTGTGCTGCATCTCCAAACTAAACTAAACTGAACTCAAATGATAAAATGCACCTTGGCAGTTTCTCTGGTCCATGTCATATTTTGCTTGTTCAAGTTGCTAAACCATGTACCAATTCAGAGAGATGTGGCCATGTTGGACAGCTCATGACTTACGGGTGACACCCCGTGGTTTATGATTCTGCTGCTGATCATTTTGTTTTTACAGGTGCTCGACTCTTGACACTTGAAGGCTGTCTAGTAGCTACAGAACCTGTCAGGGGACTGATGGACGACTCTGTTTGCCTGGATGACTGCGGGTTGCACTCAGAAAGCTCAACCACATTCAGCATTAAGCAGCCTGCTCTTGAAGTCACGGTGCAGCTCTATAGGACATTGGCAAGGCCGCATTTGGAATATTGTGTGCAGTTCTGGTCGCCCCATTGCCGGAGGATGTGGAGGCTTTGGAAAGATTGAAGAAGAGGTTTATTACAATGATGCCTGGATTAAGGGGAATGAGCTACAGGGAAAGATTGGATAGATTTTGATTTTTTTCATTGGATTACTGGAGGTGGTGGGGAGACCCGTTCGAAATATATAAGATTATATAACATCAGTTATATCCAGTCGAATCTGACCATACATGTGTACAATAGATCCTCTTCTGGAACAGCAAGCAGAGAGTCGCCATGTTCCAGCACCATCTTGCATCTTCCAAGTCCTTGAAAAGTCCGATTTTAGACAAGACAATAGACAATAGGTGCAGGAGTAGGCCATTCGGACCTTCGAGCCAGCACCACCATTCACCGTGATCATGGCTGATCCTCTGCATTCAGTACCCTGTTCCTGCCTTCTCACCATATTCCCTGACTCTGCTATTTTTATGAGCTCTATTAAGGGCCCAAGGAGATCTGCAGTTTCTTATGTTCTCACTTTAAGGCTCGGTGTCGTGGCGGCACTGCATTAGTGAAGTAGGGGTCGGCCTGGCCCAGCGTGATGCCATCGGCTCCTTCCACTGCCGCTCCGTGCAGCTGCCGTGCGGAAACCAATTTACTTACAAACCCGTGTAAGAAAGAACTGCAGAAGCTGGTTTAAATTGAAGGTAGACACAAAATGCTGGAGTAACTCAGTGGGTGAGGCAGCATCTCTGGAGAGAAGGAATGGGAAGATATTTTGTGTCAGGTACCTTGGGTCTCGACCCGAAACGTTGCCCATTCCTTCTCTCCAGAGATGCTGCCTCACCCGCTGAGTTACTGCAACATTTTGTGTCAACCTACAAACCTGTACGTCTTTGGAAAGTGGGAAGAAAACGGAGCGCCCGGAGAAAATGCAGAAAGCGTACAAACTCCGTACAGAGAGCACCTGAGGTCAGGATCGAACCCGGGTCTCTGCTGCTGTAAGGCAGCAACTCTATCGCAGCACCATTGTCCCACCGTAGTTGAATGCCCTCCAGCGAACGTGGATCTGTTTCCCATGCCTGGTTTGGCTTTAACGTGACATTTTACCAGCCCTCTCAGTTCAAGGGTATTTACGGATGGATAATTAATGTTAACATTACTGGCATTGTTCACATTTTGTGAACAAGAACAGAAAGCATTGCCTCAAAGCATTGCCGTCTCTCGCTTCATGTGTTCCTTTCCTATTTTATTTTCCATTCTCACTTACCCCAGCTTAATTTTCACCACAATGTATCTCAGCAGGTCATTCGTCTCAGACTCTGCAACAGGCCAGATCACAACATAATGGTTCTCCTAATCCTTCATACCCAAACCCCAATCACGTCACCTTTTACTCCAATCAATTGGCAACCCAACACGACTTCACACTAACACATTTTTCATTTGCACTCCACATACCTTCCTGTACTATTCTCCTCTTCTTCCCAGCATTTGATTAATTTTGTCTCTTACTTTTGTTGAAGAACTTTGACTGCGGGAACTATATTTGCTTCCAGATATGATGTATCAATTATGCTAAATAATACGCAATAGAGTATATGTTGATTATATTTTTCCATTTGATCAAATTAGAGTGTTGTGTTCAGTTTTGGTCACCCAGCTATATGAAAGACCCCATTAAGCTGGAAAGGGTGCAGAGAAGATTTCCAAGGATGTTGCCGGGACTCGAGAGCCTGAGCTGCAGGGAGAGGTTGGGCAGGCTTGGACCTCATTCCTTGTAGTGCAGGAGGATGAGGGGTGATCTGAGAGAGGTGTCTAAAATCAAGAGGGGAATAGATCGGGTAAATGCTCTGAATTATCTGTTTCACAGTGCAGGGGTATCAAGACCGAGAAGGCATCATTTTACGGTGAGAGGAAAGATTTAATAAAAACCTGGGGGGTGGCAACTGTTCACTCAGGGATGGTGGTGGATGTATGGAATGAGTAGCAAGAGGAAGTAGTTCAGGCATGTACAATAATAATATTTAAAATATATTTGGGCAGGTACATGGATAGAAAAGATTAAGAGATATGAGCCAAATGCAGGATATGGGGCCAGCTAAGTTGAAGCATTTTGGTTGGCATGGACAAGATGGGCTGAAGGGCCTGCTGCCATGCCCTATGACTCTATGAAACATTCTATGAAACTCTCCTGAAGCATTAACGTAATTGGATAGATCTTCATCTGTCATTGGTAGCACTAATAGACTGTGCAGGACCAGCAGTCTGCTTACTCTGCCTCTGAAGTCCATTCCATTTGCTTTGGCCAGCTTCGTCCAGGCAGCATGTTTGCCTTGACTTGCCAAGAATGAATTTCAAGGCTGCTTCTCTCACCAGCCGAGGGTTGAGCTGTCACCACACCTTTAGTGCCCTGGATTTTATCCTGACATCCGGTACAGTCTGTCTGGAGTTTGCATGTTCTTCCTTGACATTCCTTGGGTGCTCCTGTTTGAATGAATGATACTTTATTGTTACAAGTGACGAGTCACATGATATTCTTTGTTAAGGTATGCAATGAGTCGCCACCTAAAGGGCGCCAACAGAGATACAAAAATAATCAATTTTACTCAAACCATTTTTAACACATTCCATTTGTGGTCCCCCTTAATTCTCAGTGGGTCCTCCTTTGTTCTCCCCCACCCCTCACCCAGATGAGCAGGGTGGTAAATTAGTCACCGTGTCTTACCCCTGGTTCAGCTGGGAGGGCCATTAATGGACATGAGGGAAAGAATAGGTTGCAGGGGGAGGCCATGGCACTAGTGCTAGCATGGACTTGATTGGCCAAATAGAGTTCTTCTATCTCATGAAGAAGTATTGAAACATAGAGCATAGAATAGTACAGCACTGGAAGAGGCCGTACAGCTCACAATCATGATGCCATGTTAAACTAATCCCTTCTGCCAGCACATGATCCTTATTCCTCCATTCCCTGCATATCCATACCTGTCTGAAACTCCCCTAAACTTCACTATCATATCTGCTTGCAACATCACCTTTGTAGCATGTTCCAGGCCCTCATCACTCACTGTGTAAATACAACTTGCCCGCACATCTCCTATAAACTTTCCCCTTCCTTTCTATTTCCAGCAGTTTCTGATTTTGTTTCAGATTTCCAGCATCTGCAGTAGTCCACGTTTGCGCTGAAAATGAAAGGTGATGTTAATCACATAATATTGGCCTGTTGACCAAAAGATAAATCACTGAGATTGAAATGTATTTGTTCATGTAATGACCTCATTAATCACTAAATCTATTATTATACGAAGAGTCTCATCTTGACTTCAATTCAGTGTTCATACCATTGATAAGATTGATGCACCAACTCACCTCAGATAAAGTTTTCTTGATGGGTGGAATACTAACTGGACATCTAATAGTTAAACTTGCAAAGTGATAACTAACAACATCGCCGTGCACTTAAGAGATCAGAAAGGATAATCACAAGTGACTCAAAAACTGTTTGCCTGTCGGCATCAATGAGTCAGGTGGTTGTGTATTCAGGCATATCTCTGGGATTTGGGAATATAAAACACTGGTGCAGGATTGACGGGATTCAGAATTGCTGGTGATAGCACTGTTCCAGAGATGCAAAGATTATCTGTCAGCGTGCTCTACTAAACCTCATGGCACTGTTTGAAAGGCAAGTTATCTGTTCTCTAGATGGTGCCTGTCATTCCATCATCAACCAACCCAAGCCAAATGCATTAGCTGGTCGCTTGGCTCCCTTGTTGTGCACAGGCACAGGAGAAGATGGTTAAACTGTCCTAGCAAACAGATAATCTGTATCTCTGCTTCATTTTGGAAATTGTGCCATTTAAGCACCTTTGCAAGACGTTGTTTAGGCCACATTTTGAGTATTGCATGCAGTTCTGGTCACCCCATTACAGGAAGGATGTAAAGGCTTTGGAGAGGGTGCAGAGGTCTACCAGAAAGCTGCCTGGATTAGGAGAGACAAGCTCCAGGGAGAGGCTGGACAAGCTTGGATTGTTTTCTCTGGAGCACCGGTGGTTGAAGGAAGACCTGTTAGTAATGTATAAAATGGTGAGAGGAACAGATAGGGTAGATGGTCAGAACCTTATTCCCATGGTGGAAATGTCAAAGATAAGAGGGAAGATCGACACAAAATGCTGGGACAGGCAGCATGTCTGGATAAAAGGAATTACCTTTCTTCAGACTCGAAACATCATCTATTTCTTCTCTCCAGAGACGTTGCATGTCCCGCTGGGTTACTCCAACATTTTGTGTCTATCTTCAGTGTAAACCAGCATCTGCAGTTCCTACCTACATAAAATATAGGAGAGAATTGCTTTAAGATGAAATGGACAAAGTTTAAAGGAGATGCATTGGGCATTTTTACATAGAGGATGGTGGGTTCCTGGAAAGCACTGCCTGGAGTGGTGGTGGAGGCAGATATGACAGTGGTGTGTAAGAGACGTTTAGATAGGCGCAATGGATATGCAGGGAATGGAGGGAAGTGGATCTGGTGCAGGCAGACGAGATCAGTTTATCTTAACATATGGATTATATACAGGTAGTTACAGTAGGAGGTTGTGGGCCGAAGGGCCTGTCCCTGTGCTGTACCGTGCTATGTTTGATGTTCTATTTCCAAGAGGAAAGGGATGATTGTCCAGAGATTGGGTTACTTCCCCTCATGGTTCACTGATTATGTTGTAGTTAGAGTGGCAACTGTCCTTTAGATCCTTCCAGCACTGTGTGTGGCACAGTGGTGCAAAGTGGTAGAGTTGCTCATTTTACAGCAACAGAGGCCCAGTATCGATCCTGATGATGGGTGCTGTTTGTACGGAGTTTGCACGTTCTCCCTGTGGCTGCGTGGGGTTTCTCCGGGTGCTCCGGTTTCCTCCCACATTCCAAAGACATACAGGTTTTTAGGTTAATTGGCTTTGGTAAAATATGTAAATTGTTCCCAGTGTGTAAGATAGTGTTAAGGGCCTGTCCCACCAGCATGCAACTCTATACGATGAGCGCGACCTAACATGGTCGCTTGAGCCGTCCGGCGTCGCGGGGCCGGTCCCACTTCGATCGCCGGAGCCGTGCGGAATTGTGCGGAGTTCATCCCGACATCGCGCGGGGCTCCGAAAAACTGACTATGTTCAAAAATTCCGCGCGGCAACGGCTTGTCGGCTCACAGTCGCCTCGACGCATTACACACCGTCTCAACGTCGTGCCTCAGTGACCCTCTATGTGTGTGGCTCCGTGGCACTCTGTGTGTGTGCCTCTGTGCCCCTCTCTGTGTGTCCCTCTCTGTCCTGGCGAACTTACCTTTAAGACTTCGCTCCAAATTCGCCTCACTTTGTGCTGCGTTGCGCCACTCACCCAACCTCCGCGCGGCCCTCGCTGCCGGTTTGGCCGTGCTTGCCGCATGCAGGCGCATGCTGGTGGGAACGGGCCCTGTACGGGGATCACCCAACCTCCGCACGGCCCCCGCTTCTAGTTTGATCGCGCTCATCACATGGAGTCGGATGCTGGTAGGACAGGCCCTTTAGTGTACAGGGTGATCACTGGTCGGTGCGGACTCAGCGGGCTGAAGGGTGTGTTTCCACGCTGTATCTCTAAAGTCTAAATCTGGGCTCAGGCATTAGAATCATAGATAGACACAAAATGCTGGAGTAACTCAGTGGGTCAGGCAGCATCTCTGGAGAAAAGGAATTGGTCATAAGGAATAGGAGTAGAATTAGACCATTTGGCCCATCAAGTCTACTCTGCCATTGAATCATGGCTGATTTATCTCTCCCTCCTAACCCCATTCTCCTGCCTTCTCCCCATAACCTCTGACTAATCAAGAACCCGTACTAATCAAGAATCTACAGTATCTATCTCTGCCTTAAACATATCCATTGATTTGGCCTCCACAGCCTTCTGTGATGAAGAATAGGTGACATTTCGGGTTGGAACTCTTGTTCAGGCTGAAAGATAGAGATGTGGGGGGAGACACGGTGCGATAAAAGACCAGAACAAATCAGGGGCAGCAACAGGTGACCTCAGGAAGGGTGGAGTCCATAATGGCCCATTGTTGGTTGGTGAAGCTGTGCTAACGAGAGGGATACCAGGATGCAAACATTGGAACTGTATGACCACTCCTCCATCTTAGTCGTCTTAAGATCTCCAACGTCATCTACCCCCAGTAAAGCTGCTTGTAACCAAAGATCCTATAGCAAGCAAGATGGTCCACTCGATGATAAAGACGTAGCACGATCATGGGCAGATTCATGGGTAATTTTCGGCCCCATTTCTGTAACCGGCTTCCGTCTCCGCACCAAAGATCCCATAGGATACTAGTGCGGAGACGGAAGCCAGTTACGGAAACATCCTCATAAAAATAAAAGTTATTTGGCATAAATCTTCACCCCATTTTCAGAATTTAAATTTATTAACACAAACTGTTCCCCCGCAACGCTGATTACACTGCGAGTCGGGTCGGGTCGGGTCCGGTTACGGAAATGGATGAATAAAAGGCCCACGTTCCGTTCTGTTGCGTACTACACGTCAGCCCATTGCATTTAGCAGGAGTGGCCTATCTTGCTCCGCTATAGGATCTTTGCTTGTAACTGTATGGAATGTTGCAACAAATGGAAATGATTTCTAAGCTAATCAGTTTTTATGAATTTTCATTGGAAATAAATAGAACATGGTAGGTAAGAAAGCGCAACACAGGAACTTCGGCCCACAATGTCTGTGCCGAACATGATTCCAAGATAAACTAATCTCCTCTGCCAGCACGTGGTCCACAGCCCTCCATTTCCTGCATGTCCATGTCCCTGTCTGAAAGTCCCTCGAACTCCTCTACCCTATCTGCGCCCACCACCACCACCACCACCCCCTGACTAAAATGATGCTAAAACCTTATGGCAACCGTGAAATTGAGTAGCACAATTCATGTTTCCTAAAAACCTGCCCCGTCCCCGCACATTTCCTTGAAGTTTTATGCTTCTCACCCAGGGAGTGGTGGTGGAGGCAGATCTTGCCCAGTACGCTGAGATAACACTCCTCCTGTTCACCAGCATGGGTGCTTACATCTGCTGGAAAGAACAGACCTCAGTTTAATATTTCATGCAAAAGGCTGCACCTCTGAGAGTGCAGCGTTAGATCAGAGCTACTCTGCGATGGTTTGCTGCTCGGATTACTGGATCAGGTCTTGAATCCATAGCTGTCTAACCTGGGGATGGGTCTGTTTCCAGTCGAGCCCCAGCTGGTACAAATTTACCTCAATCTGGACATCCACTTGCATCTTTACAAATCTAATTGTGAGGTGATTTACGACGATAATTCTCAAGACTTGTGGGAATGAACAAAATTGGGTTTAGCTAAAATTGCAGTTCCTTTATTACAAAGTACCTTCAGAAAGGAGATGAGGAGAAATTTAATGGTGGAGTACACTTGATGGGTTGAATGGCCTAATTCTGCCCCTATGACTTATGAACCTATAAAAGTAGCTGGGTGTGAGGAGATTTGCCAAGATAAACATTTTTTGAAGGTTGACTTTTTCAATAAAATTCTGCTGCATGAAATTTTTGTTTAGTAGCAGTGCAGTCTCCAAAGGCCATTGTAACAACAGCCAAAGCAATATATGTTGATTAGATCAAAACTGAATTGACCAAACAGCCTCAATGTCTGCCTTCTGCTCTTCTTTACAGCTTGATCTGAATTGTCTCTGATAAACTACTTTATTCCAATTCATCTCGGACTGCAATTTAAAACATGTTCATGATGTGTCCTGAGAAATCATAGCAGAAAGATACGATATATTGACAGGACCTGTTCCTAATGTATTGCTACTCACCAAGAAAAGATATGGTTGGAAGTGGGATTGAGTGGAATGATAAGAAATGATGGCCATTTTCAGGTAAAAAATGATGCTAAAACCTTATGGCAACCGTGAAATTGAGTAGCACAATTCATGTTTCCTAGAGTGGAGCAAAACTGTGATTTGGACAAATAACAGATGTCAAATTAAATATTCTCTGCTCTTAATTTTGTCAGTTTGATAATGAATTATGGGCAGCACTGTGACATAGCTGGTAGATCTGCCGTGTTAAAGCATCACGGACCCAGATTCGATCCTGATCTCTGGTGCTGTCTGTGTGTAGTTTGCACGTTCTCCCTGTGTCTGCATGGCTTTTCTCCGGGTGTTTCGGTTTCCCCACATGTCCCCAAAACATGCGGGTTTGTAGGTTAATTGGCTTCTGTAAATTGCCCCCAGTGTGTAGGGAGTGGTTGATAAAGTGGGATAACATTAGGGTTGCCAACGTTCTCACTCCCAAATCAGGGACAAAAGGTCAAAATAAGGGACAAATTCCCGACAGCATAAAGGACAGAAAGCCTTCGTCAAGTCACAGGTTTTCTTGTTTGCAGGTTTATCCAAGTTTATCTTAGAGACGCAATGCGGAAACAGGCTCTTCGACCCACCAAGTCCGCACCGACCAGCGATCCCCACACATTAACACTACCCTACACAAACTAAGGACATTTTTTTAAACATTTATACCAAGCCATTTAACCTACAAACCTGTACATCTTTGGAGTGTGGGAGAAACCCGAAGATCTCTGAGAAAACCCACGCAGGTCACGGGGAGAACGTACAAACAAGCTCCCGTAGTCAGGATCGAACCGCTGGCGCTGTAAGTCAGTAGCTCTACCGCTGCGTGAGGATTTTAGACAAAGGCAATAACAAGACTGCTATCAGCAAATTTGGTAAAATGCTGTAGTTGATGAAAATTTAAGGTGAGACTTGACCCCTGTGCTCAGTTGAATTACTGGGCAGCATCAGCTGGATTGTGTAAGAGGTGAGTTACCCGACAGCGCTGACAATGTATCAGAGCGTGGATCTCAGGGTTCCTCTGCTTTCCTGCCAGAAAGAGTCGTAGAGACATACAGCACAGAAACAACCCCTTCAGTCCAGCTTGTCCATACCGATCAAGATGCCCCAACTGAGCTATTTGGCCACTTGTGGCCCACCATAGCAGAAGTGTCCACGTCGCGGGGCTGGAAACTGGAAGCATCCTGAGCTAATTCTGCTACCACCATCTTCTATTGCGACAAGTGATGGCTTCCACTGATTTTCGCCGGAAGCTTGCGTCCTTTACAGTGCGGACGATGACAGCGAGGTCAACATTTGTAACAAGATGGACATGAAAAGAAGATGAAGATAGCCCTCTAAACCTTTCCTATTCATGTGTCTGTGCAAATGTCTTTTAAATAATATTGTTGTTTTCATACCAGCCTCAACTATCTCATCTTGCATCACGTTCCGTATATCCACCACGCTCTGTGGAAAAAGTTACCCCCAAGGTCTCTATTCAATATTCCCCCTCTAATCTTAACTCTCTGCCCTCTAGTTCTTGATTCCCCTACTCTGCGTAAAAGACTATGTGCACATGCACCCTATCGAATCCCTTCATGATTTTATACACCTCTATTAGAACATGTCTCAGCCTCATGTGCTCCAAGGAATATCCTATCTAGCTTAACCTCTCCATATAGCTCAGGCCTTGAATCCTGGCATCGCCGTTGTAAATAATTTACAACCAAGTCATTTATATTTTTTCATAAACAGCAGAGGTCCCAGTGCAGATCCCTGCAGAACTCTACTGGTCACAGATCTCCAGCTGGATAATGTTGTTTCACCACAACTCTCTATCTTCCATCAGTAAACCGGTTCTGAATCCATATGACCAAGCTAATCCCATGCATCTTAACCTTATGGATCAGCCTACCATGGGGGGACTTAATCAAATGCCTTACTAAAATACAAGTAGCCAATATTCACTGTCCTACCCTTATCGATCAACTTTGTCACCTCCTCAAAAAATTCTAAAAGATAGTAGGACACAACCTGCCATATACAAAGCCATGCTGACTGTCCCTAATTATTCTATTCTCTTCCAAATGGGAGAAAATCCTATCCAGAAGAATTCTCTGCAATGGCTTCTCTACCACTGATGGGAGGCGCTCTGGCCTACAATTCCCTACTTAATAAAGGGAAAACATTAACTAATCTCCAGTCCTCTGGGACCATGTCTGTGGCTAGTGAAGATGCAAAGATTTTTGTCAAAGCTCCCGCAATTTCCTCTCCTGCCTCTTTCAGTAACCTGGGATGAATACCATCAGGTCCTGGGGATTTATCCACCTTGATGCTTCAAGAGCCCCAATACCTCTCCTCCTTAATCTCAAACTGTCCTTGCATATTACTATTTTCCACACTGATCTCACTGTCCTCCAAGACCTTCTCCTTGGTGTAAACTGATGCAAAGTACTAGTTTAGTACCTCGCCTACATCCCGAGACTACAAGCACAAATTCCCTCCTTTATCCTTCAGTGGTCCTACCTTCACCCAGCCTGTGGAATCGTAAGGGCTTGTCCCACTTGCATGCCATTGCATGCGTCTGGCGCGACCAAACGTGGTCGCTTGAGGCGTACGGGCACCATATGGCCTTGTGGGGCTGCTCCCACTTACAGGCGCGGAGGCATATGGAGTTGTGCGGGGCTGGTCCCGACATCACGCGGGGCACCAAAAATCCTGCAATGCCTGAAAATTTTGTGCGCCGATGGCCTGTCGGCCCTCAGGCGCATTGCGGACGTACACAGCATCTTGACGGCGTACGCAGCATCTTGACGGCGTACGCCTAGTGCGTGGTGTTGCACGATGACGTCACCGCCCGGCGTGGCGTTGCGTGATGACGTCATCGCCCGATGCCGTGCGATGCCAAAAATCCGGCGGCCCACCTCCTTCCCAGCTGATTGGTAGGTATGACACAAATGACGTCACGTGCGAACTTAGCGCGAACTTCATGTGAGCTTCGCGTGAGGACCGCTTCCGTTTGGTCGCGCCGAACGCATGCAATCGCATGCAAGTGGGACCTCTCTACGTATGATGCTACATTCCAATTCCAGATTTCCCCCTGATCACCTTCTCAGCATTTTCCTGATAAATCATTTCAACAAATTCACTTCCCACACATAGCCCCAGAGAGTAAGGGCCCCATTGAGTCAATTTTTCCTTGTGACACCATTATCTCGTCCCAGAAATCAATTTAATTTTTCAGTTGCTGCGCGCTCTATCAATTGTTTGCAAAATGCATCTGAAAACAATAAACACATTAGCAATGAATATCTAGGGCATGGCAAAGTGCTCTGATCACTGGCTGGCCCACAGTTCAAACAGCAGAAACGTTTTATTTTTGTTAATCTCCCTAGGTACCTCGATCTGACGGAGTAGCGTTGCTATCTGCTTCAAACATGCGGCAAAGTCCAACATGGCCTTCGGTATCTGTTATAGGAATTGGGATTACGAGACGCCAGTATTCACATTAGATGAGCAGCCACAGGAGGCCTTACAGTATTTCGAGCATCTATCCACTGAGACCGAGGACTGAACGGCTGCCAATCCTGCATTTGGTTTATTTGCTCACTCTAATACTAAATACATTTTTGTTTGACTGCTGACTTGGTGACAGTGCAAACTGTGGAGAGATGTGTCCTCTCAACTGGTGATGCAGAAAATACTGTTCCAGCTCCACCAGCCACGATTATGCAATATTCAATTGCAAGGTCATCAGTATGTGGCGTAACACCGTCATAGTGACGTGCAATTAGTGTGGGGACACAAACAGAGAACGATCCTTGCATGTGCGAACTTTGGGACTGCAACAAGGGTCTTGCAATCCTTTGATAATCCCTTATCCTCAGGAAGGGCATGATTTTGTTGAAAAATAATGCCAGCCAACAGTCACTTGTCGTTTTCTTGTCTGAAGAAGGGTTTCCTTCGCTCCATAGATGCTGCTGCACCCGCTGAGTTTCTCCAGCATTTTTGTCTACCTTTGATTTTCCAGCATTGGCAGTTCCTTCTTAAACATCTTGTCTTTTTCTCTTTGTTTTCACTTATAATTTCAAGTTTTTGTGAACCCTGTGTGTTGTGACTGTCGGCAGAACAATTTCCCTCTGCTGATGAATAAAGTTTTATTTTATCTTATCGTATCGTATCGTATATGTAAACATTGCATTCGGTAAACACCATTATAGGCAGCAACCTTTGCCATACTCAGTGTTAATGGACAGCTCTATAACACTCTGCTTCTATCTGGTTTGGAGTAGTGTGAGACCCTCTCCTACTGCCCCCCCCCTCTGTGATTCCTGCTGCTCTCCTGCCCTTTGACCATCTTCTAAACCAAAACGTACTACTACGGTCACATATATTTCTACCTATTACTTGCCAGGCTTTGAATTCCCCTGCATCCCTTTTCCAGCTTTTGCAGCCCCTTCGCACTCCATCAGTCTGCAGATGGTCCCAACCTGAAAGGCCACCTGTACATTCCCTCCACAGATGCTGCCTGATCTGCTGCCTTCCTTCAGCACTTTGAGCTTTGTTCGAAATTAGTTTTAGTTTTAGAGATGCCGCGTGGAAATAGGCCCTTTAGCCCACCAGGTCTGCGCCAAACAGCGACCCCCCCCCGCATATTAACACTATTCTACACACATTAGGGACCATTTTT
Source organism: Raja brachyura (assembly GCA_963514005.1). Next base: position 28,012,174 of record OY740806.1, on the reverse strand, counting down.
ACATTTACCAAGCCAATTAACCTGTACGTCTTTGGAGTATGGAAGGAAACCAAAGATCTCGGAGAAAGCCCACGCAGGTCAGGATGGGAATGTACAAACTCCGTACAGACAGCACCGATAGTCTGGATTGAACCCGACGCTGCAAGCACTAAGGCAGCGACTCTACCGCTGCGCCACCATGCTGACCTTCAATAACAACAATCTCTCAATTTGTAGCGTTAGGATTAGATCATGGTCACTTGGTGCTTTATTACAGCTCTTGCATTTATCCTAAATAAAAGATTCTGCAATCTAAAGGAAATGTCTTTAAGACACAGCATTAATATGACGCAGGGGACTATTCTGCCCATTGAGTATGCTATCTGGTTTGTCTGGTTTGTCACATTTTCCCATTCTTCCTCTATGGCTCTGTGAGTTAATTCTCGCAGAGCTTTATCCAATACCCTCTGAAACTCTGAAATTACTTCATTTTTCATCTCCCCTGACAGCAGCGTGTTCCAGATCCTCAACAGTGACTTCTTAAAACATCTTTGCTCTCATCTTCCTTGAATGTTTAGTCCTTGACTTCCGATCAGTGTGCAATACAATAATTCTTAAACCATCTGTTACTGAGCCATGGAGTCATACAGCAGGGAAACAGGCCCTTCATCCCAAACTGTCCATGCCAACCACGATGCCCAATCTAGGCAAGTCCCAATTGCCTGTGTTTGGCCCATGCTCCTCTAAACCTTTCCTATCCATGTATCTGTCCAAATGTCCTTTAAATGCCGTTATTGTATTTGCCTCAACTATTTCCTCTGGCAGCTCATTCCTGATACCCACCTTATACTACTACAGTTATACTACATACATTCCATATACTGTGTGAAAAAGTTTCCCCACAGGTTCCCATTAAATCTTTCCCCTCTCGCCTTAAAAATGCCCTCAAGCCCTTGATACGCCTACCCCGTCTATTTACCCAATCTATTCCCCTCTTAGAACAGTAAGCTCAGGAATAGACTCTTTAGCTCACAATGTTTGTGGCGAGCATGATGCCAAGTTAAACTAATCTCCTCTTGCTGTATGCAATCCATATTCCTCCATTCCCTGTGCCTATCTAAAAGCCTCTTAGATGAGTCTGAAGAAGGGTGTCGACCCAAAACGTCACCCATTTCTTCTATCCAGAGATGCTGCCTGTCCCACTGAGTTACTCCAGTATTTTGTGCCGAGCCTCTTAGATGAAACTATCTTATCCCATTCCACCACAACCCTTGGTTGTGCATTCCAGGCATCCACACACTCCTTACGTAAAAAAACCTGCCCCACATTTTTCTATTAAACTTTTTCTCTCTCAACCTGAAGCTCTGCCCTCTTAGTCTTTGACTTTTCAACCCGTGAAATGTTTCTGACTGTTTACCCTGTCCATTCCCCTCATGATCTCTATAAGATCACCTCTCATCCTCCTATGCTCCAAGGTTGAGCCTGCCCGACCTTTCCCTGTAGGTTGGGCCCTTGAGTCCCGGCAACATCCTTGTACACCATGCACTCTCTCCAGCTTAACAACATCCTTCCTGTAGCAGGGTGACCAAAACTGAACATGTAACTTCAAGTGTGGCCTGGCCAACATCTGAGACAAATGTTAATGTAAATCCCATCTCCCCTTGCCATGTGCAGACACCCATAATCTTGACCATCTCGATTTAATCTCCTCTTGTAGTGACACCTAGTGGGTACGCCACTCTTGCTATGCGAACCCTCGGCAGTCGGGGGTAGGGTCACGGGGTATATGGGTGTGCCCTAGTATATAAGAACAGACCTTCCCTCTCTTGCTCTCTCTTCCTCTCTCTTCATGAGAGTGTCCTGCCACCTCAGCAGGAGCTCCGCTCGAGCCCACGAGGCAACAGCCTCTCAGCAGCAACAATGACTATTATTTTCTAGTGCTGAACGTGCATGTATATCTTACCTACAATGCCTGAATAAAGAAATCATTTATTCACAACGTTTGTGCCTCTACACTCTCTACCTTCTTTGCTCCAAGGAACCACTCTGGTCTAACCTTGTGACTGAAACCGCTCATCCATGGAACAGTCCCAAACAATTTAAGATCGTGAGAGAAATAGATAGGGTGGTGGGTATATGGAACGAGCTGCCAGAGGAGTTACGTGCTATCACAATGTTTAAGAAATATTTCGACAAATGCATGGAATGAGTAGGTTTAGAGGGATATGGGCCAAATAGGTGGGACTCGTGCTGATGGGGCATGTTGGTCAGCATGGGCAAGTTGGGCAGAAGGGCCTGTTTCCATGCTGTGTGACTCTATGATTATATCCCAGTAAATAGTTTCTGCATCCTCTCAAGGGCACACACGTCCTTGCTGAAGTGTGGGATCCAGATGTGGATGCTGCAATCCAGTCGTGGCCTGTCCACTATTTAACGTACGTGGCCCACAGAGCTCTTCAGCACTTCCAGTCACTTAATGGCCTCTAGCTAAGCGACCTTCCGATTATGTAAGGCAGCTGCCTCGGAAGTATGGTACCCAGCAATAAATCCAGCAGATGTTTTACGCTCACCCTGACAATCAGGAATTGCTGACCTCTTATGTCAAATTTGTATTTTCAATTTTTCTGGATGTGGCTAAAATGCTCCAAACTCACCAATAACATGCCACTTGACCCGGTCCCGAGTCTCCCAGTCAACATGAGTGAACTGACATTTAAACTCTCCTGATTGATGTGGGAGAGTAAATTTAATCCTTTACAGGTTCCTGCTTTTGAAGGGTATTTCATTACTAAAGGATTAATATGACCCTAAAAACATTTAAAATAAAACCTAACAATGGTCTCCAAATTATTTAATCGCAGTTAATTCTTCTATTTCACCTTTATTTTTGATTTTCTAATCATTTTTTGTCACCCTTTTAATATTCTCATTTTTTTTCCAATTGAAATCTCTTTTTCTAGATTTTTATTCAGACCAAGTAAATTTACTGTTGTGTGCCACCCTCCCAGTTATTCCTGCCCTATAGTCTCCATTTATAATTAAACATTTGGCTGGAATCTTATGGCCAGTCCTGGAAGATCCTCACTGAATTGTCAGAATATATAACTCATCAGAAACTAGACCTTTTAGTTTAGATACCTAAAATTGAACAATTCCATGATCATACTGCTGGGTTGTAAGCTACCCAAGTGGAATATGAGGTGCTGTTCCTTCAGCTTGTGTGCAGTTTCACTCTGGCAGTGGTGGAGGCCCAGGACAGAAAGGTCGGTATGGGAATGGGAAGGGGAGTGCAAATGGTTAGCAACCAGGAGATCCAACTGGCCAAGTGCAAGTGTTCAACAAAACAGCAACCCTTTCTACGTTTGGGTAGAAAGCCCATATGAGGAGCATCGAATGTCGTCATGAGGTTAGTGGAAGAAATGTCATCTTTCCATGTTCTTCAGAGGTGCTGCCTGATCCATTGAGTTATTCCTGCACTTTATGTCTTTTTGTGTACATAAATGGGCATGGATGAGGTGGGCTGAAGGATCTGGTCTTAGGGCTAAGGGACTCAAGGGATATGGGGAAAAAGCTGGAATGGGGTACTGATTTTGGATGATCAGCCATGATCATATTGAATGGCGGTGCTGGCTCGAAGGGCCGAATGGCCTACTCCTGTACCTATTTTCCATGTTTCTATGTTTATATGCATTCTGCGTGACTCTATACAGGCTTTACCTCTAATCTTCCTGTCCAGATGAAGGGTCTTGACCTGAAACGTCTCTTGCTCATTCCGTCCACGGATGCTGCCTGACCCGTTAAGTCCCTCCAGCTCACCATTTGTTGAACCTAGTAGATGTCTTTTGCACTCTCCATAATGCTACCACATCCGTCCTGTACTGTGGTGAACTGAACTTAGTGTAGAAATACAGCGTGGAAACAGGCCCTTTGGCCACTGAGTCCACGACGACCATCGATCAACCATAACTAGTTCTATCCCACAGTCCTACACCTCAGGGACAATTTACGAAAGCAATTAACTTACAAATCTGCATATCTTTGGGATGTGGGAGGAAACTGGAGCACCCATATAAAACGCACGTGGTCACAGGGAGAACGTACAATCTGTGTACAGACAGCACCCATAGTCAGGATCGAACCCGGGTCTCTGGCGCTGTGAGGCAGCAACTCTACCGCTGCGCCACCGTACACAATACTCTGAGTGCAGCCTGACAATTGCTTTGTACAATTGCAATGTGGTACCCTAAATGTGGACCTGTGTCCTATTTATGTGGAGAAATGTTCTGAAACATTACTGTTTGTCATACCACAGATGCTGCCTAATCAGCTGTGTGCTTTTAGCTTTCTCTGTTGGTAGAACAGAGTTGTGGACAGCTAAATTGGCCATGGTTAGTCCTCAAGCATACTTACAAAAGTATCCATTGGATAGGCTACAGCCTGGCATTCATGCTTGAAAACAAGATCCATGCAGTGAGCTAAGAGGTTGTTGGAATAACAGAACGTGGCCACATTAACCTTGGAAAATTCACAATGACAGCAGCTAAACTAGCACTCATCAAGTTGTATTAAGTGTATAATTTGTGTGGAATCTGCAGCAAAGTTGTACACACCTCAAAGGCCACCAAATATTAGCAGAGCTCTATCGAGAATTGTTCCTGGAACAAAAATGAAAAAGCATTCTTAACCTTTTACAAATGAAGTTTGGGTTATGAATATATAAACCGGTCATCAAAAAGGAAATCACAGTTCTGGGCCGAGAATTCTCTGTCTAATTGGACTGGCCAAAATTCTTCACTGCAGAACTTCAAAGTTGCCTTTCAATTCCTGATTGCTTGGCATCGGAATGAGTTGTGTTGAGGCACTTAGGTTAATTGTTTGGCTTCATAGCCATCTGGACGAGTTGGCGATTGCCAACAGCTCCCAGCGAGTTCTTCATCTCTGCCAGTGACTTGTTCTCTTCAAAGACAATGCGAAACCCTAGTTGCTTCCCAGAGATTTTCCAGACCAAGTTCATCAGATGTCCGATGTTGGAAGAAATATTGCCTGATATAGCGATGCTCACATCTTTAGCCAAACCATCGGCAAAAGTCAAGACTCGAGAGTTAAGAGTGTTTAGTCGTCGTAAGTAGCGACAACTAAATAATAAAATTCTTACTTGCTGCAACTTAATGGGTTTGTCAATACAATAACACACATATAAATATATAATAATCAGTAATACAATAAATTAATAACCATAATGTAGGTAACCATAATGGTATAATAATAAAGTTCATAATGCAACGGAAGACAGAGATTATAGAAGATGATAGTTGCTAAAGTTAGTGTTGTGCAGTGTTCGAGCCTGATAGTTACTTGGAAGAAGCTGTTCTTGAAACTGGAGGTCACGGTTTTCAGGCTCCTGTACCTTCTTGCTGATGATAGTAGCGAGATGAGAGCGTGGCCAGGGTGGTGTGGGTCTTTGATGATATTGGCTGCCTTTTTGAGGAACCATCTCCTGTATATCCATTCAATGGTGGAGAGGTCAGTCTATGTGATGGAGTGGGCAGCGTCCATTGCTCTTTGAAGTTTCCTTCGTTGCTGAGCATTCGAGTTTGAGCAACCAGTCAGTATGTTCTCTACCCATACACCTGTGGATGTTCGACTGAGTATTCGTCAACATACTGACTCATAGAAAATAAAATATAGAATAGTGCAGCACAGGAGGTCGCCATTCAACCCACAGTGTCTGTACCCAACATCAAGTCAGGTTAAACTATTCTCACTTGCCCAACTGCGATCCATATCCCTCCATGCCTCTTGAATCTTCTCAATCTCCTATGTTGGTGAGCTATCTACGTGATTGCAGAAGCAATACTTGCAGTGTTTCATGAGATTGAAATCTATGTTCAACCTCTTAGCTATCGTGAACTCATTCAAGCATAATAAGTCTGCTTTGAATGCACAATATCAATGAAGATTTATTAATAATATATTAACAAACTAAAAAAATTGGCCGCATAGAATTATTTTATTAGTGTAGCACAGCCATGTTTCAGGAGACCTTGTGCAAATATTCAATCCCACTTGAACCATCTCATTAAACTTTAGGAAGAAAAATTCACCATGGTTGTTCATTATACACACAGCAGCCAATATTTAATGCCACTGGCTGCAGTGGGACTGAATACTGGGAGACTGGACAAGCAGGCACTTGGTTCAACGTTGCTTGCTTGCTGCTGATTTCAGGAGAATTTTTATTTATTGAAAGCGTTAAGATTAACGAGTGGTAGGAAGTCACCACAGGATGGCACAGTGGCGCGGCTGGTAGAGCTGCTGCCACACAGCGCCACAGACTCTGATGTATTCAAGAGAGAGTTAGATATACAGCTCTTCGGGCTAACGGAATCAAGGGATATGGAGAAAAAGCAGTAACAGTGTACTGATTCTGGATGATCAGCCATGATCATATTGAATGGCGGTGCTGGCTTGAAGGGCCGAATGGCCTACTCCTGCACCTACTTTCTATGTTTCTATGATTCTATGACCTGAGATCAATGCTGACCTCCGGTGCTGTCAGTGTGGAGTTTGCCAGTTCTCCCTGTGGCGGGGTGCTCCGGTTTCCTTCCACAATCCAAACTGTAGGCTTGTAGGTTAATTGGCTGCGGTAAATTGCAGCCCAGGGTGTAGGGAGTGGATGAGAAAGTGGGATAACAGAACTAGTGTGGAGAGGTGGACAAAAATGCTGTAGAAACTCAGCGGGTGCAGCAGCATCTATGGAGTGAAGGAAATAGGCAACGTTTTGGGCCAAACCCTTTCTTCAGACAGTGTGGGCTGGTGAGTGGTGGTCCGCATGATGGGCTGAAAGGCCTGTTTCCATGCTATATCTCTAAAGTAGGCCAAAAAGGGAATGTTGGAAATGCTCAGACGGTCCGGTAATATCTGCAGAAATACATTATTCAATAACTATGCACAAAGATTATGTACTGGGTGGCTCAACGGCGCAGCCAATAGAGTCGCTGCCTCACAGTGCCAGATACCACGGTTCGATCATGACCACGGTTCGATCCTGAGCTGTGTGGAGCTTGCATGTTTTCCTGTGGCTGCATGGGTTTCCTCCAAGTGCTTCATTCCTCCCACATCTCAAAGATATGTGGGTTTGTAGGTCAATTGGCCCCTGAAAACTATCTCTAAGATGTAGGGAGATGGATGCCAAGTATAATAATGGGTGCTCTGTGAATGGAGTGGACTCGGTGGGCTGAAGGGCCTAGTTCCATGCTGTAACCTTTGGTCCCCATGATGTTTGATTCCCATGTGGTCCAAAATATTTCTTTACCTTACAGTCGTAGAGTCCTTGAGAGATTCAGCACAGATATAGGCCCTTCAGCCCATCGAGTTCATGTCGCCCACCAGCCACTCATTTACATTGACCCCCCCCCCACCCCCCATTTTTCATTCACCTCGCATCCTTATCAATCCTCCCACATGATACAATTCATCAACACACCAGGGGCCATTTACTGTGGCCAATTAGTAGGAGGATTGAGCTTACAACTCTGAGGGACACCAGCGTTGAGGATCGGGGAGGAGGGAATGTCATGCACTATTCTACTTGATTGTACAAGACGTTGGTGAGGCCGCACTCAAAGCATTGTGCTCTGTTGTGGCCACCATGCTGCAGGAAAGATGCCATTAAGCTGGAAAGAATGCCGAGCCTCGATCGACCCTGAGGGTTGAGAGGGAAACATAGATCAGCCACGATTGAATGGCGGGGTAGACTCGATGGGCCAAATGGCCTAATTCTGCTCCTGGGATAGGAACATGAGCAGATGTTGGAGGATGGTGCCAGGATGTGAGGGCCTGAGCTACAGGGAGGGATTGAGCAGGTTATGCCACCTCTCATTCTTCTGACCCAGTGAAACACATCCATGCTTTCATCTGCCAGCCGCCAGCCCCATCCAGCTGCCTGTCGAGCTGTCCCTGAAATCTGTGGCTGCACTCCTTACATTTCACTAGGTCTCCACGTTCTGTGCTGCTCTGTAAATTTGGGAATGTGCTCTGTTAACATAGCCACGAGTCCACATCATTAAAGGGCCTGTGCCACTTTCACGACCTAATTCACGACCTTTTTTACTCATGGACATTTTTCATCAGGCTAGAAAAATGCCACGAGTACCTACGACTCGCATCGCAACCTACCTATGACCTACTACGAGTATGAGTCAAGGGCAAACTCGGCAGAGGTCGTGAATTAGATCGTGAAAGTGGGACAGGCCCCTTAGGAAGACAAAGGTCTTCCAATGGACTTGGAATTCCAATGGACAATGGAATTCACCAGAGAGTGGTGAATCTGTGGAATTCTCTGCCACAAAAGGTAGTTGAGGCCAGTTCATTGGCTATATTTAAGAGGGTTAGATGTAGCCCTTGTTGATAAAGGGATCAGGGGGTATGGAGAGAAGGCAGGTACAGGATACTCAGTTGGATGATCAGCCATGATCATATTGAATGATGGTGCAGGCTCGAAGGGTCGAATGGCCTACTCCTGCACCTATTTTTTATGTTTCTATGTTTCTACAATAGTGCCAGCTCACGCCCGGGAGCTCGGCTATACACCTTGCTCCAGACTCAAACATCTTGCTCGACTTCTTTCTCTGTGCATGTTACAATTCTCCTGTTACAATTGGGAGAAGCCAATTTCATTTCGGAGTCACGTGAGTGACTTCGTGAAGAGCCCGCCGGCGCGCATGCTCGACATATCGTTGTACCGCATTGCTGCGACGGCTGGCGGTGGAGCGCGCTCCTCGCCAGCCCTTCATAAGGGGCCACGGAGGTGAGTATTCTACCTTTAGTTGGTGGTCCTTGTTGTTGGTTATGTCTTGCAGCAAGGACATGGATGGGAGTTCCAAGGGCCGGAGGACGTCAGGACGAGTTCGCCGGTCAACAGTTCCGGGGCCTTTACCATCGGCAGTACCTGCAACGCAGGCCGGGACTCAGGCGGAGATGTGGGTAAGCCCTGTGGTTACAGGTCCAGATCCGCCAGCACACCACAGCTCGGAGGAGTTAGACGAGGAGGAGTGTGGTGTGCCGCCAGAGCAGGAGGACCCTGCCATGGCAGTCAGGTCGTCAGCGGGCTCGCTGGCGACCTCGAGCAGGGTGCGTGCGGCTGCACGGCCTGTTCCACTCAACCCTCCGAGTAGGGGAAGGGCAGGAGCCCAGAAGCCTAACCCTACCAGGGCTAAGGCATTGCCTGACGCGGAGGTGCGGTCAGGTTCCAGGGCGAGACCCGGGGCGGCTGTGAGGTCCAGCCGGCACACCCCGACTCTCGACGCCGGGACGGGTCGGTTGAGTCGGGTCTCGTCACGGTCGCCGAGCCCCCCATGGATGGGTGGGCGAGACCATGCGTCGGCAAAGTCCACGATGTGGGCAGCCGGCAAGCCTGCGCGGGCTTCAGGCAGCCATGCTTCGGCTGGTGCCGGCACCACGCCGCAAGTGCCCTTAGTGGCAGCGGCTTCAGCTCCCGCTAAACGGAGGCGGTTGAACACACCCGCGCGGGAATCGCGCAGTTTCGCCTCGGCGGCTGTTAGCGACAACTACCGGCACCGGCAGGGCCTCGATGAGGTGCAGGCCGATGATAGGAGCCCGGTTTTCTTTTCAGAGCCGGAGGACTCCGACCACCTGAGTGTTCAGGGTGAAGGGCGTATTGACCGTATGGAGCGGCTGCTGGAGCTCCTGCTTCAAAGTCAACAACAGCAGGGCAGCAACAGGCACAGGGCGTCGTCACCAGCCTCTACCATCAGCCTGGAGCAGCAGGAGGAGGAGGTTTTGGTGGATCCCATACCATCTCCGTTGGAGGTGCCAGCGGAGGATCTTCTGGATGTGGCGACCAAATTTGCGGCCCCACATTCATCTGGACTTCCTTTAAACGAAAAGCTGGCAGCCACTGTGGACTTTCTTAACAACCAGCAACTACAGGAAGAAGTCCTCATTCAGGCAATGAGCCGTCACAAGGCTCCATCCAATTGCAACTCCCTCAACGTGCCTGTGGTCAATACGCCGATATGGGGCAACATCAGTGCGGCTATCCGTCAACATGAGGTAAAATTGCAGCGGATCCTGAAGCTCCTCACGGCCGGTATTAGCGCCTTTGCGCGGTCGGTGGACGGGGACGAACTGAATTTGGACCAGGAAGATGCTCTGGCCCTCCTGTGCGCGACCCAGCACGAAATCAACGGGTTTCGCAAAACCAGCATCCGCCCAGCGCTCAATCCGAAGTTTGCAGGATTGTGCAAGCCACCGCCGCCGCCCCCGCCCCGTCAGCTCTTTGGGGAGGACCTCTCGAAGAGAGTCAAAGAGCTTGACGAACAAGCCAAAACGGTGGGGATCATGCGCTCTCAGAGTGCCCCCGCACCGTCAGGCTCAAAGTCTCCATACATTCGATCACGAGGGTCTGCTAGTACCTCGACGAGGACCCACCCTCAAGCTCCACAATGACAGCAACATCAGACCCAGCACCAGGGGTCTTTTTTAGGACAGGGTCGGCAGAGACCCTGGTGGAAAACGAAGACGCCGCGCCCTCAAGCCAACCCAGCACCTCCACGTCCACCCATGCGTGTCAAGGACCGCCGGTAACCACGGAGGTGAGGGGGTCTGGTTCTCTCTTTTCTCTTTGTTTAACTTCACATGTTGGTGGTCGCCTTCGGTTGTTTTTGGGTGCATGGGGTAATTTTACTGGTGACGAGTATGTGTTGCAGAATATTCAGGGGCATAAAATTGAGTTTATTAATGGCGACATTCCTCCATCCCAGCACATGCCCGCTCGAACGTTTAAATTATCTGCTGCAGAACAGGCAGCAGGCTACAAGGAACTTTTAAGTCTTGAGCAGAAGGGAGTGATTGAGAGAGCGGTGCATGAGCCAGTTTAATTTGTTTCGAATATATTCACCAGACCTAAGAAGGATGGAGGTTGTCGTGTCATTATTGATCTAACCCGTTTGAATACTTATGTAACATATACTCATTTTAAAATGGATACGTTTGAAACAGCCAAATCATTGATTTCTCATGGTTGCTTTATGGCATGCATCGATTTGAAAGACGCATATTATTCAGTATCCATCCAGAAATACGACAGAAGGTTTTTGAAATTCATCTGGATGGGGCAACTCTGGCAGTACAAGGCTTTGCCTAATGGGCTCACCACAGCCCCTAGATTGTTCACTAAATTAGTGAAACCAATTATGGCTTATTTGAGACAACGACACCAGATAGTTATGGCCTACTTAGATGATATCTTAATTGTGGGCCACACCCTGGAATTGGCTGAACAGGGTGTTGCAGCTGCTGTCAATATATTTCAACAATTGGGGTTTATTGTCCATCCAGAGAAATCAAAGTTCTGCCCTGCCCAGGTGATTAATTACCTAGGGTTCACGGTGAACTCTATGAGCATGAGGGTTACCATTCCAATTAACAAGATTGAGGAGGTTACCCAGGTGTGTCTAGATTTAATCCGCTCCAATATACCATCGATTCGGCATTCAGCTACAATAATTGGGAAGCTTGTAGCTTTGTTTCCGGCAGCGCGATATGGACCTTTGCATTATCAGAATTTGCAAAGAGCTAAAATTGCTGCGTTAAAACAGAACGCTGGTCATTATGATCGGTCCATGCAGCTGCCGCCCGAAGCCATAAATGAGTTGCAATGGTGGGTGTGTCACATTAGCAGCTCATTCAAGCCTATCAGGGAGGCTAATCCGGTGGTATATTTGCAGACTGATGCAAGCTCCAATGGCTGGGGAGCCACGGATAATTGCTCTAGTTGTGGGGGCAGATGGGACACCCTTGAATCGACGATGTTGTTGACTCAAGGGATTAACTATTTGGAGTTGCTGGCAGCATTCCACGGACTTCGTGCGTATTGTTCCAAGCTTGTTGGAGCACATGTCCGTCTCCAAATAGACAACACCACAGCAGTGGCATACGTAAACCATATGGGTGGTACCAGGTCAGTTTCGTGTGACAAATTGGCTAACTCAATTTGGCTCTGGTGTGTTCAAAGAGACATTTGGATTTCAGCTACCTATTTGCCAGGTGAGCTTAATACTGTGGCGGACACCAGGTCACGCAAATTTAATGATAATATTGAATGGATGTTGCATCCTGAGACTTTTTCTAAAGTCACAGCCAAATTTGGTAAACCGGACATTGACCTTTTTGCGTCACGGTTGAACCATCAGGTACCAACCTACGTTTCATGGGAACCAGATCCTGGGGCAATAGCGCTAGATGCATTCTCGCTGGACTGGGGGAATTGGTTTTTCTATGCCTTCCCCCCGTTTTGCCTCATCAGTCGGGTATTGCGAAAGATTCAGGCAGATGCTGCCAAGGGCATCCTTATTATACCCGACTGGCCCACACAGACTTGGTATCCGGTGGTCTTTGACATGCTCAACGAACCTTGGGTCCTTTTGAAGGGTTGCCCACAATTGGTTACTCACCCTGTCTCAGGGGAGCCACATCCCTGCCACGGCTATTTAAATCTGTTGGCTTGCAGGTTCTGAACAGGCCGTTAGTCCAATACGGCCTCTCGGCTCGGACCATGGATACCATCGGGGCGTCATGTCGAGAGTCCACAAGGCGAACATACCGCTCGCATATTAAGAAGTGGGAAGCCTACTGCAGCCGCTCTCGCATCACGTACGATGACGTGACAATAACCGACGTCCTGGAATTCCTCGCGGGGTTGCACCATGATGAACACTTAAGTTACAGTGCCATCAACAGCGCCAGAAGTGCGCTATCATTCTACCTCAATTTTGGGGTAGGATCCAACAGGCTAGTGTCCAGACTCATGCGGGGTATATTCAATATGAATCCGCCTACACCACGCTATAATATCACCTGGGATGTCAGGGACGTATTAACCCTGCTCAGGACATGGTCTCCCATGGAAGGGCTCCAACTGGACCAACTCACCATGAAGCTGGTGATGTTACTAGCGCTGACTTCAGCTCAGAGGGTACAGATACTACACAAACTTCGTGTCGACAGAATGACGTCTACCCCTACAGAAGTAGTCTTTTTCATTGACGAGCTACTAAAGCAGCATAGACCTGGGTGCACAGGGCTGCAGCTGAAGTTCCCGGCATACCCCGCAGATGCTAGGCTATGTTTAGCCTCACATATCCGCCACTATGTCAAGGTGACGGCACGCATCAGAGGAATGGAGAGATACCTGCTTGTCACTCATAAGAGACCTCATCATCGAGTGACAGTCCAGACGATATCCAGGTGGCTTCGAGTCGTCTTGGGTAAGTCAGGTATCGACACTAATGTGTTCAAATCTCATTCCACCAGGGCTGCATCGACGTCAGCGGCGAGGGTCATGGAGGTGCCCATGGACCAAATTCTCGCCACAGCAGGATGGGCTAATGAAGCTGTGTTCCAACGTTTTTATAACAAGCCTGTTGCTGCTCCTCTACAGTTCGCAGAAGCCGTGCTGAATGCAGGTTCAGAACGTGGAGATGTCCCCGCATGAGGGGTTTTGATTTGTTATTAATAAATATGCTCTTGTTTTGCAGTATGAACTATTGAGCAAGTTTGTTCCTCCCATCCATCCCTGGTAGTGGTGTGTCAGCATGGACGTGGTCCAGGGCGTGTAATCACAGAAGCTTTGAAGTCTTCACGAAGTCACTCACGTGACTCCGAAATGAAATAGTAAGATTGAACGAGAACTTACCAGTTCGAAGGTTGATCTTTATTTTATGAGGAGTCGAAGTGAGGGATTTCGTCCCCTCCTCGCCCAACCCTCAGTCACCTTCATCTGGTAATCTTAGTCACTTCAATCTTACTATGCGAAGTCATTTCTATTGTTGGTTTCTGTTATTCCACGCCGCTACTTTGAAGTATGTCGAGCATGCGCGCCGGCGGGCTCTTCACGAAATCCCTCACTTCGACTCCTCATAAAATAAAGATCAACCTTCGAACTGGTAAGTTCTCATTCAATCTTACTATTCTCCTCCTCTGCTGCCATCTCTCCCTTTATTCCATGGTCTTCAATATTGATGTGGAACCTTATCACATATCTGTGGAGGCACATGCATATTGTATCAAATGATTTGTTTGTTTGTTTGTTTGTTTATTTATTTGCACCATGTTTTAAAAGAAGACAAACGATCAATTTATAATACCTTACAGTGCTGGGAGGGAGGGGAAGCCCAGAGGGCTTATACAAAGTCTGCTGCCATCTGAAAATGAGCGTTAATGGCAAAATCTGGGGGTAGGAGAAATAAAAAAAGACAATAATAAACAATAATACAATTTAAGAATTAAAATTAAAAATATGAAATTAAAAATATAAAAATAAATAAAATAATAAGGTATAGCATGAGATAAGAGTCAACAGAAGTAGTTTGAGCTCATAAATAGTATTACAGAAAGCTGGAGGTCAGAACTCAGGACATGATGAGAAACTTTTTAAGCTCAATCTTAAAGGTGGCTAAGGAGGTGTGAGACTTTAATGACAGAGGCAGGGTATTCCAAAATTTAGGACCTTTAAAAGTAATGCCATGTTGGTGTTTGGATGTTCGACAAAACGGAAGATGAAGATCATTTCTTCTCCTGGTTGGGTAATGATGAATATTAGAAGAAAAGGTGAAAAGATCAGGAAGAGAAACGGGCAAATCATGTTTACATTTAAGATATTTGAAAAAAAAAACATATTTGGAATGCATTCAGTTTATCCACAGACACAATTGAGTGCTTCTTGAAAAGAGGGGCAGAAGGTTCTTGTGAATTTGAGTGAGAAATTAATCTCATAAATGTCTTCTGTATGATGAGTAGCTTAGAAAGATAGGAAGGATAGGTAGAACCCCAAACAATATTACAGTAATTGAAATAAGGAAAAATCAAACTGTAATCTATTGTTAGATGGGAAGACGGGTGAATAAATGCACAAACCTTTTCCCTCCACACCCTTTTTTTTCTGTTACTTCAACAAATAATTCTATCAAGGTAGACACAAAAAGCTGGAGTAATTCAGGGGGTCAGGCAGCATCTCTGCAGAAAAGGAAACGGTGACCCACTGTGTCTTTATGAACAAAGACTGCATAGACTCGGTTTATACTCTCTAGAATTTAGGAGATTGAGAGGGGATCTTATAGAAACTTACAAGATTCTTAAGGGGTTGGACAGGCTAGATGCAGGAAGATTGTTCCCGATGTTGGGGAGGTCCAGGACAAGGGGTCACAGCTTAAGGATAAGGGGGAAATCCTTTAGGACCGAGATGAGAAGGAATTTTTTCACACAGAGAGTGGTGGGTCTCTGGAAATCTCTGCCACAGAGGGTAGTTGAGGCCAGTTCATTGGCTATATTTAAGAGGGAGTTAGATGTGGCCCTTGTGGCTAGGGGGATCAGAGGGTATGGAGAGAAGGCAGGTACGGGATACTGAGTTGGATGATCAGCCATGATCATATTGAATGGCGGTGCAGGCTCGAAGGGCCGAATGGCCTACTCCTGCACCTAATTTCTATGTTTCTATGTTACTCCAGCTTTTTGTGTCTATCTTCAGTTTAAGCCAGCACCTGCAGTTCCTTCCTACGCAATCTACACTTTGGACAAGGTTTATGTTTATACCAAGCCAATTACAAACTTGTACGTCTTTGAAGTGTGGGAGGAAACCAAAGTTCTCTGAAAAAACCCCCATGGGTCACGGGGAGAACGTACAAACTCCATACGCTCATGCCACCGTAGCCAGGATCGAACCCGGGGTCTGGCGCTGTAAGCACTGTAAAGCAGCAACTCTACCGCTGCACTACCATACCTATTGTGCAGGGTGGTGCTAGTGTATGGGGTGATCGGTGATTGGCATAGACTTGGTGGCCCAAAGGGCCTGTATGTACACTGTATGTCTAAACTAAACTAATAAACTAAACTAAGAGGGTGCATTTAATTCTATCAAGGTAGTTAGGCAGGAATTGACTTTGACAAATCCCTCCTGGCTTTCTCTAATCAATCCCCACTTGTCCCTGATATATCTTCCCAGAATATTCCCTGCCGCTGAGGTTCAAATGATCAGTGTGGTTAAGTGCAACATTTCCAGTTATCTGCCCTCAAGGTAACAGTCAAATCTACAAATGTTTAGAAGATTAGTACCAGAATTTCAACATCTTTTTCCTTTACTTCAAGAGTTACTGATATTCCTATTGGCTGCAGACTTACTTGCAGGCACATTACTGCAACAACACCACAAATAAATATGCAACAATCATTCATCAGTTGTACGAGCTAGCCAGACCACCATGGTGCAAGTCGAAGGACTTAGTGCAACCTTATACAAAGTCAAGTCACTTTCAAGCCAGTTTTATTTCTATAGCACATTTAAAAAACAACTCTTGTTGACCAAAGTGCTTTACAATTGGTGGAGGTACTCACGTTATACAACAGTGGTTCATATATTAAGTACATACATAAATACATATATATAGCCATACACATTATACATACATATAAAGTCCACAGTGGTTTGGTGCTGAGGTAGGTTTGTGGTTAGTTTAGTTTTGTTTAGTGATATAGCATGGAAACAGGGCCTTCAGCCCCACCCGAATCCATGCCAACCAGCGATCCCCATACACTAGCACCATCTTACACACTAAGGTCAATTTACAATCTTCACCGAAGCCAATTAATCTACAAACCTGCACGTCGTTGGAATTGTGGGTTAAAACTGGAGCACGTGTAGAAAACCCCAGTCCGATATATCTGTGGCAACAAAGGGACTACTGCTGCTGGAACCTTGAGTAAAACATTAAGTGCTGGAGGAACTCAATGGGTCAGGCAGCATAGTGTCATAGAATCATACAACATGGAAAAAGGCCCTTCAACGTGCTCATCCCCAGCAACATGCCCCATCTACACTGGTCCCACCTGCCTGCTTTTGACCCATAATCCCTCTAACCCTATTCTATCCAAGTCCAAATATTCATTTAAACATACCTCCTCTGATAGCTTGTTCCATACACCCACCGCCATTTGTGTAAAAATTTTGCTCCTCAGGTTCCTATTAAATCTTCTTTACCTCCCTCCCACTTCCTCCCCCCCCCCCCCCCCCCCCCACACACACACCTTAATCCGATGTTCTTGGTTCCCCTACTCTGGGTAAAAGTCTGTGCATTTACCCTATCTATTCCCCTCATTAACTTATACACCTCTATACATCACATCTCATCCTCCTGAGTTCCAAGGAATAACGTTGTAGCGAGCTAAACCTCTCTCTATAGATCAGGCTCACGTGTGTCCTGGCAACATCCTCATAAATCTTCTCCGCACCCTTTCCAGCTTAACAACATCTGGGGAGAGAATGGAGAGACGACATTTTGGGTCGGAAACAACAAACTGGGAATAACCATTGCAGGAAGGAGAGCTTGAGTTTGAAGATCAGGAAAGACTATCCCCTTAACAGCAGAGTGAGCATGGCCTGTTCATTATATGGGCAATATCCGAGTTGTGAATCTTGTGGTTTTGTGTAAGAAACATAGAAACATAGAAACATAGCAAATAGGAGCAGGCGCAGGCCATTCGGCCCTTCGAGCCAGCACCGCCCTTAATTGTGATCATGGCTGATCGTCCGCTATCAATAACCCGTGCCTGCCTTATCCCCATATCCCTTGATTCCACTTGCCCCTAGAGCTCTATCCAACTCTCTCTTAAATCCATCCAGTGATTTGGCCTCCACTGCCCTCTGTGGCAGGGAATTCCATAAATTCACAACTCCTCTGGGTAAAATTTTTTTTCTCTCCTCAGTCTTAAATGACCTCCCCTTTATTCTAAGACTGTGGCCCCTGGTTCTGGACTCGCCCAACATTGGGAACATTTTTCCTGCATCTAGCCCATCCAGTCCTTTTATAATGTTATATGTTTCTATAAGATTCTATAAGAAGTGATAACAGGTGAGAAGTTATTAGCAGAGTCTTGCATGCCCACTCAAGTAAATCATTGAATAAAGATTACGTTGCCCTAAACTTTGGTTTGGTGTCTCTTGTTGATACCTTACAGAGGTGGTAAGGTCAACTCATAGGCTGGTCAGGATAAGGCCTGTAAAGAAAAATGACCTGTTGTCACTTGATTCTATTCGTGTTTAGTATTGTCTGATCCAATTTGGTAGCATGCAAATCAAAGCTTTTCACTGGACCTTGGTACGTGCACAAATAATAAAACTATTCCTCAACCTAAATCAAAGATGCTGCCTGACCCGTTGAGTTACTCCAGCACTTTGTGTTTTGCTCCACAGGGTGAAAGCTTATCCATTGTCCTGATTGTATAGACACTCAGCTTTTAATGCATGTTTATTTGTGGGATGATGCTGTGTGCACATTGACTGGCACATTTCCTACATTAGTACATTATTACAGCTGCCCTTCAGAAGTGCCTCGTTAGCTGTGAAACACAAATTGTGACAAATGCTATGTAAATAAATGGCAGTACAGTGGTGCAGATGTAGAGCTGGCGTATTACACGGCCAGAGACCTGGGTCCCGGGTCCGATCCTGACTATGGGCATCATCTGTACGGAGTTTGTATGTTCTCTCCGTGACCTGCGTGGGTTTTCTCTGATTTCTCCGGTTTCCTCCCACACACCAAAGACGTACAGGTTTGTAGGTTAACCGGCTTGGTATAAACGTAAATTGTCCCTAGTGTGTGTAGGATAGTGTTAGTGTGCGGGGATCACTGGTCGGTGCCGCCTCGGTGGGCCGAAGGGCCTGTTTCCACTCTGTCTCTCTAAATTAAAGTAAGCTAAATGTAAAAGGTTCTCTCGACATTATTATAATGTGTTGGGCGGACCTGCACGCTTCGATGCACTGTAATCTTAGTTTATCAACCCTATTAACCTTGTCATTCACAATTCACCACCCAGCATCATAGCTGTAAGACTGAAGCAATGACTTTAATTTACATTGCAATTTGAGCAACAATATTGCCATGGCTTTAAGAAAATTGCAATAAATCATTGGCATTCAGATTTACTTCCTGAAAACACATTATCTCAGGGAAAAGTTACTGGGACTTAATGGAGGAAAGACTCAAATATAATTGTAGGAAAATGAAACTAATTGGCTAATTTTAAACAGGGAAATTACAATTTTGAATTTATCTTTTATCATCAAATCATGAGGAATTACTAAAGCAATTGGTCATAATGTGTCTCAAACACTTGAAGCTAATTGAATAAGATGAACATTTTTGTAACATGATTGAATTTGGTGTTAATTAATTTGAATGCCTTTTTACTAAGTATTTTGCTTAAGTTTGTTACAAAGGCATTTCCAGCCTTGCAAAAGCTGGCAGTTGAGCAAATTTGTATTTCTAACAATGATTTTAATGGAAATTTCTATCAGAGGAAGTCAATCAATTGCTCCAAACCCCACCAGCAATTTACTAATCCCTCTCATTTTCGCCAATTATTAACATAAAATTAAAATATGTTAATCCACATGAGTGAATAGCTTTTGTATCAGTAAAGTCTCTGTTTAACAGATTGTTGTTGCAATTCTTAGCCACTATTCGAAGAACATAAAAGTGTAAGTAACGGAGGCAGAGTAGGGTTCACCAGGTTGATTCCCGGGATGATGGGTCCGACAAGTGATGGAATATGATGAGATCGACTGGGTTTATATTCACTGGGATTTAGAAGGATGAGGCGGGATCTTATAGAAACATATAAAACTCTTAAGCGATTGGACAGGCTAGATGCAGGAAAAATGCTCCCGATGTTGGGGGAGTCCAGGACCAGGGGTCACAGTCTAATAATAAGGGGTAGCCATTTAGGACAGAGATGAGGAAAAACATTTTCAGCCG
The DNA here is from genome assembly GCA_963514005.1 of Raja brachyura. The sequence continues at coordinate 27,992,366 of OY740806.1, read as the reverse complement.
GAGATTTCTGAATCTGTGGAATTTTCTCCCACAGAGGCAAGGGAGGCCAATTCGCTGGATGTATTCAAGAGGGAGTTAGATATAGCTCTTAGGGCTAATGGAATCAAGGGATATGGGGAAAAAACAGGATCAGGGTACTGATGCTGGATGATCAGCCATGATCATATTGAATGGCGGTGCTGGCTCGAAGGGCCGCATGGCCGACTCCTGTACCTACTTTCTATATTTCTACATTTCCATAGAGCTGTACAGAACCAAAACTAACCCTTTGGCTCACCTTGCAATGCTGACCAATATTGAGCTCGTCCCATTTGCCTGCATTTGGCCCATAGCCCACTAAACCCTTCCTATCCATATTTCTATACAATGCCTTTTAAAAGTCCTGCAGACTTTGCCATGAAATTCCAATGGTTATGATTCCCAAACTGTCCAAAGGTCTAGTGGTTTCAATCCTGAATATCACCAGTGATTGAGTGTGCACATATCTTTAAACCTATGGATTTTATGGTAATGTATAGCATTGAATTAGTACAATTAAACCATCTGAGACAATGGGTGACAGGTCAAGTGGACTGGCAATGTCAGAGAAATGCAGAGTGTAGTGGCCCATATCTTCAATGCTCCTTCTACATTCTGGCAGGTATACTAGATGAGAATGAACCGGGTGCTGCAGGAACCTAGTAGTTCAGGCAGCATCTCTAGAGAACATGGATAGGTGATGTTTTGGGTTGAGAAAAGTCTCCAGAGAAGAATAAAAGGACCTGCCTTTAAAATGGAGATTAGCGGGAGTTGTTTTAGTCAGACGGTGGTAAACCTGTGGAATTCATTGCCACAGAAGACAATGGATATTTTTAAGGCAGAGATTCTTGATTAGTACGGGTGCCAGGGGTTATGGGGAGAAGGCAGGAAATGGGGGTTGAGAGGGCAAGATAGACCAGCCATGATTGAATGGCAGAGTAGACAAGGGTTTGAATGGCCTATTTCTGCTACTATAATTTCTGAATTTATGTTCTCCAGAGATGCTGTGTGACCTGCTGAGTTACTCCAGCACTTGACGTTGTTCTTTGCATTGACCAGCATCTGCAGTTCTTGGTTTCTAGAGTAGCAAAGTCATTTTCCATGTAAACCGGTGTTTGTCATGTTGTAAGAAACATAGAAACATAGAAAATGGGTGCAGGAGGAGGCTTCTGCCCATATCCCTTGATTCCACTAGCCCCTAGAGCTCTATCTAACTCTTGTAGTTGCAAGCTGTGGCATTTTGATGGTAGTCTAGAATCGTTCAGTGTATCATTTCACCCAACCATAGAGACGTGTTTAATTGAGTTCATTATCATCTGCACAAGTACGGTAAAGTACAGGTATAATAAAAAGTCTTGCTCACAGCAGCATCCCAGGCACCTAGATTCAGACAAGATGCAAACAAATATACATGAAAAATACATAAATCATGCATACGTTCTATATGACAGAGAAAATAAACGTAAGACATATGTGCAAAAAATACACAACTAGAAACCAAACCCATGCTGGTGCAAGAGATGGGTTGCACTGTTATGACAATAGACAATAAACAATAGATGCAGGAGCAGGCCATTCGGCCCTTAAAGCCAGCACCGCCATTCAATGTGATCACGGCTGATCTTTCCCAATCAGCACCCCGTTCCTGCCTTTTACGCATATCCCCTGACTCCGCTATTTATAAGAGCCCTATCTAGCTCTGTCTTGAAAGCATCCAGAGAACCTGCCTCCACCACCCTCTGAGGCAGAGAATTCCACAGACTCACCACACTCAGTGAGAAAAAGTGTTTCCTCATCTCCGTTCTAAATGGCTTACTCCTTATTCTTAAACTGTGGCCCCTTGGTTCTGGACTCCCCCAACATCGGGAACATGTTTCCTGCCTCTAGCATGTCCAAGCCCTTAACAATCTTATATGTTTCAATGAGATCCCCTCTCATCCTTCGAAACTCCAGAGGGTACAAGCCCAGCTGCTCCATTCTCTCAGCATATGACAATCCTGGGAATAAACCTTGTAAACCTACCCTGCACTCCCTCAATAGCAAGAATGTCCTTCCTCAAATTAGGGCACGAAAACTGCACACATTACTCCAGGTGTGTTCCATTGCCGAGTTAGGATTAGGTTGGTTCAAGGACCTGATGGTTGTGGGAATGAAACTGTTGCTGAACCTGGTGGTGTGGAAACATGTTCCCAATGTTGGGGGAGTCCAGAACCAGAGGCCACAGTTTAAGAATAAGGGGTAGGCCATTTAGAATGGAGATAAGGAAAAACGTTTTCACCCAGCGAGATGTGAATCTGTGGACTTCTGTGCCTCAGAAGGCAGTGGAGGCCAATTCTCTGGATGCTTTCAAAAGAGAGTTAGATAGAGCTAACGGAGATAGGTAGCTGAGTCAGGGGAAATGGGGAGAAGGCTGGAACGGGGTACTGATTGTGGATGATCAGCCATGATCACAATGAATGGCGGTGCTGGCTCAAAGGGCCGATTGGCCTAATTCTGCATCTATTGTCCATTGGAACTTCAGGCTTCTCTGTTCCTCCTGTCCGATGATAGTAGCAAGAAGAGGGCACGACCCGGATGGTGGCGATCCTCATGGGAAGAATTTGAGATAAGGAACTGAGAATAATTACAAATGCCACCTTCTCGAGACAGCGTCTCGCGTAGATGCTTTCATCAATGGGGTGGGCTGTGCCTGTGATGGGCCGAGCTGAGTCCATAGTTCTCTGCTGCCTCTTGCGTTTCTGAGTGTTGGAATTGCCATGCCTGGCCATGATGTGGCCAGTCAGGATACTGCCTGCAGTTCATCTGTGGTGGTTTTTTGGAGTATGTTACCATTATGGGTATAAAACTAATTGCATTCATCAATTGATGGCCAAGCACTAATTAATTCAAGGGGACCTGTTCTCAGTTAATTCGTGCTGCCAGGTTTTCTCAGCACGAGGGCTCCCTACTTGTTAAACAGAGTTATTTGAGGGAGCCCACGCCACACATGGGGATAATAAATAATTAACTGGATGATTAGGAGTGGAGTGGAGGTGGTGGTGGAGGAATTGTTCCGGTTGGTAGGTAGCAATCTCTTATGTGTGCTTGGCAAAAACATTATAGTTACAAATTTGGTTTATGGTTATGTTACAGCTGTTGCATGGAGATCAGTGCATGCATACAAAATGAAAGTTGTTTAAAACTGTTGGACATTTGAGCTGAATTACTGCGACAAACATTTGCCCACGATTTTTAGTTTTCATTGGAATTGGTTTACGTATGAGGCCTGAGGTGATGTTAATTTAAACCAAACTAATATACGCTACGTGTGAGTGAGCACGTTAATGGCAACTGGTGACGGAGGGTTTATTTGACGCTGTGATAAGGGCATCTGGGAAAAACAGGATTGAAACCTCATTCGCAGCAATCTGGAGAACGTGTTAGTTTGTCAGTGTGGTACATAGAGTTGTAGTCACAGAGCCATGCAACGTGGAAACAGGCCCTTCGGCCTAATACCCATACCAACCTACATGCCCCATTTAGACTAGTCCCACCTGCCTGTGCTTAGCCCTTTTACCCACCAAAACCTATCCTATCCATGTATAAGTGTTTCTTAAACGTTGTGATAGTACCTGCCTCAACTACCTCCTCAGGCAGCTTGTTCCATATACCCACCACCTTTATAGTCTTCCTCCCCCACCACTCCCCACTCCCCCCTCCCCCCTTCACCTTAAAGGGCCTGTCACACTAGCGCGCGATTAGACGCGATAAGCGCGACAAATTCGGACGCGGGGGTCGCGTGGGGGTCAGGCGATCCCGGTGTGAGTGAAGGGCCTGTCACACTAGCGCGCGATTACACGCGCGACGTCCGAAGGAAGGACGTTATTTTTCATCACGTGACGATGCGCATGAGCATGCGCGTTGCACGACGTCGGGCAGTGACGTCATCACGCAACGCCACGCTGAAGACGCACAACGTCAAAACGTCATCACGTTCCGCGCGACAGGATTTTGCCGCGCGTAATTTTTAAGCAGTGTCGGTTTTTGGACACTACGCGCGATGTCGACACCAGCTACACACGAGTCCGCGCAACTCCACGAGACTCCGGCGATCGCAGTGGGACAGGGTCACGCGAGGCTGGACGACTAAAGCGACCACGGTAGGTCGCGCTTGTCGCGTCTAATCGCGCGCTAGTGTGACAGGCCCTTTAGCCTCTGTCCTCTAGTTGTTGATTTCCCTCCTCTGGGTGCCTTATTGAATCTGAGCATTCACCTGATCTATTCCTCTCATGATTTAAAACGCCTCCATAAGATCACCCCTCACCCTCCAGCACTCCAAGGAATATACAGAGTGGTGTAAACATTTAAGTTTTGTTCATTATTGGCATGTGTACTGAGGTACAGTGAAAAGCTTTATTTTGCATGCTATCTAGTCAGGTTGAATAATACTATAGTTTAATACAATAGATTAATACCTTGGATTAATACAAGCCAAATGCAAATACAATAGGTAGAGCAAAGGGTGGGGATACAGTGTGTAGAATATAGTTCACAGCATTGTAGTGCACCAGTTCCATAGACAAAGTCCAATGTCCATAATGGGGCAAAGGTGAATTGGACAGGAGCTTAGCTATGGTAGAACCATTCAGAAGCCTAATAACAGAGGAGAGAAGCTGTTCCTCAGTCTGGTGGTGCGCGCTTTCAAGCTTCTGCATTTGAATTACTCTATTTCTCATAGCTCACGTTTTCTTTTGGTTCATACTAGACTGCCACAGAGTCATGCAGCATGGAAGCAGACCTTTCGGCCCAACTTGCCCATGCTGGCCCAGATGCCCCACCTAAGCAATTCCCATTTGCCCGTGTTGGGCTATATCCCTGTCCTATCCAAGTGCCTGTCCAAATGTCTTTTAAATACCTTCCAGGCCATTGATTCATGCTTCTGATGTCCGATGCCTCTGTTGGTAATGGAAGAATTTGAAATAACGAGGAACTGCAAAGAACTGCAAACATGAAATATCAAAAAAACAGCTGATGATGGTATCACAAAGATAGACATAAAGTGTTGGTGTTATTGAATGAGTCAGGTAGCATCTATGGAGAACATGGACAGGTGATGGTTCGGGTCGGGACCCTTTCTCAGTCTATATGAGAATGAGAATGAGGAGATATTTTGAATATGGCAAATGAATAAAAAAATAGCATTTAAATTAGTCGTTAAAATGTAGCAGTCAGATTGTCAGGAAAACCTTCTGGTTAAGTGGAGGGGGTCTGCTGTCCTTTTTAATTTTAGTTTAAAGATACAGCGCGGAAACAGGCGCACCCAGTCCGTGCAGACCAGCGATCCTCGTTCATTAACATTGCCCTACACACACACACACGAGGGACAATTTTACATTTATACATTTATACCAAGCTAATTAACCTACAAACCTGTACCTCTTTGGGGTGTTGGAAACTGAAGATCTCAGACAAAGCCCAGGCAGGTCACGGGGAGAACGTACAAACTCTGTACAGACAAGCACTCATGGTCAGGATCGAACCCGTATCTCTGGCGCTTTAAAGCAGTAGCTCTACCGCTGCGCCACTGTGCCGCCTTTTTATGTTTGGTTTATATCTGACTCTGGAACCAACAATAAGGTTAACTATCAAATAGAGTCATAGAACTGTACAGCATGGAAACAGGCATTTCAGCCCACCTTGACCATGCCAACCAAGTTGGCACACTGGGCTAATCCAATTTGCCACCATTTGCCCCATATACCTCACACCCTTCCTATCCATATATCTGTTCAAATGTCTTTTAAACGTCTGAATTGTATCCGCCTCTGTTGCTTCATCTGGCAGCTCCTTCTATGTACCGACCACCCTCTGTATGAAAAAGTTGCCCCAGGATCCCCCTTACATCTCTCCCTCCCCTTAGCCTATGACCTTCATGTCTCATCACATCATGGAAGTATAAGGGTGGGCAATAAAATCCTGCACCCCCAGTGTTATATGTGAGTAAAATCAAAAAGGTTTTGCTTCGATTGAAGACCATTTGGCCCATTCTATTGGTGCCTGAGGTTTATTCAAGCAGGTCTCAGCTCTAGGATATTGACACATGGCCTTTTAGATTGCAAACAATTAGCCAGTGATTCAAATCTGGTCCCGCAGTGCAGGAAGGATGTGGTGGCCCTGAAGAGGTAATGATTTGGTAGTAAGGACCCTGGGATGAAGTCCTTCAGTTAATGGATGAGCATGTTGAGTTTGTTAAAGTAGAGAAGTCTAAGGCCTGATTTGATTGAAGATGTTTGAAGTTCTAGATCAAGTGAGAAGAGCAACTGTCTTTGTTGGAGGAAGCAGAACTGTATTAGTTGGGCAGCACAGCGGAACGTACAAACTCCGTACAGACAGCACCCGTAGTCAGGATAGAACCCGGGCCTCTGGCGCTGTAAGGGAGCAACTCTACCACTGCGCCTCCGAGCCGCCCCCACTGTGTCGCTATAGGAATGGGTAGACGAGTTAAAATACAGAATATAGTTCCCAGCATTGTGCCAGACTCCAACCTCACGCCATTCACAGTGACTTTGTCACCACATCTTGAAGTAAATTAAAGGAAAAATCCTCCACCTAATTATATTCTCCACAGTGCCAAGTTCAGCTGTAAGCAGTAAGGTTGATGAAAGCAGTTAGCTTATCTTCTGACTAGCATCGAGTGCCTGGGTCATCGCTGGTTGGCTGACAGATGAAGGTAGTCGTGAGTTTAAAACATCAAAACACCCTGTGAAGAGCAACAATCGTCTCCTAGTGCACCAGCTTCCAATAGCAGGAGGATCCGCTGGTCTAATTAGTGAAATTACTGCCGTGCACATCAGCTGCAGGTGAATCAAGAGAAGGTCGAACTTGAATAATGCCTGCAACTAATTTATTTTGAGTAACTAAAGTCATTATAAAGTTCAGACGTATTATCGTTTTAATCAACCTAAAGTGGCCTTTATTTAGCCAGTAATAGACATTGTTAGCTAAGCGTTATTTTATTTTTGCTAACTCTTTGCCTTCCAAACTACATGCAGTAGAAAACAAGGGGAGATCTTTGGGAGATGACAGGGCTCTCAATGAGATCCCGTATGAGAGGAGACAGAGTGGGTAATCTGGTGCATCTGATATTACTCCTTGTAGAGGGACAGCTAATGCATGCTTTCAGGAGATAGGATGAAAGTGCATGGCCATACAGTCTCACAGCATCGAAACAGGCCCTTTGACCCAATTCATTCATGCCGATGATCTTAGTTAGTCAAGAGTCAAGAATGTGTTATGTCCCACATAGAACAATGAAATTCTTACTTACAGAAAAAGTTTAGTTTATGTACAGTATATATACGCATATACACACATATAGATACACACACACGTACACACATATATATACATAGACATAAAAAATAAGCAATAATAGTGCAAAAAGACAAAACAAGTCCCATTTGCTGTGTTTGGCCACTTTCTCTCTAAACTTTCCTAGAGAGCGGACATGACTGTACACCTACATCAAGAGACTTTTGAACTATCTTTAATCAAACATTATTGGACAACAGTAGCAGGATAATGAAGGTAAAAAGGCACGTGGGATGCTGTCATAAAATGGAGGCAACAAGATGATTTTTTTTTCACAAGGGCAGACAATTACAAGAGGCATGAACATCCAATCTTTAAACCCCAAGTTGATTCTGTGAGAGTTACAGTAAGTCCTTGCTGCACCAAGAGAACCACTGAGTCTGAGAACTTTGTTTGCCTTTGGTATGATTACTTTATTAGAGTCATAGAGTGATACAGTGTGGAAACCGGCCCTTCGGTCCAACTTGCCCACACCGGCCAACATGTCCCGGCTACACTAGTCCCACCTGCCCGCGTTTGATTCATATCCCTCCAAACCTGTCCTAGCCATGACCCTGTCTAACTGTTTGTTAAATGTTGAGATAGTGCCTGCCTCAACTACCTCCTCTGGCAGCTTGTTCCATACACTCACCACCCTTTGCATTTACCAAGATACCAAATACGACTGACGGAAATGTAGAGACTGGATTCACACAACAAGACTTTGTAAACGATAATGCCATGTTTAGCCAAAAATCCACATCGACTTGTGTCTGTGATGATTGATATATGTGCGAAGGAGCTAAAGGAAATACATGGAGTTTAAGCAGCCGTTCCTACAGCACTGTGAATGCTGGAAAGGTGGATATGCTAGAGAAATTCAGCTGCATTATCATTTACAGATACCATTCTGTGGGCGGACACAAGAAAGCCCCATGATACCATTCTGATATATTTATTTTATTAATTAGGGCGGCACGGTGGCGCAGCAATAGAGTTGCTGCCATAGGGTTCCAGGTTTCAATCCTGAGTGTGGGTGTTACGGAGTTTGTACGTTCTCACTTTGATTGTGTGGGTTTTCCCCAGGTGCTCCAGTTTCTTACCACGCTCCAAAGATGCACGGGTATGCAGGCTAATTGGCTTGGTAAAGATTGTAAATTGTCGCCATTGTGTAGGATGGTGCAAGTGTGCGGACTCGGTGGGCCAAAGTGCCTCCTTCCCTGCTATATCTCTAACCTAAACTAAATTAAAATGAATCCCTCCAAAATGATTTTTCCTTTAGACAGGTACATGGAGGGATAAGGACCAAACGAGGGCTTGTGGGACTAGTGTAGCTGGGACATGTTGGCCGGTAGGGGCTAGTTGGGCCGAAGGGCCTGTTTCCACACTGTATCACTCTTGGTCCCTGTGACATTACAGTAGAGACCAGACTTAAAAAAAGAAGCTATAAATAGTTTAAGCCAATGAAAGGCTCTATAGAAATGCAGAATATTCTTTATCATAATGTTTCAACTAAAGTAAAAAATAACGTTAGAAGTGAACTCATAGAAACATAGAAACATAGAAAATAGGTGCAGGAGTAGGCCATTCGGCCCTTCGAGCCTGCACCGCCATTCAATGTGATCATGGCTGATCATCCAACTCAGTATCCCGTACCTGCCTTCTCTCCATACCCCCTGATCCCTTTAGCCACAAGTGCCACATCTAACGCCCTCTTAAATATAGCCAATGAACTGGCCTCAACTACCTTCTGTGGCAGAGAATTCCAGAGACTCACCACTCTCTGTGTAAAGAATGTTTTCCTCATTTCGGTCCTAAAGGAATTCCCCCTTATCCTTAGACTGTGACCCCTTGTTCTGGACTCCCCCAACATCGGGAACAATCTCCCAGCATCTAGCTTGTCCAACCCCTTAAGAATTTTGTAGGTTTCTATAAGATCCCCCCTCAATCTTCTAAATTCCATCGAGTACAAACCGAGTCAAACTCTGTGCAGGTTCCTTGATAACTAATTAATCTGGGTAATGTTTCTTTCAGAATCCACGTTGCAGTGCCACGATGATGGAATGTCGCTGAACTTGTGTCGAAATTTGATGTAAGAGAGCCATCGTTTGTCAGTGCCGACAGCAAACTACATCCCAGAGTTAATTACCTGCTTCAAATAAACTGGATCAAAGACCTTGAGTGTTGCTTTAATGGGGTAACATGCAGTTTAGCCAACGCAATGAGAACTTGCAGTGATGGTTTTATATATGGCCTGACTTCTTCACATCTGAGAACCTCTAAAAACCCTGTCCACTCTAACAGCAGGATATTTTTTTTCATATATGTTCATATGTAATAGGAGAAGAATTAGGCCATTCGGCCCATCAAGTCTACTACGCCATTCGATCATGGCTGATCTATCTTTACCTCTTCAACCCAATTTTCCTGCCTTCTTTCCATGACCCGACACCCGTACTAAAAATATCCATTAACTTCAATATATCCATTGAAACTATCCATTCAAGTGAGTATTGAGCTTCTTTGGATTGCCAGTATCATGTTCTTGAAACGTCATCTGTCCATTCCCTACCCAGATGCTGCCTGACTCACCGCGTTCCTCCAACACATTGTGTTTTGCTTAAGATCCCAACATCTGCAGTTCCTTGAGCCTCAATCCCTGTTTAACTATCCAACCTCCTGGTATTCGTAACGATGGCTAGGTACCACTAGTGATGTGAGGTTAATCATTTCTGATCAAATTATTTCAGATCAAATTTCTCAGCTCGCACGAGAGTGAAGCCATTGAAATATCAACACAAGATTCCTCTTTTTTTATTTTTTATTTTTTATTTTTTTACATGGATAAGACAGGTTTATAGGGACATGGGCCAAACTCAGGCAGGTGGGATGAGTGTAGATAGGGCATGTTGGCCGTTGTGGGCAAGTTGGGCAGAAGGACCTGTTTCCACAGTAAAACTCAAGTCAAGAGCCTTTAATTGGCATATGTACCGACAACAGATAAATTCTTACTAAACCCAACACACACAAATAATGTATCAGAGGTACAAAAAAAATCTTTAGTACAGCCAAAGACAAATGACATAGAACTTTGGGCATTGAACAGCACAGCACAAGAACAGGCCCTTCAGCCCACAATGTCTGTGCTAAACATAATGCCAAGACCATCTCTTATCATCCTGCACATAATTCACATCCCTCCATTCCCTGCATATTTATATGCCTATCCTAAATTCTCTTAAATGTCATTATCATATCTGCCTCAACCACCACCCGTTATGTAGAAGACTTGCCCCACACATCTCCTTTAAACTTTGCCCCTCTCACCTTATAGCAATTCTCTCTGGTACTTGATTTTTCCATCCTGGGAAAAAGGTTCTGACTGTGCCTCACCTACCTATGCCTCTCATAATTTAAAATCCTTCTATCAGGTCTCTCAGCAATCTCCGGCATTCCAGAGAAAATCAATACAACTCTGTCTAACCTCTCCCTGTGGTTTATACCCCTATATACAGGCATAATTTTGGTAAACCTCCTCTGCACCCTCTTCAAAGACTCCACATCCTTCCTGTAATGAGGCGACCAAAGTTGCATGCAGTATTCCAAATGTTCTTCAAAATCCCTGTATGATTGCATTCTCTTAACCTTAGCACGAAGCTCCTTTTATTTGACCAAGTTTATGACCTTTTAGATCATCGTTTGTGAACTGTGGAACTGGTTGACTGATGTTTAGGGGAGGGAGGTAGGTGGGTGGGGGAGTGTAAGTATGTTACTTAAAATTAGAGAATTCAATGTTCATATTGCTGGTTTACATGAAGCAAAATATGAGGTGCTGTTCCTCCAATTTGCTTGTAGCCTCACTATGGCAATGGAGGAGGCCCAGAACAGGAAGCTTAGTATGGGTATGGGAAGGGGAGTTAAGATGGTTCAAGCTTATGGAGATGTGCTCACTATCCACAAAATGGCCTTCCATTGAAACATCAGCCACCTGGCCTGGCTCATTTCCCAACATAAGTTTAGTTTAGAGATATGGCATGGAAACAGGTCCTTCCGCCCATCGAGTCTTCACCGACCAGCAATCCCCACACACTAAGGTTATCCTACACACACTATAGACAATTTTACACATACATGAAGCCAATTAACCTACATACCTGTACGTCTGTGGAGTGTGGGGGAAAACTGAAGATCCCGGAGAAAATACACACGGGTCACAAGGAGAACATACAAACTCCGTACCAATAGTCAAGATCGAAGGAAAAGATCCAGTATGTTCTCTTCTTGTGTTGGAATATCCACATACGGTTTTACCAAACACTCACATATTCTGCCCCGTCTGAGTCTTTGGCAATAAGCAAGTCTCAGGCATTCCACAGAGGTTGACGGTTGCTGGGGTTAGTGTTGTGCAAGTAGTGAATGAGGTAAGTACTGTGGACAATCCCCAGCCTTGGATGTGTATGTTTTGCATATTGTACAATAATTTCTCTTCTGTCAAAACTGCTCGTGCTTCATTCCTTTACTCATAATATTTGTTTTCATTAGAAACTTTACAGTCAGCTATATGTTTTAACAGGAAGATCTGCTCTGGCAAATTTATGACTTGTCTTTTGGCAGGCTGGAATCATTACCCTGAATCTTTCTCAGCTGCCATCAATCACAGGGGACATACTCTTGAATGATGCATCACTCCTTGTCATAGCTTTTTCCATTTTTAAGTCCCCCAGAAATTAGATTATATTCCCAGTATTTTATCATTCACAAAATCCTGTGTCAGTGGTAGCTAATTGCCTTTCCAATATTAATTGCGTCTGTATCTTCTGATACTCGTCCTTTTGTAACAGCCTGAGGTACTGAAATCTTTTATGATTGTATGGGTCTGCTGCATTTCCATGCTTGGGTTACAAAGTGGCCATCCTTTCTGCTTCCATTTCACTCAGTTATTCTCCAATGCACCCAAACGATTCACCAGCAAGCAGATCCCCCTCCTTAAGCACTGTCTCTCTCATTCAAATCTGCCCTTGTTTCATTTCCAACCTTAACCTGTCCAATTGAAGTTATTTTTACCTATAAAGTCCATACCTTGTGCAGCACAGTGGCACAGCTGGTAGAGCTGCTGCCTCACAGCACAAGAGACCCGGATTTGATCCTGACCTCGGGTACTGTCTGTGTGGAGTTTGCATATTCTCCCTGCGACTACGTGGGTTTTCTCCGGGTACTCCAGTTTCAATAGACAATAGACAACAGGTGCAGGAGTAGGCCATTTTGCCCTTCAAGCTAGCACCGCCATTCAATGTGATCATGGCTGATCATCCCCAATCAGTACCCTGTTCCTGCCTTCTCCCCATATCCCCTGACTCCGCTATTTTTAAAAGCCCTATCTAGCATCCAGAGAACCTGCCTCCATCGCCTTCTGAGGCAGAGAATTCCACAGACTCACCACTCTCTGTGAGAAAAAGTGTTTCCTCGTCTCCGTTCTAAACTCCTTATTCTTAAACTGTGGCTCCTGGTTCTGGACTCCCCCAACATCGGGAACATGTTTCCTGCCTCTCGTGTGTCCAAGCTCTTAACAATCTTATATGTTTCAATGAGATCCCCTCTCATCCTTCTAAGCTCCAGTGTACAAACCCAGCTGCTCCATTCTCTGCATATGACAGTCCCGCCACCCCGGGATTTAACCTTGTTTCCTTCCACATCCCAAATACGTGAGGGTTTGCAGGTTAATTGTCCTCTGTAAGTTGCCCCCTAGTGTGTGGGGAGTGGATGGGAAAGTAGGATAACATAGAAGTTGTGTGAACATGTGATCGATGGTCGGCGTGGACTTGGTGGGCCGAGCGGCCTGTTTCTACGGTGTATCTCCAAACTAAACTAAAACTAAACTGAAAGGACACAAAGTAGAGACGCGAAACATCACCTATTGATGTTGCCTGACCTGCTGAGTTACTCCAGCACCTTGTGTTCCTGACCACAAATGATATCTGTACAAAGTTTGTATATGTATGGAGTTTCCAAAGACGTACTGGTTTGTAGGTTAATTGGCTTCTGTAAATTGTCCCCAGTGAGTAGGATAGAACTAGTGTACAGATGATCGCTGGTCAGCGTGGGCTTGGTGGGCTGAATGATCTTTTTCCATGCTGTATCTCTAAACTAAGCAAAACTAAAGCAGAATTTTTAAAACTAATTTTTAAATTGTTCCTGCAGGATTTGCTAATGCTTAGCAACTCCTGTTCATCCTTGCTCTGTGAATGTTAAAATGTCCCAAGGGGCCAAAGATCTTGAAAAAAGTTTCCAAATGCACTTTAAAAAGCAGATTTGCAAATAAGATGAAAAGAACCACAAAAACAGAGAAAGATAACACACAAGCCACAATCTGTGGAATTCTCTGCCAATCTGTGGTGTTCTCTGCCACAGAACGTATTTGAGGCCAGTTAATTGGCTATATTTAAGCGAGATGTGGCCCTTGTGGCTAAAGGGATCAGAGGGTATGGAGAGAAGGCAGGTACAGGATACTGAGTTGAATGATCAGCTATGATCATATTGAATGGTGCAGGCTTGAAGGGCCGAATGGCCTACTCATGCAGGTATTTTCTATGTTTCTATGTTTCTAAGCCATAATAAGGAGAACAGAGACACTGGGTAAGCAATAATTTTCACTCCATGAAACATTGGGTGGTGCATTGGCACAACTGGTAGAGCTGCATCCCCACATGCCAGAGACCCGGGTCCAATCCTAATCTTGGGCGCTGTGCGTGTGGTATTTTCATGTTCTTCTTGTGACCACGTGGGTTTCCTCCTGGTGCTCCGGTTTCCTCCCACACCCCAAAGATGTGCAGGTTTGTTGGTTGCCCCTGGTGTGTAGGGTGGATGGGAAAATGGGATAACATAGAACTAGTGTGAACAAGTGATCGACGCGGTGGGCGGAAAGGCCTGTTTACATGCTGTAACTTTCAATTAATAAATCAATCAATCAATTTGGAAGAAAGGCTTCAAGTATTCTGAAATATAGCCCCCACACCAAACCTGCGATCAGTTCCATGCTGTCAGCAATCACTTCCCTGGCCCAGTCAATACTTTGGCCCAGTATACCACCAGAGAAAAACACACATCACACCAAACACGTTCTCACATGCAAGTGAACAGAATTTTTACCATCAACCAATCCTATCATTAGCATCATCTAAAACAATTCTAATTAATTTGTTGGGCCTGACCTACCTTTTAGAACTCTTGTCAGTTCAAAATTATTAGTTTTGTTCTCATTAAGTGCACTTGACTTGCTCCTTTTTAAAATAGATTTGAATGTTTCTCCCACTGGCCATGTTAAGCTAGCTGTCTGTTAATTCCCGTGATTGCTATTTGACCTTTTTCTCAAGGCGCGAATAAAATTAAGATATTTTCTTATTTTCAGGAATATTCCAGTCTTCTCTGAATTAGAAAATACTTTAACTGCATTACTCCCTCACTTTTTTTTCACCTTGTTTCGCATCCTTCAATACATTCCGAACAACCTCCTGTGTTAAAAATCAGGCATCTATTTTGAGCAGGAGCTATAGACAGTGGTTCAGATTCCTTTCATGAGTAACTATTGCTTGTTAGTACAAACTAAACTTTCTGTTTAAGAAGGAACTGCAGATGCTAAAAAATCGAAGGTAGACAAAAGTGCTGGAGAAACTCAGCGGGTGCAGCAGCATCTATGGAGCGAAGCAAATAGGCAACGTCTCGGGCCAAAACGGCTGAAGAAGGGTTTCGGCCCGTAACGTTGCCTATTTCCTTTGCTCTATAGATGCTGCTGCACCCGCTGAGTTTCTCCAGCACTTACTAAAATTTCTGGTTGTTGCGCGATATTTAGAAAGAGTTCAAAAGAGATTCACCAGGACGTTTGCATCCGCTGAGTTTCTCCAGCCTTTTGTGTACCTTCACCAGGATGTTACCTGGGCTTGTGGGCTTTAGTCAGGGAGAGTTTGGATAAGCTGGGACCTTTTTCCTTTGGAGCCTAGGAGGCTGAGGAGTGAAGCTAACGAGGTGTTCAAGATCACGAGGGGCACGGATAAAGTGAACACTCACAGTCTTTTTCTCAGGGTAGAGGATTCTAAAATTAGAGGGCAATGGAGAAAGCCAAGGAGAGAGACACTTAGACAATGCAGCGCAGGTTTTGCATGAATCGTTGCAGCGTGGGCTGCACTCCGAACCTTCCAACTCAGTGGCAAGAGTGAATTCACCTGAGCAACCTCTCACAATGCTGTAGGATTGGGAAGTATTATTATTGTCACATGTACCGAGGTACAGTGAAAAAACATTTTCTGGTGCGTGCTATCCAATCGGTGAATAGGCTGTACAAGATTGCAATCGAGCCGTCCACAGTGTACAGATACAGGATAAGGGAATAATGTTGAGTGCAAGATAAAGTCCAGTAACTTCTGATTAAAGATAGTCTGAAGGTCTCCAATAGGGTTGATGGTAGGTCAGGACCATTCTCTAGTTGGTGATAGGATGGGTTCAGTTGCCTGATAGCAGCTGGGAAGAAACTGGCCCAACACAGAGGATAATAGAGCTAACACAAAACTAGTAAAACTGACAGCACCCTAATGCCCATAAATTGAGCATGGAATGATGAGGAATGGGATTAATAAGGAATTATAATGTATGGAAATACTGTATCTGTAGTAGTTCATGCTGGATCAGAGTGAAACATCTGACCTTGGCTGAGAACACTAGAGAACTAAACATTTCATGAATGGCACTTCTGCATTGTTGGCTTTCTCAGCTAATGAATCTTTGGGGTATTTTACAATGCAAAGCATAACATGCTTGAGTACTCTAACTGGCTGAAGAAAGGTTTGTTCCTGTGTTTCTAAATGCTAAGCCCTGCTCACGGGGAGAAGTGGAGCAGCTGGGCGTTCTGATTTCATTTACAGAATCATTTCTGTCTCTGTGACTCAGACGCCAGTTCCTCTGGGATTCGCTCTGCTGTAATCAGCAGCTCAAGCCTTGGAGAACGAGGTACTGGAGGCTATTCACTATCAGACACCCATTTACAGAGGTTGCTGGTGCAGTCATTACCCAGATGCTGGGCTGTGTAGCTGAGGTCACTCTGTTGCTCTGGTCTCCATAGACATGATTGGGCACCAGTTGTGTTGTTAATGAGACTGGCCAGCACAGAGTATTGGAAATCTTGCAATGACTTGTATAAATCTACAGGTCCGATGCTGCACTTTACCACTTGCACATTGTTAGAACACATCACTTCTTGTAAAAGGAGGAATAATTGAGAAAAGTGGATGTGCCCTGCTGTGCAAGTTTTGGGACAGGTAATTACTTGGTTTAGGTTGAGTTTTAATATTGTCAGGTGTAACGAGGTACAGTGAAAAGCTCCAGCACAGCTGATAGCCAGGCTATAGTCATGGACATGATTTTGTGATATACACAGGTCTTTGGTTACTACATGTCTCATATTACATAAAAAGTGCATGTACACTTGGCCATTACCAGTAGCAGTGCAGGTAATTTAGAACATAGAACAGTACAACACAGGAAAAGGCCCTTTGGCCCACAATGTCCGTGCCGAACATGATGCCATGATAGACTAATTTCCTCTGGCTGCTTGCGATCCATAGCCCTCCATTCCTTGCTTATCTATGTGCCTATCTGAAAGCCTCTTAAATGCTACTATCGTAGCTGCCGCCACCACTATCCCTGGCAGCACGTTCCAGGCACCCACCACTGTGTAAATAAATTTGGCCCTCTCACTTTAAACCCATGCCCTTGAGTCTTTCACATTTACACCCCTGGGGAAATGTTTGGGTGGTTATAAAAGTATCTGGGATGCTTTTGTTTATTAAATAAGGCTAAGAATATTAAAATAGGGAGGTTTTGCTAGAACTGTACACAACGCCAGTTAGACCACAGCCTGAGCACAGCTCCTGTTCCAGTCATATCACAGAGTGCAAAGGAGATCTTAAAGGATGTTGCCTGAACTGCAAATTTCTAGTTATGAGATTGGAACGAATGTCTTGTTTTCTTTTAACACAAAGTTGAGAGAGACTAGGATGTCAGAGGTTATGGGGAGAAGGCAGGAGAATGGGGTTAGGAGGGACAGATAGATCAGCCATGATTCAATAGATGATTGGTAGACTTGATGGGCCGAATGGCCTAATTCTACTTCAATCACTTATTCCCACAAAGGGTGGTGGGTGTATGGAACAAGCTGCCAGAGGAGGTAATTGGGGCTGGGACTATCCCATCATTTAAGAAACAGTTAAAAGCCCTGTCCCACGGTATGAGTTCATTGCAAGAGTTCTCCCGAGTTTGTCCAGATTCGAACTCAGAGATTTACGGTAATGGCCACTCATTGGTACTCGGGGCTCTCGTGGACATTTTTCAACATGTTGAAAAATCTTCATGAGTCTTCCCGTACTTACCAGCCATTAATGAGTCTTCCCGGGTACCAGCCGTTAGCGTTACGAGCCGCTAAGAGACGTCCCCGAGCTCCAACGTACACGCTTCGTTCATTCTCCGTGCTTACCATGACTTTGATTTTTTTTAAACTTGGGAGAGCACTTGGAATGAACTCATACCGTGGGACAGGGCTATTAGACAGGTACATGAATAGGACAGGTTTGGAGGGATTAGGATCAAGCTCAGGCAAGTGGGACTATAGCTGGGAGATTGTTGGCCAGTGTGAGCAAGTTGGGCCAAAGGGCCTGTTTCCGTACTGCATCACTCTGTGACTATGACCTTATGACTTAAATGGGGTGCACCAAGAATGAGGGACCTAAACTAGAGTAAAGAGGATGTTGTTGAGCTGGAAAGGGTGCAACAAAGATTCAGGAGGATGTTTACTGGAACTGGAGGGTATGCGTTATTAATAGAGACTGGATAGGCTGGGACTTACTTCATTGGAGTGCAGGAGATTGAAGGATGATCTTTTGAGAAGCATGGATAAGGCCATAAGGTCATCAGTTATGGGAGCAGAATTAGGCCATTCAGCCCATGAAGTCTACTCCACCATTCAATCATGGCTGATCTACCCTCCTAACCCCATTCTCCTGCCTTCTCCGCATAACCCCTGACACCTGACCATAAGGTGGATAGATACAGTTCTTTTTTCCAGGATAGCGGATTCCACAATGAGACAGCATAGATTTAAGATGAGAGGGGAGCTTTTTAAAAGGAATCTGAGGGACATCTTTCTCAAGCAGATGGAGGTGGGTATGTAGAATGAGCTGTGATAGCAAAAGGTTGCAGGTGGGTACAATTACAATGTGTAAGAAACTATACAGGATAGGAAAGGTTTCAAGTGTGGATCAAATGTGGATAGGTCAGATCTAGGTCAGATAGACACCTTTGTCAGTATGGACAAGTTGGGCCGAAGGGGCTGTTTCCGTGCTCTCTGACTCGATTAGTCTAGTTTCAGTAACAGAGGGGTCAAGAACCAGGGAGCAAGATTTAAAATAACGTGTAGGGTTAGAGGGAAGAGAGGGAACAATGTTTTCACTCAGAGGGCCTGTAAAGATCTGGAACTCAGGGGGTGAGAAGATGCAGGTGGTCGAAGCCATGACCTCATTAAATAGTATCTGGGTGTATTCGTGATATTTCCTGACCTTAAATTTAGAGATACAGCATGGAAACAGGCCCTTGGGCCCACCATGTCTGTGCTGACTAACGGTCACCCGTACATGATGTACTGAGGTCAATTAGCCTCCAAACTTGTACGTCTTTGGAATGTGGGAAATTACTGGAACACCTGGAGAAACCCCACGCGATCAGAGGGAGAACATAGAAACTCAGTACAGACGGCACCCATAGTCAAGATTGAACCCAGGTCTCTGGCGCTGTAAGGCAGCAACTCTACCGCTGCGCCACCGTACCGCCGACGTGGGCTACAGTCCCAATGCAAAGATCGTTAGATTAAGTTGCTCAACCGACAGGCTGGTCAACTGCATTGTGGCACCATTTTTTAAAAATGTTTTTAAATTTTAATATTTTTATTAGAAGCATGTATACAAATAGTAGTAAGTGACAATTTAATTACAGATTTCTTACATAGCTTCAATTTTTTTTTTTTTTTTACATAATAAAGATAAAGAGAGAAAAAGATAAGAAAGACTATACTCTAATAGAGAGAAAAAGAAGACGAAAGAAAAAATGACAAATAACAAGATTGTGGAGATTGATCCAGGAGATATTAAGTATCATTATTCATCCAATCCCAAACTCAAGTTTCAACCCTGAATTTGTGTTAAACCAATTCACTTTTTTTAAAGAATTCAATAAATGGAGGCCATATTCTAACAAATAATTCTGGTTTGTCAATTAAGACAAATCTTTTTTTCCCAAATGCAAGGTCTAAATGGCACAATTTTATAAATAGTCCAGACCAGCAGGTTGAAGCACAGCTTCTTCTCAGCAAAGATCAGGCTCATGACCACTGCACAACACTAACCTCTGCAACTAAGATCTTCTATGTTCTGAGTCTTTGGTTGCACTACAGACTTCAGTTTTGCTTTATTATGCTTCCCTAGTGTTACGGTTATTAATTAATTGTATTTTTGATCTTTATATATGCATCTGAAGCAAATAAGAACTATATTGTCCCATTGCCAGTATACCCTTGACTCCGCTCCTCCCTCCATAGATGGTGCCTGGCCTTCACTTCCAACCCTTTTTGACCCCATTGCAGATTTCCAGCATCGATACTGCTTTACTTTTTTTTTTATCAGGACTAGACAATTGTTTTTGATCTCTGCTGAGACATTTTCTCTTCTCAACTACAGACGAAAAGTTATGATCAGAATTCTCAGCACGTAGCCCGAGAAATCCTGATGCTTCGGTAAATAGGCTGACGGATACCTGCTTCCTTTCTCAAACAGACTTTCATTAGCACTCCCTGGCAGAGAAATCTGTTTCTTCCAAACCCTACACTCCTCTGTACAGCAGATGGCATAACACCACATATCAGATAATCTTCCTTCAAAGCCCGTAAATTAATTATGTTCTTCAACACAGCCTTGCATTTGAAAAGCCTGCCACCCAGATCTTCAAACTTCCAAAAACAAAACATTATTTTACAAAGTGTGAATATGTGTAGCAGGGGAGCAATGTTCAACTTCTACCTGTGATGTCGGATTGGAACGAGTTGGTTATTATCCAAAATTGGGAAACATTTTTCGTCAAAGAGAAAGGAATATTCTAACAGATTGATTGATTGATTGAAATTCACAACATGGAAATCCACACTTCGGCCCATTGAGATCCACGTGACCATTGATCACCCGTTCACACTAGTTCTATGTTATCCACACTACACACTAGGGGACATTTTTTAAGCGACCAATTAACCTAGTTTAGTTTTGTTTATTTAGTTTATTGTTACATATACCGAGGTGCAGTCAAATCTTTTGTTGCGTGCTAACCAGTCAGTGGAACGACAATATATGATTGTAATCAACCCATCCACAGTGTACAGATACATGATAAAGGGAATAGCGTGAATGATGTTTAGTGCAAGACAAAGTCCAGTAGAGTCCAATCAACGGTAGTCCGAGGGTCGACAATGTGGTAGGTGGTAGCTCAGTAGCTCTCTAGTTTCCGACAAACCCGTACGACTTTGTGATGTGGGAGGAAACCGAAGCACAAGAAATAAACCTACGTGGCCACAGGGAAAACGTGCAAACTCCACATAGACAACACCAGAGGTCAGGGTCGAACCTGGGTCTCTGGTGCTGTGAGGCAGCAGCTCTACCTCAGGTGCTGGTACCCGATGTGAAAACATCACTGCAGATTTTCAGCCCCCATCGTGGACCTTCCCCCTGTAGCCAGTCCATCTCAGCTGGGAATAAAAATGACAGCCCAATTCATCATTGATTTTTGCAAAGGCCTCCTGAGCAGAAGATGACGAGTGAAATGATCCCAGAAATTGCCATCTCAGACCTTATCTCCATTTGGACTGAACTCTTAAATTGATCTTGACTGGATTGTACAGATCAAGGTCAAGGTCTGTTTATTGTCACATGGACCAATTAAGGTACAGTGAAAATTGATCATGGGGTAGAGGTGAGAATTAGACCATCATCTGTTGCCAACATTAAAAAGAAAATGCCTCCAGAGGTTATACAATGTTCTCTGTGGAGATACAAATACAATTGGACTGTCAGTCCTCTGCAATTGTGGAATTATACGGCATTTAGAGTCATAGAACTGCGCAGAATGGAAACAAGCCCTTTGGCACACACAGTCCATGCCAACCAAGTTGGATTACTAGGCTAGTCTTGTTTGAAGTCTGAAGAAGGGTCTCGACCCGAAACGTCGCCTATCTCCTTCGCTCCTTAGATGCTGCTGCACCCGCTGAGTTTCTCCAGCTTTTTGTGTAACCCTCGATTCTCCAGCATCTGCAGTTCCTTCTTTAACACAATTGTTTGTCTGCATGTGGCTATAGCTCTTTAAACCCTTCCATAAATTTCTCCAAATGTCTTAATGTATTAGTTTAGTTTAGTTTAGTATAGAGATACAGCACAGAAACAGGCCCTTCGGCCCACAGTCCGCACCGACCACCATTCCCCGCATATTAACTTTATCCTACCCACTCTAGGGACAATTTTTACATTTACCAAGGCAATTAGACTAACCTACAAAACTTATTATCTCAAGGGGGCACATTATTATCTCAAAGGGGTTAGGTTATGTAAGGGGAAGGTGCAGCGAGACCTGGGTGTCCTTGTACACCAGTCACTGAAAGTTGGCGTGCAGGTACAGCAGGCACTGAAGAAAGTTAATGGAATGTTGGCCTTCATCACAAGACGATTTCATTATAGGAGTAAATAGGTTCTTCTGCAGTTGTATAGGGCTCTGGAGAGACCACATCTGGAGTATTGTGTACAGTTTTGGCCTCCTAATTTGAAGAAGGACATCGTTGTGATTGAGGCAGTGCAGCGTAGGTTCACGAGATTGATCCCTGGGATGGTGGGACTGTCATATGAGGAAAGATTGAAAAGACTAGGCTTGTATTCACTGGAGTTTAGAAGGATGAGGGGATATCTTATAGAAACATATAAAATTATAAAAGGACTGGACAAGCTAGATGCAGGAAAAATGTTCCCAATGTTGGACGAGTCCAGAACCAGGGGCCACAGTCTTAGAATAAAGGGGAGCCCATTTAAGACTGAGGTGAGGAAAAACGTTTTCACCCAGAGAGTTGTGAATTTGTGGAATTCCCTGCCACAAGGGCAGTGGAGGCCAAATCCCTGGATGGATTAGATAGAGCTCTAGGGCCTGGTGGAATCAAGGGATATGGGGAGAAGGTAAGCACGGGTTATTGATTGGGGATGATCAGCCATGATCACAATGAATGGTGGTGCTGGCTCGAAGGGCTGAATGGCCTCCTGCACCTTTTTCTATGTTTCTATGTTTCTTTGGAGTGTGGGAGGAAACCGAAGATCTTGGACAAAACCCACGCGGTCACAGGGAGAACGTACAAGCTCCTTCTTCAGATGCTGCTTGACCCGTTGAGTTCCTCCAGCGATCGATTATTGATCAAGATTTCAGTTTGGTGTGCCACCTTTTCACAATATCTTTTCTGCATTTTCCTAGTGCTTTTACCCTAGTGCTTCAGGCTGGTGAACGGAATATTCAAATTATTCTTAAAAACATTTTTACAATGAATGCAATGTAACCTCTTTGCTTTGTGCTTTCTGTCCCTGTTGTCAGAGCCCAACATTACTTTTCTATTAGCGGGCATCGCACCCCCTCCTGCCATCTGTGCACACATCGTCATAGAGATTCATAGAGTCATACAGTGTGGAAACAGGCCCTTCAGCCCAACTTGCCCACATTCACCAACATGTCCCATCTACACTAGTCCCACTTGCCTGTGCTTGTCCCGTATCCCTCTATACCTGCCCTATCCATGTACATATCTAATTGCTTCTTAAACATTGCGATAGTCCCTGCCTCAACTACCTTCTCCGACGGCTCGTTCCATTTGCCCATCATCCCTTTGCATGAAAAAGCTACTCAGAGTCTTAGAAAATCTTTCCCCCTTCACCTTAAACCGATGCCTTTCTGGTTCTTGATTCCCCCACTCTGGGCATGCCACAGGTCTTCCCGACAGGATGTTTAGCTCGAGATGTTGATGTGTACAACATCACATTCAGTCGGATTTTCTCGAGCTTAATTGCATACTCAACTCAGACTTAAGGTGCACATTTCTGCGTCAGCCTACAATGTGATCAGATGTAATGCTAGTGTGTGCGATCCAACTGGTGACTGAGACGCAGATTACACCTGCCTATCTCGCGCTTATAAAGCAATGTTGAGCCCTCACTTCCACACCACTTTAACATCCAAATGTCAGCCTGGAATGAGAATGGCATTTGAATACGTGGAGGTCACAAAATAGATTAAAGAATGGGCTTCTCAACCAGTTGATGGGCAAGCTGACAACATCACTTAGTGTAATGCAGGGGAGCTTGTTTCCAGCAACTGAGAAAATGACACTTCAGATTGAAACCCATCTACAAAGAATTCTGCGGATAAGTGGGAATTAGAGAGATATTTTGATTAATAATAGAACACGCTGTTACTTTAGCAACCAATTATTTTTCATGTGTTCTCAGGATGTTGCAATAAATATCCTTTGTTTCTCACTGTTTTAATTTACTCCTTTAATTTAAGAAAAAACAATATTCCATTTTTTGTCTGTTTAATTTTAAGCCTCTTTTGTTAACAGGATTTGTCAGCCTGCAGCTCAATGTTTAAGTGACTAATGGAGTCACACAGCACAGTAAAAGGCCCTTTGGCCCAACTTGTCCATGTGGACCAAGATGCCCCATTTAAGCTAGTCTAGTTTCCAGGGCCCATATCACTCTGAACCTTTCCTATCCCTGTACCTGTCCAAATGTATTTTAAATGTTGTTATAGTACCTGCCTCAACTATCTCCTCCTACAAAAAACAGCACCTCATATTCCGCTTGGGGAGTCTGCATCCTCTGGGCATGAACATTGAATTCTCTCAATTCTGTTGACCCTTGTTGTCTCCTCCCCTTCCTACCTCTCCCTCAGCCCTCGGGCTCCTCCTCCTCCTTTTTCCATTCTTCCCCCCGCCTCCCCCAACCCCCCATCAGTCTGAAGAAGGGTTTCGGCCCGAATTGTTGCCCCTCTCCTTCGCTCCATAGATGCTGCTGCACCCGCTGAGTTTCTCCAGCATTTTGTGTACCCTCGATTTTCCAGCATCTGCAGTTCCTTCTTTAACACTTTATCTCCTCCTGCAGCTTGTTCCAGAAACTCACCACCCTGCGTGTGAAAACAACTTGCTCTGCACATCTCCTTTAAACTTTGCTCCTCTCACCTTATGCCTTTTCGTCTTTTTACTCCTAATTTGGCTTCCAAAGGGCAGTTAATAGTTAAGCACATTGCTGTGGGTCTGAAGTCACATGTAAGCTGGAATGGATATTTGTGGCAGTAACGATTGTCAAAACCACGTGGTATATTTGCATGTAAGTATGCCTGCCTATGACATAATTGTTTCCTCATACATGTGACGTAAGCACATATGTTGATTGTTGTTAATTTGCAATACAGTGCACACACAAGATCCTGGTGTCTCAGAGATCATTGTGCTTACCAGGAAATCAAGACCTAATTGAACTATTGAGCAAACCATAAAGGGCTGGAGGAACTCAACGGGTCGGGCAGCATTTGTGGCGGGAAATGGACAGACGACATTTCATCTGTTCAGCTTAATTTATCTCCACAGATGCTGCCTGACATGCTGAGTTCCTCCAGCGCTTTCATATTTGCTCAAGAATTCAGCATAATCAGTTCCTGGTGTCTTAGTTGAAATATTATTGGGTAATGTACTGGCAGCTTGTAATTGATAACATAATTAACCTATGTAACACATATCCTAGAAATACTCAATAACGTCAATAGAACATATGCCCAACTCAGGAATCATTGAACAGCATTAACTCGGCTGAAGTTTGGGCAATTCATCTTTAACGATTGCCTTTGATTACACTGATGTTGGATCTGACTTGGCCTGGGAACTGCCCAACATTAATTCTGAAGCAGGGTCTCGACCCGAAACGTCACCCATTCCTTCTTTCCGGAGATGCTGCCTGTCCCGCTGAGTTACTCCTGTATTTTGAGTCGATCAACATTCTCCACTGGACCTGAATTCTGCTTGTTGAATGTTGATGAAGATCCCTTCCTAGAGTCAGTTGTGATTATTCGTAGTGACCAACAAAACTATGGGTTTGATCTCATGAGACTAGAATCTGCAGCATAAGAAAATCTGATATGTTGTGGAATTAGGTTAATGTAAATTCTAGAATGGCTTTGGAATCGATGTGGAATGATTCAAGGGTGAAGTTAGGGGAAGGATTTTTTATGCAAGAAGTAGTAAGGACTTGGAACTTGACAATCTCAATAGTTGAATGGATTTTTATCATCACGAGTACCAATGGGATTCTGTTTTTTGCATATAGATCAGTGAGATCACTGCCGTATACAAGTTCTCCATACTCCACACCGCAAAGACGTTCAGGTTTGTCTGCTAATTCGCTTGGTATGATTGCAAATTGTCTCTAGTATGTGTAGGATAGCATTAGTGCGTGGGGATCGCTGGTCAGCACGGACAAGGTGGGCCGAAGGGCCTATTTCCGTGCTATACCTCTAAACTAAACTAAATAAGTATAATACCAGGGTTAGCGCATAATGCAAATAAATAGCCCACTGGGTCGATATGCAATAGTCACCAGGTTTTGGTGCCACATCACAGGTCTAGCTGCAACTGGCCATCAATCCCAATTGCAGTCGTGGCCTGCATCCGGTCATCCCATGAACCATCGCCTTTCTGCTCTCCTGCACCTCATAGACAGTGAACTCCCTGCCCTCCTCCCCTTCTCTGCAACTGAGTGTCATAAACTGAGTCCGTGAGTGATTTCAAATGGGTGCTGCGGAAATCATTCACAGTGTGGGGGGGGGGGGGGGGGGGGGGGCAGTGGAATCTTTACCCTGCAGGCAATGAGATGAATGGGCAGATTCTGCACACCACCAATTCTACGTTTCAATTTAACACGCCTAAATGTTGCCATTATTGGTTGCGTTGTCCATTAAAAATGATCGAGTTGACATTCCCCCAGCATAAGGCTAAATGTTACTGA